>JAIOJX010000028.1:220233278-220850599 GCA_022376925.1 Tragulus kanchil | reverse complement strand
TCTGGAGTGCATGTGCCCAGAACTGGTGCTCTGCAATGAGAGAGGTCACTGCAATGGGAGGCCTACACAGGCCAAAAAGAATAAAGATGGATGAAAATCAATTAAAAAAAAAGAAAGAAAAGAAAACAATAAAAGAGGCCAAAATTAAATATAAATAGATAGGTAGATAGCTATAGCTATAGATATAAAGAATCAGAATTTAAAAAATTGAAGTCTACTTCAGTTTTTAGTGGCATGACTTTTTTCTATTTTGCAAATTTAGATAATATAAAATAAGTATTTCCCTCCAAATAATGTACTCCCAGGTAATGTTAACTAGTTTTATGCAACTTTGGTCTTCATAAAGGATCACTACATAAAATTGCACTGAATTCATGTGTAATCACATACATTATCATTTGTTCTTTGCATCACATAGGAAACAAAGTTTTTAAGAGCGGATTAATATTACACTCTTTTACTAGATGTGTAAGAATGGAAACGATAGTCATCATGAGCAACAACAGGTGATAACAGCCTCATAGAATTTAGAGATTCTATAATCCAGTACCAAAACCTGGTATTCAGAATCTTAGAGATCTATGAACATGGCAACATTTGAAGCTAATTTTAATATTTATGTATTAAAACAATACAATGAAGGCATTTACTAAGCATAACTTTTAAATAGTTTGTGATTGTTGGTGCAATTATACCAAAATTTAAACGTCTAAGCAAAAGGATATGCAAACAAACTTGCAGTTTCAGTGTCCGGTGCTAATTTGTTTCAGTGGCCTGTCACTCTTTTGCAAGAGTGAGACTATGGACTGTAGCTAGCCAGATTTCTCTGTCCAGACAATTCTCCAGGCAAGAACACTGGCATGGTTACCATGCCATTCTCCAAAGTCTTCTTAATTCAGGGATCAAATCAGAAACTTTTACATCTCCTGCATTGGCAGGCAGATTCTTTACCACTAGTGCCATACGAAAACCTAATTCATAGGAAAAAAAAAAAAAAAAGTTCATTTAATTTTTAAATTCAAAAATAAAATTTGAGATTATTTGGTATATTAAAGAATGGATTTAGAGATTAGTGTTGATCACTATTATGAAATTTTCTAAACTCAGGAAATAATTATATTTAAAATTTGCTTTTTAGGAAAAACAGTAATTTTATTTCCTCCCCAAAATGACAGGTTATGTATCAGCACTTTCTGAAAACTAAGAAAAAATATTACCTGTGACATTTTCTCTTGATTCAAGGTTTTTTAGTAATAATATAATTATCTGTCAGTGCTATGATAGTGGAAATGTTTTTTATGCTAGGGGAAAAGTGAAGAAATTGTTATCTTTCTGAGAGCCTTAGGACTAATCTTCAAAATATTCTTACTACCTCAGAACACACCATTAAATGAAATCTAACTAGTTTTATGCAACTTTGGTCTTCATAAAGGAAACATAATGCACTGAATTCATGTGTAATCACATACATTATCATTTGTTCTTTGCATCACATAGGAAACAAAGTTTTTAAGAGCGGATTAATATTACACTCTTTACTAGATGTGTAAGAATGGAAACGATAGTCATCATGAGCAACAACAGGTGATAACAGCCTCATAGAATTTAGAGATTCTATAATCCAGTACCAAAACCTGGTATTCAGAATCTTAGAGATCTATGAACATGGCAACATTTGAAGCTAATTTTAATATTTATGTATTAAAACAATACAATGAAGGCATTTACTAAGCATAACTTTTAAATAGTTTGTGATTGTTGGTGCAATTATACCAAAATTTAAACGTCTAAGCAAAAGGATATGCAAACAAACTTGCAGTTTCAGTGTCCGGTGCTAATTTGCTTCAGTGGCCTCTCACTCTTTTGCAAGAGTGAGACTATGGACTGTAGCTAGCCAGATTTCTCTGTCCAGACAATTCTCCAGGCAAGAACACTGGCATGGTTACCATGCCATTCTCCAAAGTCTTCTTAATTCAGGGATCAAATCAGAAACTTTTACATCTCCTGCATTGGCAGGCAGATTCTTTACCACTAGTGCCATACGAAAACCTAATTCATAGGAAAAAAAAAAAAAAAAGTTCATTTAATTTTTAAATTCAAAAATAAAATTTGAGATTATTTGGTATATTAAAGAATGGATTTAGAGATTAGTGTTGATCACTATTATGAAATTTTCTAAACTCAGGAAATAATTATATTTAAAATTTGCTTTTTAGGAAAAACAGTAATTTTATTTCCTCCCCAAAATGACAGGTTATGTATCAGCACTTTCTGAAAACTAAGAAAAAATATTACCTGTGACATTTTCTCTTGATTCAAGGTTTTTTAGTAATAATATAATTATCTGTCAGTGCTATGATAGTGGAAATGTTTTTTATGCTAGGGGAAAAAGTGAAGAAATTGTTATCTTTCTGAGAGCCTTAGGACTAATCTTCAAAATATTCTTACTACCTCAGAACACACCATTAAATGAAATCTAAAAAAAAATGATGAAAAAAAAAAAAAGAAATGGAAGTCATATTTTATTGGCATGGCTACCTTTCAATAAAAATGTAATTATGAATTAGTGAATCCATGTATCAATACTATCACAGTTGGTCGTGAGTTAAACTTTCAGATTTATTTAATTATAATATAAAATTCAAAGGTCATCAGAAACACAACTGTAACAAGAAGTAGTTGGATTATTGACCTTAATTCAGGAAGAGAATGCTCTGTGGAGGAACTCTGGGCAACCCTACAGGGTTTAGTGGAAGAGAGTTGTTTTTAATTTAGACAAGTTGCTCTAAGGCTAGATTGTTAGTGATTTTATTTGAAACACATGGGTGTGAAAGAACTGGTGTGGAATGGGGTATAGCTATTTCTTTATATTTTTAATTTTTTTGTAATGGAAGTATGTATTCACACATGGATGTTCAGTCATGTCTGATGCTTTGCAACTCCATGGATTGTAGCCCACCAGGCTCTTCTTTCCATAGGATTCTCCAGGTATGAATACTAGAGTCGGTTGCAATTTCTTTCTCTAGTGGATCTTCCTGACCCAGGGATCGAACCTGCATCTTTTGCATGGACAGACAAATTCCTTACCACTGATACCTGGGGAGCTGTTATGGATGTATACTTGACTTTAAAATATTGTGTTAGCTTCTAGTGTACATCTTAGTGATTCAATAATTTTGTAGATGATATTCTGTTATAGGTTATTACAATTTCTAGTTTTAAGAGTTTAGTCTTAATCACTATTATGAAATTTTCTAAACTCAGGAAATAATTATATTTAAAATTTGCTTTTTAGGAAAAACAGTAATTTTATTTCCTCCCCAAAATGACAGGTTATGTATCAGCACTTTCTGAAAACTAAGAAAAAATATTACCTGTGACATTTTCTCTTGATTCAAGGTTTTTTAGTAATAATATAATTATCTGTCAGTGCTATGATAGTGGAAATGTTTTTTATGCTAGGGGAAAAGTGAAGAAATTGTTATCTTTCTGAGAGCCTTAGGACTAATCTTCAAAATATTCTTACTACCTCAGAACACACCATTAAATGAAATCTAAAAAAAAATGATGAAAAAAAAAAAAAGAAATGGAAGTCATATTTTATTGGCATGGCTACCTTTCAATAAAAATGTAATTATGAATTAGTGAATCCATGTATCAATACTATCACAGTTGGTCGTGAGTTAAACTTTCAGATTTATTTAATTATAATATAAAATTCAAAGGTCATCAGAAACACAACTGTAACAAGAAGTAGTTGGATTATTGACCTTAATTCAGGAAGAGAATGCTCTGTGGAGGAACTCTGGGCAACCCTACAGGGTTTAGTGGAAGAGAGTTGTTTTTAATTTAGACAAGTTGCTCTAAGGCTAGATTGTTAGTGATTTTATTTGAAACACATGGGTGTGAAAGAACTGGTGTGGAATGGGGTATAGCTATTTCTTTATATTTTTAATTTTTTTGTAATGGAAGTATGTATTCACACATGGATGTTCAGTCATGTCTGATGCTTTGCAACTCCATGGATTGTAGCCCACCAGGCTCTTCTTTCCATAGGATTCTCCAGGTATGAATACTAGAGTCGGTTGCAATTTCTTTCTCTAGTGGATCTTCCTGACCCAGGGATCGAACCTGCATCTTTTGCATGGACAGACAAATTCCTTACCACTGATACCTGGGGAGCTGTTATGGATGTATACTTGACTTTAAAATATTGTGTTAGCTTCTAGTGTACATCTTAGTGATTCAATAATTTTGTAGATGATATTCTGTTATAGGTTATTACAATTTCTAGTTTTAAGAGTTTAGTCTTAATCTACAATGTGTTCTCAGCTGTTTCAGTTGTGTCTGACTATTTGTGACCCTCTGGACTGTATCCCCCTGAGCTCCTTAGTCCATGGGATTCTCCAGGCAAGAATACTGGAGTGAGCTGTCATCTCCTTGTGCAAGGATCTTCCCGACTCAGGGATTGAACCTGCATCTCTTGCATCGCAGGCAGATTCTTTACCCCTGAGCCACCTGGGAAGGCCCCTAGTCTATAATCGACATTTTGAATTAGTTGTTATGGTTTATCTGTTTTTAGAGGTAGTATTCCCTGATAAGTTTCTCTCCACTGAACTTCAGGTTAATTTTGTCTTTAGTTGTTTGTAAATTACTCAGTAAACAAGCCTAAAATCACATGAGTTGATTAGGTTTATGAGACAAGGTGATCCATTTCTCTTGATAAGTGATAAGTCTGAGCAGCTTTAGGTGTTTTATCACTTTGTCAGAATGGGGGAAAATTGAATTTTCTGTTGAATTATCAGGCAATTTATAAGACTAAATTGGTAGACATTTAATCTGTGAAATAAACTAGATTATGAATGTTCCCTAGGTGTATTCCCAATGAATGTTCCCAAGCATATTCAATAGGAAGTATTTTTTAGATAGAACTGAACCTGTCTTTGCCTACAAAATTTCACTTACATTTAATTTAGCCAAAGGATGTGTTTTAACTAAAGGACATAATAATTTCAACATAGTTATATTAATATATCTTGCATATATATATAATTATTCGAGGGTATTTTTATTTCAGTGTGTCCAGCTTTCATCTGCCTTTTTGTCATAATTCATAAAACAAAGAAGCTCTCAGAATGCTTTGTGTTTTTGAGATAATTAAAATTTGGTGGAAGCTCAGTATATTTAATCATCCTTAATGCAATTCTTTTTTATAAATTGAAATAACGAAACTTTGTCTTGCCTAATATCTATGCAGGGAACCCAAAGATTTTTAGGTGTGGTGATGTGCTGACATTTTTATTATATAATTGTGCATTTGGGACTTCTATTTGGGCAAAGACAGAATGAGTATAAGAACGACAAATTGTGATCAAAAGAGATATACGTGCTTAAGGCAATAGTTACAATGTGATTTTTTAAAACATAGAAGTGAAGGACAATGATCATTAGAAAATGAAACTTTATAAAAGGAACTTTTACGTGAAATTATTTTAAAGTATGTAAAAAGTAGAAATTGTATTTTGGCAGTTAACTGCTTGTCTCTCTGTACAGTATAACATGTATATTTCTAACAAAAAAAATCCCTAGTTTTACATGTTTTCATTACCAACCATGTTAACAGTTTTTAATAAAGTAGTTATAAGGTTTTTTTCCTTATTCATCATAATTATTTTAAATTTAACTTATTTAATTATTCCTTACAAACTCAGCATTTGTAAGCATATTACAAAGCTAAGCAAGATAGACGCCTCCGTTAGATATTATACCTTAGTAGTATTCTTTCTAATGTATCTTTTAATGCCTTCTTTTATAGTTTAGAACCATGAAGAGATGTTTTGACTTCAGCAAAATCACTTCTCACTTTTTCAATAAACATAAATAAAGGAATTTTCAGAATTATCTTACCGTATGTTTAGTTTTTACATTATTTTAAGTAAAACATACACATTCATATACCTTAAATTTATATATATATATATGTTTAATATAATGTGTTAAATAAAAGTACCCGCATATAAAATTTATCTTGTCTGGAAATCTAAAAGCAAATTGTGAATTAACATTAATAACACTTCATAGTACTTTAAGATCTTAGAATTATCATGAAATAACTATATACAGTGGCCCTAAGTCCTACTTGTTTGTAGTGAATTAAGAATTTCTTTTTTAAAAATGTTGCTATTCTAAGTCATTTGGGATTCTTTGGTGGCACAGTAGGTAAAGACTCCACTTACAATGCAGTATACACCTGCAGTGAAGGAGATCTGGGTTCTATAACTGATTTGGGAAGAATCCCTGGAGAAGGAAATAGCAACCCACTCTAGTATTCTTGTCTGGGAAATGTCATGGACAGAGGAGCCTTGTGGGCTATTCTGCATGGGGCCACAAGAGTTGGACATGACTTCAAGATGTTTTAAGAATGCCTCTAAAGAACCCAAAGATTTTTAGGTGTGGTGATGTGCTGACATTTTTATTATATAATTGTGCATTTGGGACTTCTATTTGGGCAAAGACAGAATGAGTATAAGAACGACAAATTGTGATCAAAAGAGATATACGTGCTTAAGGCAATAGTTACAATGTGATTTTTTAAAACATAGAAGTGAAGGACAATGATCATTAGAAAATGAAACTTTATAAAAGGAACTTTTACGTGAAATTATTTTAAAGTATGTAAAAAGTAGAAATTGTATTTTGGCAGTTAACTGCTTGTCTCTCTGTACAGTATAACATGTATATTTCTAACAAAAAAAATCCCTAGTTTTACATGTTTTCATTACCAACCATGTTAACAGTTTTTAATAAAGTAGTTATAAGGTTTTTTTCCTTATTCATCATAATTATTTTAAATTTAACTTATTTAATTATTCCTTACAAACTCAGCATTTGTAAGCATATTACAAAGCTAAGCAAGATAGACGCTTCCGTTAGATATTATACCTTAGTAGTATTCTTTCTAATGTATCTTTTAATGCCTTCTTTTATAGTTTAGAACCATGAAGAGATGTTTTGACTTCAGCAAAATCACTTCTCACTTTTTCAATAAACATAAATAAAGGAATTTTCAGAATTATCTTACCGTATGTTTAGTTTTTACATTATTTTAAGTAAAACATACACATTCATATACCTTAAATTTATATATATATATATGTTTAATATAATGTGTTAAATAAAAGTACCCGCATATAAAATTTATCTTGTCTGGAAATCTAAAAGCAAATTGTGAATTAACATTAATAACACTTCATAGTACTTTAAGATCTTAGAATTATCATGAAATAACTATATACAGTGGCCCTAAGTCCTACTTGTTTGTAGTGAATTAAGAATTTCTTTTTAAAAAATGTTGCTATTCTAAGTCATTTGGGATTCTTTGGTGGCACAGTAGGTAAAGACTCCACTTACAATGCAGTATACACCTGCAGTGAAGGAGATCTGGGTTCTATAACTGATTTGGGAAGAATCCCTGGAGAAGGAAATAGCAACCCACTCTAGTATTCTTGTCTGGGAAATGTCATGGACAGAGGAGCCTTGTGGGCTATTCTGCATGGGGCCACAAGAGTTGGACATGACTTCAAGATGAAACCACCATATAAATTTTAGCAAGCCACCTTCCCTCATTCTAAAACTGCCTCTGGAACTTTAATTGAGATGCATTAATTCTTTGGTCCTATTTGGAAGCATATGAAAAGAAATATGAGTCTTCTAACCCTAAAGCAAGGTATATCTTGACCTATTTTCTTTCTTTCTTTTTTTTTTTTAAGATTTATTTATTTATTTATTTTAGGCGGGGGTCGGGCTGGGGAGGGAGGGGAGCGAGTGGGCCACTTCTATTGGTCTTTCATTTCTCTATTTTCATCCGTCTTTGTTCTTTGGCTCCTGTGGGCCTCCCATCAAGGTGGCGTCTGTCGTTGCAGAGCGCCAGCTCTGGGCACATGCACTCCAGAGCTCCGGCTCAGTAATTGGACACATGGGTCCAGCTGCTCCACGGCACATGGGATCTTCCCAGGCCAGGGATTGAACTGGCACCTCTTGCACTGCAAGGCGGTGTCCTTACCCACTGGACCACCAGAGGAAACCCTTGACCTATTTTCTGTTCTATAATTTCTTTAGCAATATTCTACAATTTTCAGTGCACAGGTCTTCATTGATTTTACTAAGTTCATCTGAAAATTTTCATGCTTTGGAAATTCTATTATAGATGCAATTGAATTATTGCCTTTGTTTTTTAAATTGCTTATTGCTACTTTATAAAAATATAAATCCTTTGTGCATGTGAGTTTGTATTCAATCACTTGCTTAGTTCACTCATTAGTTCTGGTAGCTTATCTAATTAGATTTTTTAGGATTTTGTATAAGTAATAGGATTCTTCGGAGATAAAAGTAGTTTTGCTTAGAGCTTCCTAGTAGTTTTGCCTTTATTTTCACTGGATAAGAACTCTAGATATTAACAGAGTGGTGAATATGAGTTTACTTCTTGTTTCCAAACTTTGTATTTCAACATTAGTCTCATTAGTCAACAATGAGTCTTTCAACATTAAGTATGACCTTGGCAGTAAGTTTTTCAGAGATGTCATTTATGTGGTTGAGGGAGATGCCTTTTATTATTAGTGTTCTATGATTATTTTCGCAATAATAAGTGTTGACTTTTTCACATTTATGTATTCTTATCTTTTCTCTTGATCAAACAGAATATTATAACATTTTGTTGATATTTTATGAAAACCTATGAAATAAATATTTAAAGCTATAGATTTACATTTAAGCACATGGTAGCTCTTTCCTATTAAGTTTGATATATCAAGTTTTCCTTGTCACTTAGTTTAATATTCTCTATTTCCCCTGTGATTCCATTTACCCTTGAGCTGTTTAGAAATAAATCATTTAATTTTGAAATATTTAGGACTTTTATATTTTCTATGTTTTTAATTTAATTTAAATCAATTAATTAAATTTAATTAAAAGGTTTAAATTAATTTAATTAAAGATTAATTTTTGGTCTTAATGTGAACTCCAGAGAGTTCACCTTGAATTCTTTTTTGGGAGGGGGAAGGGGCAGAGGGGTGGGTTGGGGAAGGAGAGGGGCGGATGGGCCACTTCTATTGGTTTTTCATTTATTTATTTTCATCCATCTTTGTTCTTTTGGCTCCTGTGGGCCTCCCATTGCAGTGGCCTCTGTTGTCGCAGAGCACTGGCTCTGGGCGCATGCACCCCAGAGCTCTGGCTTGGTAATTGGACACATGGGTCCAGTCTCTCCGCGGCACGTGGGATCTTCCCAGGCCAGGGATCGAACTTGCGCCCCTTGCACTGCAAGGCTGTGTCCCTACCCACTGGACCACCAGGGAAGCCCCACCTTGAATTCTTAAATGCTTTACCAGTGTCACATTCTGTTGTCGGGCTCACCAGCTGAGTCAGGTTTCAGCCGTTGTCTTTCAGAACCGAACACTGATTGGGGAATCGATTCAAATGTAAATCACAGACTCACAAATAATACCTGGTGCCACTGTTTGTCAGTGGAGATTTCTTGTCTGATCATTTCCTGTTTTCTGGCTTAGCCTCTGGCAACTGCTCTCTCTATATATATCCTTTAATGGATACTTATGCATCTAGACAGAGTTTAGATTTCAATTTTGAATAACATGGTTTCTGAAGGTGTCTCATTTTTAAGACGTTTATGTATTCAACTTGCTTTACATTTTTGGACTTTGTTCTCTGGAAACTAGCTGATAAGGCATGACTCTTTATTTTTTCCCCAAATTTGGTCACTTTGAACTAGAAATACCCTAAAACAAGAAAACCACGAAGAATCAATCTCAAAATCTACAAGCAATGTATTCTTATCTTTTCTCTTGATCAAACAGAATATTTAAAGGCTAAAAAAAGATTTACATTTAAGCACATGGTAGCTCTTTCCTATTAAGTTTGATATATCAAGTTTTCCTTGTCACTTAGTTTAATATTCTCTATTTCCCCTGTGATTCCATTTACCCTTGAGCTGTTTAGAAATAAATCATTTAATTTTGAAATATTTAGGACTTTTATATTTTCTATGTTTTTAATTTAATTTAAATCAATTAATTAAATTTAATTAAAAGGTTTAAATTAATTTAATTAAAGATTAATTTTTGGTCTTAATGTGAACTCCAGAGAGTTCACCTTGAATTCTTTTTTGGGAGGGGGGGAAGGGGCGGAGGGGTGGGTTGGGGAAGGAGAGGGGCGGATGGGCCACTTCTATTGGTTTTTCATTTATTTATTTTCATCCATCTTTGTTCTTTTGGCTCCTGTGGGCCTCCCATTGCAGTGGCCTCTGTTGTCGCAGAGCACTGGCTCTGGGCGCATGCACCCCAGAGCTCTGGCTTGGTAATTGGACACATGGGTCCAGTCTCTCCGCGGCACGTGGGATCTTCCCAGGCCAGGGATCGAACTTGCGCCCCTTGCACTGCAAGGCTGTGTCCCTACCCACTGGACCACCAGGGAAGCCCCACCTTGAATTCTTAAATGCTTTACCAGTGTCACATTCTGTTGTCGGGCTCACCAGCTGAGTCAGGTTTCAGCCGTTGTCTTTCAGAACCGAACACTGATTGGGGAATCGATTCAAATGTAAATCACAGACTCACAAATAATACCTGGTGCCACTGTTTGTCAGTGGAGATTTCTTGTCTGATCATTTCCTGTTTTCTGGTCTTAGCCTCTGGCAACTGCTCTCTCTATATATATCCTTTAATGGATACTTATGCATCTAGACAGAGTTTAGATTTCAATTTTGAATAACATGGTTTCTGAAGGTGTCTCATTTTTAAGACGTTTATGTATTCAACTTGCTTTACATTTTTGGACTTTGTTCTCTGGAAACTAGCTGATAAGGCATGACTCTTTATTTTTTCCCCAAATTTGGTCACTTTGAACTAGAAATACCCTAAAACAAGAAAACCACGAAGAATCAATCTCAAAATCTACAAGCAACTCAGACACCTCAGCACCGTAAAAGTGAACAACCCAATCAAAAAATGGGAAAAGAACCTAAACAGACACCTCTCCAAAGACGACATACACACGGCCCCAAAACACATGAAACGATGCTCAACTTCACTTATAATCAGAGAAATGCAAATCAAAACTACAATGAGATATCACCTCACACCCATCAGAATGGCCATCATCCACAAATCGACAGACAATAAATGCTGGAGAGGGTGTGGAGAAAAGGGAACACTCCTGCATTACTGATGGGAATGTAGATTGATACAGCCTCTATGGAAGATAGTCTGGAGACTTCTTAAAAAACTAAAAATAGAAGCACCATACGACCCAGCAATCCCACTCTTAGGCTTATACCCTGATGAAATTAAATTCGAAAGAAGTACCTGTACCCCAATGTTCATTGCAGCTCTCTATACAATAGCTAGAACATGGAAGCAACCTAGATGTCCATCGATGAATGAATGGATCCAAAAGCTCTGGTACATATATACAATGGAATACTACACAGCTGTAAAGAGACATGCAGAAGGATCAGCCCTAATGATGTGGCTGGATCTAGAACGTATCATAAAAAGTGAAGTTAGTCAGAAAGAGAAGGACAAGTACAATACACTAACACATATATACGGAATCTAGTAGGATGGTGATGATGGCACATGCAGTGAAGCGATGGAAAAACAGAGATGGACAGTGGACATATGGACATTGTGGAGAAGGAACAGAGGGTGGGAGGCGAAAGGATAGCTAATGCTATCATAAGTGAAGAAAATAGCTATAGTCATTCCTCTGGAAAAGCAGACCTTCACAGGTGTATATCCTTTAATGGATACTTATGCATCTAGACAGAGTTTAGATTTCAATTTTGAATAACATGGTTTCTGAAGGTGTCTCATTTTTAAGACGTTTATGTATTCAACTTGCTTTACATTTTTGGACTTTGTTCTCTGGAAACTAGCTGATAAGGCATGACTCTTTATTTTTTCCCCAAATTTGGTCACTTTGAACTAGAAATACCCTAAAACAAGAAAACCACGAAGAATCAATCTCAAAATCTACAAGCAACTCAGACACCTCAGCACCGTAAAAGTGAACAACCCAATCAAAAAATGGGAAAAGAACCTAAACAGACACCTCTCCAAAGACGACATACACACGGCCCCAAAACACATGAAACGATGCTCAACTTCACTTATAATCAGAGAAATGCAAATCAAAACTACAATGAGATATCACCTCACACCCATCAGAATGGCCATCATCCACAAATCGACAGACAATAAATGCTGGAGAGGGTGTGGAGAAAAGGGAACACTCCTGCATTACTGATGGGAATGTAGATTGATACAGCCTCTATGGAAGATAGTCTGGAGACTTCTTAAAAAACTAAAAATAGAAGCACCATACGACCCAGCAATCCCACTCTTAGGCTTATACCCTGATGAAATTAAATTCGAAAGAAGTACCTGTACCCCAATGTTCATTGCAGCTCTCTATACAATAGCTAGAACATGGAAGCAACCTAGATGTCCATCGATGAATGAATGGATCCAAAAGCTCTGGTACATATATACAATGGAATACTACACAGCTGTAAAAAGACATGCAGAAGGATCAGCCCTAATGATGTGGCTGGATCTAGAACGTATCATAAAAAGTGAAGTTAGTCAGAAAGAGAAGGACAAGTACAATACACTAACACATATATACGGAATCTAGTAGGATGGTGATGATGGCACATGCAGTGAAGCGATGGAAAAACAGAGATGGACAGTGGACATATGGACATTGTGGAGAAGGAACAGTGGGTGAGAGGCGTAAAGGAAGTAGCTTGAAGGCCTGTACTATCATAAGTGAAGAAAATAGCTATAGTCATTCCTCTGTAAGAAAAGCAGATCCTTCACAGGTGCTGTATGACAGTCTGGAGGGATGGGATGGGGGTGATATACATATGACTAATCTGAGGACATACATATCTGTAAACAATAAAACTGTAAAAGTTAAAAGTAAAATAAAAGTTTTTAAAAATAAACAAATTTAAAAAAAAACACAGACAGGCTATTCCTGTTGTGGTTTTTCAAGAGAAACTCTTCTGTATCTTTTGTATATGAGATATATACAGATACTTTTCATTTTTTTTGTATTTACATTCAGATTCCACAAATATTAGCTGCAGTCTGAACATGCAACTACTTCACCATGTTATATTTTACTTTGATATTGACTCTAGCATATGAAAGAAACTTTTATTAACTTAGTTCAACATTTCTCTAGTATGAACTCTATTTTACTTAGTCCAGAAACAAATTAAAAACCAATATTTGACTTATTTTATGTAAAATTATTGATTCTTCATACATCTGAGTTCTTTAATTCTGTTTCCCTGAGTACATTGTTTTAAGTTAACATACATTTGGTTTACAATATTATATTGAATTGTACAGCACAGTATTTAATCTTTCTTATGTCATACTAAATTTAAATTATTATTAAAATGTTGACTGTATTCTCTGTGTTAACAATACATCCTTTATCTTTCTTCTTTCATGTATAGTTATTTGTACTTCTTAAACCCCTACACCATCTTGCTCATTCTGCTTCCCTCTCCCTATTAGTGAGTACTAATTTGTCCTCTATGTCTGATGTTTCTATTTGGTGATATTCATTCACATATTATTATTTATATTCCTTATAAAAGTTATAACATACAGTATTTGACCTTCTCTGACTTATTTCATGACACAGATTACCTGCAACTACGTCCATTTTGTTACAAATGACAATGATTTCTTCTTTTAAAAATGTTGAATTATATTCCATTCTATATATATATCACATCTTTATCCACTCATTTGTTGATGGACATTGATGGAGACTTTCTTCCATACCTTGGCTATTATAAACACACTGAACCTTGGAGTGTATTATCTATTCATATTAGCACTTTTATTTCCTTTGTATATATACACAAGACTGAAGTTGGTGGAACATATAGTAGCTCTATTTTTAGTATTTTTAGGCAACTGCATGCAGCTTCGCGATAAGTTTTTGTATTATCTAATCTACCCTTTTACTTTCTTTTTTCATGTATACATGCTTTACTAACTGTAAACTTGTAAGTTTAAATAATTTTTAAAAATAAACAAATTTAAAACACAGACAGGCTATTCCTGTTGTGGTTTTCAAGAGAAACTCTTCTGTATCTTTTGTATATGAGATATATACAGATACTTTTCATTTTTTTTGTATTTACATTCAGATTCCACAAATATTAGCTGCAGTCTGAACATGCAACTACTTCACCATGTTATATTTTACTTTGATATTGACTCTAGCATATGAAAGAAACTTTTATTAACTTAGTTCAACATTTCTCTAGTATGAACTCTATTTTACTTAGTCCAGAAACAAATTAAAAACCAATATTTGACTTATTTTATGTAAAATTATTGATTCTTCATACATCTGAGTTCTTTAATTCTGTTTCCCTGAGTACATTGTTTTAAGTTAACATACATTTGGTTTACAATATTATATTGAATTGTACAGCACAGTATTTAATCTTTCTTATGTCATACTAAATTTAAATTATTATTAAAATGTTGACTGTATTCTCTGTGTTAACAATACATCCTTTATCTTTCTTCTTTCATGTATAGTTATTTGTACTTCTTAAACCCCTACACCATCTTGCTCATTCTGCTTCCCTCTCCCTATTAGTGAGTACTAATTTGTCCTCTATGTCTGATGTTTCTATTTGGTGATATTCATTCACATATTATTATTTATATTCCTTATAAAAGTTATAACATACAGTATTTGACCTTCTCTGACTTATTTCATGACACAGATTACCTGCAACTACGTCCATTTTGTTACAAATGACAATGATTTCTTCTTTTAAAAATGTTGAATTATATTCCATTCTATATATATATCACATCTTTATCCACTCATTTGTTGATGGACATTGATGGAGACTTTCTTCCATACCTTGGCTATTATAAACACACTGAACCTTGGAGTGTATTATCTATTCATATTAGCACTTTTATTTCCTTTGTATATATACACAAGACTGAAGTTGGTGGAACATATAGTAGCTCTATTTTTAGTATTTTTAGGCAACTGCATGCAGCTTCGCATAGCATACACTGATTTTTATTCCCTCTTAAAGGTATTAAGGTTCAGTAACATCTACCCTGGTATAAATACTTTCTGTTTTTCATTTCAGTTATTATATTCTTCAGCTCTGACTGGTTCATTTTTATGTTTTTTAGTTCTCTGTTAGCATCCTCACTCTCTTTATCTATAACTTTCCCAAGCACAGTTATCATTCTTATTACTGTTATATCGCTTTGAATTCTTTATCTGACCATTTTTATTGCTTTAATTAGGATTTTTCCCAAGTTTCATCTTATTCTTTCACTTGAAATGAATTTTTTTGACTTTTCATTTGTTTAACTTTCTGCCTCTAGAAAGGAAACAGCTACAGCTGCCTCTTCCAACCTTGAGGGGGTGTCCTTGTGGGGGAGTGTGTCTATGAAATCTGCATGTGCCCAGTGGTTTGGTGGTGAATCTATATAGGAAGATTCAATTGCCTCTTTGAAGTATTTCCTTCACTTGTATGACTTAATGCTTTGGTACCTGAATTCTATTTATACCACTTATTTATTTAGTTGTTTATTTGATGTTGGCAATTCTCAGTTTTATCGCATGGTATTTATAGAATGTGCTTCCCTGCTGGGTCAACAGTAAAGTATCTACCTGCAATGCAGGAGATGAGGGTTCCACCAATGTGTGGAGAAGATGCCCTGGAGGAGGCATGACTACCACTCCAGTGTTATTTTTTTATTATTTTACTTTTTACTTTTACAGTGTTTTCTCACTTTATAGATGTGTATAATCCCACATTAGTCATATATATATCCCTGGCTCCCATCCCTACTCTACCCTGCTCCCAGTCACCCCTGTCCCATCCCTCTGGGCCATCTTTCATCAACCCTGCAGTGTCCCCTATTCCCACAGCACAATGAAAATAGGTATCGTTTTCACATATGATAGTATAGGTTTCCATGTTATTCCATACCTTGGCTATTATAAACACACTGAACCTTGGAGTGTATTATCTATTCATATTAGCACTTTTATTTCCTTTGTATATATACACAAGACTGAAGTTGGTGGAACATATAGTAGCTCTATTTTTAGTATTTTTAGGCAACTGCATGCAGCTTCGCATAGCATACACTGATTTTTATTCCCTCTTAAAGGTATTAAGGTTCAGTAACATCTACCCTGGTATAAATACTTTCTGTTTTTCATTTCAGTTATTATATTCTTCAGCTCTGACTGGTTCATTTTTATGTTTTTTAGTTCTCTGTTAGCATCCTCACTCTCTTTATCTATAACTTTCCCAAGCACAGTTATCATTCTTATTACTGTTATATCGCTTTGAATTCTTTATCTGACCATTTTTATTGCTTTAATTAGGATTTTTCCCAAGTTTCATCTTATTCTTTCACTTGAAATGAATTTTTATGACTTTTCATTTGTTTAACTTTCTGCCTCTAGAAAGGAAACAGCTACAGCTGCCTCTTCCAACCTTGAGGGGGTGTCCTTGTGGGGGAGTGTGTCTATGAAATCTGCATGTGCCCAGTGGTTTGGTGGTGAATCTATATAGGAAGATTCAATTGCCTCTTTGAAGTATTTCCTTCACTTGTATGACTTAATGCTTTGGTACCTGAATTCTATTTATACCACTTATTTATTTAGTTGTTTATTTGATGTTGGCAATTCTCAGTTTTATCGCATGGTATTTATAGAATGTGCTTCCCTGCTGGGTCAACAGTAAAGTATCTACCTGCAATGCAGGAGATGAGGGTTCCACCAATGTGTGGAGAAGATGCCCTGGAGGAGGCATGACTACCACTCCAGTGTTATTTTTTTTTATTATTTTACTTTTTACTTTTACAGTGTTTTCTCACTTTATAGATGTGTATAATCCCACATTAGTCATATATATATCCCTGGCTCCCATCCCTACTCTACCCTGCTCCCAGTCACCCCTGTCCCATCCCTCTGGGCCATCTTTCATCAACCCTGCAGTGTCCCCTATTCCCACAGCACAATGAAAATAGGTATCGTTTTCACATATGATAGTATAGGTTTCCATGTTATTCCCTCTATGCCTCCCACCCACTGTTCATTCCCCACAATGTCCATAAGTCTGTTCTCGATGTTTGTTTTTCCAATGCTTCACTGCATGTGTTATTACTATCTTACTAGATTCCATATATATGTGTTAGTATACTATACTTGTCTTTTTCTTTTTGACCTACTTCACGTTTTATAATAGCTTCTAGCTCCATCCACCTCATTAGGACTGATTCTTCTGCATGTCTTTTTTACAGCTGAGTAGTATTCCATTGTATATATGTATCAGAGCTTCTTTATCCATTCATTTGTCGATGGGCATATAGGTTGCTTCCATGTTCTAGCTATTGTATAGAGAGCTGCAATGAACATTGGGGTACAGGTGCTTCTTTCAATTTTGATCTCATCTGGGTATAAGACTAATAGTGGGATTGCTGGTTCATACGGTGCTTCTATTTTTAGATTTTAAGGAATCGTCATTCTGTTTTCCATAGCAGCTGTATCAATCCACATTCTCACCAGCAATGCAAGAGGGTTCCCTTTTCTCTGAACCCTCTCCAGCATTTATTGTCTGTCAATGTGTGAATGATGGCCATTGTGACTGGTGTGAGGTGATATCTCATTGTAGTTTTGATTTGCATTTCTCTAATAATAAGCAAGGTTGAGCATCGTTTCATGTGTTTTGGGGCCATCTGTATGTCTTCTTTGGAGAGATGTCTCTTAAGGTCTTTTTCCCATTTTTTTATTGGGTTGTTCATTTTTCCAGTGCTGAGTTGCTTGTAGATTTGGGAGATTAATTCTTTGTCTGTTATTTCATTTGCTATGATTTTCTCCCATCCTGTGGGTTGTCTCTTTACCTTTTCGGTAGTTTGTAGTTTCTTTTGCAGTACAAAAGCTTTTAAGTTTCATTAGATCCCACATGTTAATTTTTGTTTTTAGTTCTGCAATTCTAGTAGGTGGATCATAGAAGAAATTGTTTTATTAATTTTCTGTTTTGATGATCTGTCCATAGGTGTGAGAGGAGTGTTAAAGTCTCCACTATTACTGTGTTATTGTTGATTTCTTCTTTTATGTCTGAAAGTATCTGTCTTATGCATTGAGGCGCATCTGTGTTGGGTGCATAGATTTTCATGACTGTTATGTCTTCCTCCTGGATAGATCCCTTAATCATGATGTAGCGACCTGCCACATGTGTTATATAGCTATCTTACTAGATTCCATATATATGTGTTAGTATACTATACTTGTCTTTTTCTTTTTGACCTACTTCACGTTTTATAATAGCTTCTAGCTCCATCCACCTCATTAGGACTGATTCTTCTGCATGTCTTTTTTACAGCTGAGTAGTATTCCATTGTATATATGTATCAGAGCTTCTTTATCCATTCATTTGTCGATGGGCATATAGGTTGCTTCCATGTTCTAGCTATTGTATAGAGAGCTGCAATGAACATTGGGGTACAGGTGCTTCTTTCAATTTTGATCTCATCTGGGTATAAGACTAATAGTGGGATTGCTGGTTCATACGGTGCTTCTATTTTTAGATTTTAAGGAATCGTCATTCTGTTTTCCATAGCAGCTGTATCAATCCACATTCTCACCAGCAATGCAAGAGGGTTCCCTTTTCTCTGAACCCTCTCCAGCATTTATTGTCTGTCAATGTGTGAATGATGGCCATTGTGACTGGTGTGAGGTGATATCTCATTGTAGTTTTGATTTGCATTTCTCTAATAATAAGCAAGGTTGAGCATCGTTTCATGTGTTTTGGGGCCATCTGTATGTCTTCTTTGGAGAGATGTCTCTTAAGGTCTTTTTCCCATTTTTTTATTGGGTTGTTCATTTTTCCAGTGCTGAGTTGCTTGTAGATTTGGGAGATTAATTCTTTGTCTGTTATTTCATTTGCTATGATTTTCTCCCATCCTGTGGGTTGTCTCTTTACCTTTTCGGTAGTTTGTAGTTTCTTTTGCAGTACAAAAGCTTTTAAGTTTCATTAGATCCCACATGTTAATTTTTGTTTTTAGTTCTGCAATTCTAGTAGGTGGATCATAGAAGAAATTGTTTTATTAATTTTCTGTTTTGATGATCTGTCCATAGGTGTGAGAGGAGTGTTAAAGTCTCCACTATTACTGTGTTATTGTTGATTTCTTCTTTTATGTCTGAAAGTATCTGTCTTATGCATTGAGGCGCATCTGTGTTGGGTGCATAGATTTTCATGACTGTTATGTCTTCCTCCTGGATAGATCCCTTAATCATGATGTAGCGACCTGCCTTATCTCTTATAATCTTCTTCACTTTAAAGTCTATTTTGTCTGATATGAGGATTGCTACTCCAGCTTCCTTTTGATTTCCATTTGTGTGGAATATCTTTTTCTATTCTCTCACTTTCAGTTTGAGTGTCTCTAGGTCTGAAATGGGTGTCTTATAAATAACATATATATGGGTCTTGCTTCTGTATCCATTCAGCCAGCCTGTGTCTTTTGGTTGGAGCATTTAGTCCATTTACATTCAAAGTAATTATTGATATGAATGTTCCTATTATCATCTTCCTAGTTATTTGGGGTTTGATTTGTAGGACTTCTCCTACTCTTGTATTTAGTGGCTATGTCAGGCCCTTTAACACTTGTCATAGGGCTGGTTTCGTGGTACAACATTCTTTTAGCTTTTGCTTGTCTGTGAAGCTTTTGACTTCTCCATCAATTCTGAATGAGATCTTTGCTGGGTAAAGAATTCTTGGTTGAAGGTTGTTCTCTTTTAGCTGCTTAAATGTGTCCTGCCATTCTCTTCTGGCCTGCAGGGTTTCTGTTGAGAGGTCAGCAGTTAAAGTTGAAGGCTTCCCTTGTACGTTACCTGTTGTTTTTCCCTTGCTTCTCTAAGTGTTTTGTCTTTGTGCTTAGTCTGTATTAGCTTGATTAATATGTGTCTTGGCATGTTTCTCCTAGGATTCATCCTCTATGGAATACTTTGTGCTTCTTGGAACTGGTGGACTATTTCCTTTCCCATGTTGGGGAAGTTTTGGGCTATCATCTCTTCAAAAATTTTTTCATAGCCTTTCTTTTTCTCTTCTTTGTCTGAGATACCTATTATTGGAATGCTGGCATGTTTAATATTGTCCCAGACATCTTTGAGACTGTCCTCAGTTCTTTTCATTTTCTGTTTTGATGATCTGTCCATAGGTGTGAGAGGAGTGTTAAAGTCTCCACTATTACTGTGTTATTGTTGATTTCTTCTTCTATGTCTGAAAGTATCTGTCTTATGCATTGAGGCGCATCTGTGTTGGGTGCATAGATTTTCATGACTGTTATGTCTTCCTCCTGGATAGATCCCTTAATCATGATGTAGCGACCTGCCTTATCTCTTATAATCTTCTTCACTTTAAAGTCTATTTTGTCTGATATGAGGATTGCTACTCCAGCTTCCTTTTGATTTCCATTTGTGTGGAATATCTTTTTCTATTCTCTCACTTTCAGTTTGAGTGTCTCTAGGTCTGAAATGGGTGTCTTATAAATAACATATATATGGGTCTTGCTTCTGTATCCATTCAGCCAGCCTGTGTCTTTTGGTTGGAGCATTTAGTCCATTTACATTCAAAGTAATTATTGATATGAATGTTCCTATTATCATCTTCCTAGTTATTTGGGGTTTGATTTGTAGGACTTCTCCTACTCTTGTATTTAGTGGCTATGTCAGGCCCTTTAACACTTGTCATAGGGCTGGTTTCGTGGTACAACATTCTTTTAGCTTTTGCTTGTCTGTGAAGCTTTTGACTTCTCCATCAATTCTGAATGAGATCTTTGCTGGGTAAAGAATTCTTGGTTGAAGGTTGTTCTCTTTTAGCTGCTTAAATGTGTCCTGCCATTCTCTTCTGGCCTGCAGGGTTTCTGTTGAGAGGTCAGCAGTTAAAGTTGAAGGCTTCCCTTGTACGTTACCTGTTGTTTTTCCCTTGCTTCTCTAAGTGTTTTGTCTTTGTGCTTAGTCTGTATTAGCTTGATTAATATGTGTCTTGGCATGTTTCTCCTAGGATTCATCCTCTATGGAATACTTTGTGCTTCTTGGAACTGGTGGACTATTTCCTTTCCCATGTTGGGGAAGTTTTGGGCTATCATCTCTTCAAAAATTTTTTCATAGCCTTTCTTTTTCTCTTCTTTGTCTGAGATACCTATTATTGGAATGCTGGCATGTTTAATATTGTCCCAGACATCTTTGAGACTGTCCTCAGTTCTTTTCATTCTTTGCTGTTTTTTCTGTTCTTCAGCCGTTATTTCCACTATTCTGTCTTCCAACTCACTTATCCATTCTTCTGCCTCATATACTCTACTATTGAGTCCTTCCATAGTATTTTTAAGTTCAGCAATTGAGTCGTTCGTCTATTTTTGTTTTTTCTTAATTTCTTGCATATCTTTCTCCAGTGTGTCAATTGTCTCTATTATTCTATTTTTGGAGTTTTGAATCATCCTTACTATCACTCTTCTGAAGTCTTTTTCTGATAGTTTGTCTATTTCTTCTTTGGTCATTTGGGTCTGTATCTTCATAGCTTTTTCCTTCATTTGTGTGGTGTTTCTCTGTCTTTTCATAATTATGTGGTTTTTGATGTTTTATGTTAGTCTTGTGGTCAGTGTTTTCTCTCAGGATTCCTAGGATTGGTCTTTGGCCAGTGTGTGGGTATTCCACCTGGTGCTGCCTGTCTTCTCCGGGCCAGCGCTGGCTCCACCTTTACGCCGTGTGGCCCGCTGGCTCTGCCTCTCCGCCGCATGGTCTATACCACTTATTTATTTTTTCTTCTTTCTTTTTCTGTACCACTTATTTTTTAATGTGAGTTTTTAAAAATATATTAATGTATGTTGTTTTAGATGTAATTTTTCTCACTTGTAATTATTATACTATAGATTGTTATTCAGTCATTTAGTCATGTCTGACACTTTGTGACCCCATGGACTTTAGCATGCTATGCTTTCCTGACCTTTACTGTCTCCCTGAGTTTGCTCACACTCATATCCATTGAGCCAGTAATGACACCCAACCATCTCATCCTCTGTTGTCCTCTTCTCGTCTTGCCTTCAAAGTTTCCCATCATCAGGTTCTTTTCTAATGAGTCAGCTTGTTATATTGGGTAGACAAGGTGCTGGAGCTTCAGCTCCAGTATCACTCCTTACAATGAATATTCAGGGTTGATTTTCTTTAAGATTGACTAGTTTGATCTCCTTTAGTCTAAGGGACTCTTAAGAGTCATCTTCAGCACAACAGTTTTAAAGCATCAGTTCTTGGATGCTCAACCTTCTTTATGTTCTAACTCTCACATTTCAGCTACTAATCTAGTTGACTATACAGAGTTTTGTTGGCAAATCAAAGTTGTTTAATATTGTCCCAGACATCTTTGAGACTGTCCTTCGTTTTCTGTTCTTCAGCCGTTATTTCCACTATTCTGTCTTCCAACTCACTTATCCATTCTTCTGCCTCATATACTCTACTATTGAGTCCTTCCATAGTATTTTTAAGTTCAGCAATTGAGTCGTTCGTCTATTTTTGTTTTTTCTTAATTTCTTGCATATCTTTCTCCAGTGTGTCAATTGTCTCTATTATTCTATTTTTGGAGTTTTGAATCATCCTTACTATCACTCTTCTGAAGTCTTTTTCTGATAGTTTGTCTATTTCTTCTTTGGTCATTTGGGTCTGTATCTTCATAGCTTTTTCCTTCATTTGTGTGGTGTTTCTCTGTCTTTTCATAATTATGTGGTTTTTGATGTTTTATGTTAGTCTTGTGGTCAGTGTTTTCTCTCAGGATTCCTAGGATTGGTCTTTGGCCAGTGTGTGGGTATTCCACCTGGTGCTGCCTGTCTTCTCCGGGCCAGCGCTGGCTCCACCTTTACGCCGTGTGGCCCGCTGGCTCTGCCTCTCCGCCGCATGGTCTATACCACTTATTTATTTTTTCTTCTTTCTTTTTCTGTACCACTTATTTTTTAATGTGAGTTTTTAAAAATATATTAATGTATGTTGTTTTAGATGTAATTTTTCTCACTTGTAATTATTATACTATAGATTGTTATTCAGTCATTTAGTCATGTCTGACACTTTGTGACCCCATGGACTTTAGCATGCTATGCTTTCCTGACCTTTACTGTCTCCCTGAGTTTGCTCACACTCATATCCATTGAGCCAGTAATGACACCCAACCATCTCATCCTCTGTTGTCCTCTTCTCGTCTTGCCTTCAAAGTTTCCCATCATCAGGTTCTTTTCTAATGAGTCAGCTTGTTATATTGGGTAGACAAGGTGCTGGAGCTTCAGCTCCAGTATCACTCCTTACAATGAATATTCAGGGTTGATTTTCTTTAAGATTGACTAGTTTGATCTCCTTTAGTCTAAGGGACTCTTAAGAGTCATCTTCAGCACAACAGTTTTAAAGCATCAGTTCTTGGATGCTCAACCTTCTTTATGTTCTAACTCTCACATTTGTACAGAACTACTGGAAAAATCATAGCTTTGACTATACAGAGTTTTGTTGGCAATGTAATGTTTATTCTTTTTAATATACTGTCTATGTTTGTCATACCTTTTCTTCCAAGGAGTAAACATCTTATAATTTTAAGATTGCAGTCACTATCTACAGTGATTTTGGAACCCAAGAAAATAAACTCTGTCACTGTTTTTCATTATTTACCCTTCTATTTGCTATGACATGATGGGACCAGATGACATGATCTTCATTTTTTTAAATGTTGAGTTTTAGACCAATTTTTTTACTCTCCTTTTTAACTTCATCAAGAGGTTCTCTACTTCCTCTTTTCTTTCTGCCATTAAAGTGGTATCATCTGCATATATGAAGTTGTCGATATTTTTCCTGGCAATCTTAATACCAACCTGTGAGTCACCCAGTCCAGCATGTTGCGTGATGTACTCTGCATATAATAAACATGGTGACAATATACAGCCTTGAAGTACTACTTTCCCAATTTTGAACCAGACCATTGTTCCATGTCCAGTTCTAACTGGTGCTTCTTGACTTGCATACAGGTTTCTCAGGAGGCAGATAAGGTGGTCTGGTAGTCCTATCTCTTTCAGAATTTTCTAAAATTTGTTATGAGTCAAACAGTCAAAGGTTTTTGCATAGTCAGTGAAACTGAAGTAGATGCTTTTCTGGAATTCTCTTACTTTTTCTATGATCTAACAGATGTTGGCTATTTGATCTCTGCTTCCACTGCCTTTTCTAAATTCAACTTGCACATCTGTAACTTCTCAGTTCATGGACCCTTGAAGCCTAGCTTGAAGAATTTTGAGCACTATCTTGATAGTGTGTGAAATGAGTGGTATTTCGTAATACTTGGAACTTTCTGTTACATTGCCCTTCTTTGGGATTGGAATACAAGTGACATTTTGCAATCCTGTGGCCACTGCTGAGTTTTCCAAATTTGCTGGCATATTGAGTGCAACACTTAAACAGCATCAACTTTTAGGATTTGAAATGTCTCAGCTGGAACTTCATTATCTCCACTAGCTTTATTCATAGTGATGTTTCATAAGTCTCAGTTGACTTCTCACTCCAGAATGTTAGTCTCTAGTTGAGTGATCTTTTTGGTTTTTTGATTGTGTTTCGGAAAATCATATTGTTAATTTGTTGGCAATGTAATGTTTATTCTTTTTAATATACTGTCTATGTTTGTCATACCTTTTCTTCCAAGGAGTAAACATCTTATAATTTTAAGATTGCAGTCACTATCTACAGTGATTTTGGAACCCAAGAAAATAAACTCTGTCACTGTTTTTCATTATTTACCCTTCTATTTGCTATGACATGATGGGACCAGATGACATGATCTTCATTTTTTTAAATGTTGAGTTTTAGACCAATTTTTTTACTCTCCTTTTTAACTTCATCAAGAGGTTCTCTACTTCCTCTTTTCTTTCTGCCATTAAAGTGGTATCATCTGCATATATGAAGTTGTCGATATTTTTCCTGGCAATCTTAATACCAACCTGTGAGTCACCCAGTCCAGCATGTTGCGTGATGTACTCTGCATATAATAAACATGGTGACAATATACAGCCTTGAAGTACTACTTTCCCAATTTTGAACCAGACCATTGTTCCATGTCCAGTTCTAACTGGTGCTTCTTGACTTGCATACAGGTTTCTCAGGAGGCAGATAAGGTGGTCTGGTAGTCCTATCTCTTTCAGAATTTTCTAAAATTTGTTATGAGTCAAACAGTCAAAGGTTTTGCATAGTCAGTGAAACTGAAGTAGATGCTTTTCTGGAATTCTCTTACTTTTTCTATGATCTAACAGATGTTGGCTATTTGATCTCTGCTTCCACTGCCTTTTCTAAATTCAACTTGCACATCTGTAACTTCTCAGTTCATGGACCCTTGAAGCCTAGCTTGAAGAATTTTGAGCACTATCTTGATAGTGTGTGAAATGAGTGGTATTTCGTAATACTTGGAACTTTCTGTTACATTGCCCTTCTTTGGGATTGGAATACAAGTGACATTTTGCAATCCTGTGGCCACTGCTGAGTTTTCCAAATTTGCTGGCATATTGAGTGCAACACTTAAACAGCATCAACTTTTAGGATTTGAAATGTCTCAGCTGGAACTTCATTATCTCCACTAGCTTTATTCATAGTGATGTTTCATAAGTCTCAGTTGACTTCTCACTCCAGAATGTTAGTCTCTAGTTGAGTGATCAGGGTTGTTGTGGTTATCCAGGTCATTAATATCTTTTTTGCCAGCAATTGTGATAATTCAGGATCTCTGTTTTTAGGCCATTAGTCAGATAGATCAGTCACCTACAGGAAGTGAAGAATATTCCATCCATATTACCCAAAAACATTGGGAATGTATGATTTTGCCTGCTTCCGACTCCATCATACAGATTCAATCATTGATTTCTAAAATATCAGATATCTTCATATATTCTGATGTCTTTGAACTGTCGTGTTGGAGAAGACTCCTGAGAGTCCCTTGGACTAAAGAAGACAAACCAGTCAATCCTTAAGGAAACTAGTCTTGAATATTCATTGAAAGGACTGATACTGAAGTAGAAACTCCAATACTTTGGTCACCTGATGTGAACCGCCAACTCATTCGAAAAGACCCTTATGCTGGAAGTGATTGAAGGTGGAGGAGAAGGAGATGACTGAAGATGAGGTGACTGGTTGGCATCATTGACTCAATGGACACGAGTTTGAGCAAACTGCAAGAGATGGTGAAGGACAGAGAAGCCTGATATGATGTGATCCATGGGGTCACAAAGTGTCAGACATGACTGAGTGATTGAGCAACGTAGATTTCAGATTTAGTGTCAGCTGAATGTCAAAGATTGCTTGGCATATTATAAAACAAAGCAAAATGAAACCAATTCTTAACTCATACAGGAGCATCTTTAATGTGTAATATTAAGAGCAGAACCTAAAAAATCCTGAGTTCCAAGGAGGTAAAATCACTTGTTCTATATCACAAGACAATACAAAGGAAAGTTCAAAAGTTTTCATATATCATGCACTATATCAAGTTGTTGAATGAGTGGTATTCGTAATACTTGGAACTTTCTGTTACATTGCCCTTCTTTGGGATTGGAATACAAGTGACATTTTGCAATCCTGTGGCCACTGCTGAGTTTTCCAAATTTGCTGGCATATTGAGTGCAACACTTAAACAGCATCAACTTTTAGGATTTGAAATGTCTCAGCTGGAACTTCATTATCTCCACTAGCTTTATTCATAGTGATGTTTCATAAGTCTCAGTTGACTTCTCACTCCAGAATGTTAGTCTCTAGTTGAGTGATCAGGGTTGTTGTGGTTATCCAGGTCATTAATATCTTTTTTGCCAGCAATTGTGATAATTCAGGATCTCTGTTTTTAGGCCATTAGTCAGATAGATCAGTCACCTACAGGAAGTGAAGAATATTCCATCCATATTACCCAAAAACATTGGGAATGTATGATTTTGCCTGCTTCCGACTCCATCATACAGATTCAATCATTGATTTCTAAAATATCAGATATCTTCATATATTCTGATGTCTTTGAACTGTCGTGTTGGAGAAGACTCCTGAGAGTCCCTTGGACTAAAGAAGACAAACCAGTCAATCCTTAAGGAAACTAGTCTTGAATATTCATTGAAAGGACTGATACTGAAGTAGAAACTCCAATACTTTGGTCACCTGATGTGAACCGCCAACTCATTCGAAAAGACCCTTATGCTGGAAGTGATTGAAGGTGGGAGGAGAAGGAGATGACTGAAGATGAGGTGACTGGTTGGCATCATTGACTCAATGGACACGAGTTTGAGCAAACTGCAAGAGATGGTGAAGGACAGAGAAGCCTGATATGATGTGATCCATGGGGTCACAAAGTGTCAGACATGACTGAGTGATTGAGCAACGTAGATTTCAGATTTAGTGTCAGCTGAATGTCAAAGATTGCTTGGCATATTATAAAACAAAGCAAAATGAAACCAATTCTTAACTCATACAGGAGCATCTTTAATGTGTAATATTAAGAGCAGAACCTAAAAAATCCTGAGTTCCAAGGAGGTAAAATCACTTGTTCTATATCACAAGACAATACAATTATTTAGTAGAAGGTTCAAAAAGTTTTCATATATCATGCACTATATCAAGTTGTTGAATTGTATTTGTTCAGTGTTACATTTTTTCTCATTATGGACCACTCCTGAAAGTTTTATGCTTTAATTTTTAAATGATGGCAACAACAACGTGAGTGAACATTTCTAACCAACAAAATATTCTAGATACTACAACTGGCATTTGAAATGTGTTGTTGAAATATTTCAACTTTATCTAAAATTCCATGGACAGAGGAGCCTGGTAGGCTTTCCATCATGGGGTCACTAAATTGTCAGACACAACTTAGCAACCATACCACCATAATAAAAATTTCTTTAAAAAAAACTGATTATATATGACCAGATGGAAAAAATTAGATATAAAATCTAGCCTAATAATTAATGGCACCATATAGCCTGAAATTATAGAAATAGTGAATGAATATTACCATATTATACAACTAAAAATATTTAAAATAAAATCTCTTGCTAATAAAAGAGTAGTTTATCCTCTGATAAGACACAAGATAAATTATATTGATTCAAAACTAGAAAATAGTGCATACAATTTGCTTAGCACTTGTCTCTTTATACAGCACTAGCTGATAATAAAATAATATAATTTATATATTTATAAATTACCTTATAATTTTAAATCATTTTATTGTATTATTATATTTAATGACTTTTGAAAGGAGATTTATTCTAAATTAAGGGTCTAAATTTGGTCTAAATATTTAGCTTGAAAATTAAAACTTTATGTGGAAAAAAGAAGACTTTCTGTGGTCTTAAATTACCTTATAAAATCCATATTGGCAAGTTAGAAATGATACCTTATTTAAAGGAAATGAACCAGTGACATACTATTTTCTGTGCTATTCATTTTCTAGGCTGATTCACTTCTAATATAAAACCACAGGTATTATTTTTATAGAATTACAGAGGGATTCTCAAGATGCATTAACCTAATATGAACTAATCAAGCTTTACTGTCTCTAATTTATATGAAGCAATTCATCTCCTTGAATATTTTACATTTGCTCCTGTTCAGTACACATTATCTAATTATGCCTATCAGATACAGCAATGGATAAAGCATGTGTTGAAGATAGGAACCATGTATTATACTAACTGTAATCTATTTTTTTGACTATAACAAGACCAGATATCTTTGCTTGGGAAAATCTGATTTAAATTTGTTTGTTGAACATGATATATATTTTAAAATAATGAATATAACTGATTTAGGTAGTATAATTTCATGGCCTTGGGGTCACTACTAAAAGAAACTGTATCATTTAGAATAATTTTCAGCATGAAAAAATTTCTGAAAAAAACATTTGAAAGAAATATATCAGACTTAAATTACTCTGAAATAGCCAAGCCGTATTTTTGTGTGCTCAACCTTTTATTCTTCTCCAGCTCTGACAGAGTAATCTCGTAATAATATTTTAACAGATTTTTAAGTCAGTATTGTGCAGAAAGTGAAAATCCATTTTGTCATTCA
This sequence comes from Tragulus kanchil, assembly GCA_022376925.1. Lineage (NCBI taxonomy): Eukaryota > Metazoa > Chordata > Mammalia > Artiodactyla > Tragulidae > Tragulus > Tragulus kanchil. Next base: position 220,821,397 of record JAIOJX010000028.1, on the reverse strand, counting down.
GCTACATTATAGTTTTAAACTCTTGGAGCCTTTAATTATCATTTAATTTTTGCTAAAAATCTGCATTTTTCCTTTGTGCTTCCATTTCATCATGATGTTGAAAGGACAATTTTGGGTAAGTCATGTTTTTATAAGTACTAACTAAGCTGAAAATTTTCACATTTAAATATTTATAAATTACCTTAAAATTTTAAATGACTTTTGAAAGGAGATTTATTCTAAATTAAGGGTCTAAATTTGGTCTAAATATTTAGCTTGAAAATTAAAACTTTATGTGGAAAAAAGAAGACTTTCTGTGGTCTTAAATTACCTTATAAAATCCATATTGGCAAGTTAGAAATGATACCTTATTTAAAGGAAATGAACCAGTGACATACTATTTTCTGTGCTATTCATTTTCTAGGCTGATTCACTTCTAATATAAAACCACAGGTATTATTTTTATAGAATTACAGAGGGATTCTCAAGATGCATTAACCTAATATGAACTAATCAAGCTTTACTGTCTCTAATTTATATGAAGCAATTCATCTCCTTGAATATTTTACATTTGCTCCTGTTCAGTACACATTATCTAATTATGCCTATCAGATACAGCAATGGATAAAGCATGTGTTGAAGATAGGAACCATGTATTATACTAACTGTAATCTATTTTTTTGACTATAACAAGACCAGATATCTTTGCTTGGGAAAATCTGATTTAAATTTGTTTGTTGAACATGATATATATTTTAAAATAATGAATATAACTGATTTAGGTAGTATAATTTCATGGCCTTGGGGTCACTACTAAAAGAAACTGTATCATTTAGAATAATTTTCAGCATGAAAAAATTTCTGAAAAAAACATTTGAAAGAAATATATCAGACTTAAATTACTCTGAAATAGCCAAGCCGTATTTTTGTGTGCTCAACCTTTTATTCTTCTCCAGCTCTGACAGAGTAATCTCGTAATAATATTTTAACAGATTTTTAAGTCAGTATTGTGCAGAAAGTGAAAATCCATTTTGTCATTCAGCTACATTATAGTTTTAAACTCTTGGAGCCTTTAATTATCATTTAATTTTTGCTAAAAATCTGCATTTTTCCTTTGTGCTTCCATTTCATCATGATGTTGAAAGGACAATTTTGGGTAAGTCATGTTTTTATAAGTACTAACTAAGCTGAAAACAATTTTCACATTTAAATACAATTCATCAAATTTTCTTGGAAAAGAACAGTAAGATCTGTTTTGCTGTGTATGCTTTAAATATCATTCTAAGTGATAACTTTAGATATGTTCTAAAATTTTGATTCTGAAGAACTGTAAAACTCATTAATTAACATTATATTACAAAATACTTTTATATTTAATTCTCTTATATTTTTATATTATTTCCTCATACCATGTTTTATTGTTGTTGTTCAGTTACTTACTTACATCTGACTCTTTGTGGCCATGTGATCTGCAGCACACCAAGCTTGCCTGTCCTTCACTATCTCCTGAAGTTTGCTCAAATTCATGTTAATTGAGTTGCTGATGCCATCCATTCTCTGTCACCCCCTTTTCCTCCTGCCCTTTGAACATGTTTGTTAACCTATTTTTCTAGCCACACAAATTATATAATGCAATATGGAATTTGAAATATTGTGGAAGAGGAGTGTTCTTATTTCATGTAATGAAAGATATTTTGTGCTTCTCTTAATTTTTCCTTCTTTTTGCATGGTGCCACCAGAAAGTCTATAGCAGAAAACTGACGATTATTTTTAAGTCATTCTACTAATTTATTTCTGAATCAAGTTGGTTACCAAATCTTGCTGATCCCAACTATTTAATAACTATAAAATCTTCTTTACATTTCTACTGCCTTTGCCTTGGTACTGTTAATAATATTAGCACTTCTACCTTGGATGCCTACAGTCCTCTGGCCTCTGGTCTTCTTGTCATCCATTAAATTATTCACTTTGCTGCCAAGTGTAATTCTTAATTGCCCCTAAGATTATTTCACTTCATTGATATCTTCTGGAGTTAGCACCTTATTATATTCAGGTCAAAAGTCTAAAATCTTTGGTCTATGATACAAGGACCTTCATATTTTATCCTGGATGTGCTTTGGTATTCTTATCTTCTGCCAGGTTCACAGATTTACTAAATATGCTAATGTATCAATAATCTATCATTTAAAAAATTTTCATAAATAACTGAGAATCCTCTGATACACTTATATAGTATATGCACAAAATTTAAAAATTATTGCTATTATCAAAATATTTATCAAAAATTACTTTTTAAAATAAGTATGTTCAATGTTTTTCTCCCTCTGACTCTAAACTTCTATCTTGTGTTACCTTTAATTTACTAAAGTAAAGATTGGATATTCATAATTGGAATTCCCTGGTGCTTAGATGGTAAAGGATCTGCATGCAATTCAGGAGACCTGGGTTCAGTCCCTGGAGCAGGAAGATTCCCTAGGGAAGGGAATGGCTACCGAATCCAGTGTTCTTGCCTGGTGAAAATTCCATGAACAGAGAAGCCTAGTGGGCTACAGCCCATAGGACTGCAAACAGTCACACAAGTGAGTGACCAATACACAAAGACTATAAGCTTCTCTTATGTTTCCTTTAATTTGCTATAGTAAAGAATTAGATATTTATAATATTCTTTCACTGAAACACTGATGATGCAAGAGCCGTGAATCCAAAAGTATTGGAAGCATGTATTAGTACAAATTCAGAATCATAAAACATGTGGAAGAGGAGTGTTCTTATTTCATGTAATGAAAGATATTTTGTGCTTCTCTTAATTTTTCCTTCTTTTTGCATGGTGCCACCAGAAAGTCTATAGCAGAAAACTGACGATTATTTTTAAGTCATTCTACTAATTTATTTCTGAATCAAGTTGGTTACCAAATCTTGCTGATCCCAACTATTTAATAACTATAAAATCTTCTTTACATTTCTACTGCCTTTGCCTTGGTACTGTTAATAATATTAGCACTTCTACCTTGGATGCCTACAGTCCTCTGGCCTCTGGTCTTCTTGTCATCCATTAAATTATTCACTTTGCTGCCAAGTGTAATTCTTAATTGCCCCTAAGATTATTTCACTTCATTGATATCTTCTGGAGTTAGCACCTTATTATATTCAGGTCAAAAGTCTAAAATCTTTGGTCTATGATACAAGGACCTTCATATTTTATCCTGGATGTGCTTTGGTATTCTTATCTTCTGCCAGGTTCACAGATTTACTAAATATGCTAATGTATCAATAATCTATCATTTAAAAAATTTTCATAAATAACTGAGAATCCTCTGATACACTTATATAGTATATGCACAAAATTTAAAAATTATTGCTATTATCAAAATATTTATCAAAAATTACTTTTTAAAATAAGTATGTTCAATGTTTTTCTCCCTCTGACTCTAAACTTCTATCTTGTGTTACCTTTAATTTACTAAAGTAAAGATTGGATATTCATAATTGGAATTCCCTGGTGCTTAGATGGTAAAGGATCTGCATGCAATTCAGGAGACCTGGGTTCAGTCCCTGGAGCAGGAAGATTCCCTAGGGAAGGGAATGGCTACCGAATCCAGTGTTCTTGCCTGGTGAAAATTCCATGAACAGAGAAGCCTAGTGGGCTACAGCCCATAGGACTGCAAACAGTCACACAAGTGAGTGACCAATACACAAAGACTATAAGCTTCTCTTATGTTTCCTTTAATTTGCTATAGTAAAGAATTAGATATTTATAATATTCTTTCACTGAAACACTGATGATGCAAGAGCCGTGAATCCAAAAGTATTGGAAGCATGTATGAGTACAAATTCAGAATCATAAAACATATTCTAAACAAGAAAAGCATCTTGATAGAAGCAAGCATGGGTTAAAGAAATCCAGAAACAGAAATGATGTCAAAAGAAATGATATCAAAGAAATAACTTCCTATATCAATATATAGCAAATATATCAGCACATGTATTACTGTGCCTCTCCAGGGGATCTCCCTGGAGAAGACAATGGCAACCCACTCTAGTGTTTTTGCCTGGAGAATCTCATTGACAGAGGAGCCTGGTGGGCTGCAGTCCATGGGGTCGCAAAGAGTCCGACATGACTGAAAGACTAAGCACCAGGGGATCTTCCTGACCCAGGGATCAAACCCATGTCTCCTGCATTGTAGGCGGATTCTTTACCATCAGAAATGCTAGAGAAGCCCATTCCTGTGCTAATGCTGCCCTAACAAAGTACCACAGCCCATATCACGTAGTTTAAACAACAGAAATTTATTTCTCACATCTCGGGAAGTTGAAAGTCCAAAATCTGGGTTCTGGTAGAGTGAGTTTCTCTTAAAGGCTCTCTCCTCCTCTTGCAGATGGTTGTCTTTTTGCTGTGTCTTCTCGAGTAGGGCTTCGATGTAGAAATTTGAAGACTGGGGGAAATAATTCAGTCCATAACCTCAGACTACAGCGGAATGTATGATATCAGAAATAACTTCTAGAACATTCTCCAGTATTATCTTGCTGCGTGATCTTAGTCAATACTTGTTGTATTTGGTATCAGTTTCCTTGGCTGCAAAAGGAGAAACTTGAACCAGATGCTTTGTCACTTGCTATATATGCCCGGATTAACTGAAATAAGAAATGCTTGAAAAAAGAATTTAAGCTTATTTTTTCATTTTCTTTGAGGGGTAGTAGCTGAAAGCTGGGCATCGTATTCTGTCTTTGATGGTTCCTCAAATGTCTATAGGACTAGTAAGGTTGCTAGTTATACTACCATTTAAACATCTGGCTCAGTGGACAGAGTTGGCACCAATCTAATGTCAGCAAAAATTATGCTTTAGTTACTACATGGTAAGCACTGATTTTGATCAAACATTCTGAGCCCTTCATAGATTTTAAGAAAGCATTACAGTGAAATGTTAGAAGACAAATTCAGAATCATAAAACATATTCTAAACAAGAAAAGCATCTTGATAGAAGCAAGCATGGGTTAAAGAAATCCAGAAACAGAAATGATGTCAAAAGAAATGATATCAAAGAAATAACTTCCTATATCAATATATAGCAAATATATCAGCACATGTATTACTGTGCCTCTCCAGGGGATCTCCCTGGAGAAGACAATGGCAACCCACTCTAGTGTTTTTGCCTGGAGAATCTCATTGACAGAGGAGCCTGGTGGGCTGCAGTCCATGGGGTCGCAAAGAGTCCGACATGACTGAAAGACTAAGCACCAGGGGATCTTCCTGACCCAGGGATCAAACCCATGTCTCCTGCATTGTAGGCGGATTCTTTACCATCAGAAATGCTAGAGAAGCCCATTCCTGTGCTAATGCTGCCCTAACAAAGTACCACAGCCCATATCACGTAGTTTAAACAACAGAAATTTATTTCTCACATCTCGGGAAGTTGAAAGTCCAAAATCTGGGTTCTGGTAGAGTGAGTTTCTCTTAAAGGCTCTCTCCTCCTCTTGCAGATGGTTGTCTTTTTGCTGTGTCTTCTCGAGTAGGGCTTCGATGTAGAAATTTGAAGACTGGGGGAAATAATTCAGTCCATAACCTCAGACTACAGCGGAATGTATGATATCAGAAATAACTTCTAGAACATTCTCCAGTATTATCTTGCTGCGTGATCTTAGTCAATACTTGTTGTATTTGGTATCAGTTTCCTTGGCTGCAAAAGGAGAAACTTGAACCAGATGCTTTGTCACTTGCTATATATGCCCGGATTAACTGAAATAAGAAATGCTTGAAAAAAGAATTTAAGCTTATTTTTTCATTTTCTTTGAGGGGTAGTAGCTGAAAGCTGGGCATCGTATTCTGTCTTTGATGGTTCCTCAAATGTCTATAGGACTAGTAAGGTTGCTAGTTATACTACCATTTAAACATCTGGCTCAGTGGACAGAGTTGGCACCAATCTAATGTCAGCAAAAATTATGCTTTAGTTACTACATGGTAAGCACTGATTTTGATCAAATTGGTCATTACATTGTGGCACTGAATGACTTTCACCAGAATATCATAGATTTTAAGAAAGCATTACAGTGAAATGTTAGAAGACAAATATCTGTTCGTTCTTTGGCAAACATCTGGTGTTATTTATGTTATGTGTTTAAGAATGGATAATTATGTTTAATAAGACAATAATTATTCAAAGAAGAATGTTCCGTATGCTCAGAACATTGAGAAATCTAAAATAATGAAACATGATTAATCAGAGGAGTACACATTATGATTTTTATGTATGATGAGATAACTTTTCATTTAGGAAGGTAATTCAGATTCATTTATAGTGTACATGCCCTCATGGTATACCTTTTTTGTTTTTTATTAGGAATTTGACATGCACATAATTTATTGTGAACTTGTAAAGTAAAACACGTTTCTACTACTACAAATTTACCCAAAGGCTTTACATGATTTTTTTTTTTTTTTTTTTTTTTTTTGCTGTAGATCACATTTTAATTATGGGTAATCATTAAATAATTTAAGTACTTTTTAGATTTAAAAAATAGGGTAATATGCAAGGCACTTATCATTTTTGTAATAAGAGCACTGATAGTATAAGCTATTATAATGTTAAGATAGCACTCATTTTTATGGGAGATATAAATTGATTTTACCTGGCATAGTCTGTTTTATTTATCTCATTTTGAATTTATATTTTTCAAAATGTTAAGTATACTGTTTGATATATATGACAATTTTGCATGTAAATGTATATATGCATTTTATTTTAAAAATTGCCTTACTTTATATGTCCTGACTCTTCTGAATCTTTGTGTTTATAGTTGAAAAGCGTGCACTTTACTTCAAAAGTACAAATACGATGGTACAGATGATGCTTTACTTTCCTAAGTTGTAATAATTAATCAAGACTTTTCCAATTACATTGATGAGTGGTTACCATAAATATCATTAAATTCTTTTCTAAATCTTAATCAGTATTCATCTGGCCAATATACACATGGCATACAGAAAAATTTGCATCACAAATGGAGTGAATAGCTGATGAAAAGTAATTGTAAAAGTTGATAACCATAATATGGAGCCAATTTAGGTTTTTGTTTTCAGTTTTGTGTTTTATTTCTCTCTGTTTCAGCAAAAATTATGCTTTAGTTACTACATGGTAAGCACTGATTTTGATCAAATTGGTCATTACATTGTGGCACTGAATGACTTTCACCAGAATATCATAGATTTTAAGAAAGCATTACAGTGAAATGTTAGAAGACAAATATCTGTTCGTTCTTTGGCAAACATCTGGTGTTATTTATGTTATGTGTTTAAGAATGGATAATTATGTTTAATAAGACAATAATTATTCAAAGAAGAATGTTCCGTATGCTCAGAACATTGAGAAATCTAAAATAATGAAACATGATTAATCAGAGGAGTACACATTATGATTTTTATGTATGATGAGATAACTTTTCATTTAGGAAGGTAATTCAGATTCATTTATAGTGTACATGCCCTCATGGTATACCTTTTTTGTTTTTTATTAGGAATTTGACATGCACATAATTTATTGTGAACTTGTAAAGTAAAACACGTTTCTACTACTACAAATTTACCCAAAGGCTTTACATGATTTTTTTTTTTTTTTTTTTTTTTTGCTGTAGATCACATTTTAATTATGGGTAATCATTAAATAATTTAAGTACTTTTTAGATTTAAAAAATAGGGTAATATGCAAGGCACTTATCATTTTTGTAATAAGAGCACTGATAGTATAAGCTATTATAATGTTAAGATAGCACTCATTTTTATGGGAGATATAAATTGATTTTACCTGGCATAGTCTGTTTTATTTATCTCATTTTGAATTTATATTTTTCAAAATGTTAAGTATACTGTTTGATATATATGACAATTTTGCATGTAAATGTATATATGCATTTTATTTTAAAAATTGCCTTACTTTATATGTCCTGACTCTTCTGAATCTTTGTGTTTATAGTTGAAAAGCGTGCACTTTACTTCAAAAGTACAAATACGATGGTACAGATGATGCTTTACTTTCCTAAGTTGTAATAATTAATCAAGACTTTTCCAATTACATTGATGAGTGGTTACCATAAATATCATTAAATTCTTTTCTAAATCTTAATCAGTATTCATCTGGCCAATATACACATGGCATACAGAAAAATTTGCATCACAAATGGAGTGAATAGCTGATGAAAAGTAATTGTAAAAGTTGATAACCATAATATGGAGCCAATTTAGGTTTTTGTTTTCAGTTTTGTGTTTTATTTCTCTCTGTTTCTTTCATAAGCTAATACTGCTATACTAAAATATCTCTGTATTATTTTAGGAATTCTGTGATATTAATGGTCTATATTGAAGGTCTGATTTATATAGTTGTTTAACTTATTATTATTGCAGAGAATAATGGCTAATATCAATAGTTAGACTTGAGAACAATTACAACACAAACCTGCTTTTAATGCCTTACTTGTTTATAAAATTACTCTGTTGTATTTTGAGCAAGCTATGCAGTATCTGTTTGCCTTTTTTTTTCTTCATGTGCAATATTACTAAACTTGCAAGACTACTATATTGACTTGAAAGAAAGTATAAGAATTTGAATAAATGATATAGTGCCAAGAAAACACTATATGCTCTATTATCATTAATTACTTTGTAGCATTGCTTTCCAAATCAAATCCCCTCCCCAGGATAAAAGTTAAATGCCTCTATCAGTTCACCTCATCTATATGCCCTGTCCACTCATAACATAGATATCTAGATAATTTGGAGTTTACCCTTTGGAGATTTTTTCCTTAACGGCATATGGTATATATATATATATATATAGATAGATAGATAGATAGATAGATAGATAGATAGATAGATAGATGTTTCAAATTCCTAGCACAAATAACCACAAAAAAAAGTATACATTAAAAAAAAAAGTATCATAGGAAGGTTTTGTTATCAATGAATGAACATATTACTCTATCATTTAAAAGTCACATAATATCTCTGGCAAGGTTGAACATAAATTTCCAATCACTCTTCTGTTACTGGATGCTTCAGAATATTTTAAATTTTAAATTTTTGAATATAATTTTTAAATATAATAATTTTGACATTTTTGTCTAATTTTCTTACATAGTGAAAAATACTTGTTATATGTATTCTGTGGCTGTTATCTCTGCTGTGACGTATTTGTTTCTAGTTATCTAAATTCTTTTCTAAATCAAGTATTCATCTGGCCAATATACACATGGCATACAGAAAAATTTGCATCACAAATGGAGTGAATAGCTGATGAAAAGTAATTGTAAAAGTTGATAACCATAATATGGAGCCAATTTAGGTTTTTGTTTTCAGTTTTGTGTTTTATTTCTCTCTGTTTCTTTCATAAGCTAATACTGCTATACTAAAATATCTCTGTATTATTTTAGGAATTCTGTGATATTAATGGTCTATATTGAAGGTCTGATTTATATAGTTGTTTAACTTATTATTATTGCAGAGAATAATGGCTAATATCAATAGTTAGACTTGAGAACAATTACAACACAAACCTGCTTTTAATGCCTTACTTGTTTATAAAATTACTCTGTTGTATTTTGAGCAAGCTATGCAGTATCTGTTTGCCTTTTTTTTTCTTCATGTGCAATATTACTAAACTTGCAAGACTACTATATTGACTTGAAAGAAAGTATAAGAATTTGAATAAATGATATAGTGCCAAGAAAACACTATATGCTCTATTATCATTAATTACTTTGTAGCATTGCTTTCCAAATCAAATCCCCTCCCCAGGATAAAAGTTAAATGCCTCTATCAGTTCACCTCATCTATATGCCCTGTCCACTCATAACATAGATATCTAGATAATTTGGAGTTTACCCTTTGGAGATTTTTTCCTTAACGGCATATGGTATATATATATATATATATAGATAGATAGATAGATAGATAGATAGATAGATAGATGTTTCAAATTCCTAGCACAAATAACCACAAAAAAAAGTATACATTAAAAAAAAAAGTATCATAGGAAGGTTTTGTTATCAATGAATGAACATATTACTCTATCATTTAAAAGTCACATAATATCTCTGGCAAGGTTGAACATAAATTTCCAATCACTCTTCTGTTACTGGATGCTTCAGAATATTTTAAATTTTAAATTTTTGAATATAATTTTTAAATATAATAATTTTGACATTTTTGTCTAATTTTCTTACATAGTGAAAAATACTTGTTATATGTATTCTGTGGCTGTTATCTCTGCTGTGACGTATTTGTTTCTAGTTATCTTTCTAGTACACATTTGCTTTTCAATACACATGGTTTATTACATACCTTGATAATTTATCTTTTAGCCACATCTCATCCTTCATTATTGATTAAAATATATTTATTCCAAAATTATATATAAAACGTACTTTTTTTTTTCCTTTTATGAGTTATTTATTGTTTTTCCTTTTTTTGTTATGAGGACATTATGGATATGCTTATGATTGTGAAACTCTGGGATCACATGTGCTATGGGCTGAGTATTTCTGTCTCTTCAAAATGTATAGGAGGGGGCTTCCCTGGTGGTCCAGTGGGTAAGGACACCACCTTGCAGTGCAAGGGGCACCGATTCGATCCCTGGCCTGGAAAGATCCCACATGCTGTGGAGCGGCTGGACTGATGTGTCCAGCTACCCAGCTGGAGCTCTGGGCTGCATGTGACCAGAGCCGGTGCTCTGTGAGGAGAAAGGCCACTGTGATGGGAGGCCCACAGAGGTCAAAGAACAAAGATAAATAAATGAAAGATCAATAGAAGTGGCCAAAAAATAAATAAAGTCATTTAAAAAAAACATGTATATGAGGAAACCCTAATCTTCTGTGTGATAGTATTAGGGTATAGGACTCTGGAGAGGTCATTCAGACATGAGACAATAGTCCTTATTATAGCATTGACAGCATCATAAGAAGAGATGGAGAATGATGATCTCTTTCAGTCATGAGGTATGACTTCTAAGGAGCTTTTGTCCATTTTTAATTTTGAATTTATATTTACTGCTCAATCTCTCTGTCATATCTGACTCTGTGTGCCCCATGGACTGTAGCCTACCAGGCTTCTCTGCTCGTGGAATTTTCCAGGCAAGATTACTGGAGTTGGGTGCCACTTCCTACTCCAGCAGAAATAAATGCCCAAGTCAGGGATTGAACCCGTATCTCCTGCATATGCTACATTGGCAGGTGGATCCTTTACTATTTGTGCCACCTACGATGCATTTAATTGACCTTAACTTGTATTTTTTTTTTCTGTTGAGGGTTTATTTTGTTTTGTTTTGTTTTTAGCAGAAATCACTTTAACCTAAGTGCTTTGATAGGTATTGTCGCATCCATAGATAGCATAACTCCAAACCCCCAAGTATGCTTAAATGTACAGCTATTGATTCAGATTCTCATGAGAGATATTTTTTAAAATAAAAAATAAAAAAGATACTTTTCTTTGACTAGTGTCTTTAAGGAGTGGATTTAAAAATCTATCCTTTCATGCTGTATAAAAGGATTTAAGCTTTTTCACCCGTCCTTCATAATGCCTCTTGTTTCACTCCCTTTACTATGGGAACACATATTTATATCCTGTGATGTCAAAAACTCTAGTATTGTCAAATCTTTTTGAGTTTTCCTTTTTTAATCTTATTATAAGCCATTCATTATCTTTAGCCTTATGAATTTATTTCTGTAAACTTAACAATATATTTAATAGGTTATGTATTACATTGTGTACGACATGCTAAATATTTTAAGAGGAATGAATGTTCTTTCAGAATGTACTATTCTATCGCTTCTCGGACTTTTGGCTAAGATCAAGTGCAGAATGTACTATTCCCATAATGCGACAGAAAGAGTCCCCTTTTTTTTCTTTGAAAGGAATCACTTTTGTCCCGCATTTAAATTACTCCTTAACTGAGTTTTACATTTTAAATAATGAAGCGTTTGAGGTACTATAATACTTGCAACGATCATATATTGCTGACCAAATACATTTTTCTAATTAAAGCAATTGTGTTGCAAATATGTTAATTAAAGATTATATGTTATATAACATATTGGCTATATATACTATAACTATGATATACATTATATATGTATTTATATTATTTTATTTATTTTTATTTTTTTTTTAGATGAGGGTATTTCTCCATTTTATTTTATTTAGTTATTTTGGCTGCACTGCCCAGGCATGTGGAATCTTATTCTCTGACCAGGGATCAAACTCAAGCCCCCTACCTGGAAGGGCAGATTCTTGAAACACTGGATCATCAATGGGAGTTCATATATTATATATGAGTTACATAAGGCTTCCCAGGAGGTTCTAGTGCTAAAGAATCTACCTGCTACTGCAGGAGACAAAAGAGAGGTGGATTCACTCCCTGGATTGGGACGATCCCCTGGAGAAGAAAATGGCACCCCATGCCAGTATTCTTGCCTCAAAAAATCCCATGGACAGAGTAACCAGCAGAGTACAGTACATGGGGTTGCCAAGAGTCAGGAACACACACAGACACACACACACACACAAGCTATGCAATATCATTAATGTAGTATTAATGTTATATATATTTATACATGTAAAGACATGTGTATACATAAGTGTGTGTGTTTACCTTAACACATCAGAGATTATAATGATCCTCTGATAACCACAATTAGGGTTCTGCTAATGCTACATAAGAGTACTGGGATGTATTCATTTGTTATTACAACGAGGAAGAGACTAGTGCTATATCATTATAAGAAACAAAAATGGATTTGAAATAAAATTCTCAGTTTTTCCCTATTTTATTGCTTAGGCTCTAATTTAAAACCTGTAATTCTAAACAGTAATAAATGTTCACACTGCTTAAATACTTTTGTACAGAGCATCATTGTACTTTAAAAATACCAATGTAATATTTTATACATGGAATTTTACATTTATACATTTTTGCCCATTGAAAAGTTTCATTATTTAATGGAATTTTAGGGATTATACAATATTACAATTAGCAAAATAAATCTTAAAACTTTTGCATGTTGTTGCTCAATTTTCCCAATATCACTTATCAAAGAGACTGTCTTTTTTCCATTTTATATTCTTGGCTCCATTGTCATAGATATATTAGTCATATAATTTGAGTTTGGGTACTCTAGTCTGTTTCATTGATCTACAAGTCTGTTTTTATGCCATTATCATACTGCTTTATTTTCTAGAGCTTGGAAGTATAGTTAGAAATCAACACATATGATATTTCCAGCTTTGCCCTTAATTCTCAAAATTTTGCTTTGGCTATATTGGGTTCTTTCATGGATCTATACAAATTTTAGGATTATTTTTCCTAGTACCATATAAAATGACATGGTATCATGATAGAGATTGTATTAAATCTGTGGATTGCTTTGAATAATAGGAATAACAATATTGATTCTTCTAATCTGTGAGCAGCATATCTTTCCATTTACTTTTGTTGCTTTCCATTTACTTTTGTTGTTTGTATTTTGTTTCATCAGTGTCTTATCTTCAGAGTAATGATCTTTCACTTTTAGGTAAAATTAATGTTTAAGTATTTTGTTGTTTTTAACGTAATTTTTAAATGGGAAACAAAATTTCTTCATTTCTCTGTCTGATAATTTTTGAGTAGTGCTATTTTTGTTGTTCATTGGTTAAATTGTGTGTAACTCTTTGCAGCCCCATGAACTGCGGCAGGCCAGCCATCCCTGTCTTCTGCTATTTCCTTAAGTTTGCTCAAACTTATGTCCTTTGCATCTGTGATGCCATCTAACCATCTCATCCTCTGCCATCCACTTCTTCTCTTACCCTCTGTCTTTCTCAGCATCAAGGTCTTTTCCAGTAAGTTAGCTCTGCAGCATCAGTTATTTGGTGCTCAGCCTTCGTTATGGTCCATCCCTCAAATTCATAAATGACTACTGGGAAAACCATAGCTTTGACTGTACACATCTTTGTCAGCTGAGTAATGTCTCTTCTTTTTAATACACTGTCTAAATTTGTCATAATTCTTTTTTCCAAGGAGCAAGTGTCTTAATTTTGTGAGTATTTGTGTACATGAATTGTGTGTTCTTCAACTTAATTTAATTCATTTATCATTTCTAATATTCTTTTGGTGAAGTCTTTGAGGTTTTCTACATGTATTATCATATCATCTGCAAACAGTGCCAATTTTAGTTTTTCCTGTCCAATCTGGATGCTTATTCTCTCTTTTTTGCTTAATTGTTGTGTGTAGGCCTTCCAATATGGTTTTAAATAAAAGTGATCAGAGTGAATATCCTTCTCTTGTTTCTCATCTTAGAGGAAACATTGTCAGCTTGTCATGGTTGAATATAATGCTAGCTGTGTGCTTGACACATATGGCTTTATTATTTTGACATTATGTGTCTCTATAATCATTTTGTTTTATCATGAACGGATGTTGAATTTTTCTTAAAATGTTTTTTCTGCATCGATTGAATTAATCATATGTCTTTAAGTAGAAAGTAATTATTTCTTTTGTTAATGTGGTATATCACATTTATTGTTTTGCACATGCTAAGTCATCTTTGCATCTCTGGAATTAATCCATATTCATCATATTATATGATCCTTTCAATTTATTATTGAATTCAGTTACATAATATTTTGGTGAAAATTTCTTCATTTCTCTGTCTGATAATTTTGAGTAGTGCTATTTTGTTGTTCATTGGTTAAATTGTGTGTAACTCTTTGCAGCCCCATGAACTGCGGCAGGCCAGCCATCCCTGTCTTCTGCTATTTCCTTAAGTTTGCTCAAACTTATGTCCTTTGCATCTGTGATGCCATCTAACCATCTCATCCTCTGCCATCCACTTCTTCTCTTACCCTCTGTCTTTCTCAGCATCAAGGTCTTTTCCAGTAAGTTAGCTCTGCAGCATCAGTTATTTGGTGCTCAGCCTTCGTTATGGTCCATCCCTCAAATTCATAAATGACTACTGGGAAAACCATAGCTTTGACTGTACACATCTTTGTCAGCTGAGTAATGTCTCTTCTTTTTAATACACTGTCTAAATTTGTCATAATTCTTTTTTCCAAGGAGCAAGTGTCTTAATTTTGTGAGTATTTGTGTACATGAATTGTGTGTTCTTCAACTTAATTTAATTCATTTATCATTTCTAATATTCTTTTGGTGAAGTCTTTGAGGTTTTCTACATGTATTATCATATCATCTGCAAACAGTGCCAATTTTAGTTTTTCCTGTCCAATCTGGATGCTTATTCTCTCTTTTTTGCTTAATTGTTGTGTGTAGGCCTTCCAATATGGTTTTAAATAAAAGTGATCAGAGTGAATATCCTTCTCTTGTTTCTCATCTTAGAGGAAACATTGTCAGCTTGTCATGGTTGAATATAATGCTAGCTGTGTGCTTGACACATATGGCTTTATTATTTTGACATTATGTGTCTCTATAATCATTTTGTTTTATCATGAACGGATGTTGAATTTTTCTTAAAATGTTTTTTCTGCATCGATTGAATTAATCATATGTCTTTAAGTAGAAAGTAATTATTTCTTTTGTTAATGTGGTATATCACATTTATTGTTTTGCACATGCTAAGTCATCTTTGCATCTCTGGAATTAATCCATATTCATCATATTATATGATCCTTTCAATTTATTATTGAATTCAGTTACATAATATTTTGGTGAAAATTTCTACACCTGTGATCATCATCAGGGATATTGGCCTGTAATTTCTTTTTTGAATTTTAAGATCATTTGTGAAAGATAGACATTAACTCTTTTAAAGTATTTTAAGTATTTGATAATCATCTGAATCCAGCTTTTGTTTTAGAAAGTGTATCTAAGACTATTAATCTAAACTTTTTATCAGGTTAGTTGTTATCTCTTTCATTCAGTTCCATTCTTCTAGGGATTTGCCTTGTTCTTTGATTTGGACCATTCTTCTGTCTCCTCATTTCTCATGTCTCTCTGTGTTTTTCTATAGTTATTAGGCAAAATGGCTCTTCCTCTCAGTCTTGAAAAAGTGATCTTGTGTAGGAGTCATTCTTTGTAGTCCAGAAGCAGAATCTCTCTAGGCCTCAGCAGAGCCAGGAACTCTATGGACCTTTTTGTGTATGTGTGCCCACTGACAGAATCTCAGCTGCTATAAAGGTAATGGGATTTGGAAAACTCACTTGGCCTGGTTGTTGCCCAGTCTCTGCATGGGGAGAAGTGAGTTTCATGGCATGGGCAAAACTTGGGGTGTTCCTCATTTATCCTGGGTGGAGCTCAGCTGCTGTTCAGAAAAAGCAGTGCTCAGTGTTCTTGCCTAGTAAAGTATTGGGTCATCTACTGCATGGATATTGCTGGATTTGGAATGCTATCTTGGCTAGGTTGCTACTTAGCTCCCATGGAGTAGGAGGTGGAAAGGATTTGGGGAACTCCTTCTTCCCAGTGCAGCTCAGTCTCTGTAGGGGTGAGCAGGGCTCACGGCATGCACCAAAGTCAATACAGCTTGGTTGCTGTGAAGGAAGGGCAAGGCCCAGCAAACTCACCTGTCTTAGCTCTGTAAGGAGTGTAACATGATTCACTCTTGCTATGCCCTGTTATTAGGAATGTGCCAAATCCCTTATCATTGACGGTTTTTGTTTTATCATGAACGGATGTTGAATTTTTCTTAAAATGTTTTTTCTGCATCGATTGAATTAATCATATGTCTTTAAGTAGAAAGTAATTATTTCTTTTGTTAATGTGGTATATCACATTTATTGTTTTGCACATGCTAAGTCATCTTTGCATCTCTGGAATTAATCCATATTCATCATATTATATGATCCTTTCAATTTATTATTGAATTCAGTTACATAATATTTTGGTGAAAATTTCTACACCTGTGATCATCATCAGGGATATTGGCCTGTAATTTCTTTTTTGAATTTTAAGATCATTTGTGAAAGATAGACATTAACTCTTTTTAAAGTATTTTAAGTATTTGATAATCATCTGAATCCAGCTTTTGTTTTAGAAAGTGTATCTAAGACTATTAATCTAAACTTTTTATCAGGTTAGTTGTTATCTCTTTCATTCAGTTCCATTCTTCTAGGGATTTGCCTTGTTCTTTGATTTGGACCATTCTTCTGTCTCCTCATTTCTCATGTCTCTCTGTGTTTTTCTATAGTTATTAGGCAAAATGGCTCTTCCTCTCAGTCTTGAAAAAGTGATCTTGTGTAGGAGTCATTCTTTGTAGTCCAGAAGCAGAATCTCTCTAGGCCTCAGCAGAGCCAGGAACTCTATGGACCTTTTTGTGTATGTGTGCCCACTGACAGAATCTCAGCTGCTATAAAGGTAATGGGATTTGGAAAACTCACTTGGCCTGGTTGTTGCCCAGTCTCTGCATGGGGAGAAGTGAGTTTCATGGCATGGGCAAAACTTGGGGTGTTCCTCATTTATCCTGGGTGGAGCTCAGCTGCTGTTCAGAAAAAGCAGTGCTCAGTGTTCTTGCCTAGTAAAGTATTGGGTCATCTACTGCATGGATATTGCTGGATTTGGAATGCTATCTTGGCTAGGTTGCTACTTAGCTCCCATGGAGTAGGAGGTGGAAAGGATTTGGGGAACTCCTTCTTCCCAGTGCAGCTCAGTCTCTGTAGGGGTGAGCAGGGCTCACGGCATGCACCAAAGTCAATACAGCTTGGTTGCTGTGAAGGAAGGGCAAGGCCCAGCAAACTCACCTGTCTTAGCTCTGTAAGGAGTGTAACATGATTCACTCTTGCTATGCCCTGTTATTAGGAATGTGCCAAATCCTGTTAGTGTTTCAAGAAAGGAGTCTTGTTCAGCATCTTCTAACTGGTAAGAGACTAGACCCTCACTTATAAACTTTTAAAGTATGTAGATACATTGTGTCTTATGGAGCTACAGTCATAATTCCCGCTGGTTTCTAGACCAGGAAATATGGAGGTGTCCCCAGATGACAATAAAATCAGGCTCTGTCTAGTTGTATTATTTCCTGTCTGAGAATTCTTTTCCAACATTGGAGAGGCCAAAGATGTGAACGTAAATAGTGTCTCTCTGCTTTCTTTCCACTTTCTTTCCCTAGGAGTGTTTCTTTCATCCCTAAATGTGTGAGAAACCTGAATCCTGTCTTTCAGCTTGAGTTTCCTGCAAAGCCAAGTTTTTTTTCCCCCACAGGAAGACTAGGGCTGTGTTTCAGTCTGCTGTCTGTGGTGCCCTCGAGGTGGTGGGCTACCCAAAACTGCCCTCTCAATTATTACAGTCCCATGGGACTCTGGAATGCTATTCCATTTAGCCGTCAGAGCCAGGTAGTCAAGGGGTGTTTCTTGGGTGGATTGCACATGCCTCCTGTCTTTAGCTATTTAGCTAGAGAATTAATGGGGCTCAAACATGACCCTCAATCCAGGAATGCAATAGGGCAAATAACTGGACCGTGCCTTCCTACATGTTCATCAGTGCACAGAACATGTCTGCCACAAATGGGAGTGGGATTAGCTAGAACATGGAAGGAACCTAGATGCCCATCGACGAACGAATGGATCCAAAAGCTCTGGTACATATATACAATGGAATACTACACAGCTGTAAAGAGAAATGCAGAAGAATCAACCCTAATGAGGTGGCTGGATCTAGAACGTATCATCAAAAGTGAAGTCAGTCAGAAAGAGAAGGACAAATACAGTATATTAACACATATATATGGAATCTAGTAGGATGGTGATGATGGCACATGCAGTGAAGCGACAGAAAGACAGACATGGACAGTGGACATATGGACATTGTGGGGAAGGAACAGTGGGTGAGAGGCGTAAAGGAAGTAGCATGAAGGCCTGTACTATCATAAGTGAAGAAAGTAGCTCTAGTCATTGCTCTGTGAGAAAAGGGGATCCTTCAGGGGTGCTGTATGATGGTTGGGAGGGGAGGGAAGGGGGGATATACATATGACTAATCTGAGAACATACATATCTGTAAACAACAAAACTCTGTAAAAGTTAAAAGTAAAATAAAGGTTTAAAAAAAAAAAAAAAGAATAGGACAGTTTATGCTCTCCAGCCCCAGCTAGCGGGAGGGTATTGTAGCCAACCACACTCTTAAATTTTAGCTGGAGCAGGAGAAATTTGAGACCATTCAGACTTGCCTGTCCCAGCCCCAAACTGATGGAGTGCAGCAGCCATCAATTCAGTCTCCCACATTGCTGAAACTGGAGCTCTTCAGTTTCAGCAACATGTGTGGGTGGTGCTGATGTCAGTCACCCACCATGCCAGCAGGTTAGGTCCAGACCACAGCATTGGTGTCTGCCAGTGCTTCCATATTAGGGAGCACTTCCACCTTTCCCTGTCCTTCCAACTGATCTTTTAGATTTGCAAATAACACTCTATGTTTAGCTTCTGCATTTTTAAAACTTTTATTTCACTGGGACTCAGGGTGAGTCATTACACATGCAAGATATTTAGAAGGGACTTAAAGTTTATGGGCTTTCTATAACACTTTGGCACTTTTGGATGGCATCTGTCTTGTCTGTTAGGGCCTTGCCTCTCCAGTGTGGGTCCCTGGGCCCAGAGTGCCTGCTGTGGGTAACCAGCCCATTGGTCCTCTGGGAGGGACACCTGACTAGTGAGCTACCCCATGCCTATTTGTGTGCTGATGTGGGTAAGGTTTTTGGTGAGCATTTCTCTGCCTCTCCTATCTGTCTTAAATGTAGTTCTTTTTACCCTTGGTTGTGGAGCAAAAGTTCAACTAGTCCTCGGATTTTTGTCAGCAGAAAGCTTTATATTCTTGGTCCGGGGGAATTTCAGGCTCTTGCCCCTATATTGACATTTATTTCAGTCAGAAAGAGAAGGACAAATACAGTATATTAACACATATATATGGAATCTAGTAGGATGGTGATGATGGCACATGCAGTGAAGCGACAGAAAGACAGACATGGACAGTGGACATATGGACATTGTGGGGAAGGAACAGTGGGTGAGAGGCGTAAAGGAAGTAGCATGAAGGCCTGTACTATCATAAGTGAAGAAAGTAGCTCTAGTCATTGCTCTGTGAGAAAAGGGGATCCTTCAGGGGTGCTGTATGATGGTTGGGAGGGGAGGGAAGGGGGGATATACATATGACTAATCTGAGAACATACATATCTGTAAACAACAAAACTCTGTAAAAGTTAAAAGTAAAATAAAGGTTTAAAAAAAAAAAAAAAGAATAGGACAGTTTATGCTCTCCAGCCCCAGCTAGCGGGAGGGTATTGTAGCCAACCACACTCTTAAATTTTAGCTGGAGCAGGAGAAATTTGAGACCATTCAGACTTGCCTGTCCCAGCCCCAAACTGATGGAGTGCAGCAGCCATCAATTCAGTCTCCCACATTGCTGAAACTGGAGCTCTTCAGTTTCAGCAACATGTGTGGGTGGTGCTGATGTCAGTCACCCACCATGCCAGCAGGTTAGGTCCAGACCACAGCATTGGTGTCTGCCAGTGCTTCCATATTAGGGAGCACTTCCACCTTTCCCTGTCCTTCCAACTGATCTTTTAGATTTGCAAATAACACTCTATGTTTAGCTTCTGCATTTTTAAAACTTTTATTTCACTGGGACTCAGGGTGAGTCATTACACATGCAAGATATTTAGAAGGGACTTAAAGTTTATGGGCTTTCTATAACACTTTGGCACTTTTGGATGGCATCTGTCTTGTCTGTTAGGGCCTTGCCTCTCCAGTGTGGGTCCCTGGGCCCAGAGTGCCTGCTGTGGGTAACCAGCCCATTGGTCCTCTGGGAGGGACACCTGACTAGTGAGCTACCCCATGCCTATTTGTGTGCTGATGTGGGTAAGGTTTTTGGTGAGCATTTCTCTGCCTCTCCTATCTGTCTTAAATGTAGTTCTTTTTACCCTTGGTTGTGGAGCAAAAGTTCAACTAGTCCTCGGATTTTTGTCAGCAGAAACTGATCTTCATGTAGATGAGTATTCTTTGTGTCCAGAGGAGAGGTAATTTCAGGCTCTTCCTTGCCCCTATATTGAACTAGTCTCTCATTTTATTGCTATAAATTTCCTTTAGCACTTTCTTTTCTATTTGAGATTGGTTCTGAGTAGTAAACAAATAAAAACTATGCATTTTCCATTTGCAAGCATTTTTGAAACTCACAAGAAATATAAATCAATAAGAGAAATTACACATCAAAGTATATTGTCATAAGAATGCTGACAAGGAAATGTGGGACTTCATTAGAGTTGATTTTTCTGGTATGGCAAAATCACACAAGAATGCACATATAATGTTGAAACATAGGATATTATTGCCACAGAAAGACAGAGATGATTAATGTTTCAGGAAAAAGAACAGAAGTAAAACATGGGTGAATAATGCCGCAGTCTACATGATGTGCAAGAAATGGCCTAGCGCATGAAAGTACAGCTTGGGCAAAATGTAGGAGAAGAGAGACAAAGGGGTGGGGATAAAGGCATTTGAATTTGATTCAGTAGAATGCAGAAAGAATACTGAAGGTTTGTGATCAAGTAAACAAATCATGTATTCAGTCTAAAAGGTTTATCTGGTAGAGAAGTTACTTAAGAGGCATATTTAATAGCTTTCACACCTGGTCTCCTGCATTATAGGCAGGTTCTTTACCATCTGAGCCACCAGGAAAGCCCACATGTAATAGCTAAGGAAGCACTAACATATATTTTCAACCACATTAATACTAACTTGAAAACATCTTGTAGATGATTAGGTTTTCTCAAGAGTGGACTCAAGGTAAACATTAGCCTCAAATTTCATATAAACATTTATTCACTGACAAAACAAATGTGAAGACTAGGAGACTGAATTTAGAATGAAGTCACTCTGAGTTATTTCCTGTTTAAAGTAGAGGTCAGACACAATGACACAGAGACAGAATAGGGCCTGTGCATGTTTTATTTTATTTGCATACTGCCAAAATAAATAAATAAATGAATAAATTTGAACGCTTTTAGAATAAAAATTATATCTCTAGTTCATTAACTCAGTTCTCTATCATTCTATTTGTGTCCAATTTATATTTAATCAGTGACATTTATTCTGACTACTCTAATTAAAACTACAATTATTCTCAACTCTATTCTTTCAAACATATATACCTTGCTTGAAATTTTAAGTATTTTATTGTTTGTAATTTTTTATTTTTAAATAATTTCTGTTTCAAAAGAAATTACAAAAATAGTGTACAGTGATTCAGATAGAGCTTGCCTTTAATCAGAAATATGATATAGTTATTTAATATTTTATTTCCTTTATTCTTTCTTCAACACATTAGAAACTTTCATTTATAAATCAATAAGAGAAATTACACATCAAAGTATATTGTCATAAGAATGCTGACAAGGAAATGTGGGACTTCATTAGAGTTGATTTTTCTGGTATGGCAAAATCACACAAGAATGCACATATAATGTTGAAACATAGGATATTATTGCCACAGAAAGACAGAGATGATTAATGTTTCAGGAAAAAGAACAGAAGTAAAACATGGGTGAATAATGCCGCAGTCTACATGATGTGCAAGAAATGGCCTAGCGATGAAAGTACAGCTTGGGCAAAATGTAGGAGAAGAGAGACAAAGGGGTGGGGATAAAGGCATTTGAATTTGATTCAGTAGAATGCAGAAAGAATACTGAAGGTTTGTGATCAAGTAAACAAATCATGTATTCAGTCTAAAAGGTTTATCTGGTAGAGAAGTTACTTAAGAGGCATATTTAATAGCTTTCACACCTGGTCTCCTGCATTATAGGCAGGTTCTTTACCATCTGAGCCACCAGGAAAGCCCACATGTAATAGCTAAGGAAGCACTAACATATATTTTCAACCACATTAATACTAACTTGAAAACATCTTGTAGATGATTAGGTTTTCTCAAGAGTGGACTCAAGGTAAACATTAGCCTCAAATTTCATATAAACATTTATTCACTGACAAAACAAATGTGAAGACTAGGAGACTGAATTTAGAATGAAGTCACTCTGAGTTATTTCCTGTTTAAAGTAGAGGTCAGACACAATGACACAGAGACAGAATAGGGCCTGTGCATGTTTTATTTTATTTGCATACTGCCAAAATAAATAAATAAATGAATAAATTTGAACGCTTTTAGAATAAAAATTATATCTCTAGTTCATTAACTCAGTTCTCTATCATTCTATTTGTGTCCAATTTATATTTAATCAGTGACATTTATTCTGACTACTCTAATTAAAACTACAATTATTCTCAACTCTATTCTTTCAAACATATATACCTTGCTTGAAATTTTAAGTATTTTATTGTTTGTAATTTTTTATTTTTAAATAATTTCTGTTTCAAAAGAAATTACAAAAATAGTGTACAGTGATTCAGATAGAGCTTGCTTAATCTTTAGTTTTCCTTATCATTTATGCAATCAGAAATATGATATAGTTATTTAATATTTTATTTCCTTTATTCTTTTTCTTCAACACATCCCCCTAGAAAAACTTTACAATAGGAAGAATTTTAGTTTGATTCACTGATATATAATGCCAAAATTTTGCCAACCATAGAGTAACTTCAATAATTTGTCATTGAATGATGCTAATATAATAGTAAGAGCTAATGCCAATGGCATATTTTTATATATAATTCAATAGCTGGTGCATATTGACTTATAGCATAATAATCAAATCCTTTAAAGACATTACTAATAATATCCCCACAGTTATTTTGGGATATGGATTCAAAGTCAACTGATTTCATGTCTCTGATTGAAATAATCATCGTCTATGCTGTTTCTAATTTGGTACAATATATTATAAAGGCTAATGGTATTTGTAAGCAATGTAAGACATTCAAGTTTTGGTGGACCTAATATTCTCTATAGTCAAATATCAAGTGTGACGGGTAAATGGAAGATGTACTTTTTTTCTTTCTTATTATTTTGTCTAGAGTTAGTATATTCAGTATTGGTTCAAGTATTGATAACATATGCTGCATATTAACGTATATGACAGAGATTTAATTACCTCATTTCTTAGAAATGTAGTACATACTTAACAAACAGGAAAATAGCACATATAACATGGAGCAGAACTGGAGAAAAAAAGAGTAATATGCTTAGAAAATTAAGATAATTATATACACATACATATACTTCTTTGATTTTCAATTGCTAAATGTTTTATTTCCGTTAAAATTCAATTCAAAGAGTATGTAAATATATAATTGGATTATTTTGTATTTTTTTCTATTTGAGGCAATTGTGTTCTGTATATTTATTCAGCAAGAAACTATGTCAGCTGATGTATCCTATATAGACTAGATCTTGGTTGCTTATTTATTAAGGTACCAAAGTTGAAATATGAATTTCAATTACATCATTTGCAGAGCTCTTTATGAAATCTTTTTAGATCTTTATCTTACTTTAACGGTAAGCCCAAGCTCATTTTTATTTATGTTTTTTGAAATATGAATTTCAAAAGAAATTACAAAAATAGTGTACAGTGATTCAGATAGAGCTTGCTTAATCTTTAGTTTTCCTTATCATTTATGCAATCAGAAATATGATATAGTTATTTAATATTTTATTTCCTTTATTCTTTTTCTTCAACACATCCCCCTAGAAAAACTTTACAATAGGAAGAATTTTAGTTTGATTCACTGATATATAATGCCAAAATTTTGCCAACCATAGAGTAACTTCAATAATTTGTCATTGAATGATGCTAATATAATAGTAAGAGCTAATGCCAATGGCATATTTTTATATATAATTCAATAGCTGGTGCATATTGACTTATAGCATAATAATCAAATCCTTTAAAGACATTACTAATAATATCCCCACAGTTATTTTGGGATATGGATTCAAAGTCAACTGATTTCATGTCTCTGATTGAAATAATCATCGTCTATGCTGTTTCTAATTTGGTACAATATATTATAAAGGCTAATGGTATTTGTAAGCAATGTAAGACATTCAAGTTTTGGTGGACCTAATATTCTCTATAGTCAAATATCAAGTGTGACGGGTAAATGGAAGATGTACTTTTTTTCTTTCTTATTATTTTGTCTAGAGTTAGTATATTCAGTATTGGTTCAAGTATTGATAACATATGCTGCATATTAACGTATATGACAGAGATTTAATTACCTCATTTCTTAGAAATGTAGTACATACTTAACAAACAGGAAAATAGCACATATAACATGGAGCAGAACTGGAGAAAAAAAGAGTAATATGCTTAGAAAATTAAGATAATTATATACACATACATATACTTCTTTGATTTTCAATTGCTAAATGTTTTATTTCCGTTAAAATTCAATTCAAAGAGTATGTAAATATATAATTGGATTATTTTGTATTTTTTTCTATTTGAGGCAATTGTGTTCTGTATATTTATTCAGCAAGAAACTATGTCAGCTGATGTATCCTATATAGACTAGATCTTGGTTGCTTATTTATTAAGGTACCAAAGTTGAAATATGAATTTCAATTACATCATTTGCAGAGCTCTTTATGAAATCTTTTTAGATCTTTCTACTCTACTGGTACTTTGAAATAATTCTGGAAAAAATTAAGCCCAAGCTCATATTTTGTGTTTTGACTTGTATGTACATTCAATTTATTATCCAAGTAAGGAAATCTTGAGAGTTAAAAGGGACATATATTTACTCTGGACAACATGTATGAACTAGAGCTTCCATATGCAGTTTGGTTATATGATTATTATATTTAAAGTTTCTTCAAGATTTTTAATATAGGAAAAGTCAAAAAATAGTTGTTTTCTGATTTTAAACATCCCATAAAAAGTAATACAGTTTCTATTTTTACAGCTAAGAGTCAATAATTTTTGACATAAGATGTTCTCTTTCTACAAATAATCAGGTCTCCAAACTCGTGTTTTATTTCTTCCTTTGTTATACCTTTTCTCCTCTTTGCTCCTTTGTGTCTCCTGTATACTCTTCCTTCATTAAAGTGATTTCTGGATCTCTTAAAACTCATTCTATAGCATTCAGTCACAAGTTTCTGTTGATTTAGCATAGAATTTTTATGTATAACTCTTTGCTCCATTCTCTTTGCCTTTATTATGCTATGTTTCTCAGGTGGGTTATTTTTTTTTAAAAAATGACCTATTAGTCTATGGTACATCATCAAAAATGTAAACACATAATTACAGTGTAATTTAGGATTTCCACTTTAGAGTTTACTCGCAAAAAGACTTGAAAGCAAGGTTTTGGAAGCTATTTATATATCACTGTTTCAAATCCTTGAAAACCTAAACACATAATTACCATATAACTGAGCATTGCCATTTCTGGGTATATACTGGATAGAACTAAAAGCAAGGATTTGAGATGTATTCATACATTGATGTTCACAACAACATTATTCACAATAGCTCAAACATGGAGACAGCAAAAATGTTCACTAATAAGTGAATTCATAGTACATATGAATTTAATATCAGTCTGTCTTAAAAAGGAGCAGTTCTCACGCATGGATGAATCTTGAAGATATTATGCTAAGATAAAGTGTGTTAGTTGCTCAGTGATGTCCAACTCTTTGTGACCCCATGGACTGTAACCTACCAGATTCCTCTGTCCATGAAATTCTCCTGGCAAGAATACGGGAGTGGCCATTCTCTTCTCTAGGGGTTCTAAACCCAAGATAAATAAGCCAGACACAAATATTATAGGGTTTCCATTTATATGAGGACTTCCCTGGTGGCTCAGATGGTAGAGAATCTGCCTACCTGGGTTCAGTCCCTGGGTTGGAAAGATCTCCTGGAGAAATAATGACAAGCCACTCCAGCATTCTTGCCTGGAAAATTCCATGAGCATATTAGCCAGGTGGACTATAGTCCAGGGGTCACAAAGAGTCAGACAGAGCTGAGTGACTATCAGTTTGCATTTACATCAGAGACAGAAATTATAATGGTGTTTTCAGGGTGCTGAAGGATAGAAGAATGGAATATAGAAAGCTTTAGATATAAATGATGGTAATTCTTTTTGTACATCGATGGGAATATACTTGATGCTCCAGAACTGTACACTTCAACTTGTGAAAATGGTATTTTTTTGCTATGCATATTTTATCATAATGAGGAAAGAATAATTTATCCTTAAATAATTTGAATTTCCTAGATAACCTATTTACTAAATGAAAATGTAATGACAGGTCCAAGTAATTTTTCAAGCTAATTAATTTAATTCATTTAGTTTCTGTTTTAGAGCACTTTTAGATTTGTAGAACAGTTGCAAAGATAGTTTTGATATACTACAATCCAGTTCTCCCCAGTCAATACTTTATAATGGTATGATATGTTCATTATAATAAATGAGCCTGTATAGACACATTATTATTATAGTCCATGCTTTACTCGGATTTCTTCTTTTTTTACATAATACAATTTTTCTGCCCAAGACCCCATCTAGAAACCAGGTTTTGTTTACGCATTTTATATTTTAGAGATCTTTGGGCTGTCTCAGCTAATCTGAATCATCTCCCTAGTCTATCCACTGAGGCCTGAATTCTTGCACTCTGACACTGTGCACACCTACGGACGTGTGTCGGGCTTGGACGAGCAGTGACATGGCTAGGATCATCTGATCTTATCGTTCTGTGTCTTGCCTGTAGCAAGTCAGCTACACTCTTCTGAGCTTTTGAAACTCGCTGACTGTCCAGACTTTCTCCTGGCAAGAATACGGGAGTGGCCATTCTCTTCTCTAGGGGTTCTAAACCCAAGATAAATAAGCCAGACACAAATATTATAGGGTTTCCATTTATATGAGGACTTCCCTGGTGGCTCAGATGGTAGAGAATCTGCCTACCTGGGTTCAGTCCCTGGGTTGGAAAGATCTCCTGGAGAAATAATGACAAGCCACTCCAGCATTCTTGCCTGGAAAATTCCATGAGCATATTAGCCAGGTGGACTATAGTCCAGGGGTCACAAAGAGTCAGACAGAGCTGAGTGACTATCAGTTTGCATTTACATCAGAGACAGAAATTATAATGGTGTTTTCAGGGTGCTGAAGGATAGAAGAATGGAATATAGAAAGCTTTAGATATAAATGATGGTAATTCTTTTTGTACATCGATGGGAATATACTTGATGCTCCAGAACTGTACACTTCAACTTGTGAAAATGGTATTTTTTTTTGCTATGCATATTTTATCATAATGAGGAAAGAATAATTTATCCTTAAATAATTTGAATTTCCTAGATAACCTATTTACTAAATGAAAATGTAATGACAGGTCCAAGTAATTTTTCAAGCTAATTAATTTAATTCATTTAGTTTCTGTTTTAGAGCACTTTTAGATTTGTAGAACAGTTGCAAAGATAGTTTTGATATACTACAATCCAGTTCTCCCCAGTCAATACTTTATAATGGTATGATATGTTCATTATAATAAATGAGCCTGTATAGACACATTATTATTATAGTCCATGCTTTACTCGGATTTCTTCTTTTTTTACATAATACAATTTTTCTGCCCAAGACCCCATCTAGAAACCAGGTTTTGTTTACTCATTATATATTTTAGAGATCTTTGGGCTGTCTCAGCTAATCTGAATCATCTCCCTAGTCTATCCACTGAGGCCTGAATTCTTGCACTCTGACACTGTGCACACCTACGGACGTGTGTCGGGCTTGGACGAGCAGTGACATGGCTAGGATCATCTGATCTTATCGTTCTGTGTCTTGCCTGTAGCAAGTCAGCTACACTCTTCTGAGCTTTTGAAACTCGCTGACTGTCCAGACTTTCCTCCCAGATGGTGAAAATGGTTCCTTGGATGAGGGAACATTTCCTCTTTCACTGCACCCTCACAGGGGCACAGTTCTTGTTTTGTTTAGTTTCTAAGTCTTATCTGACTCTTTTTTTCTTTTTCAAAGTGACAGACTAATGGATCTTACTTTAACAGCCAGATTGTCATATCTGCTTCCCCATTCAATCTTTTGCTATATGTTGTTTTGGTTGAAACATATGAAGAAAAGTAGGGCTCATACAGATATGTAGTTGGAAAGGGGAAAATACATTAAAGCATTTTCAGGAAATTATGGATATTAATTTTAGAGATTGTATTAAAACCTGAAAAATGGTAGTTTCTTTAAAATTAGTTGTGTGGTATCTGACTGAAATCATATTAATGAAAGTTTATTGCTTGGTTACATTAAAATCTTATCTGACTCTTTGCAATGCCATGTAACCCATGAAGTTCCTCTGTCCCCGGGATTTTCAAGGCCAAAATACTGGAGTGTGCCGCCATTTCCTTTTCCAGGGTATCTTCCCGACCCAGGGATTGAATCTGTGTATCCTTCCCTGTAAGGCAGGTCCTTTACTACTGAGTCACCATGGAAGCTCCAAAAGTGTGCAGGTCCTGCCCCAATCCCCCCCTTTTTTTTCCTTTTGTACTACCCAGCTATATGGTGATCAACTGTGAGAAATATAGTAAAAGGATTTCTGAAAGCACATCAGATGCAGAGTCAGAGTTGTACTTAAAGTTTATTCAACAGAACAGTTTGTTTACTAGTTTAAAATATTTGCATTCCAGCACTTTATTTTACTCATGCTTTTAACAAGAACACTGTGTAGTATAGCCTTATTTTTTAATCTAAAATACTTTATCATGTAGCTAAGTTTTAGAAAGATATTAATTGTAAACATATTTTCTAAAAAACCCTCCTTAGATTTTTGTTAAATATTGAGCATAAATATGTGAATTAGAATATTTATTTAGCTAAGAACTAACACCCTACGGACGTGGCGGGCTTGGACGATGACATGGCTAGGATCATCTGATCTTATCGTTCTGTGTCTTGCCTGTAGCAAGTCAGCTACACTCTTCTGAGCTTTTGAAACTCGCTGAATGTCAAGACTTTCCTCCCAGATGGTGAAAATGGTTCCTTGGATGCGGGAACATTTCTCCTCTCACTGAACCCTCACAGGGGCACAGTTCTTGTTTTGTTTAGTTTCTAAGTCTTATCTGACTCTTTTTTTCTTTTTCAAAGTGACAGACTAATGGATCTTACTTTAACAGCCAGATTGTCATATCTGCTTCCCCATTCAATCTTTTGCTATATGTTGTTTTGGTTGAAACATATGAAGAAAAGTAGGGCTCATACAGATATGTAGTTGGAAAGGGGAAAATACATTAAAGCATTTTCAGGAAATTATGGATATTAATTTTAGAGATTGTATTAAAACCTGAAAAATGGTAGTTTCTTTAAAATTAGTTGTGTGGTATCTGACTGAAATCATATTAATGAAAGTTTATTGCTTGGTTACATTAAAATCTTATCTGACTCTTTGCAATGCCATGTAACCCATGAAGTTCCTCTGTCCCCGGGATTTTCAAGGCCAAAATACTGGAGTGTGCCGCCATTTCCTTTTCCAGGGTATCTTCCCGACCCAGGGATTGAATCTGTGTATCCTTCCCTGTAAGGCAGGTCCTTTACTACTGAGTCACCATGGAAGCTCCAAAAGTGTGCAGGTCCTGCCCCAATCCCCCCCTTTTTTTTCCTTTTGTACTACCCAGCTATATGGTGATCAACTGTGAGAAATATAGTAAAAGGATTTCTGAAAGCACATCAGATGCAGAGTCAGAGTTGTACTTAAAGTTTATTCAACAGAACAGTTTGTTTACTAGTTTAAAATATTTGCATTCCAGCACTTTATTTTACTCATGCTTTTAACAAGAACACTGTGTAGTATAGCCTTATTTTTTAATCTAAAATACTTTATCATGTAGCTAAGTTTTAGAAAGATATTAATTGTAAACATATTTTCTAAAAAACCCTCCTTAGATTTTTGTTAAATATTGAGCATAAATATGTGAATTAGAATATTTATTTAGCTAAGAACTAAAAAATTAAAGATCAATAGAATCAGGCAATTAGTCACAAATCCCAAATAAGTAAGATTGCATACATAAATTTGCATTTATACTAAATTAAACTCTGCTAATTAATTTTTATTAAATTAATACCATATTAGGCTATAATTATTATTGTAGTATAGATACTATATTAACATTATAGAGCAAGCATTTAGAGATATGCTATAGCAGTTTTGGTAAACTAGGTTAAATATACCTATTCTGAGTTTACTTCAGAATCCAGATATATCTGAGAGATAGCAGTCATCCTGTCTCTTTTCATGGAGGATTCACATATTTTCTTGCAAGAAGAAATGAGAGAAAGAAAGGTTTGAAAAAAATGCAGTGGCTGGACTTCCCTGGTGGTCCAGTGGGTAAGGACACCGCCTTGCAGTGCAAGGGGCGCTGGTTTGATCCCTGGCCTGGGAAGATCCCACGTGCCGCGGAGTGACTGGACCGATGTGTCCAATTACCAAGCTGGAGCTCTGGAGCGCATGCGCCCAGAGCCAGTACTCTGCGACAACAGATGCCACCACGATGGGAGGCCCACACGGGCCAAAGAACAAGGATGGATGAAACTAGACAAATGAAAGACCAGTGGAAGTGGCCCGCCCACCCCTCCCTCCTTACCCCCGCCTAAATAAATAAATATTTTTTTAAAATTAAAAAAAAATGCAGTGACTGTCTGTCATGTTTTTATTAGCATAGGCTCCTTTTTTATGTCTAAGTTCTAAGGATAAATACTGCAAATAAACATCCAACCAAAGGAGATGTTTCATTAATAGCATGCATTAAGGGTTATTGGACAAAAAGAACAATAAGATTTAATGTACTGGGACTTATACAACTAGGAAGGAGAATGGCTCGAAGGAAAACACAGCTAAAGAGAAGTGTCAGCATAGGTAATGGTGGCTTAATATATATATACACATATATAGTCACTCAGTCATATTCAACTCTGCAACTCCAAACACTGTAGCCCACCAGGCTGTTCTGCGCATTGAATTTTCCAGGCAAGAACATTGGAGCAGGTTGCCATTTCCTATCCCAGGGGATCTTCCTGATGCAGGGATTAAACCTGTTTGTTTTTCATTTCCTGCTTTGGCAGGCAGATTCTTTACCACTGTACCACTGGCAAATATGCATGCACACATGCATGCTCAATTGCTTCAGCCATGTCCCACTCTTAGTATGCTGCTGCAGAGTGAATTCAGTTGTGTCCAACTCTGTGTGATCCCCATAGTCTGCAGCTCATCAGGCTCCTATGTCCATGGGATTCTCCAGGCAAGAATGCTGGAGTGGATTGCCATTTCCTTCTCCAGTGCTTAGTACAGCTGCTATGAAAGCAGCCTAGGTCACTGTCTTAGTGTAATATCAACTGGACTCATATCCTGGATTCACAATTTGTTATCAGCGTGATCTTGGATAAGCCCCTATATCTTCATCTATACCCTGATGATAAATTGATGATGGACTCTGTATCCCAGGACTTTTAGGAGATCCTGGCAAAGTGTTGAACACAGTGGCTGATCACAGTTAAGTGTAAATTTAAGTCATTTTGATGTGTCCAATTACCAAGCTGGAGCTCTGGAGTGCCTGCGCCCAGAGCCAGTACTCTGCGACAACAGATGCCACCACGATGGGAGGCCCACACGGGCCAAAGAACAAGGATGGATGAAACTAGACAAATGAAAGACCAGTGGAAGTGGCCCGCCCACCCCCTCCCTCCTTACCCCCGCCTAAATAAATAAATATTTTTTTAAAATTAAAAAAAAATGCAGTGACTGTCTGTCATGTTTTTATTAGCATAGGCTCCTTTTTTATGTCTAAGTTCTAAGGATAAATACTGCAAATAAACATCCAACCAAAGGAGATGTTTCATTAATAGCATGCATTAAGGGTTATTGGACAAAAAGAACAATAAGATTTAATGTACTGGGACTTATACAACTAGGAAGGAGAATGGCTCGAAGGAAAACACAGCTAAAGAGAAGTGTCAGCATAGGTAATGGTGGCTTAATATATATATACACATATATAGTCACTCAGTCATATTCAACTCTGCAACTCCAAACACTGTAGCCCACCAGGCTGTTCTGCATTGAATTTTCCAGGCAAGAACATTGGAGCAGGTTGCCATTTCCTATCCCAGGGGATCTTCCTGATGCAGGGATTAAACCTGTTTGTTTTTCATTTCCTGCTTTGGCAGGCAGATTCTTTACCACTGTACCACTGGCAAATATGCATGCACACATGCATGCTCAATTGCTTCAGCCATGTCCCACTCTTAGTATGCTGCTGCAGAGTGAATTCAGTTGTGTCCAACTCTGTGTGATCCCCATAGTCTGCAGCTCATCAGGCTCCTATGTCCATGGGATTCTCCAGGCAAGAATGCTGGAGTGGATTGCCATTTCCTTCTCCAGTGCTTAGTACAGCTGCTATGAAAGCAGCCTAGGTCACTGTCTTAGTGTAATATCAACTGGACTCATATCCTGGATTCACAATTTGTTATCAGCGTGATCTTGGATAAGCCCCTATATCTTCATCTATACCCTGATGATAAATTGATGATGGACTCTGTATCCCAGGACAGGTTTTAGGAGATCCTGGCAAAGTGTTGAACACAGTGGCTGATCACAGTTAAGTGTAGTAAAGTCTCTACAACTGTTAGCTGTTAATTTTTCTTAGTCTCAGTAGTACCCTTGGAGAAGAGAGCAGCATCACTGTGACAGTGACTGGTTTTCTAGACACTGTTGCTTCATCAATTGATAAATACCTCGTCAAAGCCTGGCAGCTTTGTGCTTTCCATAAGGTGCCTTCACAGGGTCCTGAGTTACAGATGTGAATGCAGCAACAGAGATCACAATAAGACCAGAGAAATAAATAAGTGAAAATAAAGAAAGTAGGGAACACTCAAATTCCTTAAACTCAAGGAATATGCCATTTCCTTCTCCATTTCAACAGTATAACATTATTTCAGAAAAGGGCCAGGTGGCACTATGGTAAAGAATCTGTCTTTGCAGGCAGAAGACACAAGAGATGCAGATTTTGATCCCTAGGTCTAGAAGATCCCTTGGAGAAATGACAACCCATGCCAGTATTCTTGCCTAGGAAATCACATGGTCAGAGGAGCCTGGTGGGCTATAGTCCATGGGGTCACAAAGAGTTGGACACAACTGAACACATACATATATACTTTAGTTTGATATTGTTGTTGATATATTTTCATGGCCTCACAATTATAACCGTAATCACTGTAACCATATCCCCCCAGAAGTTTCACTTATGTTCTATTTTTATCTTTATATTTTTGAGTATGTGTATTTCTCATTTCAAGTGGCTTTATCTATTCTTTACCACTGTACCACTGGTGCACTGTCTTTAGCCATGTCCCACTCTTAGTATGCTGCTGCAGAGTGAATTCAGTTGTGTCCAACTCTTTGTGATCCCCATAGTCTGCAGCTCATCAGGCTCCTATGTCCATGGGATTCTCCAGGCAAGAATGCTGGAGTGGATTGCCATTTCCTTCTCCAGTGCTTAGTACAGCTGCTATGAAAGCAGCCTAGGTCACTGTCTTAGTGTAATATCAACTGGACTCATATCCTGGATTCACAATTTGTTATCAGCGTGATCTTGGATAAGCCCCTATATCTTCATCTATACCCTGATGATAAATTGATGATGGACTCTGTATCCCAGGACAGGTTTTAGGAGATCCTGGCAAAGTGTTGAACACAGTGGCTGATCACAGTTAAGTGTAGTAAAGTCTCTACAACTGTTAGCTGTTAATTTTTCTTAGTCTCAGTAGTACCCTTGGAGAAGAGAGCAGCATCACTGTGACAGTGACTGGTTTTCTAGACACTGTTGCTTCATCAATTGATAAATACCTCGTCAAAGCCTGGCAGCTTTGTGCTTTCCATAAGGTGCCTTCACAGGGTCCTGAGTTACAGATGTGAATGCAGCAACAGAGATCACAATAAGACCAGAGAAATAAATAAGTGAAAATAAAGAAAGTAGGGAACACTCAAATTCCTTAAACTCAAGGAATATGCCATTTCCTTCTCCATTTCAACAGTATAACATTATTTCAGAAAAGGGCCAGGTGGCACTATGGTAAAGAATCTGTCTTTGCAGGCAGAAGACACAAGAGATGCAGATTTTGATCCCTAGGTCTAGAAGATCCCTTGGAGAAATGACAACCCATGCCAGTATTCTTGCCTAGGAAATCACATGGTCAGAGGAGCCTGGTGGGCTATAGTCCATGGGGTCACAAAGAGTTGGACACAACTGAACACATACATATATACTTTAGTTTGATATTGTTGTTGATATATTTTCATGGCCTCACAATTATAACCGTAATCACTGTAACCATATCCCCCCAGAAGTTTCACTTATGTTCTATTTTTATCTTTATATTTTTGAGTATGTGTATTTCTCATTTCAAGTGGCTTTATCTATTCTTTAAGGAAATACAACAAAAGTTTGCATATGCCTTCATTATCTTCTCAAATGACTTTATATTATTATTTTAGAAAAAAAGATCTATATCAATGAATATTTTATCACTTTCAAATTGATCATATTTAAGTATATAAATAATACATATTTTGACATTTTCTCTCAACATTGTCATCTGTAATTACATTTTATAAATTAACAAATTGCTATGGACAAATGGTATTTTTATATTTAAGTAGAATATAGTATTCAAGGCCTAGTAATTGTGTTCCATAGTAGCATCATTGAATCCTCTCATAGGGTTAAGCAGTATAAAGGCAAGTACAAACTGAAAATAAGAGGCTAAGTCCTCTCCATTGAGGAGAAAATGGAAAGAAACTTTTCCCTACTCCTCTTTCTCAGAGCATTTATTTTAGAAATTTCTTTTTCCATCTCTTTGAAATGTATGTAAATCTTTTTAAAAGCTAAATAAAACTCTTGCCAACTCAGTGCCCAAAAATGTCTTTTTCATGGACCTGGGAACCATCTCTTTGAAATTTAATCATCTGGGAAGAAAGCAAACCAATTTCCTGGTTTATTTGTAGGGGTAGGAACCTAACTTCATCTGGAAACTCTTCCTAAATTGAAAAACTATCTCTTGTCATAAAGATATGAGAAATTTATCTTTCTTTTGTATAAAGCCAGTTAGCTAAGACAGATAGTAATCTCAATTTCCATGTATCAGTGTATATGGGATGAGCTAAATATAATAAATGGGGCTGTAAAGACCTTACTTAAGAAAGAGTTAATTTGAATACATATATATAATGAGTTGCAACCACTTGGCTATATAAATGAATGAGATCGTCTCTGTCTTTTATAATATTATATTCTTCCTAAGGCTTATTCAGTATTAAACACATATTTTAGGGCTGGTTGTCCAGTGGAAATCACATGGTCAGAGGAGCCTGGTGGGCTATAGTCCATGGGGTCACAAAGAGTTGGACACAACTGAACACATACATATATACTTTAGTTTGATATTGTTGTTGATATATTTTCATGGCCTCACAATTATAACCGTAATCACTGTAACCATATCCCCCCAGAAGTTTCACTTATGTTCTATTTTTATCTTTATATTTTTGAGTATGTGTATTTCTCATTTCAAGTGGCTTTATCTATTCTTTAAGGAAATACAACAAAAGTTTGCATATGCCTTCATTATCTTCTCAAATGACTTTATATTATTATTTTAGAAAAAATGATCTATATCAATGAATATTTTATCACTTTCAAATTGATCATATTTAAGTATATAAATAATACATATTTTGACATTTTCTCTCAACATTGTCATCTGTAATTACATTTTATAAATTAACAAATTGCTATGGACAAATGGTATTTTTATATTTAAGTAGAATATAGTATTCAAGGCCTAGTAATTGTGTTCCATAGTAGCATCATTGAATCCTCTCATAGGGTTAAGCAGTATAAAGGCAAGTACAAACTGAAAATAAGAGGCTAAGTCCTCTCCATTGAGGAGAAAATGGAAAGAAACTTTTCCCTACTCCTCTTTCTCAGAGCATTTATTTTAGAAATTTCTTTTTCCATCTCTTTGAAATGTATGTAAATCTTTTTAAAAGCTAAATAAAACTCTTGCCAACTCAGTGCCCAAAAATGTCTTTTTCATGGACCTGGGAACCATCTCTTTGAAATTTAATCATCTGGGAAGAAAGCAAACCAATTTCCTGGTTTATTTGTAGGGGTAGGAACCTAACTTCATCTGGAAACTCTTCCTAAATTGAAAAACTATCTCTTGTCATAAAGATATGAGAAATTTATCTTTCTTTTGTATAAAGCCAGTTAGCTAAGACAGATAGTAATCTCAATTTCCATGTATCAGTGTATATGGGATGAGCTAAATATAATAAATGGGGCTGTAAAGACCTTACTTAAGAAAGAGTTAATTTGAATACATATATATAATGAGTTGCAACCACTTGGCTATATAAATGAATGAGATCGTCTCTGTCTTTTATAATATTATATTCTTCCTAAGGCTTATTCAGTATTAAACACATATTTTAGGGCTGGTTGTCCAGTGGGTAGAGTCCACCTTGCAGTGCAAGGGGTGCTGGTTTGATCCCTGGCCTGGGAAGATCCCACGTGCCATGGAGCATCTGGACCAGTGTGTCCAATTACAAGCCAGTGCTCTGAAACACATGCACCTAGAGCCGGTGCTCTGCAACAAGAGAGACCACTGCAATGGAAGGCACACACAGACCAAAAGAACAAAGGTGAATGACAATAGAAGAGGTACAAATTTTAAAAATAAATAAATAAATAAATGAAAAGCAAGTGTGAGAAAGAACTAAATTCTTAAATATATATAT
Organism: Tragulus kanchil; assembly: GCA_022376925.1. Lineage (NCBI taxonomy): Eukaryota > Metazoa > Chordata > Mammalia > Artiodactyla > Tragulidae > Tragulus > Tragulus kanchil. Next base: position 220,783,735 of record JAIOJX010000028.1, on the reverse strand, counting down.
ATTTTTTTAATTTAATATAAATATAAATATAAATATAAATATATTTATTTTTATATAAAATATAAAAATAAATATATTTATATTTAAAATTTTTGCTACCTTTTTGTAAAGATTTACTGGGTTGGGAGATTTTGTTTTTAATACATTTCCCCAACAGAAAACAAGCTAGGTTTTTTACGGAATAACACAGACTATGAAGAAGAATATATTGAAGAGATGAGAGCCAAAAAGCAAGGAAGCAGTTAGAGCATCAATCTTCATATTAAAAGTACACATTACTGTAAGAGTGAAATGTACATGATCAGATATCTTTTACATTACTTCCAAATTCATGGAGTAAATAAACAGGAACCAATACATATAGCTAAAGGAATGAATCATCAGTGTTTGGTCCAATGATCGTAACTACTCACACATTAGAATTTTAAAAGCAATATAATCAGCATCACTTGAGTTAAGTATGTGTTTAATATTTTCCAAAATATAAAACATATATTGAATGCTTAAATATATACAGGGAGTTATTCTGTAAAAGTAATGGTCCTCAGTGCTGTCATTTGTACAAAATAATGGTTTAAAATTGTTCTTTAGCCAGTCAAACTATATTCATATAACCAAGAAAAGATAATTTGTGGTGGTGGTTTAGTAGTTTAGTCTTGTCTTATTCATGTGACTCCATGGACTGTAGTCCTCAGGCTCCTCTATCCAAGGAATTTCTCAAGAAAGATGACTGGAATGGGTTGACATTTCCTTCTCCAGGGAATCATCCCAAGGTCTCCTGCATTGCAACCAGATTCTTTACCAACTGAGCTATTGGAGAATCCTGATTTGCTTTATGCATCCAAGCAATTGAAATGATCTAGAATGGTCTTTAGGTGTCAAATTCAAATGTCTTCACATGAGCTAGTGTCCTCAGAATTTATTTGCTATCACTAGAAATAATGAATGTCAAAGAAATTTCGACTATGCTTCTTTACAAAGGAAAATATTCATCCTTTTAGAAAATAATGAAATATAGTTAGTAAAGTGAGTGATACCCTAGAGATTTATACTTTCCTGAGTACATGATCCTTATGTTTATATCATTTTTAAAAAATGGTTAGGGGCAATTCCATCTACCATGAAGGAAAGTGGGCTGTTGGGAAAGCTACTGTGTGGTTCACTGGATCCAATGCTACCTTTTGTAAAGATTTACTGGGTTGGGAGATTTTGTTTTAATACATTTCCCCAACAGAAAACAAGCTAGGTTTTTTACGGAATAACACAGACTATGAAGAAGAATATATTGAAGAGATGAGAGCCAAAAAGCAAGGAAGCAGTTAGAGCATCAATCTTCATATTAAAAGTACACATTACTGTAAGAGTGAAATGTACATGATCAGATATCTTTTACATTACTTCCAAATTCATGGAGTAAATAAACAGGAACCAATACATATAGCTAAAGGAATGAATCATCAGTGTTTGGTCCAATGATCGTAACTACTCACACATTAGAATTTTAAAAGCAATATAATCAGCATCACTTGAGTTAAGTATGTGTTTAATATTTTCCAAAATATAAAACATATATTGAATGCTTAAATATATACAGGGAGTTATTCTGTAAAAGTAATGGTCCTCAGTGCTGTCATTTGTACAAAATAATGGTTTAAAATTGTTCTTTAGCCAGTCAAACTATATTCATATAACCAAGAAAAGATAATTTGTGGTGGTGGTTTAGTAGTTTAGTCTTGTCTTATTCATGTGACTCCATGGACTGTAGTCCTCAGGCTCCTCTATCCAAGGAATTTCTCAAGAAAGATGACTGGAATGGGTTGACATTTCCTTCTCCAGGGAATCATCCCAAGGTCTCCTGCATTGCAACCAGATTCTTTACCAACTGAGCTATTGGAGAATCCTGATTTGCTTTATGCATCCAAGCAATTGAAATGATCTAGAATGGTCTTTAGGTGTCAAATTCAAATGTCTTCACATGAGCTAGTGTCCTCAGAATTTATTTGCTATCACTAGAAATAATGAATGTCAAAGAAATTTCGACTATGCTTCTTTACAAAGGAAAATATTCATCCTTTTAGAAAATAATGAAATATAGTTAGTAAAGTGAGTGATACCCTAGAGATTTATACTTTCCTGAGTACATGATCCTTATGTTTATATCATTTTTAAAAAATGGTTAGGGGCAATTCCATCTACCATGAAGGAAAGTGGGCTGTTGGGAAAGCTACTGTGTGGTTCACTGGATCCAATGCTTTCACAGTGCATTTCAGAGGCTCAAGAGCTAGGCCATGAAACGTTTTTGAGTATGGTTGAGTTACATGAACATGGATGACTAAAATCAATCAATAAATAAAGTTTTCAAGCCCTGGCTTTTGATTCATTTTTATTTTATTTTATATTTTCTGGGTTTTGTTGTTTACTGTGACACATCAACCAGAATCCTCCATAGGCATACACACATTGGATCTATTTTTTGGGGGGGTGGAGCAGGGAAGCAGATTGTGGAGGGAGCGGGGCAGGCAGGCCACTTCTATTCATTTTTCATTTATCTATTTTTATCCATCTTTGTTCTTTGGCCCGTGTGGGCCTCCCATCACAGTGACCTCTGTTGTCTCAGAGCACCGGCTCTGGAGGCATGCGCTCCAGAGCTCCGGCTTGGTAATTGGACACATCAGTTCAACCACTCCACTGCACGTGGGATCCTCCCAGGCCAGGGATCGAACCGGCGGCCCTTGCACTGCAAGGCAGTGTCCTTACCCACTGGACCACTGGGGAAGCCCTGATCTATTTTTAAATAAGAATTTATTTTATATTAAAAAATGCACTCCAAAAGGCACATCTGATACAGGACTATTATACAAACAAAGAACTCTTAGAGCTTAACAATAATAAAACAAACAACTGAATTAAAAAATGACAAAAAGACCTGAACAGGTATCTTGTCAAAATGATGTACAGATGGTAAACAAACATATTAAAAGTTGTTCAACATGATATGTTATCAAGGAATTGCATATTAAAACAATGAATGGCTACAAACCTTTTAGAATGGCCAAAATTGAGACTGCTGACAACACCAAATACTAATGAAGAATTGAAGGAAAGGAATTCTCATTTACAGGTGGTGGAAATACAAAATGGTATGGCGACTTTGGGCAGCACTTTTGTGTTTTTTTGTTGTTTTTGTTTTGTTTATCTTATGAAACTAAACATATTTTTAAGACTTTGTATAGTAATATCTCTCCCCAAATCCCTCTCACAAAATCCCTCATGCAGATGTGTTTAGCCCACTTGCCAAAGTTTGAATGCAAATTCACTTATACTTGCCAAAATTTGAATGCAACCAAATGTTGTTAAGTAACTGAATGGATAAACAAATTGGTACATGCAACAATGGAATGTTATTCAGCACTAAAAAGAAATGAGTTAGCAAGCCATGAATAAAAGTGGAGAAATCTTAAATATGTGCTTCATATTGAAAGAAGCCAAGCCAATAATGTTATATATTAAAACAGCAAAATTGTGACGGCAGTACCAATGCCACTGATTACCAGAGGTAGGATATAGGAAGAGATGAACAGGCAAGCAAAGAGGAGTTTCTGTCAGTACAGCTAACCTGTATGAGAGTATAATAATGAATACATGCCCTTATAAACACATCATATATTTTGTCAAAATCCAGAGAATGTACATCACCAACGGTGAATCAAAATGTAAACTATGAATGATTATGATATATTGATGACCTCTGTTGTCTCCCGGTTTGGGGTAATTGGACACATCAGTTCAACCACTCCACTGCACGTGGGATCCTCCCAGGCCAGGGATCGAACCGGCGGCCCTTGCACTGCAAGGCAGTGTCCTTACCCACTGGACCACTGGGGAAGCCCTGATCTATTTTTAAATAAGAATTTATTTTATATTAAAAAATGCACTCCAAAAGGCACATCTGATACAGGACTATTATACAAACAAAGAACTCTTAGAGCTTAACAATAATAAAACAAACAACTGAATTAAAAAATGACAAAAAGACCTGAACAGGTATCTTGTCAAAATGATGTACAGATGGTAAACAAACATATTAAAAGTTGTTCAACATGATATGTTATCAAGGAATTGCATATTAAAACAATGAATGGCTACAAACCTTTTAGAATGGCCAAAATTGAGACTGCTGACAACACCAAATACTAATGAAGAATTGAAGGAAAGGAATTCTCATTTACAGGTGGTGGAAATACAAAATGGTATGGCGACTTTGGGCAGCACTTTTGTGTTTTTTTGTTGTTTTTGTTTTGTTTATCTTATGAAACTAAACATATTTTTAAGACTTTGTATAGTAATATCTCTCCCCAAATCCCTCTCACAAAATCCCTCATGCAGATGTGTTTAGCCCACTTGCCAAAGTTTGAATGCAAATTCACTTATACTTGCCAAAATTTGAATGCAACCAAATGTTGTTAAGTAACTGAATGGATAAACAAATTGGTACATGCAACAATGGAATGTTATTCAGCACTAAAAAGAAATGAGTTAGCAAGCCATGAATAAAAGTGGAGAAATCTTAAATATGTGCTTCATATTGAAAGAAGCCAAGCCAATAATGTTATATATTAAAACAGCAAAATTGTGACGGCAGTACCAATGCCACTGATTACCAGAGGTAGGATATAGGAAGAGATGAACAGGCAAGCAAAGAGGAGTTTCTGTCAGTACAGCTAACCTGTATGAGAGTATAATAATGAATACATGCCCTTATAAACACATCATATATTTTGTCAAAATCCAGAGAATGTACATCACCAACGGTGAATCAAAATGTAAACTATGAATGATTATGATATATTGATGTAGGTTTCTTAATTGTAATGAGTGTAACAATCTGGTGGGAGATGTTGATAGCTGGTGAGTCGAAGCAGAACCATGTTGGAAAAATGGGAATACTCCTTACTTTCCATTCAATTTTTCTGTGACTCTAAAATGGCTCTAAAAAATAGTCTATTTTAAAATACTGTGTGTAGACAATTTTATGTAAATCTATTAATATGATATCAATAGGTTTATATTTAAATGGAAATTTTCTTTCCATTTTGCTCAACTTCTTATTCCCTATTAACCTTCTGACTACAATGAGTATGGTTTATCTTTCCAAATGAATTGGAAGAATCTCAAATTTATTTTTTAAGACTATGTAATACTTTAGTGAGGTAGATATACCATGTTTTTTTCAATTGCCCCTCTATTGTTTGATATTTTCTTTGTTGTCGACTTTATTTATTTATTTTCTTAAGCACAAATTGGGAGGCAATATAAAGTCTTTCAATCAGTCTTTTATTTCTGAAGATCCAGATGTGGACTGTATGTAATTTTAACAATAAAATTTATTGCCATGATACTTCCTGTAAATATTTTAATGCCAGTACAGAATTACAGTAAGCTTTCTTTATTCCTCTTATTCATTTAACTTAGGTATTTGCTTTAAATATATAATTCTTTTTACCTATTTTATACATATTTTCATGATTTAAAAAGAAATTTTAGATGCTTTTTGGTATTTGCTTTAAATATTTTAATTCTTTTAATGAAAACAAATTGGTACATGCAACAATGGAATGTTATTCAGCACTAAAGAAATGAGTTAGCAAGCCATGAATAAAAGTGGAGAAATCTTAAATATGTGCTTCATATTGAAAGAAGCCAAGCCAATAATGTTATATATTAAAACAGCAAAATTGTGACGGCAGTACCAATGCCACTGATTACCAGAGGTAGGATATAGGAAGAGATGAACAGGCAAGCAAAGAGGAGTTTCTGTCAGTACAGCTAACCTGTATGAGAGTATAATAATGAATACATGCCCTTATAAACACATCATATATTTTGTCAAAATCCAGAGAATGTACATCACCAACGGTGAATCAAAATGTAAACTATGAATGATTATGATATATTGATGTAGGTTTCTTAATTGTAATGAGTGTAACAATCTGGTGGGAGATGTTGATAGCTGGTGAGTCGAAGCAGAACCATGTTGGAAAAATGGGAATACTCCTTACTTTCCATTCAATTTTTCTGTGACTCTAAAATGGCTCTAAAAAATAGTCTATTTTAAAATACTGTGTGTAGACAATTTTATGTAAATCTATTAATATGATATCAATAGGTTTATATTTAAATGGAAATTTTCTTTCCATTTTGCTCAACTTCTTATTCCCTATTAACCTTCTGACTACAATGAGTATGGTTTATCTTTCCAAATGAATTGGAAGAATCTCAAATTTATTTTTTAAGACTATGTAATACTTTAGTGAGGTAGATATACCATGTTTTTTTCAATTGCCCCTCTATTGTTTGATATTTTCTTTGTTGTCGACTTTATTTATTTATTTTCTTAAGCACAAATTGGGAGGCAATATAAAGTCTTTCAATCAGTCTTTTATTTCTGAAGATCCAGATGTGGACTGTATGTAATTTTAACAATAAAATTTATTGCCATGATACTTCCTGTAAATATTTTAATGCCAGTACAGAATTACAGTAAGCTTTCTTTATTCCTCTTATTCATTTAACTTAGGTATTTGCTTTAAATATATAATTCTTTTTACCTATTTTATACATATTTTCATGATTTAAAAAGAAATTTTAGATGCTAGTTATATTTGAGTGGCTCAGTTATGTGAATTGCCTCTTTATAGCATTTATCTGTTTTGGGGTTGTCTTTTCTGCTATTCTTATCAAGATGTGAAATCTCTATGCAGACATTAACCTTATTTTCATCCATTTTGTTTTTCCCCCCAGATTACTCGTTTATTAACACACTGGTTTTATGATACATTTTTCCGTTAAGAGAGTTGGCATTTTTATTAAATATACATTTATCACATTTTTTTTATAGCACAGGTGATTCTGTCTTATTAGAAAGTTCCTTATACTTACAAATGGACCTTCTAGATATTCCTAAAATATATTTCTTTGTAGCACTAATAGTAAGTACTATTAATTTTCCTATATTTCTTATGTCTGACTCTCCTTACCCTATTCATATATTAAAAAGTATAGAACAGAAATTTTCTATACTTGTCTCCTCAGATTTCAGTGAACAAACACATTTATTTTATCAATATCAAGAGATGTTAGTTGTCTAGTTCCCCCCCACACACAGTTCTCTATTTTTATTATATTTAATGTTACCCACTAGATTTTCAAAGACAAAAGCTTAACGATATTCTCAAGTGCCTCAGACTCTTTTGTGATTTTGACGAAACGTATTTAATATTTTTCCATTTGTGATGCAGCTGTTATTTTTGGTGAGGGAAACGAGTTATTAAATAACTCATTATTGTGGCTCAGATTATAGTTTACCTGCAGTGCAGGAGACCTGGGTTCAATCTCTGAGTCAGGAAGATCTCCTGGAGAAGGAAATGGCAACACACTCCAATTTTCCTGCCTGGAAAATCCCATGGATAGAGGAGCCTGGCAGGCTACACTCCAAGTGGTTGCCAAGAGTCGGACACGACTGAGCAACTAACTATTATTAATGAAATAATTTGCTTTAACACCAATTAGGTGATAGAAAAATATAGTGGCCATTGTATTTTCCAATGTAAAACATCACACTTGTATGTACATACTTAACTATAATTGGTGAGAGTTTATTTATTTATTTAGACATCCTGGATTCTAGTTGTTAATATTGGCATTTAATTTAGAATTCTGGACTGAATTTTTAGTCAGAGTTCATTTTTTTAACTTTATTTTACTTTTAACTTTTACAGAGTTTTGTTGTTTACAGATGTATGTTCCCAGATTAGTCATATGTATATCCCCCCCATCCCACCCCTCCCGACCATCATACAGCACCCCTGAAGGATCCCCTTTTCTCACAGAACAATGACTAGAGCTATTTTCTTCACTTATGATAGTACAGGCCTTCATGCTACTTCCTTTACGCCTCCCACCTTCTGTTCCTTCCCCACAATGTCCATATGTCCACTGTCCATGTCTGTCTTTCTGTCGCTTCACTGCATGTGCCATCATCACCATCCTACTAGATTCCATATATATGTGTTAATATACTGTATTTGTCCTTCTCTTTCTGACTGACTTCACTTTTGATGATACGTTCTAGATCCAGCCACCTCATTAGAGTTGATTCTTCTGCATTTCTCTTTACAGCTGTAGTATTCTTGGTACATTTTTAATAATAAATTTATACTAGTATCATAAAACAAATTGGAATTCTTTCAACTTTTTCTGTGCTCTGATTAGTCGAAGAAACAGTAGAATAGTGTTCTTTAAAAGCCCCCTTTTTTCAATAATTTTAATATTTTTCCATTTGTGATGCAGCTGTTATTTTTGGTGAGGGAAACGAGTTATTAAATAACTCATTATTGTGGCTCAGATTATAGTTTACCTGCAGTGCAGGAGACCTGGGTTCAATCTCTGAGTCAGGAAGATCTCCTGGAGAAGGAAATGGCAACACACTCCAATTTTCCTGCCTGGAAAATCCCATGGATAGAGGAGCCTGGCAGGCTACACTCCAAGTGGTTGCCAAGAGTCGGACACGACTGAGCAACTAACTATTATTAATGAAATAATTTGCTTTAACACCAATTAGGTGATAGAAAAATATAGTGGCCATTGTATTTTCCAATGTAAAACATCACACTTGTATGTACATACTTAACTATAATTGGTGAGAGTTTATTTATTTATTTAGACATCCTGGATTCTAGTTGTTAATATTGGCATTTAATTTAGAATTCTGGACTGAATTTTTAGTCAGAGTTCATTTTGGTACTTTTTTTTTTTTAAACCTTTATTTTGCTTTTAACTTTTACAGAGTTTTGTTGTTTACAGATGTATGTTCCCAGATTAGTCATATGTATATCCCCCCCATCCCACCCCTCCCGACCATCATACAGCACCCCTGAAGGATCCCCTTTTCTCACAGAACAATGACTAGAGCTATTTTCTTCACTTATGATAGTACAGGCCTTCATGCTACTTCCTTTACGCCTCCCACCTTCTGTTCCTTCCCCACAATGTCCATATGTCCACTGTCCATGTCTGTCTTTCTGTCGCTTCACTGCATGTGCCATCATCACCATCCTACTAGATTCCATATATATGTGTTAATATACTGTATTTGTCCTTCTCTTTCTGACTGACTTCACTTTTGATGATACGTTCTAGATCCAGCCACCTCATTAGAGTTGATTCTTCTGCATTTCTCTTTACAGCTGTAGTATTCTTGGTACATTTTTAATAATAAATTTATACTAGTATCATAAAACAAATTGGAATTCTTTCAACTTTTTCTGTGCTCTGATTAGTCGAAGAAACAGTGGAATTTTGTTCTTTAAAAGCTTTATTCCTCCAGTTTCATCCTAGTTGTTGCAAATGGTAAATGTAGAGATGCTGATTGAGGTTGAAGGGTACAAAATTTCAGTTATAAAATGAATAAGCTCTGAGAACCTAGTATGTACCATGATGACTATAGTCAATAAAGCTGTATTGTACACTTGAAATTTGTTAAGAAAGTGAACGTTAGTATTCTCACTATGCATACAAACAGAGATAACTGCGTGATGCAATGGACATGTTAATTAGCCTGGTTATGGTAATCATTTCATATACATATATGCTTATGAAATCATAATATTGTATACTTTAAATACATACACTTTTTATTTATGAGTTATACCTCAACAAAGTTGAATTTTTTTAATTGTAAAAATAGCAAAAATGTTAAAAAATAGATACATCTCTAATAGAATGGGTCTTTTTTCATTCCTATACCCCTAAACTAATAATAAATATATATTTATATTTCTCAGAAAAAAGAAAGTATTTAGGTATTATTTCTAATAATTAATGAACTGAAGAGTTAGGTATATTAGCAGGATGATTTTTTAAATTCTTGAAAGATATAAAAATATATTCTGAGTACTTATTTATTTCATTAACTAAAGAATTTGTCAGGAACCATATGTTCACTATTGAGTAGACATTTGGAATCCTGAAATTATGTAAATGACACTCTTGCCATTCAGTTTCTTTCCCTGTGCTGACAGCAATGCAGGAAGCAACCAGTATTCAAACAATTAATAAAAGTATGTCAGTGAAGCTGCAAAAGAATAGCAAAGAAATCCACTAAGTTTGACCTTGTAGATCTAAGAAGGAACTTTCTTTTTAAAATTTTAAATTGATTGATGTTTGATCTACAATATGGGTTTGATTTCTGTCGTATATCAGCATGAATTAGTCATTGGTGTGCATATGTCCCCTCCTTCTAGTATCTCCCATATCCCCTGCTTTCCCATCCCTCTAGGTTGTTACAGAACCCTGGTCTGAGTTCCCTGAGTCATAGAGCAAAGTTCCATTGGCTATTTTATATAGGGTAGTGTATAGGCTTCCATGCTACTCTCTCCTTTCATCTTACCTTCTTCCTCTCCCCAAGTTTTGTCCTAAAGTTTGTTCTCTGTGTCTGTGTCTCCATTGCTTCTCTGCAAATCAGTTTATTGGTTCCATTTTTCTAGATTTCATATCTATACATTAATACATGATATTTGTTTTTTTTACTTTCAGACTTTGTTTAATAGGTTCTACTTTCATCCACCTCATTAGAATTGACTCAAACCTGTTCTTTTTAATGGCTGAGTAGTAGTATTCCATATATATATAGGTACCACAGCTTATTCATCCATTCATCTGTTGATGGACATCTAGGTTGCGACCATGTCCTAGCTATTGTAAATGGTGCTGCAATAGACATTGGGGCACATGTGTTTCAGGTATATGACTAGAAGTGATTTTGTTGGGTCACAGGGTGGCTTTATTCCTAGTTCTTTAAGGAATTTCAATAGTGGCTGTATGAATTTACAATCCCGCCAGCAGGGCAAGAGAATATCATTTCCTCCACACCCTCTCCAGCACTTGTTTGTGGATTTTTTGATGATGGTCATTTATATCTCATTGTAATTTTCATTACTGAAGAGTTAGGTATATTAGCAGGATGATTTTTTAAATTCTTGAAAGATATAAAAATATATTCTGAGTACTTATTTATTTCATTAACTAAAGAATTTGTCAGGAACCATATGTTCACTATTGAGTAGACATTTGGAATCCTGAAATTATGTAAATGACACTCTTGCCATTCAGTTTCTTTCCCTGTGCTGACAGCAATGCAGGAAGCAACCAGTATTCAAACAATTAATAAAAGTATGTCAGTGAAGCTGCAAAAGAATAGCAAAGAAATCCACTAAGTTTGACCTTGTAGATCTAAGAAGGAACTTTCTTTTTAAAATTTTAAATTGATTGATGTTTGATCTACAATATGGGTTTGATTTCTGTCGTATATCAGCATGAATTAGTCATTGGTGTGCATATGTCCCCTCCTTCTAGTATCTCCCATATCCCCTGCTTTCCCATCCCTCTAGGTTGTTACAGAACCCTGGTCTGAGTTCCCTGAGTCATAGAGCAAAGTTCCATTGGCTATTTTATATAGGGTAGTGTATAGGCTTCCATGCTACTCTCTCCTTTCATCTTACCTTCTTCCTCTCCCCAAGTTTTGTCCTAAAGTTTGTTCTCTGTGTCTGTGTCTCCATTGCTTCTCTGCAAATCAGTTTATTGGTTCCATTTTTCTAGATTTCATATCTATACATTAATACATGATATTTGTTTTTTTTACTTTCAGACTTTGTTTAATAGGTTCTACTTTCATCCACCTCATTAGAATTGACTCAAACCTGTTCTTTTTAATGGCTGAGTAGTAGTATTCCATATATATATAGGTACCACAGCTTATTCATCCATTCATCTGTTGATGGACATCTAGGTTGCGACCATGTCCTAGCTATTGTAAATGGTGCTGCAATAGACATTGGGGCACATGTGTTTCAGGTATATGACTAGAAGTGATTTTGTTGGGTCACAGGGTGGCTTTATTCCTAGTTCTTTAAGGAATTTCAATAGTGGCTGTATGAATTTACAATCCCGCCAGCAGGGCAAGAGAATATCATTTCCTCCACACCCTCTCCAGCACTTGTTTGTGGATTTTTTGATGATGGTCATTTATATCTCATTGTAATTTTCATTATCATTTCTCTGGTAATGAGTGATGTTGAGCATCTCTTTCCATGTTTATTAGCCATCTTTAAATCTTTGGAAAAATGCGTGTTTAGGTCTTTTGGCCACTTTTTCACTGGATTGTTTCACTGGTATTAAGTTGTATAAATTGCTTCTATATTTTAGAAATTAGTCATTTGTCAGTTATTTTGTTTTCTCCCATTCTGAGAGTTCTCCTTCCACTTTGTTTATAGTTCCCTTTTCTGTGTAAAAGCTTTGAAGTTTAATTAGGTCCCATTTGCTTATTTTTGTTTTTATTTCCATTATTCTAGGAGATGGGTCATAATGCATTTGCTATATTTATATTGCACAGTGTTGTATCTATGTTTTCTTCTAAGAGTTTTTATGGTTTTTGGTCTTATATTTGGCTCTTTAATTCATTTTGTAAATGGTATTAGAAAGTCAGCATCATCCACAGCTTTGTCAAACTCATGTCCATTGAGTCACTGATGCCACAGCCATGTCATAACCTTCAGCCTAAAGGTAGGTTAACATCAGTTTTTCTAGATTGCTTTAATTAACCTACAAAATATAATGATTGATTAAAGTTTTTTTTTTTCCAGTTCTGAATATATATATATATAAATTAAAAATATTGCTGCTAAAGCAAATTTGATAAATAATAGCTGGCATAGTATCATATTATGTCAATTCAATAATTAAGTCCAACTCTTTGCAACCCCATGGATTGCAGTATGCCAGGCTTCCCTGTCTTTCACTGTCTTCGAGACTTTGCTTAACTCATATCTGCTTAATCAGGGATGCCATTCAACCATCTAATCCTCTGTCATGCTCTTCTCTTGCCCTCAATCTTTCCCAATATCAGGATCTTTTCCAATAAGTTGGCTCTTCCCATCAAATGAAGATCATAATGTTGAATAATCAGTTAGGGGATGGAGTAATAGAAAGTATTTGGAACATAGACGTGAGAAAAAAAATGTTGAAAACACGAAGGAGAGTTACATAATTCACTAAAATAAAGTTTCTGCTTAAGGTAAGGGGAGTTTGCCAAAATTTCCTCCACACCCTCTCCAGCACTTGTTTGTGGATTTTTTGATGATGGTCATTTATATCTCATTGTAATTTTCATTATCATTTCTCTGGTAATGAGTGATGTTGAGCATCTCTTTCCATGTTTATTAGCCATCTTTAAATCTTTGGAAAAATGCGTGTTTAGGTCTTTTGGCCACTTTTTCACTGGATTGTTTCACTGGTATTAAGTTGTATAAATTGCTTCTATATTTTAGAAATTAGTCATTTGTCAGTTATTTTGTTTTCTCCCATTCTGAGAGTTCTCCTTCCACTTTGTTTATAGTTCCCTTTTCTGTGTAAAAGCTTTGAAGTTTAATTAGGTCCCATTTGCTTATTTTTGTTTTTATTTCCATTATTCTAGGAGATGGGTCATAATGCATTTGCTATATTTATATTGCACAGTGTTGTATCTATGTTTTCTTCTAAGAGTTTTTATGGTTTTTGGTCTTATATTTGGCTCTTTAATTCATTTTGTAAATGGTATTAGAAAGTCAGCATCATCCACAGCTTTGTCAAACTCATGTCCATTGAGTCACTGATGCCACAGCCATGTCATAACCTTCAGCCTAAAGGTAGGTTAACATCAGTTTTTCTAGATTGCTTTAATTAACCTACAAAATATAATGATTGATTAAAGTTTTTTTTTTTCCAGTTCTGAATATATATATATATAAATTAAAAATATTGCTGCTAAAGCAAATTTGATAAATAATAGCTGGCATAGTATCATATTATGTCAATTCAATAATTAAGTCCAACTCTTTGCAACCCCATGGATTGCAGTATGCCAGGCTTCCCTGTCTTTCACTGTCTTCGAGACTTTGCTTAACTCATATCTGCTTAATCAGGGATGCCATTCAACCATCTAATCCTCTGTCATGCTCTTCTCTTGCCCTCAATCTTTCCCAATATCAGGATCTTTTCCAATAAGTTGGCTCTTCCCATCAAATGAAGATCATAATGTTGAATAATCAGTTAGGGGATGGAGTAATAGAAAGTATTTGGAACATAGACGTGAGAAAAAAAATGTTGAAAAACACGAAGGAGAGTTACATAATTCACTAAAATAAAGTATCTTAAAGAGTTTAATAAAGACTGAGTATTATTATCTTTTATAGTTTTCAGGGTGACTCATTATGTAAAAATGTGGAGAAAATTCCAGAATGTAGCCTTGAAATTGGTTTAAGCACATGGATTTGCTAATGAATTGAAAGATAAGTACAGAGGCATATATACATATAATACATATGTTTATTTTGAGATTTGGGCAGATATATTTCATTGCTAATCTCTAACTGAATATAGGCTTTACAGTTATGTGGAATTTACCTCTTAGCATTTTCTAATCCACAAATCTGCTGTTTTCTGTTTTTCATTTCTCTGTGGATAATAGCACCAACTATTCAGTGATTTAAACAGAAACTTAGTATCCATTTTTACTTTCCCTGATTCTGCTCTCCATAGCCAACAAGTAGATTATATGAATCTGGAGATGTATTGGTAGAGATAGTCCCATTTAACCATCACTCTTAGTTATCCACTTGCAGAATCTGTATTTTCCATGTTTGCAATTTTCGGTCTGAGAATTTAGAGGTTCAACTTATAAAGCCAAAATACTTCTGTCAGGGAACAGAGTAAGAGTTCCATGAACATTAAGTTTTAGTTACCACTTAGTTTCTTCAAACTCTTTGTTTGAAAAGACTAGCAGGAAAGGAAAGGAGTCATCTTTTGGCAGGGATAATTGATGCTAATTAGTCTATCACAATTATGAGGAAATAGAATTGCTATTATAAAGCTGGTGATAGGAAGAATATATTTTCACTGAATTAACCCACTGGAGTGTCTCTCTTAATACTCCTTTATTTTGATGGTAGGTGTAGAAAATAAGTGTCACCACTCAATAATTAAGTCCAACTCTTTGCAACCCCATGGATTGCAGTATGCCAGGCTTCCCTGTCTTTCACTGTCTTCGAGACTTTGCTTAACTCATATCTGCTTAATCAGGGATGCCATTCAACCATCTAATCCTCTGTCATGCTCTTCTCTTGCCCTCAATCTTTCCCAATATCAGGATCTTTTCCAATAAGTTGGCTCTTCCCATCAAATGAAGATCATAATGTTGAATAATCAGTTAGGGGATGGAGTAATAGAAAGTATTTGGAACATAGACGTGAGAAAAAAAATGTTGAAAAACACGAAGGAGAGTTACATAATTCACTAAAATAAAGTATCTTAAAGAGTTTAATAAAGACTGAGTATTATTATCTTTTATAGTTTTCAGGGTGACTCATTATGTAAAAATGTGGAGAAAATTCCAGAATGTAGCCTTGAAATTGGTTTAAGCACATGGATTTGCTAATGAATTGAAAGATAAGTACAGAGGCATATATACATATAATACATATGTTTATTTTGAGATTTGGGCAGATATATTTCATTGCTAATCTCTAACTGAATATAGGCTTTACAGTTATGTGGAATTTACCTCTTAGCATTTTCTAATCCACAAATCTGCTGTTTTCTGTTTTTCATTTCTCTGTGGATAATAGCACCAACTATTCAGTGATTTAAACAGAAACTTAGTATCCATTTTTACTTTCCCTGATTCTGCTCTCCATAGCCAACAAGTAGATTATATGAATCTGGAGATGTATTGGTAGAGATAGTCCCATTTAACCATCACTCTTAGTTATCCACTTGCAGAATCTGTATTTTCCATGTTTGCAATTTTCGGTCTGAGAATTTAGAGGTTCAACTTATAAAGCCAAAATACTTCTGTCAGGGAACAGAGTAAGAGTTCCATGAACATTAAGTTTTAGTTACCACTTAGTTTCTTCAAACTCTTTGTTTGAAAAGACTAGCAGGAAAGGAAAGGAGTCATCTTTTGGCAGGGATAATTGATGCTAATTAGTCTATCACAATTATGAGGAAATAGAATTGCTATTATAAAGCTGGTGATAGGAAGAATATATTTTCACTGAATTAACCCACTGGAGTGTCTCTCTTAATACTCCTTTATTTTGATGGTAGATGTAGAAACATAAGTGTCACCACTCGAAAAGGGAATGTTGAACAAGAGCTCAGAAACCCCATGGAGAAAAGTTTGTAGCACTTCACCCAATGCCCCTCCTAGACCATGAGCAATATTTGCTAATGAAATGAGAAAAGGAGATGATGAGTATCAGTTGTGATTTCAAGACGAGCAACAGCAGATGGGGCTGCAGCTCATCTTTCTCTTTCAGATTCTCCTGGAAACTTGAGGAGGGCCAGTCTTGGACCAGCTATTCTCAGATAGGAAGCATTTGCTCGTAAAAACTGGTGGATTTTATTGGTGTAAATTGTGACCTCTGTAGATTCTAAACCATCCAGATATGCCCTCCAGGGTGAACGTCCTTATTTCCTTAGTTTCCAGGAGACTTGGCTACTGACATCTTACAGTTGAGTCACTCTTTGGAAATTATTCATTGAGTACAACCTATATTCATTAAGTGGCTTATGTTTTGGCATGAATATCTGGCTCCCTCGCATAAGTTTAGGACACAACCAGAGTTCCCTGTGAAATTTATTGAAGCCTCTTTTGCAACTGCATCCAATTTAAACTTCTCATTTTGTCCAGAGATATTTCCCCCATTCCCTAAGAGCATTGTTATCAGAATGTCCCTTAACAAACTCCCTGTATGCAACTATCAAAATCTCAAGATATGTTTTATGTGGACAGGCATGAAGGACACATAAGAAAGTAACATCCTACTGCTACTTGTTTCAGTGGATTGCCTACATAAGAAGAAAAAATGATTTCTCATAATTAGAATTATTCTAATACATTTTGCGTTGAAAGTTATACCAGTTTATGATTCAGGATACTATAACAAGAAATTAATGAAAGACAGAAATACAAAAGACAAGATTTTTTTTAAAATTTGATTATTATAGTTTTAGTTACCACTTAGTTTCTTCAAACTCTTTGTTTGAAAAGACTAGCAGGAAAGGAAAGGAGTCATCTTTTGGCAGGGATAATTGATGCTAATTAGTCTATCACAATTATGAGGAAATAGAATTGCTATTATAAAGCTGGTGATAGGAAGAATATATTTTCACTGAATTAACCCACTGGAGTGTCTCTCTTAATACTCCTTTATTTTGATGGTAGATGTAGAAACATAAGTGTCACCACTCGAAAAGGGAATGTTGAACAAGAGCTCAGAAACCCCATGGAGAAAAGTTTGTAGCACTTCACCCAATGCCCCTCCTAGACCATGAGCAATATTTGCTAATGAAATGAGAAAAGGAGATGATGAGTATCAGTTGTGATTTCAAGACGAGCAACAGCAGATGGGGCTGCAGCTCATCTTTCTCTTTTCAGATTCTCCTGGAAACTTGAGGAGGGCCAGTCTTGGACCAGCTATTCTCAGATAGGAAGCATTTGCTCGTAAAAACTGGTGGATTTTATTGGTGTAAATTGTGACCTCTGTAGATTCTAAACCATCCAGATATGCCCTCCAGGGTGAACGTCCTTATTTCCTTAGTTTCCAGGAGACTTGGCTACTGACATCTTACAGTTGAGTCACTCTTTGGAAATTATTCATTGAGTACAACCTATATTCATTAAGTGGCTTATGTTTTGGCATGAATATCTGGCTCCCTCGCATAAGTTTAGGACACAACCAGAGTTCCCTGTGAAATTTATTGAAGCCTCTTTTGCAACTGCATCCAATTTAAACTTCTCATTTTGTCCAGAGATATTTCCCCCATTCCCTAAGAGCATTGTTATCAGAATGTCCCTTAACAAACTCCCTGTATGCAACTATCAAAATCTCAAGATATGTTTTATGTGGACAGGCATGAAGGACACATAAGAAAGTAACATCCTACTGCTACTTGTTTCAGTGGATTGCCTACATAAGAAGAAAAAATGATTTCTCATAATTAGAATTATTCTAATACATTTTGCGTTGAAAGTTATACCAGTTTATGATTCAGGATACTATAACAAGAAATTAATGAAAGACAGAAATACAAAAAGACAAGATTTTGTTTTTCTTGTCTTCTGAGAGAAAAAGTGATTGATTGACTATTAAGGTTTAGTAGAACATGCTTGATGATAATATCCATTTACCAAGATTCCTCTTTCCTTGTGTTCTGCTCTCACTAACCCATGGTTTCCGACTTATGATGTAAATGAATCCATCCATCATCATTTTTTCTACCATGACTACTAGCTACTTCTACTGTTACCTTTTCCCAGATAACAGGAAGCATTTAAAGTGAAAAGATAAAGAATGTCCTTTCTCTTTAAAGATGATGATGACTCTTCCAGGACACAGCTATTAAACTTCAAAGAAGTCTGGAAAATGTAGTGTTTAGCTACATTTAACTGGTCCTACTAAAGATTCTATTATTATAGAAGAAGTAATCCACTAGTGATAGAACTAGTAATAGTCTTGTCACAGATCTCATATTTGTAACTACTGCTTGATTTCTCTTCTCTAGATATCTTAACGTTTATGTCATTTCTTCTGATTATTTGTAGCCTAAGACTTGCATCTTGCTGTGGTTTCAGCTTTGGAGAAGTACTACTTATATAAGTACATCTCTTCCCTTCTTATTCACTTAAAGCTGTATTCAAATATTTCATTTAGCTTATTAATTAAACTGGGTAGTATTAACACACCATCCACAAACATAGAAACTTACTAACACTTGTTACATGAGCTTATCAGTGATTTCGTTATTATATAAGCACTACCATTCATTGTTTTTTGTTAAATAGGACACACTCATTTTAATTAAAAAAATTAAAGCATGAAACAACTCTTTTATTTTTTCCAAATATTTTAAAATGTGATAGACTTATAACTGTCATAACCTCAATGTATTTTATGGCAAATACATTTATGTACTGAGGAACTCTGCAATGAATTTGTGTTCATATCAATCAGAATATATTCATTGCTTTCATTTACTTGTGCATTCTAAGTTCAGATAATATAATTAAAATTTTGCCTTAAAGCATTACTTAAAGGATGTTAAATGCCTCTGAAGAGATTTTTAAATAAATAATGCTTATAAATACATTCATTCATTGAATCAATATTAGGAGCCTAGTATGTAACAAGAAGTCTAGAAACTGGAAATATATACAGCAGAGAACACAAAAAAATCTTGTTTCAATGAACTTAATTTTACTGAAAATAAACAATAAACAAATTAAGAGATATGGTTTTTCAGGAATTGCTATGGAAAAAATAAATCAGAGAGAGAGAGAGAGAGAGCAGGAGGCAGATATATATAGGCAAGGTGGATAGTAAATGCTCCAAGGGTGTGATATCAGAAAGGGGAATTGCGTAAGTGAAGGAAATCATTATCATGTATAATCAAGTGTCTAATCCATATAGTGAATTATTATTTCAATATATAGTTTTAAAAACTGATATGTATATTATTTGACTGTATGATTACTTAGGATCGAGGATAGATAGACCATCTTTTAGACAAAGATTCTTACTGTTAAAACTACCTTTCTGTCCAACTGAGCTTAATTTAAATATACAAAATCTAAATAGGCGGTGCTGTGTTTCTTTTTTAAACTGATGGAGTTTGTAAGGGCCTATTGTCATTGCTGGTCTTCCCTGGTGGCTCAGTGGTAAACATCCTTTCTGGTAATACTTGCCAATACAGGAAATGTGGATTTGTTCCCTGGGTCAGGTATACCCTTGAGGGAATGAAATGGCAATCTACTCCAGTGGAAAATTTCCTGGAGAATCCCATGGACAGAGGAGCCTGGCGGGCCACAGTTCATGGATTGCAAACAGTTAGACCTGACTTAGTGACTAAACCACAACAACAATGATATCAATTAAGGAGATATTCAAATCTACTTTCCTTTTAAAGCTGTTGTAATTTTCTTGGTCTGAATATTTCAAATCATATACTATGTTTTAACGAAATTCTATCTTAGCAGAAGCTAACTGTGGTCAACAAGAAAATTGTAATTGGGGTTTTCACATAGAATTGTCTCAGGCGCTGAATGACATGTTTCATTTTGATTCATTAATAGTGTGTCTTTTCTTTTCTCAAAATACCTTGATTCTGAATCTCAGCTTTCAAGTTAATATTTCAGGTTACAATTTCTTTTCTTATGATGATAGCTTTCATGATATAAAAAATGATCTAAAAATGAAATATATATTTGTGTGAGGTGATGAATGTTTTCTAAATTTACTGTACAGTTTTTTCTCAATATATACATATATCAAATCATGTTGTTTACCCAAAATTTATAAAATGTTATATGACAGCTATATCTCAGTAAAGATGAAAATAAATATCAGAATGCCACTGGAACATCAGCTTAAAAACCATAACACATCTGTAAAAAAATTTTAAATTGTTACAGTTTTCATTTTTTAAAAATTGACACATTGTATTTCATCTGTTTCTGTTTCTCAAGTAATTGGTAAATGTTTGTGGAGAAGACAAATATCATGTTTTCAGATTTAGGTGGATAGTAATGCTCCAGGGTATATCAGAAAGGGAATTGCGTAAGTGAAGGAAATCTTTAAAGGATCTGATTTTCAATATATAGTTTTAAAACTGATATGTATATTATTTGACTGTATGATTACTTAGGATCGAGGATAGATAGACCATCTTTAGACAAAGATTCTTACTGTTAAAACTACCTTTCTGTCCAACTGAGCTTAATTTAAATATACAAAATCTAAATAGGCGGTGCTGTGTTTCTTTTTTAAACTGATGGAGTTTGTAAGGGCCTATTGTCATTGCTGGTCTTCCCTGGTGGCTCAGTGGTAAACATCCTTTCTGGTAATACTTGCCAATACAGGAAATGTGGATTTGTTCCCTGGGTCAGGTATACCCTTGAGGGAATGAAATGGCAATCTACTCCAGTGGAAAATTTCCTGGAGAATCCCATGGACAGAGGAGCCTGGCGGGCCACAGTTCATGGATTGCAAACAGTTAGACCTGACTTAGTGACTAAACCACAACAACAATGATATCAATTAAGGAGATATTCAAATCTACTTTCCTTTTAAAGCTGTTGTAATTTTCTTGGTCTGAATATTTCAAATCATATACTATGTTTTAACGAAATTCTATCTTAGCAGAAGCTAACTGTGGTCAACAAGAAAATTGTAATTGGGGTTTTCACATAGAATTGTCTCAGGCGCTGAATGACATGTTTCATTTTGATTCATTAATAGTGTGTCTTTTCTTTTCTCAAAATACCTTGATTCTGAATCTCAGCTTTCAAGTTAATATTTCAGGTTACAATTTCTTTTCTTATGATGATAGCTTTCATGATATAAAAAATGATCTAAAAATGAAATATATATTTGTGTGAGGTGATGAATGTTTTCTAAATTTACTGTACAGTTTTTTCTCAATATATACATATATCAAATCATGTTGTTTACCCAAAATTTATAAAATGTTATATGACAGCTATATCTCAGTAAAGATGAAAATAAATATCAGAATGCCACTGGAACATCAGCTTAAAAACCATAACACATCTGTAAAAAAATTTTAAATTGTTACAGTTTTCATTTTTTAAAAATTGACACATTGTATTTCATCTGTTTCTGTTTCTCAAGTAATTTGTAAATGTTTGTGGAGAGAAGACAAATATATATATTGGACTGATGTGTTTTCAGAATTTCTAAGGGAAGAAATAAGTTCATTAGGGGTTGGAGTTTAGTAGTAAAATTAGAAAATCATAGCATTCATTCAAAATTTTCTTTGTGTCAGAATGTTCAGAAAAACATTTCATGTTTTAACCAGTATACTTTCGGTAAATGCCCTTATAAAGTGGCTAATATTTTTTCCCATATTACTGGTAAGCAGGTAGATATCTATGGATATCAATAATTTTCACAAAATACTATAGTACATAGCAGATCTGGGTTTCTAACCAATATAGTCTGGATTTAAGCTCTGTGGGAAAGAATTATCCTTTGTGAAAGATGAGAAAATCTCTGTTTAAAAATCTGTGTGTAGAA
Source organism: Tragulus kanchil (assembly GCA_022376925.1). NCBI lineage: Eukaryota > Metazoa > Chordata > Mammalia > Artiodactyla > Tragulidae > Tragulus > Tragulus kanchil. Next base: position 220,761,548 of record JAIOJX010000028.1, on the reverse strand, counting down.
CTTGAAATTTTAGAGCCAGAAAACACAATTAAAAAAAAAGGGGGGAGATCTGGAGTGATGTAATTTGCCTTAGTACACTATGCATATGAATTGTCTTTTGGGGCAGTAGATACTAAACAAAGATCTGCAAAAGAAGAATACACATAATTAGATTTGTTTCAGGAGTATTAGATGTGCACATTGAATCATCCTTAATTGCACAGCTGAGCAAGCTAGATAAGGAAAGTTTGTAAAATTAATCATACAAAGTTTGATGTAAATTATTCTATCTGGAGCTAAGTTTTTATACAAGTAAGACCATGCAGCAGTTAAATAGAAGAGAATTTTAAAAAGAGAAGAAAAATGGAAAATAATATAGTATGTGGACTGTCTTTTGCATCTCTAAGGAAAAAAATGGAGATGAGAGACCCATGGCAATAATTATAATTATTGTAATGATGATATACTATTGCAATAACAATAAATAATATTTAATATATCATCCCTATAATTTACATATATACATATAATCTAATAATAATTTTAAGACATTTCTCCTATGTTCTCTTTATCAAAGGAAATGGCATAAACTGCTTGAAGATTTGGATGAGCTATTTGGATGAGCTATTTGGTAGCTACGATTCATCATACTATAGACTTTGTCACTACCATATGAGTTCTTGGGAAGAGGATGGAGAAAACTGCTTAATACTTTAGAATCTAGAAGAGCGGGTCTCAAACCTTCTGGACATACATCCAGAATATATCATTTAGTTGCTGAGTTGACTCTTTTGCAACCCCATGGACAGTTGCCCACCAGGCTCCTCTGTCCATGGGATTTCCCAGGCAGGAATACTGGACGGAGTTGATATTTCCTCCTCCGGGGACTCTTGTCCACCCTGGAACAATACGAAATCCATAGTGGCTAATATTTTTCCCATATTACTGGTAAGCAGGTAGATATCTATGGATATCAATAATTTTCACAAAATACTATAGTACATAGCAGATCTGGGTTTCTAACCAATATAGTCTGGATTTAAGCTCTGTGGGAAAGAATTATCCTTTGTGAAAGATGAGAAAATCTCTGTTTAAAAATCTGTGTGTAGAACTTGAAATTTTAGAGCCAGAAAACACAATTAAAAAAAAAGGGGGGAGATCTGGAGTGATGTAATTTGCCTTAGTACACTATGCATATGAATTGTCTTTTGGGGCAGTAGATACTAAACAAAGATCTGCAAAAGAAGAATACACATAATTAGATTTGTTTCAGGAGTATTAGATGTGCACATTGAATCATCCTTAATTGCACAGCTGAGCAAGCTAGATAAGGAAAGTTTGTAAAATTAATCATACAAAGTTTGATGTAAATTATTCTATCTGGAGCTAAGTTTTTATACAAGTAAGACCATGCAGCAGTTAAATAGAAGAGAATTTTAAAAAGAGAAGAAAAATGGAAAATAATATAGTATGTGGACTGTCTTTTGCATCTCTAAGGAAAAAAATGGAGATGAGAGACCCATGGCAATAATTATAATTATTGTAATGATGATATACTATTGCAATAACAATAAATAATATTTAATATATCATCCCTATAATTTACATATATACATATAATCTAATAATAATTTTAAGACATTTCTCCTATGTTCTCTTTATCAAAGGAAATGGCATAAACTGCTTGAAGATTTGGATGAGCTATTTGGATGAGCTATTTGGTAGCTACGATTCATCATACTATAGACTTTGTCACTACCATATGAGTTCTTGGGAAGAGGATGGAGAAAACTGCTTAATACTTTAGAATCTAGAAGAGCGGGTCTCAAACCTTCTGGACATACATCCAGAATATATCATTTAGTTGCTGAGTTGACTCTTTTGCAACCCCATGGACAGTTGCCCACCAGGCTCCTCTGTCCATGGGATTTCCCAGGCAGGAATACTGGACGGAGTTGATATTTCCTCCTCCGGGGACTCTTGTCCACCCTGGCATCAAACCAACATATCTGGCATCTCCTGCATTGCCCGGCAGATTCTTTACCACTGAGCCACCAGGGAAACCCCTGAATACATCTGAATTAAGGACCTCAAACATCTTTTGTGTGTGTGTGTGTATGTGTAGATATATTAATAGTTGTAAAAGTATATGATATTAGGTATTAAACTTTAGAGATATTAAGCCTAGTTATTCTTATTAATAACTAGTTATTAATTCACTTTGAATAACCATAATAAACATGATGACAAAAATAACATTGGAAAATACATTGTTCAGAGCAGAAATATTTAATGAGAAAAGTGACTCTATTTTTTGTATTTCTCATCTCTTTAATGTCTGGCATCATAAGACAGCTGGATTCTCATATCTGTCTTTTGTGCTTATTATCCATTTAATAGCTCTTGCTACACTTCACTGTGCTCTCCTGAGGGACTGAAAAAGAAAAAGGAGGATATCATCTTAATATTATTATGAAAACATTTCACCTCCTGGACCCCTGAATTGTAGCAGAGTCCATGCTGAGAACTACTGGAACAATACCCTGGCAGAGAGTAAATGTTTAAGTAATGCTTTTAAAAGAATGAATGTGCACCTGAGCTGAAACTTGCCATGAAAGTTCATCCTGGAATTGCATTACCTGCCATATGGAGAGATAATAAATTAGGCAAGTCCCTGTGTTCAGACTGCCACATTCATCAAAACTCTTCAGACTAAGAATTCTTGAAGGAATTTATCTCTCTTATAATGACTTGAATTTCAGGTTAAAAGATAAAGACTGAAACAAAAAGTAAGTGATATAAAACTCCAACAGAAATATGTAGTAACTCAGCTAAAACGATTTCTGAACCCTTAATAGTAAAACTAGTTATGATTCTAGACCAAAGAATGTAACACTTAGAGTCATCCAAAGGTTTATTCTGATATAAACAACATTTTATTGAACATCTATTATATGTATATTATAGTACATCCCATTGGGATTATATTAAAATTTGAGATACATAGCATACAATAAGTATATAGAACCCTAATATAGACACTACAAAACTTTAGTTGTATTCTGGCTTTTGCAACCCCATGGACAGTTGCCCACCAGGCTCCTCTGTCCATGGGATTTCCCAGGCAGGAATACTGGACGGAGTTGATATTTCCTCCTCCGGGGACTCTTGTCCACCCTGGCATCAAACCAACATATCTGGCATCTCCTGCATTGCCCGGCAGATTCTTTACCACTGAGCCACCAGGGAAACCCAGAATACATCTGAATTAAGGACCTCAAACATCTTTTGTGTGTGTGTGTGTATGTGTAGATATATTAATAGTTGTAAAAGTATATGATATTAGGTATTAAACTTTAGAGATATTAAGCCTAGTTATTCTTATTAATAACTAGTTATTAATTCACTTTGAATAACCATAATAAACATGATGACAAAAATAACATTGGAAAATACATTGTTCAGAGCAGAAATATTTAATGAGAAAAGTGACTCTATTTTTTGTATTTCTCATCTCTTTAATGTCTGGCATCATAAGACAGCTGGATTCTCATATCTGTCTTTTGTGCTTATTATCCATTTAATAGCTCTTGCTACACTTCACTGTGCTCTCCTGAGGGACTGAAAAAGAAAAAGGAGGATATCATCTTAATATTATTATGAAAACATTTCACCTCCTGGACCCCTGAATTGTAGCAGAGTCCATGCTGAGAACTACTGGAACAATACCCTGGCAGAGAGTAAATGTTTAAGTAATGCTTTTAAAAGAATGAATGTGCACCTGAGCTGAAACTTGCCATGAAAGTTCATCCTGGAATTGCATTACCTGCCATATGGAGAGATAATAAATTAGGCAAGTCCCTGTGTTCAGACTGCCACATTCATCAAAACTCTTCAGACTAAGAATTCTTGAAGGAATTTATCTCTCTTATAATGACTTGAATTTCAGGTTAAAAGATAAAGACTGAAACAAAAAGTAAGTGATATAAAACTCCAACAGAAATATGTAGTAACTCAGCTAAAACGATTTCTGAACCCTTAATAGTAAAACTAGTTATGATTCTAGACCAAAGAATGTAACACTTAGAGTCATCCAAAGGTTTATTCTGATATAAACAACATTTTATTGAACATCTATTATATGTATATTATAGTACATCCCATTGGGATTATATTAAAATTTGAGATACATAGCATACAATAAGTATATAGAACCCTAATATAGACACTACAAAACTTTAGTGCATGTCTGTCTGTGTGTGTCTATCTATAGATAGATCTATCTATATCTATGTGTGTGTGTATATATATATATATATATATATATATATATATATATATATTTAAAATTTAGGTGAACTTTATGATAAGTGTTAATATTTAACTAACAGACAAAAATCCATTAGCTAGTGTAGAATCTTCATGAAATAGTTATTTTAAAATGATTACTTTTTGTTTTGCCATTTTCCTTTCTCAGTGTAATATCTGCACTAACATGAAATATCAAAATCTTAATGTCATTTATCCTGGGAAAGGTGCTTTACTACTTCAACCTTTTCAATATTCTACATTTTGATTGCCCTGCCCTTCCACTCCACTTATAGATTATAGTCTCACTGAACTGTGGGGAAGAATTTAGATTGCCAAGGAAAAATAATCACAAAATGCTGAAGATTGAAGTTGTCATTGCTAAGAATTGTCTCACTTTATTCACTACAGTTAAGGACTGTTAAGGATTTTGATGGTCATAGTTTGGGCCAGGTTTTGAGCTAAACATACATAATTATATTATGATTTTAATTGGTTAATTATATACTACATGTTTGTGTATGTGTGCGCAGAAGTGCATATGTGTAAAGAAGTAGCACTTTACTAAAATAGGATAACACTTATTTTATGTTTGTTTGTTGTGCTTGTGACATAAATTTAAATGTACCGAGAAAAAGCACAATTGCTATGTGGTAGAAACTCTCCTGTTATGGTCAGAGAGATGTAAGAACTGCTAATAGCAGTTGTATTTGACTAAATGAAAAAAAAAATTGGAGGGCAAATACCACTTTTGAAATATAAGATAGTTTCATGGAATATAACATTGATGTTGATTGCTGAGAAAAGTATGTTATGATTAGATCAGAAAATCAGAAGGAGAGGGGTTTGATTTGAAGAGCTTTATCCTAGACTGAAAAGAAGACAAGATAGGAAATTGAAATCGCAGGAAGAGTTACTCTACAAGATAGCTCTGCACTTATATTCAAACTTGTGGAAAACAGTCCTATCAAAGAAAGCCCACGGGTTCTACTTGCTGGTAAATGCATCCACTTGGATTCTATTTTCAGCCTTCTCCTCTTCTCCCTTTCTCTCTGTGAATTTGTAGATGTATATATCTATCTTCATTAAAACTCAGTCAAGGAGAACATTTGTATTTCTAGCTGAGAAGCAGTTTTCATGGCTTGGTAAGCAAACTGCTTTCTTCTGTGCATATTATTGTAGTGTAACTCAGGGAATGGTATAAGATAAGACATTTATTTCCATGTTTTCTTTAACCCAAGCTATTTAAGAAATGGATGAAATAAGATGGATATGTATGAGGACTTAAAAGATGGAATAATTATTGTGTCTATGAAAACTTCAGTAACTCATGCATGGGAAGACAGCACTTTCTGGCAACCTTATGCATTTTAAAGCATATTTTTTGATTCGTACAAAAACTGTGACACACTTTCTTAAAAAAAATCACTCTTCTTGAACTGTTTATTGGGAAAGAAAAGTTAACATTCCAATATATTTGCTAATTCTCAAAATTCCTCTGAAAATAGACCATATTTATACATTTTCATGTATTCACAGAAACATGTATAGGAAAAGCGATATTTATTAAGGCACAAAGCATTCACTGAAATTTTATGTCTGAGTTGTGTCCAAGATTGCAAGAGAAAAATGTTTTGCTCTGTATTTCCAGTAGACCCATACTTATTTTTTTCCTATATACTCCACAAAAAAAGTCATAGACTTCTGATAACAGGTTATATTGGCAAATGAAGAATTAAATATATAATTGTATTTTAATTAATTTTATTGGAATATAGTTGCTTGACAATGCTGTGTTAGTTTCTGCTATGCAGCAAAAACTGGGGTTTTTTTTGACAAAAAAGCAAAAAATTGCTATGTGGTAGAAACTCTCCTGTTATGGTCAGAGAGATGTAAGAACTGCTAATAGCAGTTGTATTTGACTAAATGAAAAAATTGGAGGGCAAATACCACTTTTGAAATATAAGATAGTTTCATGGAATATAACATTGATGTTGATTGCTGAGAAAAGTATGTTATGATTAGATCAGAAAATCAGAAGGAGAGGGGTTTGATTTGAAGAGCTTTATCCTAGACTGAAAAGAAGACAAGATAGGAAATTGAAATCGCAGGAAGAGTTACTCTACAAGATAGCTCTGCACTTATATTCAAACTTGTGGAAAACAGTCCTATCAAAGAAAGCCCACGGGTTCTACTTGCTGGTAAATGCATCCACTTGGATTCTATTTTCAGCCTTCTCCTCTTCTCCCTTTCTCTCTGTGAATTTGTAGATGTATATATCTATCTTCATTAAAACTCAGTCAAGGAGAACATTTGTATTTCTAGCTGAGAAGCAGTTTTCATGGCTTGGTAAGCAAACTGCTTTCTTCTGTGCATATTATTGTAGTGTAACTCAGGGAATGGTATAAGATAAGACATTTATTTCCATGTTTTCTTTAACCCAAGCTATTTAAGAAATGGATGAAATAAGATGGATATGTATGAGGACTTAAAAGATGGAATAATTATTGTGTCTATGAAAACTTCAGTAACTCATGCATGGGAAGACAGCACTTTCTGGCAACCTTATGCATTTTAAAGCATATTTTTTGATTCGTACAAAAAACTGTGACACACTTTCTTAAAAAAAATCACTCTTCTTGAACTGTTTATTGGGAAAGAAAAGTTAACATTCCAATATATTTGCTAATTCTCAAAATTCCTCTGAAAATAGACCATATTTATACATTTTCATGTATTCACAGAAACATGTATAGGAAAAGCGATATTTATTAAGGCACAAAGCATTCACTGAAATTTTATGTCTGAGTTGTGTCCAAGATTGCAAGAGAAAAATGTTTTGCTCTGTATTTCCAGTAGACCCATACTTATTTTTTTCCTATATACTCCACAAAAAAAGTCATAGACTTCTGATAACAGGTTATATTGGCAAATGAAGAATTAAATATATAATTGTATTTTAATTAATTTTTATTGGAATATAGTTGCTTGACAATGCTGTGTTAGTTTCTGCTATGCAGCAAAGTGCACCAATTATATATCTATAGTTTTATGTATCCTCTTTCTTATTTCCCATTTAGGTCACTACAGAGCACTGAGTAGTGTTTCTTGTGCTCTATAGTAGGTCTGCATGAGTTTGTTTTATACACAGTATAAATAGTGTGTGTATGTCAATCCCAATGTCCCAATTCATCCTACCCTCCCGTTCCATTCTTGGTATCTGTAAGTTTGTTTTCTATGTTTGTGTCTCTGTTTATGCTTCCCAAATAAGTTTATGTGTAACATGTTTTTTAGGTTTCACATGTAAGTGGTATTATATGATATTTGCTTTACTCTTTCTGACTTACTTTGCTCTGTATGACAGTCTCTAGGTCCATCCATTTCTCTGCTATTGATACAGTTTTAGTCCTTTTCATGGCCTAGTAATATTCCATTGTATCTATGTGCCACATCTTCTTTATCCATTCATCTAGCTTCACAGTCCATTTAGGTGGCTCAGTGGTAAAGATTCCACCTGGCAATGCAGGAGATCCTGGTTCAAATCCCAAGTAAGGAAAATACCTTGGAGGGGGAAATGGCAACTCACTCCAATATTCTTGCCTGGAGAATTCCATGGACAGTGGGGTCTGGCAGGTTGATAGGATTGCATAGAGTTGGACATAACTGAAGCTACTTAGCAAGTGCACACACATTGTGTAGTATACATAGAAATAGAAATATAATGCTATAATGCTATAAATCAATGTTACTTCTGTAAAAAAAGATAAAATAAAATGACAATGTGGCATCTTTAAAGACACTATTTGAGACAAGTCTTAAAACTCAGATATATATTTGTAAGTTATACAAGCTAGCTTGTTTTTGTTGGAATAATAACAAAGAAATCAAAACATATCTTTAAGGCTGCTGTACTTAATGGCTCATCTCAATCTTCCCTGCTGCCACCTCTGACCATATTCAATTTCTTTCAGCCTTAGTTTTATGACTTCAGCTGAAATAACCATCCTCTGCTTAACTGCCTCAACCAATAATTGAACTATATGTGACTGTGGTGATAGATCATTAAAATAATCACAGATTTAGTATGATCACCAGTTGGTCACTTACCTTAGGCCTTTTTTTTTTTTTTTAATTAAAAGGAAGTAAATCATGGCATAAAGCAAATTTCTTGTTGTTCAGTCATTCAGTCATGTCTGACTCTTTGTGGTCCCAAAGACTGCAACACACCAGGCTTCCGTGTCCTGTACTGTATCCCAGAGTTTGCTCAAAATCATGTCCTTTGAGTCAGTGATGCCATCCAACAATTTCATACTCTGTCATCTCCTTCTGCTTCTTCCTGCAGGCTTTATACCATGAGAGTCTTATCCAAACAGTCAGCTCTTCACATCAGGTGGCCGAAGTATTGTAGCTTCAGCCTCAGCATCACTGTTTGCAGTGAATATTCAGGGTTGATTTCTTTTAGGATTGACTTGTTTGATAACCTTGCTGTCTAGGGGACTCTCAAGAAACTTATCCAGCACCACAGACCAAAAGCATCAATTCTTCATAAAACATGTACTTTGTAAATTCAAATATGCCAACAATCAATAATGTTTTGTGAGAATCAAATAGGTTCTGAAATATTTGTGTTATGCTTCTGTTCTTTAAATATTATGATGAAAATGATAACTGAAAATACTTTAACTAGTGTTTCTAGGCCCTTTGTTATTCTCTTTCATGAAACAGTTTATTTTTCTACAACTAATTGTGTGCACATTTTGTAATGGAACCAGAATTTTGCATTGTCCCACAGTATATGAGAATCAAGAATTGCTTTGAAGTGCCCTTTACCTAAGGAAGCAAAGTCCTTCTTTGCTGAAGCTGAGAGAGACTGAAGTGGAACACTCATATCCTTCTTACTTTTCTGCTTCCTTGAATCTTTACCTTCCAAACACTAGTACCTCAGACAGCTGTGCAATCTCAGATAAAAAAGGTTTTCGCAGAGGGAACATGAGTAGAGAGAGTGACTGTTGTAAGAAATAATTTCTCCAAATGTGTTTCAGGTTCCATATAAAACCCAGACACTGTCTACCCCAGCCCATCATTAATGTAGCAGGCACTGAATATTCATTCTCCATTACCTCTTCCTTCAGTATCCCCCACATCACTTTCATGGTTCTATTAACCAAAGCAATCAAGAAAGCTTATGATATCAAGCAGGACACTTTGAGGCTCCTAGGCAGAAAAGTCTTTTTGTGTCCTCCATTTTTTGATTCTAGGTAAAGAGACTTCATTCAGCCTCCTTCCCTGAGTTCCAAAAGTCAGATTCAAACAGTAGTTAATTGGGCAAGGAAGGAGAGGCAAGAAAGGGAGGAACAGTGAAGAGAAACAGTAGTGTAGTCTTGAGACAGGCTCCTGGTTCCTCCTCAGTGGATCCACACAATATTTTTGAACTGTTTTGCAGATACTGAAACCCCCACAGGGTAGGAGAACCTAACAAGCATGGAAGTCCCAGTTCAGTTGGAACCAGAAGATAGATGTTGTTGACTCCCACTTACCCCACCACTAACCAATCCGCAGAATGTCCATGAGCTGATCACCCTCTATGAACCTTTACTATAAAACTTCTAAATACTGTCTCCAGGTTGGGACTGTTATGCAGTTAGGATAGGAAAAGGGAAATTCAAAATGACAGAGAAAGCCAGCATAAAGGGAAAGCTGCAGACTGAAAGGAATCAATGGTGGAAAAACGTGCCCAAGTATGTCCTCTTTCCTGATTGACCTTCAGCATACCCCCTATTTGCATTCCCTTTCCTAAAGCCCTGGGAAGAATCAATCAGGCTCTGGTGATAATTTAGAAGAGGAAAAGAAGAACATAGAAAGAGAAGCCTAAAACAGGGGATTGATGTGCTCTCACATCTTGAGAGGATATTACATGCTGCTTGCCTTAATAAATTTGCCTGCATTAGCTGTAACAATGGTCAGCCCTTTCAAATTTTTGATGCAATGAGGCAAGAGTGGAGAAACAAACCAACCCAACAGGACACACAGTTCCAAACTAGTACCTCAGACAGCTGTGCAATCTCAGATAAAAAAGGTTTTCGCAGAGGGAACATGAGTAGAGAGAGTGACTGTTGTAAGAAATAATTTCTCCAAATGTGTTTCAGGTTCCATATAAAACCCAGACACTGTCTACCCCAGCCCATCATTAATGTAGCAGGCACTGAATATTCATTCTCCATTACCTCTTCCTTCAGTATCCCCCACATCACTTTCATGGTTCTATTAACCAAAGCAATCAAGAAAGCTTATGATATCAAGCAGGACACTTTGAGGCTCCTAGGCAGAAAAGTCTTTTTGTGTCCTCCATTTTTTGATTCTAGGTAAAGAGACTTCATTCAGCCTCCTTCCCTGAGTTCCAAAAGTCAGATTCAAACAGTAGTTAATTGGGCAAGGAAGGAGAGGCAAGAAAGGGAGGAACAGTGAAGAGAAACAGTAGTGTAGTCTTGAGACAGGCTCCTGGTTCCTCCTCAGTGGATCCACACAATATTTTTGAACTGTTTTGCAGATACTGAAACCCCCACAGGGTAGGAGAACCTAACAAGCATGGAAGTCCCAGTTCAGTTGGAACCAGAAGATAGATGTTGTTGACTCCCACTTACCCCACCACTAACCAATCCGCAGAATGTCCATGAGCTGATCACCCTCTATGAACCTTTACTATAAAACTTCTAAATACTGTCTCCAGGTTGGGACTGTTATGCAGTTAGGATAGGAAAAGGGAAATTCAAAATGACAGAGAAAGCCAGCATAAAGGGAAAGCTGCAGACTGAAAGGAATCAATGGTGGAAAAACGTGCCCAAGTATGTCCTCTTTCCTGATTGACCTTCAGCATACCCCCTATTTGCATTCCCTTTCCTAAAGCCCTGGGAAGAATCAATCAGGCTCTGGTGATAATTTAGAAGAGGAAAAGAAGAACATAGAAAGAGAAGCCTAAAACAGGGGATTGATGTGCTCTCACATCTTGAGAGGATATTACATGCTGCTTGCCTTAATAAATTTGCCTGCATTAGCTGTAACAATGGTCAGCCCTTTCAAATTTTTGATGCAATGAGGCAAGAGTGGAGAAACAAACCAACCCAACAGGACACACAGTTCTGATGGCACTAGCCTGTAGCATGAAAAAACACAAGGAGTGCATTGTTATACTGTTGAACCTAGAATGGCAGAATTTTGTCTCTTAATTCACTGTTCCTTCCCAGGAATCTAGACTTATGGTAGTAATTAAAACATGATAAATAAGTCCTAGATACTTCATAATTATAGAATATTTAAATCAATCCATTTTCTGGCTGACTGTTCAACTAGAATTGAAAGAAATATGTCTGCACATTCCAGTTTCCTTTGACTTTCTTATGCTCTGTTTGTAATGAATCTGGATAACTCAGTTCAGGCTCATTCTTCATATCCCACTTTGTTGTTCTTGTTATTCAGTTGCTAGGTCATGTCTGATTCTTTGTGACCCCGTGAGCTGCAACAGCATGCCAGAGTTCCTTGCCCTTCACTATCTCTGAGAGTTTGCTCAAACTCATGTCCACTGAATAAGTGATGCCATCCAACCATCTCATCCTCTGTTGCCCTCTTTTCCTATTGCCCTCAGTTTTTTCAAGCATCAGGGTCATTTTCAGTGAGCCAGCTCTTCTCATCAGGTGGCAGAAGAAATGAATCATAAGGGAATCTTCTTATTGAACAGTTCATAATATTTTACTGAAGTTGCTTTACTGGCAACTTCAGTGTTACATAAATAAAGAGTTTGGGGGAGTAGAAACATGATTACCAAAGGCTTTTCTTAGACACTACAGCCCTGTTTTAAACTGTTCTTGTTTAAAAGCTGAGAGAATAGTGGTTTTGTCATCTCATAAGTATGAGTATCACTAGGAAAGACATTTTGTATTTTAAGAAACTAAAGCTTAATTTTGTGGACTTTTATGTATTTAAAATATCTTGAAAATTGTATGAAAATCTGTTAAGTCATAATACTTCTCATGTAATTGCCACTTTTGACATTTCAGACTACCATACCAAGGCAAAAGAAGAACATAGAAAGAGAAGCCTAAAACAGGGGATTGATGTGCTCTCACATCTTGAGAGGATATTACATGCTGCTTGCCTTAATAAATTTGCCTGCATTAGCTGTAACAATGGTCAGCCCTTTCAAATTTTTGATGCAATGAGGCAAGAGTGGAGAAACAAACCAACCCAACAGGACACACAGTTCTGATGGCACTAGCCTGTAGCATGAAAAAACACAAGGAGTGCATTGTTATACTGTTGAACCTAGAATGGCAGAATTTTGTCTCTTAATTCACTGTTCCTTCCCAGGAATCTAGACTTATGGTAGTAATTAAAACATGATAAATAAGTCCTAGATACTTCATAATTATAGAATATTTAAATCAATCCATTTTCTGGCTGACTGTTCAACTAGAATTGAAAGAAATATGTCTGCACATTCCAGTTTCCTTTGACTTTCTTATGCTCTGTTTGTAATGAATCTGGATAACTCAGTTCAGGCTCATTCTTCATATCCCACTTTGTTGTTCTTGTTATTCAGTTGCTAGGTCATGTCTGATTCTTTGTGACCCCGTGAGCTGCAACAGCATGCCAGAGTTCCTTGCCCTTCACTATCTCTGAGAGTTTGCTCAAACTCATGTCCACTGAATAAGTGATGCCATCCAACCATCTCATCCTCTGTTGCCCTCTTTTCCTATTGCCCTCAGTTTTTTCAAGCATCAGGGTCATTTTCAGTGAGCCAGCTCTTCTCATCAGGTGGCAGAAGAAATGAATCATAAGGGAATCTTCTTATTGAACAGTTCATAATATTTTACTGAAGTTGCTTTACTGGCAACTTCAGTGTTACATAAATAAAGAGTTTGGGGGAGTAGAAACATGATTACCAAAGGCTTTTCTTAGACACTACAGCCCTGTTTTAAACTGTTCTTGTTTAAAAGCTGAGAGAATAGTGGTTTTGTCATCTCATAAGTATGAGTATCACTAGGAAAGACATTTTGTATTTTAAGAAACTAAAGCTTAATTTTGCGTGGACTTTTATGTATTTAAAATATCTTGAAAATTGTATGAAAATCTGTTAAGTCATAATACTTCTCATGTAATTGCCACTTTTGACATTTCAGACTACCATACCAAGGCAAACAGAAGGAAACATATGTTCAGTGTTTCAGTGAATTAACTTGTTGGTTTTTATTTGTTCATTAAAGAAAATGAGACAAAGATATATGGTGTACCAAATTGTATGTTCTACCATTAGTATTAGGGAAAGCTTTATTATTTTATAATTATATGTTGTTTCCTTCTGTTTCTTCCAATCCACACATCAGTGTAGGTAGTTATGTTAATATAAAGGATGACCATAGAAATGATGATAGTATATATCACTAAAGAGATATAGCATATCATCTGTTCAGGATTGGTTTCAGTTTTATTAACTCGGGTATATAGAAATATACTATTTTTTTTCCTTTAAAGTATGTGACAGAGGACAGGATGGTTGGATGGTATCATTGAGTCAGTGGACATTAGTCTGAGGAGGCTCTGAGAGATGGTGAAGGACAGGGAAGTCTGGCATGCTGTAGTCCACGAGATTGCAGAGTCAGACATGACTGGTCTGAACTGAACTGAATGGAACTATCTCCTTCATACTCAGTACACAGCAAAATAAGCATCATACTAAGGAGGCAGATCCATTTAAAATAACAATCACTTCTGGTTTACCTCAATAACTAATAGATTTACTCAGTCTCTCTTTGACTAAATAATTAGTCTTCCAGAATTTCCAGGTGATAAATTGATCCAAGATTGTGCCCTGATTGACAAGCATTTTTCTCTATGCTGTATCCCTAGACTTCCTTTTTGAACAGTTCATAATATTTTACTGAAGTTGCTTTACTGGCAACTTCAGTGTTACATAAATAAAGAGTTTGGGGGAGTAGAAACATGATTACCAAAGGCTTTTCTTAGACACTACAGCCCTGTTTTAAACTGTTCTTGTTTAAAAGCTGAGAGAATAGTGGTTTTGTCATCTCATAAGTATGAGTATCACTAGGAAAGACATTTTGTATTTTAAGAAACTAAAGCTTAATTTTGCGTGGACTTTTATGTATTTAAAATATCTTGAAAATTGTATGAAAATCTGTTAAGTCATAATACTTCTCATGTAATTGCCACTTTTGACATTTCAGACTACCATACCAAGGCAAACAGAAGGAAACATATGTTCAGTGTTTCAGTGAATTAACTTGTTGGTTTTTATTTGTTCATTAAAGAAAATGAGACAAAGATATATGGTGTACCAAATTGTATGTTCTACCATTAGTATTAGGGAAAGCTTTATTATTTTATAATTATATGTTGTTTCCTTCTGTTTCTTCCAATCCACACATCAGTGTAGGTAGTTATGTTAATATAAAGGATGACCATAGAAATGATGATAGTATATATCACTAAAGAGATATAGCATATCATCTGTTCAGGATTGGTTTCAGTTTTATTAACTCGGGTATATAGAAATATACTATTTTTTTTCCTTTAAAGTATGTGACAGAGGACAGGATGGTTGGATGGTATCATTGAGTCAGTGGACATTAGTCTGAGGAGGCTCTGAGAGATGGTGAAGGACAGGGAAGTCTGGCATGCTGTAGTCCACGAGATTGCAGAGTCAGACATGACTGGTCTGAACTGAACTGAATGGAACTATCTCCTTCATACTCAGTACACAGCAAAATAAGCATCATACTAAGGAGGCAGATCCATTTAAAATAACAATCACTTCTGGTTTACCTCAATAACTAATAGATTTACTCAGTCTCTCTTTGACTAAATAATTAGTCTTCCAGAATTTCCAGGTGATAAATTGATCCAAGATTGTGCCCTGATTGACAAGCATTTTTCTCTATGCTGTATCCCTAGACTTCCTTTTTTGTCCTAAAGCATCTACAAAGAAATGACCGATGTATTTTCCGTTGACATAGTTGTTTAGTGCCCGACTCTTTGTGACCCTATGGACTGTAGCCTACCAGGCTCCTTTGTCCATAAGTATGCACTACTAATATGATTCTTATGAACTTCTTTAAAAAATACTAAAATGTGGGCTTCCCTGGTGGTCCAGTAGGTAAAGAGTCTGGCTTGCAATGCAAGGGGCATGGGTTTCATCCCTGGCCCGGGAAGATCCCACATGCTCCATAGTGGCTGGACCAGTGTGTCCAGTTACAAGCTAGCGCTCTGGAGCGCATGCGCCAAGAGCCGGTGCTCTGCAGTGAGAGTGGTCACTGTAATGGGAGGCCTACACAGGCCAAAAGAACAAAGATGGATGAAAATAAATAAATGAAAAACAATAAAAGAAGCCAAAATTAATAATAAAAAAAACTGTAATAGCAGGGAGTTAAATTCTCAGTGTTAAAAACAATACTAAGACATGATAAAGAAGATTATGTCTGTACATAAGTGTAGAGTATAATGGAAATTTACAAGAACAAGTCTTAACCAATTACAACCTCCACTTGAAACCAATAAGCAAAGGTGGCAGTGTTCATTTTCTAAGGCAAACTACAACGAAAGGGAAAGTAAGAAGAAATAGGATATGCTAGATGTATTTCATGGTTTATGCATATTTCTCAGTGAATCACATCAAACTCTATGAAATTCATTTTGGAGGAAACTTGCAGAATGCACCTGAACCAGTGAACATCAGGCGTAATGGGACAAATGATTATCAGGTGACTGAAGCACATAAGATACAGTATCATTGGTGTGGTAGTCTGCCAAAAGTATATAATAAAAATCATAATCTAAAACTAAAAGGAAAAAGCAATTCAGTCTTTCTTGTTCTTTATTCCTTTCTATCTCCTAGAGTTTTCCATTTTTGTGAGGATAACTTCCTTCATGGTCCCAAAGGAAAAGTAGGAAATTAATCCACATTTCTATTTGAATTCATAACCCTAAAAACTGAGAAAGATTTAATACACAAGACATATTATACTAATATTCAAAGCCTCAAAATGGATTAGTTTCAGAGAACTTCTCTACATAAAATTATTTTATATACTCACATAGCTGTTTCCTTATCATCTGTATCAATTATATATTGCCACAGTAATGCTGCATAACAAATGCATCAACATTATGGGCATAGAGCAATAAACGTTCACTCAACTCAGGAAGCTAGGTTTGTGTTGTCAAGGGGGCTCTGCTGTCTGAATTTGAGTCATATGATGCTGATTCACATCCTTCTCAAACTTCACCTGGAACTAGTCGGGATATATCCTCCTGATGTTTATAGCAAAGGACAAGAGCAGAAGTGGAAATTTTCAAGTGGTTTCCTTGTTTCTATTATGTCATATTTATTAATATTTCGAAGTGAAACACAACCCAGAGGCCATAGTAGATACAGAAGGCTGCCAGGTGTAACATGCCTTTAAGGTTACAATGAAAAACAATAAAAGAAGCCAAAATTAATAATAAAAAAAACTGTAATAGCAGGGAGTTAAATTCTCAGTGTTAAAAACAATACTAAGACATGATAAAGAAGATTATGTCTGTACATAAGTGTAGAGTATAATGGAAATTTACAAGAACAAGTCTTAACCAATTACAACCTCCACTTGAAACCAATAAGCAAAGGTGGCAGTGTTCATTTTCTAAGGCAAACTACAACGAAAGGGAAAGTAAGAAGAAATAGGATATGCTAGATGTATTTCATGGTTTATGCATATTTCTCAGTGAATCACATCAAACTCTATGAAATTCATTTTGGAGGAAACTTGCAGAATGCACCTGAACCAGTGAACATCAGGCGTAATGGGACAAATGATTATCAGGTGACTGAAGCACATAAGATACAGTATCATTGGTGTGGTAGTCTGCCAAAAGTATATAATAAAAATCATAATCTAAAACTAAAAGGAAAAAGCAATTCAGTCTTTCTTGTTCTTTATTCCTTTCTATCTCCTAGAGTTTTCCATTTTTGTGAGGATAACTTCCTTCATGGTCCCAAAGGAAAAGTAGGAAATTAATCCACATTTCTATTTGAATTCATAACCCTAAAAACTGAGAAAGATTTAATACACAAGACATATTATACTAATATTCAAAGCCTCAAAATGGATTAGTTTCAGAGAACTTCTCTACATAAAATTATTTTATATACTCACATAGCTGTTTCCTTATCATCTGTATCAATTATATATTGCCACAGTAATGCTGCATAACAAATGCATCAACATTATGGGCATAGAGCAATAAACGTTCACTCAACTCAGGAAGCTAGGTTTGTGTTGTCAAGGGGGCTCTGCTGTCTGAATTTGAGTCATATGATGCTGATTCACATCCTTCTCAAACTTCACCTGGAACTAGTCGGGATATATCCTCCTGATGTTTATAGCAAAGGACAAGAGCAGAAGTGGAAATTTTCAAGTGGTTTCCTTGTTTCTATTATGTCATATTTATTAATATTTCGAAGTGAAACACAACCCAGAGGCCATAGTAGATACAGAAGGCTGCCAGGTGTAACATGCCTTTAAGGTTACCAGGTAAAAGGTTTAGGATTAGGAAAGGGCAAAGTGTTAAATACAGCAATACTGTCAACATTGGGAATCTTCTATTTTGGGGTTTAGAAAGATGTCTGAATTTCTTGAAGCCTTCATCCATAACTAATATTCTTAAGACACTATACCCAATGTTGTTTAGTCTGTGTTTCTTCAAATGTAAGGTGATTAATTCTGGAGAATGTGCTGTTTCCTTTCTTTTTTAAAGGTTACAGTTAAGCTCTCATAATTCATGTGGCTTTTTCGGGGGAAAATGTGTGTATATATTTCGTTATCCACCAGACTAATTCAGTCTAATGTACTGCACCTTGGCAGCCTTCAACTGGGCTTTGTATCTGTGTTCCTCCATCTCACCATTCTCCACATAGCAGTAACATTTATCTTTACAAAATATAGATGAGTTTTTGTCACTCTCCATACCCCTACATTTTCACCTGTTTACTACATTTAAAAATTCTTGCCAAAACTTCCCTCGTGTCCAGTGTTTAAGAATCCACCTGCCAGCATAGACGCCACTGGTTCAGTTCCTGTTTTGGGATGATTCCACATGATGCGGGGCAACTAAGTCCGGGTGCCACACCTACTGTGCCCATGCACTCTGGAGTTCAGGCTGTGCAGCAAGAGAAGTCACTGCAATGAGAAGCCTGTGCAGCACAACTAGAGAGTATCCCCTGCTCACCACAGCTAGAGAAAACCCACATGTAGCAACAATAAATAAATAAAATCCTTGCCATAATTGAGCACATCCTTCTGGACGGAGTCACTACCTGCTTTCTCAGCTTCTTTCTTAACATGTCCCTCTACCAGTGCACTCTGTCTCCTGTATCTCATCTCTTCAATCCTATCTACTGATGTAACACAATCATACGAACATTATCCTGGCTTTCTCATTTTTTTCCTCCTTAATAGAATGTCTTCTCCAAAAACATTCATGAGAAAAAAGATATCTCCTTTCTACCAAAGAAAAGTAGGTCTCTGTCTCTTTATCCTAGTTAAACATTTATGAAAACATAAGATAATTATGTCATATTAGAATCATAGGTATCAGTCATGGAGTTTTCTTATATTTCATTTACCTACTGATTGACTATGTAGATTTAAGGCATCTCTAGAAACATTGTAAAGAAATATTTAAATAGCCACTGTCTAATAAAAGTTCAAAAAGCAGAAAATGAAAAACAAACACGTGAAAAGTTAGACAATTATCTAGAAGAATGCAATGGGTGTTATAACTACTATGATATTCCCCAAAGCCACAGAGAATAACAGACTAAATGACTTTGGTGTGTTATTTTTGAAATTTCTGTTTTAATGATGAGGGGATTTATTTCAAAAGAACCTTACAGAATTTGTTCATGAGCCAATACAAAACATGGGCTACTCTAGAGATGCTAAGAAATAGAACTAAAGGCTGTGGATCGTACAAGAATATCATGTCCACAGTGACAAAGATGACATTAGTCTTAATCTAGCAGCAATGACTGCAAGTGTGTGAATTCATTTGTATCCACAGGTTTATTGAGACCATGGAATGTGGGTTAAAAGGTCATGTGCTTGCCAAAACTTCCCTCGTGTCCAGTGTTTAAGAATCCACCTGCCAGCATAGACGCCACTGGTTCAGTTCCTGTTTTGGGATGATTCCACATGATGCGGGGCAACTAAGTCCGGGTGCCACACCTACTGTGCCCATGCACTCTGGAGTTCAGGCTGTGCAGCAAGAGAAGTCACTGCAATGAGAAGCCTGTGCAGCACAACTAGAGAGTATCCCCTGCTCACCACAGCTAGAGAAAACCCACATGTAGCAACAATAAATAAATAAAATCCTTGCCATAATTGAGCACATCCTTCTGGACGGAGTCACTACCTGCTTTCTCAGCTTCTTTCTTAACATGTCCCTCTACCAGTGCACTCTGTCTCCTGTATCTCATCTCTTCAATCCTATCTACTGATGTAACACAATCATACGAACATTATCCTGGCTTTCTCATTTTTTTCCTCCTTAATAGAATGTCTTCTCCAAAAACATTCATGAGAAAAAAGATATCTCCTTTCTACCAAAGAAAAGTAGGTCTCTGTCTCTTTATCCTAGTTAAACATTTATGAAAACATAAGATAATTATGTCATATTAGAATCATAGGTATCAGTCATGGAGTTTTCTTATATTTCATTTACCTACTGATTGACTATGTAGATTTAAGGCATCTCTAGAAACATTGTAAAGAAATATTTAAATAGCCACTGTCTAATAAAAGTTCAAAAAGCAGAAAATGAAAAACAAACACGTGAAAAGTTAGACAATTATCTAGAAGAATGCAATGGGTGTTATAACTACTATGATATTCCCCAAAGCCACAGAGAATAACAGACTAAATGACTTTGGTGTGTTATTTTTGAAATTTCTGTTTTAATGATGAGGGGATTTATTTCAAAAGAACCTTACAGAATTTGTTCATGAGCCAATACAAAACATGGGCTACTCTAGAGATGCTAAGAAATAGAACTAAAGGCTGTGGATCGTACAAGAATATCATGTCCACAGTGACAAAGATGACATTAGTCTTAATCTAGCAGCAATGACTGCAAGTGTGTGAATTCATTTGTATCCACAGGTTTATTGAGACCATGGAATGTGGGTTAAAAGGTAAACTGAAATGTGTGTCTTATTTTCCTCACATGATGGCTACCTTAAGGGGCTTAGAATTTTGCCTGATATTGGAGATGAACATTTCTTAATAGCGGATATTTGTTTTAAAACATTATATGTAAGAACAGAATGAAGTGTTTTATTTCTTTTAAAATTAATTTAAGTTAGGAAGTTGGTGGAAAGGATGCTTTGAAGAAACAATCAGAATTGCTATATGTATACTTTTGTGATCCCTTCATGTCCTTCTTACCAACCAATGTGAAGACTATTTGCATATTTTTTTCTTCTGTGACCTCATATCTTCAGTTATTGTCATCATTCTGAATTATTATGACTTAGAATTGAATATGGAAGTTAAACATTTTGATGTATATTTTTCTTCTTGGATAGATGAATATGTCACCCAATATATGTTTATATAGAAAAAACTTATTAAAATATGAAGACTGGCTGTTATTTAAAATGTTATGTGCAGTCAGAAAATGGTTTGACTTTTAAAATATGCCTTACTATCTAGAGAAACAGTCTGAATGTCAGGAAATGACTTAATTGCAAATAGAGAAGATAGTAATGTCAATAAGTTCTAAAAAGCAAGGTTCACTACAGGTAATCTATCATGTAGTGATCCCAGGAGATAATCAAGTGCTGACTATAAGTAGAAAATACATGGTGTCTTGGCAAAGCACTTGAAGAAAAATCTTTCAGGTGGAAAAAAACAAGTAGACAATTAAATGGGAAGCAAAGCAAACACCTGGATTGACTATGTAGTTTAAAATTTTTGAAATTTCTGTTTAAAAAAAATGATAAAAGTAGTTCTAGAAGAATGCAATGGGTGTTATAACTACTATGATATTCCCCAAAGCCACAGAGAATAACAGACTAAATGACTTTGGTGTGTTATTTTTGAAATTTCTGTTTTAATGATGAGGGGATTTATTTCAAAAGAACCTTACAGAATTTGTTCATGAGCCAATACAAAACATGGGCTACTCTAGAGATGCTAAGAAATAGAACTAAAGGCTGTGGATCGTACAAGAATATCATGTCCACAGTGACAAAGATGACATTAGTCTTAATCTAGCAGCAATGACTGCAAGTGTGTGAATTCATTTGTATCCACAGGTTTATTGAGACCATGGAATGTGGGTTAAAAGGTAAACTGAAATGTGTGTCTTATTTTCCTCACATGATGGCTACCTTAAGGGGCTTAGAATTTTGCCTGATATTGGAGATGAACATTTCTTAATAGCGGATATTTGTTTTAAAACATTATATGTAAGAACAGAATGAAGTGTTTTATTTCTTTTAAAATTAATTTAAGTTAGGAAGTTGGTGGAAAGGATGCTTTGAAGAAACAATCAGAATTGCTATATGTATACTTTTGTGATCCCTTCATGTCCTTCTTACCAACCAATGTGAAGACTATTTGCATATTTTTTTCTTCTGTGACCTCATATCTTCAGTTATTGTCATCATTCTGAATTATTATGACTTAGAATTGAATATGGAAGTTAAACATTTTGATGTATATTTTTCTTCTTGGATAGATGAATATGTCACCCAATATATGTTTATATAGAAAAAACTTATTAAAATATGAAGACTGGCTGTTATTTAAAATGTTATGTGCAGTCAGAAAATGGTTTGACTTTTAAAATATGCCTTACTATCTAGAGAAACAGTCTGAATGTCAGGAAATGACTTAATTGCAAATAGAGAAGATAGTAATGTCAATAAGTTCTAAAAAGCAAGGTTCACTACAGGTAATCTATCATGTAGTGATCCCAGGAGATAATCAAGTGCTGACTATAAGTAGAAAATACATGGTGTCTTGGCAAAGCACTTGAAGAAAAATCTTTCAGGTGGAAAAAAACAAGTAGACAATTAAATGGGAAGCAAAGCAAACACCTGGTCTTACACCTGATCTTAAAATGTACTCAATTAAATTGAATAATGAAATTTCATGCAAGTTCAGTTGAGTTTTCTAAAAAACAAAAACTAAGTAGCAGTTAACAATATCTTTGTCTAAAAATGAATTGTTTGAAATGTGTCCATATTTACCATGTGATTCTTCAGCATTAACCCATCCTACAGAACTACTCTTTAATAGCAGTTTATGTTTATTAATAGAACCTAGAAAAAGTATTTACTAAAATTAAGCAAAAATGCTGAATAAGATATATCACTGTTGTAGTACTTCTTATATGTATTATTATAACATCATAACATTGCTTATTGTAAATATTAATTATTAAGAAAGAATGTCTTCAATGAGGACAGGAGTTTGGCATATATATATATATATACATACATACATTACAGTATACTGTTTATATATAAAAAGCTGCAGCTTTTTATTGTCTAGAAAGCAAGAAAAAAAAATGTGATCTTTATTAGATACTCAAACATTAATTTCCATATGAAGAAACAAACGGATATGAGTTGGAACAAATGGCAGAGGGTCACTTATATGAGCCATGAATAGATTTGGGGCTCTAATAAAACAGTAACTTCCTTCCTCCTAATATTTTTTTATAATTTAAAAACAGTTTCATCTTTTCCTGATTAGTGTGGGGAGGAAGAAATAAAACTTTGTGACAAGAACATTCTTATAGTACTTCTGATTTTTTTTACTAAAGTGTCTTTATATTTAACAAATGTAGCTTGACATGTTAGTAGATACTGTTTCATTTCTCTTGTTGTTCTGGAGAAAAATATATTTTGGCATTCAAAATATGAAGACTGGCTGTTATTTAAAATGTTATGTGCAGTCAGAAAATGGTTTGACTTTTAAAATATGCCTTACTATCTAGAGAAACAGTCTGAATGTCAGGAAATGACTTAATTGCAAATAGAGAAGATAGTAATGTCAATAAGTTCTAAAAAGCAAGGTTCACTACAGGTAATCTATCATGTAGTGATCCCAGGAGATAATCAAGTGCTGACTATAAGTAGAAAATACATGGTGTCTTGGCAAAGCACTTGAAGAAAAATCTTTCAGGTGGAAAAAAACAAGTAGACAATTAAATGGGAAGCAAAGCAAACACCTGGTCTTACACCTGATCTTAAAATGTACTCAATTAAATTGAATAATGAAATTTCATGCAAGTTCAGTTGAGTTTTCTAAAAAACAAAAACTAAGTAGCAGTTAACAATATCTTTGTCTAAAAATGAATTGTTTGAAATGTGTCCATATTTACCATGTGATTCTTCAGCATTAACCCATCCTACAGAACTACTCTTTAATAGCAGTTTATGTTTATTAATAGAACCTAGAAAAAGTATTTACTAAAATTAAGCAAAAATGCTGAATAAGATATATCACTGTTGTAGTACTTCTTATATGTATTATTATAACATCATAACATTGCTTATTGTAAATATTAATTATTAAGAAAGAATGTCTTCAATGAGGACAGGAGTTTGGCATATATATATATATATACATACATACATTACAGTATACTGTTTATATATAAAAAGCTGCAGCTTTTTATTGTCTAGAAAGCAAGAAAAAAAAATGTGATCTTTATTAGATACTCAAACATTAATTTCCATATGAAGAAACAAACGGATATGAGTTGGAACAAATGGCAGAGGGTCACTTATATGAGCCATGAATAGATTTGGGGCTCTAATAAAACAGTAACTTCCTTCCTCCTAATATTTTTTTATAATTTAAAAACAGTTTCATCTTTTCCTGATTAGTGTGGGGAGGAAGAAATAAAACTTTGTGACAAGAACATTCTTATAGTACTTCTGATTTTTTTTACTAAAGTGTCTTTATATTTAACAAATGTAGCTTGACATGTTAGTAGATACTGTTTCATTTCTCTTGTTGTTCTGGAGAAAAATATATTTTGGCATTCAAATGGCATTTTGCAGAAGGTTTTATTTATTCATTTGAACTCTACAGAAATAAATTATTTTATTGATCTGCCTTCTTTGTGCTCCTACCCCAATCTAAATGACATTAACTAGTAACTGAGATGTTGTAACTGTAGTTTGTCTCTGTTCACGACTCTATGATGGAAAAAATAAGAATGTTAACAACTATAATTTTTTCCTAAATCAATGGAAAATCTGGTGATAATTTCTGCCAAAATAGATTTTTTTCTAGAAATAAGTAAAGCTCGCTTTTGAGTAAAACCTTATCTATATTGAATTGCTTTATATTATATATTGCATATAAACACTGTCACAACAAATGTTGTTACAACTCTTATTTAGAAAATATTTCTTCTTTAAAGTGCTTATACATATGTTCATCAAAGTATTTTTAGAGCCTCTTTAAGAAAAAGGTATTTTTATTCTCATGGAGAACTTTTATCTGGTTAAATCCTTCTTCTTCCTCTTCTTTTCTCTTTTTTCTCTGTACCATTCCTCTCACTTTTCCACAAATGCACAGGAAGGATCTATTCCTTCTCTCTTCAGCCTGAACAAACAGGTGCATATTATCCCCACTGGTGAATTTTTTTGATATACCTTTTAGTTGAAAATTTACTGTATGGAATTATTCCCACTTTTCCTGTTGTATCACTACAAAATGGCTGTTTCTTCAGAAGTTTTCAAAACACAGTGTGACTAAGATGAATCGTTACCTCATTGATTCCTGGACATACAATTGATGGCTTATTCTCAGTATTTAATGCTGCTGACTGTAGGGGATGAAAATGTTTTACTCCATCCTCTTGGGGTGCTTGGCTGAGTTTGAAAAATAAATGGACAAAGATTAACAGGGGAACACATACATTTATACTTTATATAAATTTTAAGTTGACACAGAAAACTTCATAAGGAAATAAAGACACCAATAAACAGTAAAACCAGATATTTTGATGCTAGCTGTGATGAAGATTGGAGAGCTATAGTAGAATTGACAAGTTAGAGTATGAAGTGAATTCAGTACCCTGTGGGAGATCTAGCAAGGCCTTTTTTTTTTTTTTTTTAAGATTTTACTCAACATTCTTTTGTCCTCAGAGATAAGAATGCTACTTTCCTTCAAGTATAAAGATGGCTTCTCTTGCATAGTTTGATGAGCTGTTTCAGGAGACAAGGAGAGGCTGTATCACAGCACCCTTCCTGCTTCTGCAGTTTTCCCCAAACCTCTTCAGTTGAAAGTGTTCAATATGCCGGGGAAGGGAGTAGTGGAGGGTAGCATGTGATGAATCCCTCATGCTAATTGCTTTATTTCTATAATTACTTTAAATCACAGTCCTCTGCTATTTCCTGTTCTCTTCCAAGTTTGCTGATGGTTTCTCTTGGAGGCTCTCTTTGCATTTCCTTATAAAGTCAGTCTGTTAATCACACATCTTCCTATTAAAGACCTCCATTCCCATTGCTCCAACCATTGTGAGTGTCCTGATGACTTTCAAATACCCTGATTAACATACTGAAACCCAAATTCTTTGTCTCACTAACCTTCTTACTCTGTTTTTTTTTTTTTTAATGAATGATGCTGCCATCTGAATAATTACTGAATTTAGATTTTATAGTGACTGTTTTTCTTTTTTTAAGTGGATGCCATGTTCTACCAATTTATCTTCTAAAATAACTCAGAAAGCAGTTTTCTCACCCGTATCGTCACTACCAAATTTACTACTGATTAACTTACTTCTAGTCTCAACCAAAGTTCATAATTCTCAATATTATCACCAATATGTGGCTCCTATATCACAAACCTTATCGCAACATATTTATTAAAAATATTTCTGCATTTCCCACTGACTTCAAAGCATCTTCAATGTGACCTATAAAACGCTTCATGATCTGGACCTTTCACTCTATAAATTTCATCCTTTTGATCCACTTATAAATTCTGTTTTTTCAGGTCCTTGTTTTCTCCCATACATCTCTATAGGCAGTTTTGGCCTTTCATGCAGTGAAAAAACGGGGAAAACTTTCAAAAAAGGAAAAATAAAGACACCAATAAACAGTAAAACCAGATATTTTGATGCTAGCTGTGATGAAGATTGGAGAGCTATAGTAGAATTGACAAGTTAGAGTATGAAGTGAATTCAGTACCCTGTGGGAGATCTAGCAAGGCCTTTTTTTTTTTTTTTTTTAAGATTTTACTCAACATTCTTTTGTCCTCAGAGATAAGAATGCTACTTTCCTTCAAGTATAAAGATGGCTTCTCTTGCATAGTTTGATGAGCTGTTTCAGGAGACAAGGAGAGGCTGTATCACAGCACCCTTCCTGCTTCTGCAGTTTTCCCCAAACCTCTTCAGTTGAAAGTGTTCAATATGCCGGGGAAGGGAGTAGTGGAGGGTAGCATGTGATGAATCCCTCATGCTAATTGCTTTATTTCTATAATTACTTTAAATCACAGTCCTCTGCTATTTCCTGTTCTCTTCCAAGTTTGCTGATGGTTTCTCTTGGAGGCTCTCTTTGCATTTCCTTATAAAGTCAGTCTGTTAATCACACATCTTCCTATTAAAGACCTCCATTCCCATTGCTCCAACCATTGTGAGTGTCCTGATGACTTTCAAATACCCTGATTAACATACTGAAACCCAAATTCTTTGTCTCACTAACCTTCTTACTCTGTTTTTTTTTTTTTTAATGAATGATGCTGCCATCTGAATAATTACTGAATTTAGATTTTATAGTGACTGTTTTTCTTTTTTTAAGTGGATGCCATGTTCTACCAATTTATCTTCTAAAATAACTCAGAAAGCAGTTTTCTCACCCGTATCGTCACTACCAAATTTACTACTGATTAACTTACTTCTAGTCTCAACCAAAGTTCATAATTCTCAATATTATCACCAATATGTGGCTCCTATATCACAAACCTTATCGCAACATATTTATTAAAAATATTTCTGCATTTCCCACTGACTTCAAAGCATCTTCAATGTGACCTATAAAACGCTTCATGATCTGGACCTTTCACTCTATAAATTTCATCCTTTTGATCCACTTATAAATTCTGTTTTTTCAGGTCCTTGTTTTCTCCCATACATCTCTATAGGCAGTTTTGGCCTTTCATGCTTGGAAATCAGATAGACCACATGAACCTGAAATTAAGTTTTTACCTTTAGAGTAATTGTTATATTTGGGAGGATGAAGGCTTTCCTGATGACTAAAAGAATCTGCTTAAAGTGGAGACATAGGAGATGAACACTGAACTAGGGTTTGATCCCTGGTTCAAGAAGAAACCCTGAAGGAGGAAATGGCAACCCACTCCATTATTCTTGACTTAAAAATTCCATGTACAAAGAAGAGAGGGCTATAGTCCATGTGGTCACAAGAGTTAGGCACTATTGAGTGCTGAAGCACTTATAACCCCAAGCTATGATATCCCTTTTCCTTCTGAAGTAATAGGATAGCACATAGAGTATTGGTTTTAAAGTGTATACATTTATCTGCCTTTCTTGCTTATGAGTTTATTTGGACCTTATCCTTAATTTTTTGTTTTCAGTACATAGTGACATAATATATTCTTAATATCATGCTTCATGATTTTATGCATGTGTGAGTGTATTATTAAAGAAAATGAAGTACTAGTTCTGAAACTTGGTAAGAAATGGTAAGGCAAACTTTATGCGTGGAGCGTTTTGACACAGGAATAGGGACCACTGGGGCTTCCCAGGGGGCTCGATGGTAAGGAATCCACTTGCCAAGCAGGGGCCCCAGATTTGATTCCTGAGTCAGGAAGAACCTCTGAAGAAAGAAATGGTAACCTGCTCCAATATTCCAGCCTGGTAAATCCTATGGACAGATGAGCCTGGTAGGCTATGATCCATGGGGTCACAAAGGGCCAGACAAAGCTTGGCGACTTATAACAACAAATAGAGACAGCTGCAATGAAATTTTGCAGTAAGGAAGGGAAAGAAATTGAGTTCCACTACAAACACAAGAGGAAGTAGGGGCTTTATAGCTAAAGGGCAGGATGGGGTACAGTGAGATCAGTGAATAAAATATTATTCAGAGGATATATTAGAGGTAAGGGAGGAGAATTTCAGTCTAGCTAACTAGTGGGATTCTTGCTGAAGTCAGATCAGGGTGACCAGACATGATTTGGAGGATGATAGAGGATAAAGAACATGGTAAGATGTGAAAGGTGATCAGATATCGAGAATGGGATATTAAGGATAAAACATACAGATACATTTCCCTTTAGTAATAATCTAGGGTTCATTGCAGGAATCTCCAAGGATAACAAAACTTGCAAATGCTACTTCCTTCAATAAAGTAGTATAGAATTTACATATAATCTATGGATGTCTTTCTTTATACTTTAAATCATCTCTAAAGTCCCTATAATGCCTGATACAATGGAAATGCTGTGTAAATAGTTGCCAGAAAGTAGCAAATTCAAGTTTTGCTTTTTGAAACTTTCTGGAATTTTTCTTTTTGAGTATTTTCAGCCCATGACTGGTAACTCAGACATTATTGTATATGTAGTACTTCTGCAATATGGATTGACAGTTGGTCTGCAATACAGTACTTGTTTTGGAAGATAAATTCTTGAAAAAGCAAGCAAACACCTGGACTTTCTTCATATATATTATGATATTCATTTGTGAATGAATGAACTTATGAGTTTATTTGGACCTTATCCTTAATTTTTTGTTTTCAGTACATAGTGACATAATATATTCTTAATATCATGCTTCATGATTTTATGCATGTGTGAGTGTATTATTAAAGAAAATGAAGTACTAGTTCTGAAACTTGGTAAGAAATGGTAAGGCAAACTTTATGCGTGGGCGTTTGACACAGGAATAGGGACCACTGGGGCTTCCCAGGGGGCTCGATGGTAAGGAATCCACTTGCCAAGCAGGGGCCCCAGATTTGATTCCTGAGTCAGGAAGAACCTCTGAAGAAAGAAATGGTAACCTGCTCCAATATTCCAGCCTGGTAAATCCTATGGACAGATGAGCCTGGTAGGCTATGATCCATGGGGTCACAAAGGGCCAGACAAAGCTTGGCGACTTATAACAACAAATAGAGACAGCTGCAATGAAATTTTGCAGTAAGGAAGGGAAAGAAATTGAGTTCCACTACAAACACAAGAGGAAGTAGGGGCTTTATAGCTAAAGGGCAGGATGGGGTACAGTGAGATCAGTGAATAAAATATTATTCAGAGGATATATTAGAGGTAAGGGAGGAGAATTTCAGTCTAGCTAACTAGTGGGATTCTTGCTGAAGTCAGATCAGGGTGACCAGACATGATTTGGAGGATGATAGAGGATAAAGAACATGGTAAGATGTGAAAGGTGATCAGATATCGAGAATGGGATATTAAGGATAAAACATACAGATACATTTCCCTTTAGTAATAATCTAGGGTTCATTGCAGGAATCTCCAAGGATAACAAAACTTGCAAATGCTCACTTCCCTTCAATAAAGTAGTATAGAATTTACATATAATCTATGGATGTCTTTCTTTATACTTTAAATCATCTCTAAAGTCCCTATAATGCCTGATACAATGGAAATGCTGTGTAAATAGTTGCCAGAAAGTAGCAAATTCAAGTTTTGCTTTTTGAAACTTTCTGGAATTTTTCTTTTTGAGTATTTTCAGCCCATGACTGGTAACTCAGACATTATTGTATATGTAGTACTTCTGCAATATGGATTGACAGTTGGTCTGCAATACAGTACTTGTTTTGGAAGATAAATTCTTGAAAAAGCAAGCAAACACCTGGACTTTCTTCATATATATTATGATATTCATTTGTGAATGAATGAACCTCCGTGGGTGTTCTTCTTATTATTATTTTTAATCTCAAAATTGGGAATACAATTAAAAGTGTTTACCTTTCAAAATAACTTGCTTTTCAAATATTTTTTTTATTACTCTGTACCCTCAAAATTTTAGGTTAAATAAGATCATGTAAAAGATCACATAATTGTGCAGTTTGAAATTCCAAAATTGCTAATTCTAATATTACTTTCTAGCATTTCCCTCCCATATTTCTTTATTATTTGACTTAGTGATTTGATTTTTAAATATAAAATATGGTTCAATATTTGCAAAAATTGTTGTCTAAAAGTATTTGAACAACAAAACTAAATAATGAATAATAAGTCATAGAGAAATAATAACAAAAGTATTCATTGTTAGTTCAATCCATGAATGCAGAAACTTCCAAGATATATATATATGGAAGGCAAAATGCAATCACATAGATATATTAGATGTATTTAATTGATATGTACAGAACAAGATCTACATATATTTTATATTATACATATGTATATTTATATGTTTGTCTTCCATTTGCATATATTATAAAACTAGTGTGAAGTTGGTAATTCTAAAGTGACTATAAAAGGAAAATATTAGTAAATATATATTCTGGAGTAAATATATTCTTTCTTCCAATGACATTTAGGACAAAAACTAAATCATTATTTTGGTAGTATAGTTTCATTTTATGTAAAGTGTACTTATTATACCTTTTAATTTTCAGATACTCTTTAAAGCATTCTATTGAATCAGCATTGTGATTCCCAATTAGTGAAGATTGCTAGTAATAGATAATAACTTAAACTTAAAAATAATTAAGTAAGATGAAAAAAATATTGGCTTATGAAAGAAAGTCAAAGAGACTTTATTCCAAATGAAATGCAAATAAAACAGTATCATCAAATGTTTGCCCTTCAGCCCAACTTTTATATGTTTATACGCACATGCACACACATGAATGCATGCACCTTGTCACTAAGGCACAACTTCAAACTTTTCTATCAGCACTGCTATTTGTCTGTAGTATTCTCTCTCGGGCAATTTGTTTCCCATTGTTTGTGAAAATGTCCTTTGTCGCTGCAGACATATGGCATTTTTAGCCGCAGAAATAGAATTCTGGTTCTGCCCGAGCTATTTAGCCACCTCTGGTACAATCCCTGTATCCAAGGAGATGGGATGTACACAGGCCAGCTTGAGTCTCACATGCATCCTTTTGCCACTAAAGGCAGGATCACAAAATTGATAGCTATACCCTAATCACATGGAAAAATGGACAAGCAGTTCCTCAGAGGACATAGGAAGCCAAAACATAGACCACATCCACTTCCTTATTTACCAATTTCATATCCTGGATAACATTGATAAATTGGCTGATTAATATTAATTCTCTCAATACTATAAGAACAGGTTATTCCCAGGTTTGAAGTGGCCTTGATTCTTTTTAAAAATAGCTAATTACACATTCTCTAAAATATTTAATTTTCTAGTTCATAGGAAATAATACTGTATTATCCAATGAGATTAAAATGAGTGACATTATTTCATTCACTAAAGTTGTATTAAAACTGAAGAGCTGTCTTAAGATTTACACAAAATGCATGAAGTAGCTTGTCTAAATTATTGGTTATATGTCAACTTATGATTATTTCTCCCCTCCCAAATATTTCCTAAAGGAAAAGTATAGTGTCAGACTGAAACATCCAGTCACTGTTAATATACAGTTCTCCCAATAATACAAAATAATTATAACTTCCAAAATAAGCATATTATACAATGTGTGTCTGTTGTTTCTTTAAACCTAAGGGCTATGAATCAGGTAAGTAATGTCAAAACTAAGAAAAAGCTGCTCAGATTTAACAGAATAAACCTATGTTAGTTAAAAATGAAAGGGCTATTTGTTATGTGCCATGTATGAAAAGAAAGGCACAGGTGGTTTAATTATGAATCTGAACTTCCTGAGCTTGACATTTATCTCCTTGGTGCATAATTTTTAAAGCAGTAACTCATGCAATATAATACAGGAATACTAAACTGTATAAACTCACACACACACAAGATACCACAATGAGCTCAATTCAATTATGGATAAATTACAAAAAGAGATTTTTTTCCATAGAGAAACCTATTATCCTTACACTAAATATGGAAATAATGCAATACAATCATTGAAAGAGGCAAAAATAAAGTCTCCTAGATCAAATGTCTATCACAAAATGTCATGCATTTCCATATTCTTATCAAACTGCCTTATTTCATTATAAAAAGTAATAATGTTCTTCATTTATAGCTATTAATGACTGTGGCACAGACATAGGCTCAAAATAGACCCATCCACCTTTTAAATTGTACCACCCTAAAGGAAAAGGATCACAAAATTGATAGCTATACCCTAATCACATGGAAAAATGGACAAGCAGTTCCTCAGAGGACATAGGAAGCCAAAACATAGACCACATCCACTTCCTTATTTACCAATTTCATATCCTGGATAACATTGATAAATTGGCTGATTAATATTAATTCTCTCAATACTATAAGAACAGGTTATTCCCAGGTTTGAAGTGGCCTTGATTCTTTTTAAAAATAGCTAATTACACATTCTCTAAAATATTTAATTTTCTAGTTCATAGGAAATAATACTGTATTATCCAATGAGATTAAAATGAGTGACATTATTTCATTCACTAAAGTTGTATTAAAACTGAAGAGCTGTCTTAAGATTTACACAAAATGCATGAAGTAGCTTGTCTAAATTATTGGTTATATGTCAACTTATGATTATTTCTCCCCTCCCAAATATTTCCTAAAGGAAAAGTATAGTGTCAGACTGAAACATCCAGTCACTGTTAATATACAGTTCTCCCAATAATACAAAATAATTATAACTTCCAAAATAAGCATATTATACAATGTGTGTCTGTTGTTTCTTTAAACCTAAGGGCTATGAATCAGGTAAGTAATGTCAAAACTAAGAAAAAGCTGCTCAGATTTAACAGAATAAACCTATGTTAGTTAAAAATGAAAGGGCTATTTGTTATGTGCCATGTATGAAAAGAAAGGCACAGGTGGTTTAATTATGAATCTGAACTTCCTGAGCTTGACATTTATCTCCTTGGTGCATAATTTTTAAAGCAGTAACTCATGCAATATAATACAGGAATACTAAACTGTATAAACTCACACACACACAAGATACCACAATGAGCTCAATTCAATTATGGATAAATTACAAAAAGAGATTTTTTTCCATAGAGAAAACCTATTATCCTTACACTAAATATGGAAATAATGCAATACAATCATTGAAAGAGGCAAAAATAAAGTCTCCTAGATCAAATGTCTATCACAAAATGTCATGCATTTCCATATTCTTATCAAACTGCCTTATTTCATTATAAAAAGTAATAATGTTCTTCATTTTTATAGCTATTAATGACTGTGGCACAGAAAACTAAACTAAAATAAAAGGGTGAGGTTAAACAGATGACCTTGGCTGTGTCTACCCAACATTCTTTTTAATCTGAACATTTTCTTAGACACGACCTTTAAAATATAAAATATTCCTGATAAAAAAAGTGATATAGTATAAGAAAACTAGTTTATGGCAAATAATTCAAGTAAGGAAATAATGTACAAAGTAAAAATTATGCTGTCTCTTTAATCATGTGTATTTCAAATATATATATTCCTAGCCAAAGAAATAATTTTTCTATAAAATAAAAATCAAATAATGTATTTTCCTTTTAATTCAGAATTTCATATGCTAGTGTTTGTTTTTTCTTCAAAGATTCTAGCCATCTTTAAAACATTCCAGTTCACATTATTCTCTGTACAAAAACCATTGCTGCTTTATCTAAATTAAATGATTTAACACATGTCTGTGTTTGTGTGTGTGTAGGTGTATTTGTATGTCAAAGTATGTGTGCTCCAGGCAAAAATATTGGAATGGGTTGCCATTTCTTCTTCCAGGGCATCTTCCTAACCCAATTATCAAATCCATGTCTCCTGCATTGCATGTGTATTCTTTACCACTGAGCCAACAGAGAAGTCCAGTTAGCATGAATGCCTTTCATTCTTTTTAGCTTTATCCAGATATATACTTTTTTTCTTCTCTAGACTTATACCATAGTTTCAAATTCCCTTGGTTTTAGTTAACTTGTTTAGTTAATTGTGTTATGTTTTCATCTATTTAAATTTGTCTAATATCAGAGAGGGAACAATTTATCTCCTTGGTGCATAATTTTAAAGCAGTAACTCATGCAATATAATACAGGAATACTAAACTGTATAAACTCACACACACACAAGATACCACAATGAGCTCAATTCAATTATGGATAAATTACAAAAAGAGATTTTTTTCCATAGAGAAAACCTATTATCCTTACACTAAATATGGAAATAATGCAATACAATCATTGAAAGAGGCAAAAATAAAGTCTCCTAGATCAAATGTCTATCACAAAATGTCATGCATTTCCATATTCTTATCAAACTGCCTTATTTCATTATAAAAAGTAATAATGTTCTTCATTTTTATAGCTATTAATGACTGTGGCACAGAAAACTAAACTAAAATAAAAGGGTGAGGTTAAACAGATGACCTTGGCTGTGTCTACCCAACATTCTTTTTAATCTGAACATTTTCTTAGACACGACCTTTAAAATATAAAATATTCCTGATAAAAAAAGTGATATAGTATAAGAAAACTAGTTTATGGCAAATAATTCAAGTAAGGAAATAATGTACAAAGTAAAAATTATGCTGTCTCTTTAATCATGTGTATTTCAAATATATATATTCCTAGCCAAAGAAATAATTTTTCTATAAAATAAAAATCAAATAATGTATTTTCCTTTTAATTCAGAATTTCATATGCTAGTGTTTGTTTTTTCTTCAAAGATTCTAGCCATCTTTAAAACATTCCAGTTCACATTATTCTCTGTACAAAAACCATTGCTGCTTTATCTAAATTAAATGATTTAACACATGTCTGTGTTTGTGTGTGTGTAGGTGTATTTGTATGTCAAAGTATGTGTGCTCCAGGCAAAAATATTGGAATGGGTTGCCATTTCTTCTTCCAGGGCATCTTCCTAACCCAATTATCAAATCCATGTCTCCTGCATTGCATGTGTATTCTTTACCACTGAGCCAACAGAGAAGTCCAGTTAGCATGAATGCCTTTCATTCTTTTTAGCTTTATCCAGATATATACTTTTTTTCTTCTCTAGACTTATACCATAGTTTCAAATTCCCTTGGTTTTAGTTAACTTGTTTAGTTAATTGTGTTATGTTTTCATCTATTTAAATTTGTCTAATATCAGAGAGGGAACAATAACTAAAAAATAATGCACATTCTTGGTCACTTAACTGGAAGAGTGTGTTCCCTGAACTCTGATAACTGTATTTCTTTTATCATCTTTTATGAATCCATCTATTATGGAGCATCTGTTTTTTACCAGGCCATGTACTTAGGTACTTTTGATACAAAGATGAAGGAATGTTGAACCTGATTAGCTTTGATTAACAAATGACTAGCCTTGTGAGAGAGACATGTAAGTACTGAAAGACAGATAGGATTGATTACAAAGTTCTTGTAAGGGTGCTAAAAAGAAAGTCTATTACATTTGACTGGGGTTTCACAGATGGCCTAAAAACTATGACATTTGTGAAAGAAATACCAGCTAAAGAAAAGCACAAGAGTAGAGAAATGGAGGCCCAGAACCTCAGACCACGTATTAGGAAAAGAACACGTGTAAAACCGGAGTACAAAGTACACTGTGTTCAATATGGTTGTGGCTGGAAGAGGATGGAAATAGATGAGACTGAAAATGAGAAGCAACAAAAATATGTTGAGCCTTATTCTTTACACTAAAGATTCATGACCAACAAGAAGAGGCCTTGTTACACTTGACACAGGAGACATGAAATCATCTAGAAAAATTGACTTTGGAAACATAATTCATAAAGAATTAGACACACAAAAATGGGTTGGCCAAAATGTTCATTCATGTTTTTTCATTATAGCCTAGGGGAAAGCCCAAATGAACTTTTATTGGCCGACTCAATATAAAGACAGGGCAATGTCCTCAAAAGATATCAGTTGCTTTCTTCCCACTATAAGATCTTAAAATCATTAACAGAATGGAATAGAAATAATTATAGGCACACCTCACCTCATTTTATTATTCATTATTTTATTGCCCTTTGCAGGTGTGTATTTCACACATTGAAGTCTTGTGGCAACGTGGCATCAAGCAAGTCTGTCAGTACCATTTTTCCAAGGGTGTTTGCTTACTACATGTCTCCATGTCACATTTTGGTAATTTTACGATATTTCAAACCCTTTACCAGTAAAATGATTACAGCTTTCTGAAATTTCAGATGATAGCATTTCTTAGCAATAAAATATTTAAATGGAGACATACATATTATTTTTAGACACTTAATATAGTATAATATAAACATAGCTCTGTTTCCAGAGCTTTTTTATGCTCTGGAAACAAAATTTCTGTGACTTGATTTACAATGACTAAGCTTTATCATCTTTTATGAATCCATCTATTATGGAGCATCTGTTTTTTACCAGGCCATGTACTTAGGTACTTTTGATACAAAGATGAAGGAATGTTGAACCTGATTAGCTTTGATTAACAAATGACTAGCCTTGTGAGAGAGACATGTAAGTACTGAAAGACAGATAGGATTGATTACAAAGTTCTTGTAAGGGTGCTAAAAAGAAAGTCTATTACATTTGACTGGGGTTTCACAGATGGCCTAAAAACTATGACATTTGTGAAAGAAATACCAGCTAAAGAAAAGCACAAGAGTAGAGAAATGGAGGCCCAGAACCTCAGACCACGTATTAGGAAAAGAACACGTGTAAAACCGGAGTACAAAGTACACTGTGTTCAATATGGTTGTGGCTGGAAGAGGATGGAAATAGATGAGACTGAAAATGAGAAGCAACAAAAATATGTTGAGCCTTATTCTTTACACTAAAGATTCATGACCAACAAGAAGAGGCCTTGTTACACTTGACACAGGAGACATGAAATCATCTAGAAAAATTGACTTTGGAAACATAATTCATAAAGAATTAGACACACAAAAATGGGTTGGCCAAAATGTTCATTCATGTTTTTTCATTATAGCCTAGGGGAAAGCCCAAATGAACTTTTATTGGCCGACTCAATATAAAGACAGGGCAATGTCCTCAAAAGATATCAGTTGCTTTCTTCCCACTATAAGATCTTAAAATCATTAACAGAATGGAATAGAAATAATTATAGGCACACCTCACCTCATTTTATTATTCATTATTTTATTGCCCTTTGCAGGTGTGTATTTCACACATTGAAGTCTTGTGGCAACGTGGCATCAAGCAAGTCTGTCAGTACCATTTTTCCAAGGGTGTTTGCTTACTACATGTCTCCATGTCACATTTTGGTAATTTTACGATATTTCAAACCCTTTACCAGTAAAATGATTACAGCTTTCTGAAATTTCAGATGATAGCATTTCTTAGCAATAAAATATTTAAATGGAGACATACATATTATTTTTAGACACTTAATATAGTATAATATAAACATAGCTCTGTTTCCAGAGCTTTTTTATGCTCTGGAAACAAAATTTCTGTGACTTGATTTACTGTGATATTTGCTTTCTTGTAGTAGTCTGGAAATGAACCCTCAATATCTCTGAGGTATGACTGTCATCAACAGAAGACTCATCTGTCAGGCTGATAAATTTGTTCTCTGATTGCTTGGTAGAGGTTTAAAGAAAATAAGGTGAAGCTTCTTCCCAAGGTTTCATGTTTTAAGGTTTGGGGAGACAATAGTGAGACAAGAGTCACATGACATTTGAAATCAGGTTGTCACATAAAGTGGCAAGAGAATAGTATGAAGGATAGAAATATGTGGACCCTCTCCACTTTGAGTCTGAAGTACTTGCTCAATTTTTTGATATCAGTAAGCAAGTCGCAATCAGACAGAGGAGAAATATCATGTGACATTCATTTTATGTGGATTCTAAAAAGAAACGATACCAATGAACTTACTTAAAAACCAGAAAGAGACTCACAAACTTAGAAAACAAACTTACGATTGCAGCGGTGAAGGGATGCTTGGGGAGTTTGGGAAAGTCATGTACACACTGCTATGTTTGAAAGGGATAATCAACAGAAATCTATTCTATAGTCCATTGAACTCTGCTTAATGTTATGTACCAGCCTGGAAGGGAGGGTAGTTTGGGGGAGAATGGATACATGTGTATGTATGACCAAGCCCATTCACTGTTCACCGGAAACTATCACAAAATTTATACGGCCCACTATAAGATCTTAAAATCATTAACAGAATGGAATAGAAATAATTATAGGCACACCTCATTTTATTATTCATTATTTTATTGCCCTTTGCAGGTGTGTATTTCACACATTGAAGTCTTGTGGCAACGTGGCATCAAGCAAGTCTGTCAGTACCATTTTTCCAAGGGTGTTTGCTTACTACATGTCTCCATGTCACATTTTGGTAATTTTACGATATTTCAAACCCTTTACCAGTAAAATGATTACAGCTTTCTGAAATTTCAGATGATAGCATTTCTTAGCAATAAAATATTTAAATGGAGACATACATATTATTTTTAGACACTTAATATAGTATAATATAAACATAGCTCTGTTTCCAGAGCTTTTTTATGCTCTGGAAACAAAATTTCTGTGACTTGATTTACTGTGATATTTGCTTTCTTGTAGTAGTCTGGAAATGAACCCTCAATATCTCTGAGGTATGACTGTCATCAACAGAAGACTCATCTGTCAGGCTGATAAATTTGTTCTCTGATTGCTTGGTAGAGGTTTAAAGAAAATAAGGTGAAGCTTCTTCCCAAGGTTTCATGTTTTAAGGTTTGGGGAGACAATAGTGAGACAAGAGTCACATGACATTTGAAATCAGGTTGTCACATAAAGTGGCAAGAGAATAGTATGAAGGATAGAAATATGTGGACCCTCTCCACTTTGAGTCTGAAGTACTTGCTCAATTTTTTGATATCAGTAAGCAAGTCGCAATCAGACAGAGGAGAAATATCATGTGACATTCATTTTATGTGGATTCTAAAAAGAAACGATACCAATGAACTTACTTAAAAACCAGAAAGAGACTCACAAACTTAGAAAACAAACTTACGATTGCAGCGGTGAAGGGATGCTTGGGGAGTTTGGGAAAGTCATGTACACACTGCTATGTTTGAAAGGGATAATCAACAGAAATCTATTCTATAGTCCATTGAACTCTGCTTAATGTTATGTACCAGCCTGGAAGGGAGGGTAGTTTGGGGGAGAATGGATACATGTGTATGTATGACCAAGCCCATTCACTGTTCACCGGAAACTATCACAAAATTATTGATTGGCTATACCCCAATAAAAATGTTTTTGGTGCTTTGAAAAAAAAAAAAAGAAACATACCCACAATTTTCAATCAATTAATAGGCTAATAAATTCTATTAAAAAATAAGGAAAGCTCATTTTTAATATCAAAAAGCAGTTGAGTTTTTATCACAAGAAGATGGTTCAGTGAGGCAATGATTTACTTTATATTCACAGGTGACTCAGAAAAAGGACTATATGATTAATGAAGGTGAATAAAGGAGAAAAAGTCAGAATTAAACTGACATATTAAATACTGCATATACTTCTTTGTAACTCCTTTCCATCTTCTTTCTAAAATAATCAAGAGTTTGAACCAAGCATACATTTTCCAGAGTAGAAAAAAAGAAAAAAGGCAAAGAACTGATTTCCTAGGTCCCTCCACATGCCAGTAAAAATGTAACACATTTCTAGCGCATCCATGACAATAATGATAAGAGTTCTAGCTGGAGATTTCAGAAAAATAAATAAATAAATAAATAAATAAATAAATAAACTATTGTATTCCTGATTTAAAAAGTCAAAAATCATATACCTTAAATATCACTTTCTGTAAGTTTTTTATAACTAAATTAGGGCATTCAACTTGTGAATGATGAGAAGAAATCCACAGGGTAAGGATTATGATTGGAAAATGGGTGACAACTAGGAGCTTGAGATCATCAAAGTGTTACTGTGCAAGGATAAGTCATTAGCATCCAACTTTAAGTTTATGTGATAAACATTATTTCCTTGGCCATAAAAAATGAAATATTTTCATTTGCACCAATATGATTGGACCTAGAGATGATCGATCATACTATGGGAAGTAAGTCAGACAGAGAAAGTCAAATATTATATAATATCGCTTATGTGTGGAATCTAAAAAAGTACAAATGAACTTACAAAACAGAAACAGACTCTCAGATATAGAAAACAAACTTATGATTACCCAAGGGGAATGGGAACCAGGAAGAGGGATATATTAAGGAGTATAACATTAACAGATACAAATTTCTATAAACAATATATATAAACAAAAGTGTTATATTCAATATCTTATAATAATCTATAATAGAAAAGAACACACACATATATATATAAAACTCAATATACATTATATATAAGTGAATCCATATAACTGTATCACTTTGCTATACACCTGAAACTATCACAATATTATAAATTAACTATATTCCAATAAAAAAGAAAATAGGAAATTTTTTAAAATAACAGTAATTCCACTGATGTCTTCAGTGGATAAAGGTAATGGCTTAGAGTATTATCTCCCCTACCTGGCTTTTTTCTTCTGAGTAGAAAAATAGGGTCTCTTTTTCAGAAAATGGAACATTTATTTCTCACAGAGTAGTTCAGTGTGATTCCCTGAGATCCAAGTGCCACAAT
Organism: Tragulus kanchil; assembly: GCA_022376925.1. Taxonomy (NCBI): domain Eukaryota; kingdom Metazoa; phylum Chordata; class Mammalia; order Artiodactyla; family Tragulidae; genus Tragulus; species Tragulus kanchil. The sequence continues at coordinate 220,720,497 of JAIOJX010000028.1, read as the reverse complement.
GAGATGGAATGAAGGCACCATGTCACCTTCTTCCTGTAGAAAGTTCACACAACAAAAGAGGAGTTCCAGAATTATAGCACTCTAAGTTTATGTAAACCTCTTGTGTGGCACAATGTCCCTTCCTTCTTTCAAGAAAAAGAACAAAATTTGAATATTTTACTTTGGAATGGTAACAGATCTTCCCCAGGAAGAAAGGGGAAAATCTCTAGCTTCTCCAACATAGAATGTAATGCAATATATCTAGAGGAGAATATTCTCTAGGTCTCTCTGGAGCCATTCATCATCTCTAAATCCCAAGGTGTATTAGTTTTATCTTTCTTCTGTAACAAATTGTCGTACGTTTAGTCTTGTCAATCAAAGTGTTACTGTGCAAGGATAAGTCATTAGCATCCAACTTTAAGTTTATGTGATAAACATTATTTCCTTGGCCATAAAAAATGAAATATTTTCATTTGCACCAATATGATTGGACCTAGAGATGATCGATCATACTATGGGAAGTAAGTCAGACAGAGAAAGTCAAATATTATATAATATCGCTTATGTGTGGAATCTAAAAAAGTACAAATGAACTTACAAAACAGAAACAGACTCTCAGATATAGAAAACAAACTTATGATTACCCAAGGGGAATGGGAACCAGGAAGAGGGATATATTAAGGAGTATAACATTAACAGATACAAATTTCTATAAACAATATATATAAACAAAAGTGTTATATTCAATATCTTATAATAATCTATAATAGAAAAGAACACACACATATATATATAAAACTCAATATACATTATATATAAGTGAATCCATATAACTGTATCACTTTGCTATACACCTGAAACTATCACAATATTATAAATTAACTATATTCCAATAAAAAAGAAAATAGGAAATTTTTTAAAATAACAGTAATTCCACTGATGTCTTCAGTGGATAAAGGTAATGGCTTAGAGTATTATCTCCCCTACCTGGCTTTTTTCTTCTGAGTAGAAAAATAGGGTCTCTTTTTCAGAAAATGGAACATTTATTTCTCACAGAGTAGTTCAGTGTGATTCCCTGAGATCCAAGTGCCACAATGAGATGGAATGAAGGCACCATGTCACCTTCTTCCTGTAGAAAGTTCACACAACAAAAGAGGAGTTCCAGAATTATAGCACTCTAAGTTTATGTAAACCTCTTGTGTGGCACAATGTCCCTTCCTTCTTTCAAGAAAAAGAACAAAATTTGAATATTTTACTTTGGAATGGTAACAGATCTTCCCCAGGAAGAAAGGGGAAAATCTCTAGCTTCTCCAACATAGAATGTAATGCAATATATCTAGAGGAGAATATTCTCTAGGTCTCTCTGGAGCCATTCATCATCTCTAAATCCCAAGGTGTATTAGTTTTATCTTTCTTCTGTAACAAATTGTCGTACGTTTAGTTGCTCAAAATAACACAAATGTCTTATAGTTCTATAGGTCAAATTCTAATGCATATTTCCCTGTGCTAAAATCAATGTGTTAGCAGGATTCAAACTCTTTATGAAGGTGTTAGAGAAGAATCTTTTTCCCTTTTTTTAGCTCTTAGAGTCTCCTCACATTCCTTGGCTCTTGGCTCCTTTTTATCTTCAGAGTTAAAGCGATCGCTGATCCAGTCTTTTGCTTATTGCATTATTCTGGCCTTGGTCTCTCTTTCTTTCTCTTATATATTGTAGAATGCACAAGAATAATTTGAGCCCAACCAAATAATATGGGATGATCTCTGTATTTAGAGATCATTTGATTAACAACCTCAATTACATCTTGAACTTCTATTGGTCATGTAAGATAACATATTCACAAATTAAAGGGATTAGGAAATGGATACCTATGAAACTCTTATTCTGCCTACCACAATGACATGTTTGCTATGGATACATCTTTCAATCAAATGTTCTAGTTCCTCTTATACTGAATGTCAAGCCTTAAAAATGGTGAAAATATTCATGAAGAATTGTCCTCAAAAAATTAGCATATATTTGGTTTATAATGTTATCAGACAACATGGTGCTAATGAGGAAATAATGGAATATGGAATTCTAATGAGAGACTTTAATATTAGAGTTCACAGAGACAGCAGGAGTCAACAGGAGAGACAGAGGTAAGGGAGGAAAGAGTATTGAAGGTTAAGCACAGGCAAAAAAGTACGATTGTTGGAAGTTAAATGAAGAAAGTGAAAGACAATGGAATGATCAATTTTTTCAAATGCTGTCAATAGGCCAAATGAGATATGGTTTGAGAAATAACCATCAAATTTGATAGTGTGAAAGCAATATGCTGTTTTAATATAGAACATTGGAATAGACTGCAGCTTTAGTAGTTCCTATCATCTGTCTTTTCCAATTTATATCTGTAAAATGTTATGCCTATTATTGTTGGCCTTTTTTAAGGACAAATAACAAGTAAAGCTAAAATGTTGGGTTAAGCCACATCTCTATCACACTTCAGAATCATATTGCCATTCAACTTTTCCTGATCACAAAGCTTACTATTTAGAGAAAATTTTTAACACCCAGATGCAGCAAATAAAACACAAAAGTTAGAATCATGAATAAAACTTTAAAAAATAAATCACAACTATGATGACTGCACAATTACAGGAATAATATAGCAAAAATCTCACAACGCTAAACTTGATGCCACATATATATTTTGCATTTAGTTGTAGTTCAAGCAGCATATTTTTACTGGGAAAACTATAGGAAAACTCTTTACTGTGTTTACATTTTGTTAGCAATGTTTGTACTTTTTTGAAAAAGACTATTGCTGAATTTAGTGGTTACTTAACCATATATGCCCTTTATTCTTTCATTGTGGTTATTGAATGTTATGATGAAATAACTGCTCTGGATTATCACAGATGGAGTTAGTTAAATGTCACACATATAATTCTTGCATGTATTTGCTTTCAGATAAATGTTTTCATGCTTCATAAAATAATATATATCACAGCCTCTAAAACATACTCAGATGATGACATTTTCAAAAACTGTTCTTGTCACTTAGATTTATAGTGATTTTAAAGCCAAAAGAAAATTAAAATAACTGTCTTAGTGAGTCAACAGCTTAAAGTTTACAAAAATTTTTTTCTCAGTCCGCTACATGATAAAGGAAATAATGGAATATGGAATTCTAATGAGAGACTTTAATATTAGAGTTCACAGAGACAGCAGGAGTCAACAGGAGAGACAGAGGTAAGGGAGGAAAGAGTATTGAAGGTTAAGCACAGGCAAAAAAGTACGATTGTTGGAAGTTAAATGAAGAAAGTGAAAGACAATGGAATGATCAAATTTTTCAAATGCTGTCAATAGGCCAAATGAGATATGGTTTGAGAAATAACCATCAAATTTGATAGTGTGAAAGCAATATGCTGTTTTAATATAGAACATTGGAATAGACTGCAGCTTTAGTAGTTCCTATCATCTGTCTTTTCCAATTTATATCTGTAAAATGTTATGCCTATTATTGTTGGCCTTTTTTAAGGACAAATAACAAGTAAAGCTAAAATGTTGGGTTAAGCCACATCTCTATCACACTTCAGAATCATATTGCCATTCAACTTTTCCTGATCACAAAGCTTACTATTTAGAGAAAATTTTTAACACCCAGATGCAGCAAATAAAACACAAAAGTTAGAATCATGAATAAAACTTTAAAAAATAAATCACAACTATGATGACTGCACAATTACAGGAATAATATAGCAAAACTGTCACAACGCTAAACTTGATGCCACATATATATTTTGCATTTAGTTGTAGTTCAAGCAGCATATTTTTACTGGGAAAACTATAGGAAAACTCTTTACTGTGTTTACATTTTGTTAGCAATGTTTGTACTTTTTTGAAAAAGACTATTGCTGAATTTAGTGGTTACTTAACCATATATGCCCTTTATTCTTTCATTGTGGTTATTGAATGTTATGATGAAATAACTGCTCTGGATTATCACAGATGGAGTTAGTTAAATGTCACACATATAATTCTTGCATGTATTTGCTTTCAGATAAATGTTTTCATGCTTCATAAAATAATATATATCACAGCCTCTAAAACATACTCAGATGATGACATTTTCAAAAACTGTTCTTGTCACTTAGATTTATAGTGATTTTAAAGCCAAAAGAAAATTAAAATAACTGTCTTAGTGAGTACTGAGAAGTTTTTTCTCTCCCCCCCCCTTTTTTTTTTTGCATTAATTTGTAGCATTATTTCAAGTGAATGTCTGAAAATATTTTGTAAGTTTTAGCAGGAAGAAATTGTGTTAGTTTTTCTGGATCATTGTCCGTCTATATTACTAAACATGTTTTAAAAATATATTCCTTAACAAAATAAATTAGAGTGATTTTGTTATAAAATGATAATGGAAAAATTGGTACATAATAGTGTTATAAAATATTTTATTTTTTCAGGTTTCCTATAAAATACACTCAACATGAACTTTATCTTCATAGCTATTTTAATGTACAATTCATATATATAAAGTACATTCATGTTGTTGTGTGAACATCACTAGCATCCATTTCCAGAATTATATTCATCTTCCAAAACTGTCAGTCAAATACTCCTGAATTTCTACTGCCCCTCTGCAAGCCCATGACAACCACCATTTCTATTACTAAGTATCTCATATAGGTGGGATCATACAGAACTTGACATTTTATACTAGGTTATTTCACTTAGCAAAATGTTCCCCAGTTTCATCCATGTTGCTTCTTTATGACAGAATTTTTCCTTCCAGACCTATGTTGAATAGAATTGCTAAAGGAAGGCATTGTTGCTTTCTTTCTTAAGGGAAAATCCCACTAACTGACTGTGCTGATTAATGTGTTTCTTCCTCTATGATTTATATTATGTTGAGTTGCCTGTGTGCCTGAATGCTCAGTTGCACAGTTGTGTTGGACTCTTTGTGACCCATGGACTAAACTTTGTCCATGGAATTTTCCAGGCAAAAATTCTGGCATGGATTGCAATTTCCTCCTCCAGGGGATCTTTATCAAACCCAGGGATCGAACCCACATCTCTTGTGTCTCTTGCATTGGCAGGCATTTTTTTTTTACCTCTGTGGCACTTGGGAAGTCACATTATGCTGAGATTGCTTCTTTGTATTGCTAGTTTTTTGGGTGTTTTTATTCTGAAAGGGTATACATTTTTGTCAAATGACATGAATATAGTGACTGAAACAACATTAAAATAACTGTCTTAGTGAGTACTGAGAAGTTTTCTCTCCCCTTATTTTGCATTAATTTGTAGCATTATTTCAAGTGAATGTCTGAAAATATTTTGTAAGTTTTAGCAGGAAGAAATTGTGTTAGTTTTTCTGGATCATTGTCCGTCTATATTACTAAACATGTTTTAAAAATATATTCCTTAACAAAATAAATTAGAGTGATTTTGTTATAAAATGATAATGGAAAAATTGGTACATAATAGTGTTATAAAATATTTTATTTTTTCAGGTTTCCTATAAAATACACTCAACATGAACTTTATCTTCATAGCTATTTTAATGTACAATTCATATATATAAAGTACATTCATGTTGTTGTGTGAACATCACTAGCATCCATTTCCAGAATTATATTCATCTTCCAAAACTGTCAGTCAAATACTCCTGAATTTCTACTGCCCCTCTGCAAGCCCATGACAACCACCATTTCTATTACTAAGTATCTCATATAGGTGGGATCATACAGAACTTGACATTTTATACTAGGTTATTTCACTTAGCAAAATGTTCCCCAGTTTCATCCATGTTGCTTCTTTATGACAGAATTTTTCCTTCCAGACCTATGTTGAATAGAATTGCTAAAGGAAGGCATTGTTGCTTTCTTTCTTAAGGGAAAATCCCACTAACTGACTGTGCTGATTAATGTGTTTCTTCCTCTATGATTTATATTATGTTGAGTTGCCTGTGTGCCTGAATGCTCAGTTGCACAGTTGTGTTGGACTCTTTGTGACCCATGGACTAAACTTTGTCCATGGAATTTTCCAGGCAAAAATTCTGGCATGGATTGCAATTTCCTCCTCCAGGGGATCTTTATCAAACCCAGGGATCGAACCCACATCTCTTGTGTCTCTTGCATTGGCAGGCATTTTTTTTTTACCTCTGTGGCACTTGGGAAGTCACATTATGCTGAGATTGCTTCTTTGTATTGCTAGTTTTTTGGGTGTTTTTATTCTGAAAGGGTATACATTTTTGTCAAATGACATAAATATAGTGACTGAAACAACATTTAAAAAATCTGTTTCTATGGTACACATGTCTCTTACTCTGAGTTCCCACAAGTGGAAATGTAGGTGCTGTTTGGATCTGAAACCTCACTGAAGCTTGGGAGTTTCTCCCAAGTTCACTGGTTGTTATTTTTATAGGATAGATGTCCCTGTTTCTGTTATATTGTTGGTTGTTTCTGGAGAAATGCACTCAGGTTTTAAAAGCTTCCGGTAGGGGCTTCCCTGGTGATCCAGTGGGCAGAGAGTCCGCCTTGCAGTGCAAGGGGCACGGGTTCAATCCCTGGTGAGGGAAGATCCCATATGCTGCGAAGCAGCTGGAATGGTGTGTCCAATTATGAGCCAGCGTTCTGGCTGTCCATGGGATTGTCCAGACAAGAATACTGGACTGGGTAGTCATGGCCTCCTCAAGGGATCTTCCTGGCCCAGGAATCAAACATATGTCTTTTATGTCTCCTGCATTGCCAGGCGGGTTCTTTACCACTAGCACCAGGTGGGAAGCCCTTACTAATTATAGACCTAGTTAAATTAGCAAAATCCCACTTATCATATAGTGTTTGATGTCCCATCGTATTTACATGTCTCACTCACATTCAAGTATAGTTTATACAGGGCATGTATACTAAGGTAGAGGAATCTTTGAATTCCTATCTAAAAAATCTGCTTTCCAGAATGTGAACAGAAAAAAACCAATGCCTTTATTTGGTCATCATATATCAAATATGCATATACAAATTAAGAGAGCTTAATTATGTTCAAACTAATTTGTCATCTTTGAAAATTGCTGTGAGTTCAATGAATTATTTTATATGTTTATAAATCATCATTAATTAATAAGAACAAATTATAAATAATAGCAAATAATCGCCTGTGTGCCTGAATGCTCAGTTGCACAGTTGTGTTGGACTCTTTGTGACCCATGGACTAAACTTTGTCCATGGAATTTTCCAGGCAAAAATTCTGGCATGGATTGCAATTTCCTCCTCCAGGGGATCTTTATCAAACCCAGGGATCGAACCCACATCTCTTGTGTCTCTTGCATTGGCAGGCATTTTTTTTTTACCTCTGTGGCACTTGGGAAGTCACATTATGCTGAGATTGCTTCTTTGTATTGCTAGTTTTTTGGGTGTTTTTATTCTGAAAGGGTATACATTTTTGTCAAATGACATAAATATAGTGACTGAAACAACATTTAAAAAATCTGTTTCTATGGTACACATGTCTCTTACTCTGAGTTCCCACAAGTGGAAATGTAGGTGCTGTTTGGATCTGAAACCTCACTGAAGCTTGGGAGTTTCTCCCAAGTTCACTGGTTGTTATTTTTATAGGATAGATGTCCCTGTTTCTGTTATATTGTTGGTTGTTTCTGGAGAAATGCACTCAGGTTTTAAAAGCTTCCGGTAGGGGCTTCCCTGGTGATCCAGTGGGCAGAGAGTCCGCCTTGCAGTGCAAGGGGCACTGGTTCGATCACTGGCCCAGGAAGATCCCATATGCTGCGAAGCAGCTGGAATGGTGTGTCCAATTATGAGCCAGCGTTCTGGCTGTCCATGGGATTGTCCAGACAAGAATACTGGACTGGGTAGTCATGGCCTCCTCAAGGGATCTTCCTGGCCCAGGAATCAAACATATGTCTTTTATGTCTCCTGCATTGCCAGGCGGGTTCTTTACCACTAGCACCAGGTGGGAAGCCCTTACTAATTATAGACCTAGTTAAATTAGCAAAATCCCACTTATCATATAGTGTTTGATGTCCCATCGTATTTACATGTCTCACTCACATTCAAGTATAGTTTATACAGGGCATGTATACTAAGGTAGAGGAATCTTTGAATTCCTATCTAAAAAATCTGCTTTCCAGAATGTGAACAGAAAAAAACCAATGCCTTTATTTGGTCATCATATATCAAATATGCATATACAAATTAAGAGAGCTTAATTATGTTCAAACTAATTTGTCATCTTTGAAAATTGCTGTGAGTTCAATGAATTATTTTATATGTTTATAAATCATCATTAATTAATAAGAACAAATTATAAATAATAGCAAATAATCTAGCATTTATTTTATCTTCTTTATCCTATCTGGTTTTAAAGTAACCATATAGTTGATGACAGAAAATTCTTTATTGAAGAACTCCAAGTAAAAAATTCAGAAAGAATGAAAGAATCAGAAAGGTATCTTTTATGCAAGTGTAAATGAAATAATGGATCTAAGCAACTATCATGAATCACTCTTAATTGGTGAAATATTAATGGGGAAATTGTCAATAAATAAAGCTGAAAACACTGAATCTCAATAATCCACATTAACAACAATAAACCTCTGATAACCAGACATTGTATATCTCTTAAATGATGCAACAAGGGGTTTACAAATGGTCTACATGTTTACTTTCCCAGAATTGGACTCATCATCTAGCCTCTAGGTCTAAATGCCACTTTAGAGAATTATGGGGATTAAAAATGTGGGGAGTACCATAGTGACACAAGGGACTTTGAAGGTGGCACAAGGGTAAAGAAACCACATGTCAACACAGGAGACATAAGAAACGTGGGTTCAATCCCTGGGTCAGGAAGATCCCCTGGAGAAGGGCATGGCAACCCACTCCAGGAATCTTGCCTGGAGAATCCCATGGACAGAGGAGCCTGGTGGGCTACAGTTCATAGGATCATAAAGAGAAATGAAACGATTTAGCACATATGCACATGATGATGCAAATTGCCAAATCCAGAATGTGAGATAGTCAACAGAACAAATGACTAGCTTCTTCCAAAAAATGGATAAAAGTTTAAAGAATTGAGATTTGTTATGAAATGAAAGAGATTTAAAAGATATACAATCAAGTGTGATATTGGAATCAGTTTGGATTCTGACTCAAAATTCAAATATATAAATGACATAATTAATTTGAGCATGGACAAGAATTATACACTCGAAGTTTTTTTTTTTTTTTACAAATATTCTGCTTATAATAATTCTATATTTTTTAATGTTACTCAGTAAATAATTTACAGGTAAAATATTAATATTAAATTTGCTTTGAAATGAATATGGATAGATAAAACTGGATTCTAATATGCTGACATTTACTGAAGACAGATGATGGCACCCATTATTCTATTCCCTCTGGTATTGTGTATATTGGAGAAATAAATCTGTAGCTTGTGATTTGCTGGGTTTGGTCCTCTGGCCATAGTTTGATGAAATGTACCTCAAATTCATTGGTAAGGATTTATTATAAACAATACTAGTAGTAATTCAGGATTTTATAATATTATTTCTATTATTTTGTTACAGGATTTCCTAGACTGTACAACATAAAACTGATGATATTATGGCTGCCCTAAGGAAAAATGACGATTAAGAAGTAGTATAAAATATATACACAGGCCCGCTCCCACTGTCGGCTCCCTGCCCTCCCCGGCCCAGCCTCAGAATATTCATAACAACTTATTCTGCAATACTGATTTATTTTATTATAGATTTGAAATATCAGAGCAAGTCAAAAAATTGATATTTTCTTTTTAGATATTTCTCGTCAATTTCTTGAATGAAATTGAATTAGGCTGTCTAATGATTGTGGTTCTGGCATTATTATCAGTTTTACATGTGTAACAACCAAAAAAGGAAGAGATATTTTAAAACTCTATTTAGGCTAAGTTTTTTTAATATAAATGGCTATTAGACAGTGTCAATGGTGATCAATCTAATCTAATCAGAGTTCAAACCACAACACTAGTTTTGTGTCAATCAGTTAATTACCATTCACCACAGTGTATAGATGGATTAGGAAAGCTGAGAAGGCATTTACTGGCAGAAAGGAATCCACCTGCCAAATTGTTCACACACCAGATGAGAAGAATTTTGTAGCCAGAGGGAGTCTGAGAAATTGGTCCACTAACAACCCAGCATGATTTCTGTCTAAGTCTTAGATAGTAAGCACTTACAAACGGAAATAGAAAAAGTGGTCACCCAGAGATACTTGAAATTTCAGGCCATCATTTTTTCTATTTAACTAGACAGATAGACACTAAACATACATACACTTTTGAATGAGTATAGGATACTGGAAAAATATTCTCCACACCTTAGCATTGTGACTGAATTTGAAATTTCACTGACACAATGTTACTTGGGAAATAGTGAGTAAGATGCAAGAAGTAAAAATATTTGTAAGGCCCATATCTATGACTTGACTGACACCAGAAGCAAAGATATTGTCCTGAGAAAGAATGGAGAAAAATGTCAGGTGACTGTCCAATTTAGTAATTTAGAAATAATTATAGGAGCTACAATAGAATGTTGGGAGTAGGGCAGAGAATATAGTATAGATTATATTTAAATAATCCAACTTCAACCCTCAAAAAAGCAATCAATTTTCTCTTAGAAAACGTATCCCTTTTGCTGCAGTTACTATTTCATCTGTGTTTGTCTGTTGGACTCCATGAGTTAGTAAATAAAATATATACTGCCCTAAGGAAAATGACAAGGCCCGCTCCCACTGTCGGCTCCCTGCTCTCCCCGGCCCAGCCTCAGAATATTCATAACAACTTATTCTGCAATACTGATTTATTTTATTATAGATTTGAAATATCAGAGCAAGTCAAAAAATTGATATTTTCTTTTTAGATATTTCTCGTCAATTTCTTGAATGAAATTGAATTAGGCTGTCTAATGATTGTGGTTCTGGCATTATTATCAGTTTTACATGTGTAACAACCAAAAAAGGAAGAGATATTTTAAAACTCTATTTAGGCTAAGTTTTTTTAATATAAATGGCTATTAGACAGTGTCAATGGTGATCAATCTAATCTAATCAGAGTTCAAACCACAACACTAGTTTTGTGTCAATCAGTTAATTACCATTCACCACAGTGTATAGATGGATTAGGAAAGCTGAGAAGGCATTTACTGGCAGAAAGGAATCCACCTGCCAAATTGTTCACACACCAGATGAGAAGAATTTTGTAGCCAGAGGGAGTCTGAGAAATTGGTCCACTAACAACCCAGCATGATTTCTGTCTAAGTCTTAGATAGTAAGCACTTACAAACGGAAATAGAAAAAGTGGTCACCCAGAGATACTTGAAATTTCAGGCCATCATTTTTTCTATTTAACTAGACAGATAGACACTAAACATACATACACTTTTGAATGAGTATAGGATACTGGAAAAATATTCTCCACACCTTAGCATTGTGACTGAATTTGAAATTTCACTGACACAATGTTACTTGGGAAATAGTGAGTAAGATGCAAGAAGTAAAAATATTTGTAAGGCCCATATCTATGACTTGACTGACACCAGAAGCAAAGATATTGTCCTGAGAAAGAATGGAGAAAAATGTCAGGTGACTGTCCAATTTAGTAATTTAGAAATAATTATAGGAGCTACAATAGAATGTTGGGAGTAGGGCAGAGAATATAGTATAGATTATATTTAAATAATCCAACTTCAACCCTCAAAAAAGCAATCAATTTTCTCTTTAGAAAACGTATCCCTTTTGCTGCAGTTACTATTTCATCTGTGTTTGTCTGTTGGACTCCTCAATGGACCATCTCAGATTCTTCAGGCTCCATATCTGAACTACTTTTTCCTGCAAATGATTTCTTAGGTACCATTACTTAAGACATATGTAAGGTGAAAGTATTAATTGGTCAGTCAAGTTTGACACTTTACAACCTCACAGTCTGTAGCCTGCCAGACTTCTTGGTTTGTGGGATTTTCCAGGCAAGGAAACTGCCTGAGTTACTGATAGATGATGGTAGAGAGGTTATTGTGAATGGTATCTGATTCTTGATCTCCAAAGACGAAGATTCCACATTGGAATCAAAAAGACTTGGTCACTCAGAGCTTCATGCAGGAAAAGTTTTATTGAAGAAAAACAGAGTAGAGAAAGCTTCCAGCTAAAGGAACAGGAAAGGGGATAGAAGAGTACCCTCATAAGCTAGTTTAGAGAAGGTATTTTGTACTTCCCAGTTGGTTATTAACAATAGATCGAAAGAACATTTTAAGTTTATAAAGGGTTCACTAGGCCCATACCCACAGCATTAATATAAGATTAGCCAGAGGATGGTCTCTAGCCATCTAGACTAGATGAAACATTCCAATGCAAAATTGTTTGCCTCCATAAGACAACAAAATTAGTTTCAGAGTAGATTTTTATCATGGCAAACATTTTAGGCTAGAAAATGTTTGTCCCCCTTCACCCTCCTTCTCCTTGGAAAAGGCTGACCTCCTTAGGAAGTCTACCTATTCACCGCTTTCGGTTACCATTCCTTTTTCCAGGGGGTCTTTATGACCCAGGAATCAAACATGGGTCTCCTGCATTGTAAGCAGATTCTTTAACATATAAGCCTGCAGGGAGGCCACTTAAGACATGAACCCTACTTAAGACATCTACCCTACAAAGTTCATCTTTATTCTCTGATTATACATGATAGCTTTACTCCCTATCTCCTCAAAATTGAGAAAAATAATTACCTTGTAGTTTGAAATCTTAATTAATGAAAAATACATATTGGTACATGATTTTATAATATTAGTTAAGGCTCTAATATCATTCCCAACTTAAACTCAACAACAAAATTGAAAATTTAGTCTTCCACTGGGGAGATTTACTATAGGTGACACCTTTGTATTGTTAGTATACCTGGACAAGATGTGTTGTTTGTTTTTAGAGTCCATCAAATAAAACAACTTTTTAAAAAGGCATGGTTCTATTAAAATGGAGCCAGGAACTCATTTTAGAACACTACTAAAAAAAACTCTTATTTTGAGAATTTTTTTTTTTTGTTTTTCCTTTTTTTGTCTGCTGATTTTGTGTGTGTGATTTTGTGTGTACGTGCTCATATGAGTGTTTTTAAGTCCAGAAATCCAGATGAATCAATCATATTTGTGTCTATATTTCCTGGTGTTCCTTTTACCCAAGTTCTATTGTAGATAGTACTCAAACATATTGAAACATTTCTATGTATCAGACTTCATTTCACATAAATCCCACACTTGGGTTCTGTTTCATTTAAAAGGAAATATGAATATAGCAGCAGCTGTACACCCACACCAGTAATCTATTAAAAAAAGAAAAAGGATTCATTTTACTGTCCATGAAGAAGAAAAAAAAATCTACTAACTGTATGTCACATAAAAGTTTTCAAAGTAAAAGTTTTAATATTTTACCAATATGCCTCCTCAGTTCCTAATTATTTTTGGATCCTGCTGAGTAATTTTCTCAGCTTCTTAGTATGGTGATTTGGATTCCTTCTCACATCTGGGTTCTTTATATGCTGTTTATTTTTTATTGTTTGGATTGACATAGGAGCTTCAATTTTCTCTTTAGAAGACAAGGCGAAACTTTTCTTAAAAATGAAAATTTCCAGCAAACTTATAAGTTGTCTCTAGCTGTTTTATGTTTGCGTGCTTAAGAAATACATCAGTAAGTCTTGCCTTGTTTTTCCTTGTTAAAGGAAACTGGCGCTTGCATTTTGAGAAACAAAATACAACACTCTTACTTTTTTATGTGATTTATTTTAGATTAGACAGATGGCTTTCAGACAGTCATGCAATTATCTAAAGAAATGTACTCCCTATCTCCTCAAAATTGAGAAAATAATTACCTTGTAGTTTGAAATCTTAATTAATGAAAAATACATATTGGTACATGATTTTATAATATTAGTTAAGGCTCTAATATCATTCCCAACTTAAACTCAACAACAAAATTGAAAATTTAGTCTTCCACTGGGGAGATTTACTATAGGTGACACCTTTGTATTGTTAGTATACCTGGACAAGATGTGTTGTTTGTTTTTAGAGTCCATCAAATAAAACAACTTTTTAAAAAGGCATGGTTCTATTAAAATGGAGCCAGGAACTCATTTTAGAACACTACTAAAAAAAACTCTTATTTTGAGAATTTTTTTTTTTTGTTTTTCCTTTTTTTGTCTGCTGATTTTGTGTGTGTGATTTTGTGTGTACGTGCTCATATGAGTGTTTTTAAGTCCAGAAATCCAGATGAATCAATCATATTTGTGTCTATATTTCCTGGTGTTCCTTTTACCCAAGTTCTATTGTAGATAGTACTCAAACATATTGAAACATTTCTATGTATCAGACTTCATTTCACATAAATCCCACACTTGGGTTCTGTTTCATTTAAAAGGAAATATGAATATAGCAGCAGCTGTACACCCACACCAGTAATCTATTAAAAAAAGAAAAAGGATTCATTTTACTGTCCATGAAGAAGAAAAAAAAATCTACTAACTGTATGTCACATAAAAGTTTTCAAAGTAAAAGTTTTAATATTTTACCAATATGCCTCCTCAGTTCCTAATTATTTTTGGATCCTGCTGAGTAATTTTCTCAGCTTCTTAGTATGGTGATTTGGATTCCTTCTCACATCTGGGTTCTTTATATGCTGTTTATTTTTTATTGTTTGGATTGACATAGGAGCTTCAATTTTCTCTTTAGAAGACAAGGCGAAACTTTTCTTAAAAATGAAAATTTCCAGCAAACTTATAAGTTGTCTCTAGCTGTTTTATGTTTGCGTGCTTAAGAAATACATCAGTAAGTCTTGCCTTGTTTTTCCTTGTTAAAGGAAACTGGCGCTTGCATTTTGAGAAACAAAATACAACACTCTTACTTTTTTTTTTTTAAAGGGGAAATGGATGTGATTTATTTTTAGATTAGACAGATGGCTTTCAGACAGTCATGCAATTATCTAAAGAAATGTAGATATCATGAAATGTATTTATTTTTCTTCTGAAAGCATTTCTAATGAGACTCTCTTTTCCAATATAAGGATGGACTTCTAATCATTTTGCCCTAAAATGTAATGTACTTGACTACAAAGGATTTCAATCGCCGTCATAATGATGACAGTGATGATGATGATCTTATCTACTCACAAAGTTTTGCAGTGTTTCTTTTTGTTATATCTGATATTTAAACTCTGAGAATGTGGTAAGACTGCTATGATTAATATGAACCAGGAATCAGAAATTCTGATCTGATATCTAGCTAAATTTGAAAACTACCTCCTTATAATCAGCCACTTATTATTCATAAATATAATTATTTACATATTGTTTATGTATTTCATGTTTTTCCAACTGACTTAAATCTGTATATGGCCAAAATCTACATCTTATTCTATTTTCAGCAATGTAACTAGTTCCTAGCACAGAGAAAAAGAACATTTCAGTAAATTGTTGCTGAATGAGTGAATCAATCTCTAACATTTTAGCACATATTTAGTCATTAAATGAAATGTGAAATTGTAGCATTTTCTGCAATACTTATAAAGTGAAATCTTCTCTTTACAGGATTTATTTTTTAATTCTTCATTTATTTCTTAATGAGCTATAATTAACATACAGTATTACATTAGTTCTAGGTGTAATGACAGTGATTCAATATATATATATATATATTTTTTTAAAGATTTATTTATTTATTTTATTTTTGGGCGGGGGTCGGGTTGGGGAGGGAGGGGAGCGGGCAGGCCACTTCTATTGGTCTTTCTCTGTTTTCATCCGTCTTTGTTCTTTGGCTCCTGCGGGCCTCCCATCGCGGTGGCGTCTGTCATTGCAGAGCACCGGCTCTGGGCGCATGCGCTCCGGTGCTCCAGCTCGGCGATTGGACACATCCGACCAACCGCTCCACGGCACGTGGGATCTTCCCAGGCCAGGGATCGAACCGGCGCCCCTTGCACTGCAAGGCAGTGTCCTTATCCACTGGACCACCAGGGGAAGCCCTGATTCAATATTTTTATACATTTCTTGTTAGCATCTAAATGTTCTCTAGAGTTCCCAAATGAAATAGCAAACAAACCACATCCAAAGCACACACACACACATATTTCTATCTTCACCATTATTAGGTTAAAAGGATAATCTGTTCCAACTTCATAAGTTTTCTGCAATTCTCTCCTTAAGTCTTTTTTAGTTATGTTTGACCCCTCAAAATTCATAGAAAGTGCCTTTGTTTACACTCTGTGTTGACAATTGCTGTAGTTTCTTTTCTGAGATCAATATATATTACTTCTCATTGGCACTTGATCTCTTGAGTTTGAAACTGTGTCTACTCTTGATCTCTGTAATAACTCCTAATTTGTTACTCATTAAACAAGTTAAATGATCTAACCTCCTGAAAATCCCATATCATGCTACATTGATGTAACAAAAATCATACCTGGAGATCAGTCAAGTGTGACATAGATTCTTGTAAAGATACTATATGTGTAACTGAGTCACTTTGATGTACAACAGAAATTAGCACAGCATTGTAAATCAACTATACTTCGTTAAAAATTAAAAAAAGAAAGTTTTTAAGATTTCAGTTTCAGCAATGTAACTAGTTCCTAGCACAGAGAAAAAGAACATTTCAGTAAATTGTTGCTGAATGAGTGAATCAATCTCTAACATTTTAGCACATATTTAGTCATTAAATGAAATGTGAAATTGTAGCATTTTCTGCAATACTTATAAAGTGAAATCTTCTCTTTACAGGATTTATTTTTTAATTCTTCATTTATTTCTTAATGAGCTATAATTAACATACAGTATTACATTAGTTCTAGGTGTAATGACAGTGATTCAATATATATATATATATATTTTTTTAAAGATTTATTTATTTATTTTATTTTTGGGCGGGGTCGGGTTGGGGAGGGAGGGGAGCGGGCAGGCCACTTCTATTGGTCTTTCTCTGTTTTCATCCGTCTTTGTTCTTTGGCTCCTGCGGGCCTCCCATCGCGGTGGCGTCTGTCATTGCAGAGCACCGGCTCTGGGCGCATGCGCTCCGGTGCTCCAGCTCGGCGATTGGACACATCCGACCAACCGCTCCACGGCACGTGGGATCTTCCCAGGCCAGGGATCGAACCGGCGCCCCTTGCACTGCAAGGCAGTGTCCTTATCCACTGGACCACCAGGGGAAGCCCTGATTCAATATTTTTATACATTTCTTGTTAGCATCTAAATGTTCTCTAGAGTTCCCAAATGAAATAGCAAACAAACCACATCCAAAGCACACACACACACATATTTCTATCTTCACCATTATTAGGTTAAAAGGATAATCTGTTCCAACTTCATAAGTTTTCTGCAATTCTCTCCTTAAGTCTTTTTTAGTTATGTTTGACCCCTCAAAATTCATAGAAAGTGCCTTTGTTTACACTCTGTGTTGACAATTGCTGTAGTTTCTTTTCTGAGATCAATATATATTACTTCTCATTGGCACTTGATCTCTTGAGTTTGAAACTGTGTCTACTCTTGATCTCTGTAATAACTCCTAATTTGTTACTCATTAAACAAGTTAAATGATCTAACCTCCTGAAAATCCCATATCATGCTACATTGATGTAACAAAAATCATACCTGGAGATCAGTCAAGTGTGACATAGATTCTTGTAAAGATACTATATGTGTAACTGAGTCACTTTGATGTACAACAGAAATTAGCACAGCATTGTAAATCAACTATACTTCAGTTTAAGACAATGAAGATCTCAGAAGAAGATAAGATCTCAGACACAGTCCTTTCTCCCAACTATGTATTTACCAGTTTTCACATTTTCAGTCCTGGTTATTCATTGCACTAGGCAAGGAATTGATTTAATTGCAAGTACAAACTTTATGGAGGTCAGAGTCATTTCTTTCTTTTTTATTCTGGGGACTGATAAACATAGGCAACAAATTAACAGATAATGTAAATTATCACCAGACTCCACTGACAGTTGTTTCTCTAATTTCTACTTTTTTTACCTGAGAGTCAAAAGAACTATTTATGTGTGAATGAATGTTTTTATGATTGAATATTCCTGATTATATTATAATTTGACAGATCTTTATATTAGAATTTTATTTTTCATAGTTAAATCATCATACAATGATATTGACAGAAGAAAAAAGTGATAGACTTGCTTTATAATGA
Organism: Tragulus kanchil; assembly: GCA_022376925.1. NCBI lineage: Eukaryota > Metazoa > Chordata > Mammalia > Artiodactyla > Tragulidae > Tragulus > Tragulus kanchil. The sequence goes on along the minus strand of JAIOJX010000028.1, from coordinate 220,702,315 downwards.
AATCTTACCCTTTTGGATTATTTGGAATGCAATCAAATATAACCGTTGCTTTGTGCAACTCTCATTTATATAGATATAGGTATAGATATATACACTGTTAATTTCTTTTCAGGAAAACCAGAAAGAAGTTATAAACGAGGATCCTTATAAATGTTAGTACATAGAAAAAGTCCTCAAATACTGATGGAGAATAATACTTGGAGGATCTGCATCTCAGTTTTTTTCTCACCCTGTGCTCTTCTAGGTGGTAGTTTTAGTTAAATGATATTAGAACAGGTTGAAATCAAAACACATTTTTATCCTAAAAATTTGAGGTAAAGGGATTTTTAAGGAAGACTATTTTTGAATGGGTTATCAAATATCCAATAGAATATTGGAATATTTTTATAATTATATACCTTTTATGATGATTCTCACTTATCTCAGGTGGTAAAGAGTTCGCCTGTGATGCAGGAACGCCCCTGGTTCAGTTCTTGGGCCAGGAAGATCCCCTGGAGAAGGGATAGGTTATCCACTCCAGTATTCTGGGCTTCCCTTGTGACTCAAATGGAAAAAAACCTGCCTGCAATGTGGGAGACCTGGGTTTGATCCCAGGGTTGGGAAGATCCCCTGGAGAATGGAAAGACCACCCACTCTGGTATTCTTGCCTGGAGAATTTCATGGTCTGTCCATGGGTCTCAAAGAGTCAGTCACAATTGAGTGACTTCACTTGCATAAATTTCATAAGATAAACTAAAATTTTATATTAATAAACATAAAGAGAAACCGATTTGTGATGTTTTATAATTTAGAAAAAATATGACAAAATGAAATTCCAAAATTCTAATATGATCAATTGGTATAAAAAGTAAGCCTCTGTCTTTCTATGATATATGAATAAAATACCAAAAGATAGTATAATGCTAAGTAAACCTGAGTTTCATCATTACATGCCCAGCAAAGAAATAGGAAATGTAACATTTTACTAATAATATTTAACTATTTAATTTTTTTTCACAATTCCAAGCTTTTTATTTTCCTTTTTTGATTTTACAGTGTCTGGCTATTTACATATATGTATAATTCCAGATTAGTCATTTGTATAGCCCATTTCCCCCCGTCCCACCCCTCCAGGTCATTGCATAGCCCCATGTATGATCCCTTAGACCCACAGTACACTGACAATAGTTCTCTCTTTTACATAAGATAGTATAGAGTTCCATGTTGCTCTTTCCATATCTCTCATCCACTCTTCCTTCCCCCTAATGTCCATAAGTCTGTTCTCTATGACTGTTTTTCCATCAGTGCTCTGAGTATGTATTTATCCATACAAACTTACTAGATTTCATATATATGTGTTAGTATACTATATTTATTCTTCTCTTTTGACTTACTTCACTTTGTATAATGAATTTGGGTTATCATTACCCTGTGCTCTTCTAGGTGGTAGTTTTAGTTAAATGATATTAGAACAGGTTGAAATCAAAACACATTTTTATCCTAAAAATTTGAGGTAAAGGGATTTTTAAGGAAGACTATTTTTGAATGGGTTATCAAATATCCAATAGAATATTGGAATATTTTTATAATTATATACCTTTTATGATGATTCTCACTTATCTCAGGTGGTAAAGAGTTCGCCTGTGATGCAGGAACGCCCCTGGTTCAGTTCTTGGGCCAGGAAGATCCCCTGGAGAAGGGATAGGTTATCCACTCCAGTATTCTGGGCTTCCCTTGTGACTCAAATGGAAAAAAACCTGCCTGCAATGTGGGAGACCTGGGTTTGATCCCAGGGTTGGGAAGATCCTGGAGAATGGAAAGACCACCCACTCTGGTATTCTTGCCTGGAGAATTTCATGGTCTGTCCATGGGTCTCAAAGAGTCAGTCACAATTGAGTGACTTCACTTGCATAAATTTCATAAGATAAACTAAAATTTTATATTAATAAACATAAAGAGAAACCGATTTGTGATGTTTTATAATTTAGAAAAAATATGACAAAATGAAATTCCAAAATTCTAATATGATCAATTGGTATAAAAAGTAAGCCTCTGTCTTTCTATGATATATGAATAAAATACCAAAAGATAGTATAATGCTAAGTAAACCTGAGTTTCATCATTACATGCCCAGCAAAGAAATAGGAAATGTAACATTTTACTAATAATATTTAACTATTTAATTTTTTTTCACAATTCCAAGCTTTTTATTTTCCTTTTTTGATTTTACAGTGTCTGGCTATTTACATATATGTATAATTCCAGATTAGTCATTTGTATAGCCCATTTCCCCCCGTCCCACCCCTCCAGGTCATTGCATAGCCCCATGTATGATCCCTTAGACCCACAGTACACTGACAATAGTTCTCTCTTTTACATAAGATAGTATAGAGTTCCATGTTGCTCTTTCCATATCTCTCATCCACTCTTCCTTCCCCCTAATGTCCATAAGTCTGTTCTCTATGACTGTTTTTTCCATCAGTGCTCTGAGTATGTATTTATCCATACAAACTTACTAGATTTCATATATATGTGTTAGTATACTATATTTATTCTTCTCTTTTTGACTTACTTCACTTTGTATAATAGGTTCTAGATCCATCTATCTCATTAGAACTGAATCTTCTATATTTCTTTTTCCAAATGAGAAGTATTCTATTGTATGTATATATACCAGAACTTCTTTATCCATTCATTTGTCGATGGACTTCTAGGTTGCTTTCATGATGTAGTTATTTAAATAGTTAAATTTTGGTTCACATGTTTCTTATATTTCAATGTGACCACTGAATTCCTTTTTTAATTAACATTTTTGTGAAAAATCTCATCTTTTAAAATCTTTATTTGCATTTTATTAAAAATGCAAAATAGGTGGGAAATTACATGTATACACACACACATGCATATGTGTTTACTTGGCTTCTAAATCATAAAAAAGTTAAAAACAATATTCTTACTCTGATTTCTCTCAATTATTACTATTTCCAGACATTTTATCAGACATAAAATTATATTACTGCTAATTTACTATTTTTCATTTTGTTTTTGAGCTTCAAGAAAGTGTTCATATTCCAAGTATAATTCAAGACCAGATTGATTATTAACCTGTCTACCAGTAACAATTTAACATCCATTTTTCCTAAGTAATACATTCATTTCTTCTTATAAAATGGACAGAAAGTGATATATAAGAAATATTTTCAAATTAATGTCCACTGATTGATAAATATTTATGCTGTTAAACATGCTCCCAGTAGAGATACTATAATATACTTGCTGGTGCCATAGTGCACAATAATAAGTTCACACTATGTTAGAGCTCATTTGGCATCTATACACCAATGTCCTTAACTTGTTGGCTTGGCTGACAGAGCTGCTTGAATTTTAAAACATATAGATCTCAAATATATTTTATATAAAATAATTTCCTAAAGTTATTGTTAAACAGTGACAAATAGATATTAATTTGTGAATATTAAAATTTAGCATGAATTATAATGGTTATATAAGTTTAGTTATTGATATTGTTCATTTTTGTTATATCTCTTTACTATAAGAATAATACTTAGTATTTCTGTTCCTGTACAAAATGATAATATATTTAGTAAATCTTAGTTGAGATTTGGAGAAGCTAATACATGAAAACTTAAAATCTGGTGACAGCTTCACTATTTTAAATTCAGATCAGGTATCTGTAAAATTTGTTTTTATAACAATACATTAGGTCTCATGCCCTACTTACATTTTTTTGGGCACATCGAGTACCAAGAAACCTCCTTTTAACAAATATCTTTAAAAATTCATTTGTGAAGTAACATTAAGACCTCCTAAAACCCTTGTATTCCCTTGCAGGGGAAATTATTTATACATCTATCTTTCAGGCCCTCCCACACAATCTAAAGCATATATATTCCGCTTTAAAACAAGTGTCAATACCTACTAATTGCTTCCTGAGTAGATTTTGGTATTATTTCAATGAGAGGTATAATTTAGCAAACAGATTTAGCAAGCAGCAGATAAAACAATTAGTACAAAGATCTTCTGTGAAAGAAGTGACTGGAAGTACACCTGCAGTGAAGGCTGAATTTGTAATTTAGAAAACACATTTAACAAGTGGCAGATTCAACAATTAGTCTAAAAATCTTTTTGTAGGAGAAATAACTCACAGAATAGGAAGTAAGACACATTTGCATAAAAATAATATGTCAATTTCTCTGAAAAGCAAATAGTTTTCCATATCCACCTCTTAACCTCTGTTCTTTCTTTATGATTCCCTTTCTCATTTTTTAGCACAGATGGTCAAGGCTCTAGAGTATTTCAGAAGTCATGATACACGCATTGTTGTCATATGTAGTCCAACCACTGAATTTTTAACAAATAACCACTCTCTAGTGGGTCGAAATATCTATTGGATTGTAGAAGGAAATAAAACCCTTTCTCTTTTGCCTGTTTGGGCCTTCACTCTTCTGATCATAGTTGTGACATTACAAATTGAACTGACATATTAGTCACATTTAAAATGTTTGGAAAGCTAAACCAACGTGACCTTACTCTAACAGTATTTAGGGTATCATCCATTACTAAGGTCTTGATGCAGAAGCAAATAGAGCATTAAAATAGAACAATAGACTAAAGAATGGAATCACAGTAAGTTTCATTGTCGTGCATCAGCTTCAAATTTCTCACACTTAATTACAAAAGAAAGACTGTAGTATGGATGCTGGGCCCTCAGGGGTAGGATCTTGTGCAACACCTTAATTAAACTCTTATTAAATTAAGAAGCACTGCTTAGCAAAGGCCTTACTTTATGAGTTTGGGTTACTTTATATATTGATGAGAAGTCCACCATAACCAATGACTGTCACCGTGAAAGTCTCTTTACATTTAGAGTTATATAGTCCTTGGGAATTATGCCATGTAAAGCAATTTACTGATTTTAGAGATACTATGTCAGACTCTTAGTCTTTCCAGGTACCTCAGTTGTAAAGAATCCATCTGCACTGTAGGAAACACAGGTAGGGAAGATACCCTGGAGAAGGAAATAACATTCCACTTCAGTATTCTTGCCTGTGAAATCCCATGGATTGAAGACAGGCTACAGTCCATGGGGTCAGCGCTTACGAGTATTTTGACAATGAGAGGTATAATTTAGCAAACAGATTTAGCAAGCAGCAGATAAAACAATTAGTACAAAGATCTTCTGTGAAAGAAGTGACTGGAAGTACACCTGCAGTGAAGGCTGAATTTGTAATTTAGAAAACACATTTAACAAGTGGCAGATTCAACAATTAGTCTAAAAATCTTTTTGTAGGAGAAATAACTCACAGAATAGGAAGTAAGACACATTTGCATAAAAATAATATGTCAATTTCTCTGAAAAGCAAATAGTTTTCCATATCCACCTCTTAACCTCTGTTCTTTCTTTATGATTCCCTTTCTCATTTTTTAGCACAGATGGTCAAGGCTCTAGAGTATTTCAGAAGTCATGATACACGCATTGTTGTCATATGTAGTCCAACCACTGAATTTTTAACAAATAACCACTCTCTAGTGGGTCGAAATATCTATTGGATTGTAGAAGGAAATAAAACCCTTTCTCTTTTGCCTGTTTGGGCCTTCACTCTTCTGATCATAGTTGTGACATTACAAATTGAACTGACATATTAGTCACATTTAAAATGTTTGGAAAGCTAAACCAACGTGACCTTACTCTAACAGTATTTAGGGTATCATCCATTACTAAGGTCTTGATGCAGAAGCAAATAGAGCATTAAAATAGAACAATAGACTAAAGAATGGAATCACAGTAAGTTTCATTGTCGTGCATCAGCTTCAAATTTCTCACACTTAATTACAAAAGAAAGACTGTAGTATGGATGCTGGGCCCTCAGGGGTAGGATCTTGTGCAACACCTTAATTAAACTCTTATTAAATTAAGAAGCACTGCTTAGCAAAGGCCTTACTTTATGAGTTTGGGTTACTTTATATATTGATGAGAAGTCCACCATAACCAATGACTGTCACCGTGAAAGTCTCTTTACATTTAGAGTTATATAGTCCTTGGGAATTATGCCATGTAAAGCAATTTACTGATTTTAGAGATACTATGTCAGACTCTTAGTCTTTCCAGGTACCTCAGTTGTAAAGAATCCATCTGCACTGTAGGAAACACAGGTAGGGAAGATACCCTGGAGAAGGAAATGACATTCCACTTCAGTATTCTTGCCTGTGAAATCCCATGGATTGAAGAATGTGGCAGGCTACAGTCCATGGGGTCACAAAGAGCCACATATGACTTAGCGACTGCATGCTAAGTTGCTTCAGTTTTCTGTATGTATAAAAATAATTTTTAGGGATTTCCCTGGTGGTCCAGCGATTAGGAATCTGTGCTCTCAGTGCTGGGGACCTGGGTTCAATCCCTGGTCAGGGTGCTAGATCCCACATACCATAACTAAGACCCAGTGCAACCAAATAAATACATTAAAAATAATAAGAATAATTTTTATTCATGCAACTCTGGGCCTTACCAGGTAGCTCAGTGGTAATGAATATGTCCGCCAACACAGGAGATGCAGGCTTGATCCCTGGATCAGAAAACTACCCTGGAGGAGGAAATGACCACCCACTCATGTATTCTCGCCAAAGATAACCCCATGGATAGAGGAGCCTGGCAAGCCGCTGTCCATAGGGTCACAGAGTCAGACATGCTTGAGTGAGCACACACACAGCTTGAAACTCTACAGTTGAAATGTCCCCAATTTATTTAATGCAGAAAAGTCCCTTGCACAAGTATGTATATTCTTATTCATTTTCCAAACTTCATTTGTTGCTTATGCTCTCTGTAAAGTTTTGGTATTTTTTGTTGTTCAGTGTTGCTCTTTTATGTTTGTTTTAGTTTTATTCTATTCTGAAAGAAGGGGCTGGTGTTTTGTCATTTTTTTTTTTTTCTCTACAAAGTTTACAGGCAATATGGAGTCAGCTCTGTCACTGTAAAAGTAAGACATCGTAGACAATAGGCAAACAAATGGATGTGATTATATAGCAGTAAAACGTTACTTACAAAAGCAGGCGGCAGGCATGATTTGGCCCATGGTCACCCTCCTTTAGGGAATCATTAATTAGTGTTGAGTGCATTCACTCACACTGCATTCACTCTGGAAGAAGCTTCATTAGCTATGTGCCTCAAGACTGATTGTCTACTCTAGGGCAATTCTATGAAATATGAATTCAGTACTGAGTAACAGTAGATCTCCCAAAACATTATCTTTTAATTTAGTGAAAAATATTCTATGCATTCCTGTATTATGTGATAGTTGAAAACAGTTTATTTATAAAATAAATTAATTGATATTATAAAATAAAAATTTATGTAATATGGAATATTATATGTTAAATAATACTTGTATATAGCATATTTTGAATGTGCTTTAATTTTTTAAAATAACATAGCCACATTTGCTTAAGGATATGTTCCATTATATCAAATGGCCAAGTTCAACACTGCAAAACTGAAATTACATTTGTACCAACCTAGTCATTTTGCTCATGGTGATGCATATGTTTCAGTGCTCCTCTTTCACTTCTTTCACCCTCTCCTTCCTCTGCTGTGTCCACAAGTCTGATCTCCATGTCTGTGTATCCATTGCTGCCCTGTAGATAGAGCAGTTTCATGGCAATTTTAAAATAGAGAAATTAGAAGTAAAGAAATGATAAAAATATGTTAATAAACTGCATATGCCACAAATAGGAAACAGAAACTAACAATGCTGTGTATTTCATGGTTTTAGGAAAAACAAGGTCAAGACATGATTTTATTGTCTCTACTATTATTTTAAAGTTTCTTGAAAGAATGGCCATCTGATGTACCACAAATTCTATTGGTCAACAGCTTGTTGTTGTTACTCCAGATAAGATAGTTAATACATAAGTGATTTCTCCAACACAGTGATTTCTCTAAGTTGACTACAAGTTAGTCATCCATTTTTAACTCTTCTCAAAGTGGTTCTAGTGGTAAAGAATCGTGTCAACGCAGGATACAGAAGAGACAGATCTCCAGGTTCAGAATAATAGAAACCCTCTGCAGTATACTTGCCTGGAAAATTCTGTGAAGAGAAGAGTCTAGTGGACTATATTACACCAGGGTCACAAAAGAGAAAAGTCATGATTGTCTACTCAAAAGGGCAATTTGGCCCATGGTCACCCTCCTTTAGGGAATCATTAATTAGTGTTGAGTGCATTCACTCACACTGCATTCACTCTGGAAGAAGCTTCATTAGCTATGTGCCTCAAGACTGATTGTCTACTCTAGGGCAATTCTATGAAATATGAATTCAGTACTGAGTAACAGTAGATCTCCCAAAACATTATCTTTTAATTTAGTGAAAAATATTCTATGCATTCCTGTATTATGTGATAGTTGAAAACAGTTTATTTATAAAATAAATTAATTGATATTATAAAATAAAAATTTATGTAATATGGAATATTATATGTTAAATAATACTTGTATATAGCATATTTTGAATGTGCTTTAATTTTTTAAAATAACATAGCCACATTTGCTTAAGGATATGTTCCATTATATCAAATGGCCAAGTTCAACACTGCAAAACTGAAATTACATTTGTACCAACCTAGTCATTTTGCTCATGGTGATGCATATGTTTCAGTGCTCCTCTTTCACTTCTTTCACCCTCTCCTTCCTCTGCTGTGTCCACAAGTCTGATCTCCATGTCTGTGTATCCATTGCTGCCCTGTAGATAGAGCAGTTTCATGGCAATTTTAAAATAGAGAAATTAGAAGTAAAGAAATGATAAAAATATGTTAATAAACTGCATATGCCACAAATAGGAAACAGAAACTAACAATGCTGTGTATTTCATGGTTTTAGGAAAAACAAGGTCAAGACATGATTTTATTGTCTCTACTATTATTTTAAAGTTTCTTGAAAGAATGGCCATCTGATGTACCACAAATTCTATTGGTCAACAGCTTGTTGTTGTTACTCCAGATAAGATAGTTAATACATAAGTGATTTCTCCAACACAGTGATTTCTCTAAGTTGACTACAAGTTAGTCATCCATTTTTAACTCTTCTCAAAGTGGTTCTAGTGGTAAAGAATCTGCGTGTCAACGCAGGATACAGAAGAGACACAGTTTTGATCTCCAGGTTCAGAAGATCTGGAGGAGGAAGTAGAAACCCTCTGCAGTATACTTGCCTGGAAAATTCTGTGAAGAGAAGAGTCTAGTGGACTATATTACACCAGGGTCACAAAAGGTAGAACATGACCGAGTGCATATGAGAGAAAGAGAGAGATTAATTTAGTCATTCAGAAAGCAGTAGCAGGCACCAAAATGTACGACTGTCAACAGACGACATGAACTATATATGATGATATTCCTTTTTCCAGGAAAAATATATTCCTTTTCTTATGTCTAAGAAATAAGCGATATGGATCACTTAGACATTTGTTATCTTTCTGACTTTTACAGTTTTCCTTCTGATAACTTCTTTTCTCTTCAAACCTAATTTATACTGTTTGACAAAAATGTCCTCACTGTAGAAAGAGAGGAAAGAAGAAAATGAAATCCGATATTTACTAGTTAGCAAATATTGATCATGACCCTAGGGTGCTTGGAAACATTTTTAGTTATTAAAATAGGTGCAAGCTTAAACTTTTTAAATGGAGAAAAAAGCAAATAGATTAAAGACCAATACTCAGATATCATCAAGTATACCCTTTCATTTTACAAAAGGAAAAAGAAAACCCAGGTAAGGAGTTTGACTTATCAAATGTCATCCAAATTGTTAAGAGAAAATGAGAACTTGAATGGTTCTATCTGACGACAGTGTTTTCGGTTAACATTTTTACATTTTTTGGTCTGCAATATAACTTTGCCTATTTTTAAAAAAATTTTTGGCCACATTTATTGGTCTTTCATTTATTTATTTTCATCCATCTTTGTTCTTTGGCCTTTGTGGGCCTCCCATAGCAGTGGCTTCTCTTGTTGCAGAGCACTGGCTCTGGGTGTATGCATTGCTTGCAGAAGCATCCTTGCGCTCAAGACATGATTTTATTGTCTCTACTATTATTTTAAAGTTTCTTGAAAGAATGGCCATCTGATGTACCACAAATTCTATTGGTCAACAGCTTGTTGTTGTTACTCCAGATAAGATAGTTAATACATAAGTGATTTCTCCAACACAGTGATTTCTCTAAGTTGACTACAAGTTAGTCATCCATTTTTAACTCTTCTCAAAGTGGTTCTAGTGGTAAAGAATCTGCGTGTCAACGCAGGATACAGAAGAGACACAGTTTTGATCTCCAGGTTCAGAAGATCTGGAGGAGGAAGTAGAAACCCTCTGCAGTATACTTGCCTGGAAAATTCTGTGAAGAGAAGAGTCTAGTGGACTATATTACACCAGGGTCACAAAAGGTAGAACATGACCGAGTGCATATGAGAGAAAGAGAGAGATTAATTTAGTCATTCAGAAAGCAGTAGCAGGCACCAAAATGTACGACTGTCAACAGACGACATGAACTATATATGATGATATTCCTTTTTCCAGGAAAAATATATTCCTTTTCTTATGTCTAAGAAATAAGCGATATGGATCACTTAGACATTTGTTATCTTTCTGACTTTTACAGTTTTCCTTCTGATAACTTCTTTTCTCTTCAAACCTAATTTATACTGTTTGACAAAAATGTCCTCACTGTAGAAAGAGAGGAAAGAAGAAAATGAAATCCGATATTTACTAGTTAGCAAATATTGATCATGACCCTAGGGTGCTTGGAAACATTTTTAGTTATTAAAATAGGTGCAAGCTTAAACTTTTTAAATGGAGAAAAAAGCAAATAGATTAAAGACCAATACTCAGATATCATCAAGTATACCCTTTCATTTTACAAAAGGAAAAAGAAAACCCAGGTAAGGAGTTTGACTTATCAAATGTCATCCAAATTGTTAAGAGAAAATGAGAACTTGAATGGTTCTATCTGACGACAGTGTTTTCGGTTAACATTTTTACATTTTTTGGTCTGCAATATAACTTTGCCTATTTTTAAAAAAATTTTTGGCCACATTTATTGGTCTTTCATTTATTTATTTTCATCCATCTTTGTTCTTTGGCCTTTGTGGGCCTCCCATAGCAGTGGCTTCTCTTGTTGCAGAGCACTGGCTCTGGGTGTATGCATTCCAGAGCTCTGACTTGGTAATTGGACACATGCATCTGGCCATTCCACAGCACACGGGATCTTCCCAGACCAGGGATTTAACTGGTGCCCCTTGCACTGCAAGGAGGAGTCCTGACCCACTGGACCACCAGGGAAGCCCAACTTTGCCTATTTTATGATATTCTTTAATACTTCTTTTGAATTATAAATATAATTTCTTCTTTTTATAATTTATACTACTATCAAGAATTATAAGTAAACAGTTAATATTTTGTACTAATTTTACTCTTTTTAGAATTTTGTATTATTTCAGCTATATTAGGCAATGGTGTTCCTCTTGCTCTCATATTTCTGCTTAATAAACCAGTGGATGAGACATTCACCCTCTTTCTACATGTGGGAAGATACTTTCGCACTTAAAATCTCCTTATAACCAGCCTCTCCAAAGGCAAGAGGAGTGTCTTAATGAAGAGTTAGGCACTCACCAGACCACGTTCACTGTCATATGGAAGGAAATCCTGAATGAAAGGCTTGGTACCTGGCTTTATCATTCTCTTCTTTTTTCCATTCCTGACCTCATGCAACAAGCACAAAGGGACAGCTTTGCTCTCTCCATATAGGCCTATGACCTTCATTCTTCCTGCTGTTTTAGGTAAGCAGACTTGTAGTGAAGAAAAGGAAGTTCTTCATTCTCAGCCCACTTCCTCTCTTTAAAGAAAAAATCTTGGAAATATTTCAGGAACTATAGCAAGCAGTATCATCTAAATGGAGTTTTACTACTTTTCCCAATTAGTTGGAAGAGGGTGGTTCCTATGACCAGTGCATTCTCTTGACAAAATTCTGTTAGCCTTTGCCCTACTTCATTTTGTACTCCAAGGTCAAACTTGCCTGTTACTCCAGGTATCGCTTGACATTCTACTTTTGCGTTCTAGTTTCCTATGATGAAAAAGGCATCTTTTTTTTTTTTTTTTGCCTCTAAGTCATCATTTATTTTTTCATCCAACTTTATTCTTTGGCCTGTGTGAGTCTCCCATTGCAGTGACCTCTCTAGTTGCAGAGAATCGGCTGTGGGTGCATGCGCTCAAGGGCAATGGCTGGAAGTTGGACACACCAGCCCAACTGTTCCACAGCATGTGGGATATTCCTGGGTCAGGGATTGAACTGATGACCCTTATATTGCAAGGTGGACTCTATCCACTGGACCACCAGGGAAACCCAGGACATCTTTTCTTTGGTGTTAGTTCTAGGAGATCGTATAAGTCTTCATAGGTCTTATAGGTCTTGTTCAACTTCATCTTCAGCGTTAGTGGTTCGGACATAGACTTGGATTACTGTGATGTAGAATCGTTTGCTATTTATTACAACAATAAAGGAGAGGTGAGATGAGACTTTACATCAAACTTTTGAGTATACTATGTAGGGAGGGTAAAATATCTTCCAACTGTGTGATGTTCTTTCTTTAGATTTACTCCTTAAGGGATTCTCTCTCAGCGTCTTTGATGTGTTCTTACTACAAGAAGAATGAATGAGCCAAAAGAAGTCTCAAGTCCTTATTTGGTGAGCACTCCTTGAACTTGAAATGTATAGGATTGGATATGTTCTGGCAACTCTAACACTGGGTTTTGGGGGTTTCTTAATTCTTCTTTTGTACTTTCTTCTTGAAATTTATGTTTCAATGAAAGTTTAATTTAGGAAATGAAAGCATGGATTAATGAATGAACTATTTCAGAAAAGAAATGTAAACTGAACATATGGGTGGAAGTTGGAAAGGAAATAGTGATGATATGTAGCAGTACTAGGATAGGAAAAGAAGAACGAAACTTAAATCATGTGCTTTTCAATAATTAAGGTCTTCTCAATCTGAAAGGAAGTTAATGGAATTGTCACAAACAGTTTGAGGAGTCTTAAAATCAAAGACACAGATGTATTGCCAATATAGATGTTAACAACTATACGTGATTTCTATGACCTAAGCACAGGAAAAGATTCTATAACTTCATATGTAAACTTTTTTGCAGAGTTGTAGAAGGGAATAGGCATTCAGAGTAATTGAAAAGTGTGATCGATACAAGGTATGGGTTTGAGATATTTTTAAGTCAAGAGAAATGTTGACCAATGTTCTAGAAGTGGCTCTGGCAGGCAAGAGCACAGTTAATGTCACAGTCATTATGACTGAAATTTTGAGAAGGTAAAGAAGCAGTCTCCATAGTGGAAGCATTGGAATAGAATGTTTGAAAGAGAAATATCTTTATTTAATATTTGCTGAAATAAGAGACGTATCACCATGATTTGTGGTGCATAATTATAGGCAGAAGAGGTGAGAGTAATTAAAAAATAAAGTGAACAAAGCAATTTTTATATAAGAGACTATGCAAGCAGATAAATGAGAAGTTCATTTGCATAGCAGTAGATGTGATGAGCAGGGTGATTGAAATACTTGATTAGAAGGAAAATGTATCCTGACATTTTATGTCTGATTTAGAAGAGAGGGTTTATTTTCACCTGGGTATCTAAACTAGGATATGGCTATCTGATTTAAATGATTTTCTAGTATTCTTTTTACAGAGTTAAAAATATAACATGCAAATTCAAATTGTTGTCATGAGACAGGATGAAGTCATTTATATACTAACATATTTATGTGTTACAATTTTATTCAACCTTCTTGTCTTAATTCAAATCATTGGCCTTTGGTGAGCCCTTCATTGACCTCTGTTCATACCCAGGCTAAATTTTATGTCAAGTGCATACAAAATCAAATTATCTGGCAAAAAAGGAAATCATGAAGAGTCGGAGATGTGTTATAGAGCTAAAGAAATAGACATAAAACAGGACAGAGCTAGGGTAGGGTTTAGAGTGTGTGTGGGGGTGGGTGGGGTGGGTGAATGCTCAGTTACTCAGTTGTGTGTGACTCTTTGAGTCACCATGCACTATAGCCCACCAAACTCCTCTGTTTATAGAATTTTCCCGGAAAGAATGTTGGAGTGGGATACCGTTTCCTACTCCAGGTGATCTTCCCAACTCAGTGAGTGAACCCTCCTCTCTTACATTGACAGGCCCATTCTTTACCAGCTGAGCCACCAGGCAAGCCCAATAGTGTGAGATCATAAACATGACTAACATCCATAACTATATGGAGTAAAGAAAATATTGAGGGGAGGCTGGTGTACTAACCATTTATTTGAGACATTTAATAAATAGATAATAAATAGATATTTGATAGAAGAGAAAAAACAGACTAGAAACTTCAAAAAATGCTAAAATTATCTTTTATAGGAAGTATTCTCTTTTTTACTTGAAATTTTCTGTATAAAAACTAATATATGTATGAAAGTTTCTCTCTGTTATAGTAACAAAAATGTATACCTACCCTTATAAACAAGTTTTCCCTGATTGAAGATCAATGGATTATCTCTTAAAAATCTCTACTTTGGTTTCCTTTGCTGGTTTCTTATCCCTTAAGCAACTGATAAATGTTGCAGCACCATAAGGCTCAGTCCTGTGTTCTTTGCTCTAATTGTATTCATTCCCAACATTACTTTATCTGTCCCCTTGTCCTTAAGTACCATTTAAAACTGATAATATCTGTGATATTTACTTTCTATCTCTTCTCTGAACTCAATCCAAATATACAAAATAATAATTAACATCTAAGTTTGTATATCTATACTATGTGTTTGGATATATGCCATTCCAAATCTTCTCCTCCTGCATTTTCCATTTCAAGAATTGATACCAGCATTGAACCCATTAGCTCAGGCCAGAGACTTCAGTAACTAACTTAACAGCCCTTTTCCTCTTTTTCTATGGTCAATATTTCAGTATTCAATCTTTCTTTTCAACCCTGAAAAAAGTGCTATACATATTTAAACTGCAGAACTAATACAGTTCTCGTGATCTGGGGTATTGTCTAGACATGAATTTTGACTAATTTTAGCATACAACATTTTTGAACTTAGCGTTGACTATGGTAATGATGAGGAGTGACCAGTATGATAAAATGCAGGTCATAGTTTATACATTTATGATGCAATGGAGTTTTCCTGAATGGGTATGCCAGATTTTCAAATAAATGCTGTGCATTTGTGAGAGAACTTTGGTATAGAAGAATAAATACAACAGCTGCTTTTTAATCATATGTGGAAATTATGATTCTAATCTGTTGCATTTAATAGCACAATACATTTGAGAGAATGCAGAACCAAGTATTCATGATACTAAGCATTTTTGCACAATAAGCATCACTAAAATAACTCATGCACTATACTTTTGAGAACTGATTGGCATTTTTCTGTACTGGGCTCATTTCTTTCCCTAACACATGGCACTAGCAAATAACCTTGAACTTGGTTGGATAAAAGGCTTTTACCACTGTTTTCTAAGATTTTCAGGTTAGCTATCCATGTCTCTATACTACATAGTAGCATAGGTAGTATAGTGTAGAGATCTGCTTTGGAGAAGTGACATACCTGGGAATGATATCAGGTATTAATATCCTCTTTGTTCAAATACTTCAATGAGAGAGCATAATGTGTCACCAAAGTAAATGGTAAATCTAACCATATTCAGTATTTAAGATAGTATGGGAAATACTTTCACTTATTGCCAATAGTACCATTCATGCACATATCTGTAGTTATGGTATTAATATATATTATTTTGGCACTTTCATTAATCCTTAGGATTCTTAGATACTTTTTTCTGTTCACCATCTTAGTCCAATAAACCATTCTTTAAAATTTTTGTTACTTTAGAATAAATCAAAAAAGAAAAATGAATATTAAAAAGACAAACTTAGAAATTTTACACACAGTTTACACATGATAAATACAACACTGGACAAGATGTCTAAAATAAACATTTCAGTATTATGAAAATCATTTCAACAGATTGGAAGATAGCTACTTTTGAGTAAAGGAAAACTACTGAACTTTGAGTAAGAACAATGGAAATCTGTAGTGTTAGTTCCTACATAACACAGTGGTTTAACCAAAGCAGGCTGGTTCTAAGTGTCTACAACTTCATTAAACTTCAGACTGTCACTTAGAACAGAGAGCAAAACATGCTATAGTTAGAGTAATTATTAGTAACATTGGTAGTTGGTTAGCTGGTAAATTGTGTCCAACTCCTGTGACATCAAGCACTGTAGCCCACCAGCCCATTCTGCCCGTGGAATTTTCCATGCAAGAACACTGAAGAGGGTTGCCATTTCCTCCTCCAGGGGATCTTTCCAATCCAGGAATGAAACTTGCATCTCATACATTTCCTGATTGACAGGCCAATTCTTTATACCTGAGATACCTGGGAAGCCCAATAGTGGTAGCTTCAGTGGCAAATAATCAGAAAAATTAGATACTTAAAGAACCTAAAATTGGATCCTGGTTGGGACAAACAGGAGTCAACCTTCCTATTATTTTCTAGAAAGATACAGAAAATAAGACAAGAAGAAAAGGATTTGCTAAGCTTACACGACATCTCCTGCTGACTGAAACAGGTTCATGCAAGTACAGGAGAGCCTAGAAAGGACACATTTATCACATCGCTGTGCTGCCATGTAACTGTGCACATGTAGAGAGAACACAATATGTTCCTGTGAAAACATAAAGCCAAGGTAGACTTGAAAATGACCTGAAACTGAGAACTGCTCTACAACCTGAACGTAGATCATGAGCAAAGGACCAAACCTTACCGATTCAGACTGTCTGAGCTCAACTTTTGAATAATCACTGAGTGCTCAGGAAGATCCCTGGGAGAAAGACATGACAACCCACTCCACTATTCTTGCCTGGAGAATCCCATGGACAGAGAAGCCTGGCGAGCTAGAGTCCAGGAGTCACAAAGAATTGGACATGACTGAAGCAGCCTAACATGCACACACATCATCTGGTGGAAGCAAGTTTAATAGAAGGCTAACATGCCCTTTTGGATGTAAAGTGTATTTTTCAACTCAGTGACAGTACCTTTGAGGTTCTATAATTCAAGTTGTATTATGAAAATCATTTCAACAGATTGGAAGATAGCTACTTTTGAGTAAAGGAAAACTACTGAACTTTGAGTAAGAACAATGGAAATCTGTAGTGTTAGTTCCTACATAACACAGTGGTTTAACCAAAGCAGGCTGGTTCTAAGTGTCTACAACTTCATTAAACTTCAGACTGTCACTTAGAACAGAGAGCAAAACATGCTATAGTTAGAGTAATTATTAGTAACATTGGTAGTTGGTTAGCTGGTAAATTGTGTCCAACTCCTGTGACATCAAGCACTGTAGCCCACCAGCCCATTCTGCCCGTGGAATTTTCCATGCAAGAACACTGAAGAGGGTTGCCATTTCCTCCTCCAGGGGATCTTTCCAATCCAGGAATGAAACTTGCATCTCATACATTTCCTGATTGACAGGCCAATTCTTTATACCTGAGATACCTGGGAAGCCCAATAGTGGTAGCTTCAGTGGCAAATAATCAGAAAAATTAGATACTTAAAGAACCTAAAATTGGATCCTGGTTGGGACAAACAGGAGTCAACCTTCCTATTATTTTCTAGAAAGATACAGAAAATAAGACAAGAAGAAAAGGATTTGCTAAGCTTACACGACATCTCCTGCTGACTGAAACAGGTTCATGCAAGTACAGGAGAGCCTAGAAAGGACACATTTATCACATCGCTGTGCTGCCATGTAACTGTGCACATGTAGAGAGAACACAATATGTTCCTGTGAAAACATAAAGCCAAGGTAGACTTGAAAATGACCTGAAACTGAGAACTGCTCTACAACCTGAACGTAGATCATGAGCAAAGGACCAAACCTTACCGATTCAGACTGTCTGAGCTCAACTTTTGAATAATCACTGAGTGCTCAGGAAGATCCCTGGGAGAAAGACATGACAACCCACTCCACTATTCTTGCCTGGAGAATCCCATGGACAGAGAAGCCTGGCGAGCTAGAGTCCAGGAGTCACAAAGAATTGGACATGACTGAAGCAGCCTAACATGCACACACATCATCTGGTGGAAGCAAGTTTAATAGAAGGCTAACATGCCCTTTTGGATGTAAAGTGTATTTTTCAACTCAGTGACAGTACCTTTGAGGTTCTATAATTCAAGTTGTATTATATTCTTTTAATCAATGATCATGATGCATAACTTCAATAAGAATAAGTGGGTAAAAACAGATTGACTTTTCTCACCACTTTCCAGAATCCCAATAGTTGAATTTAATCTCTCTGCCCCTGAGGTCATGAGCTCTGCTTGATAATGGATTCTGATTTCCAAAGAGAAAAGATATACAGGGGCTTCCCTGGTGGTCCAATGTGTAAGGACACCACCTTGTACTGCAAGGGACGCCGGTTTGATTCCTGGCCTGGGAAGATCCCACGTGCTGCAGAACAGCTGGACCAATATGTCCAACATCCGAATCGGAGCTCTGGAGCAAGAGAGACCACTGTGATGGGAGGCCCACACAGGCCAAAGAACAAAGATAAATAGATGAAGGATTAATTTTAAAAAATGCAGGAAAAAGAAAAGATATAGATAATAAGTATAGAAAGGATACAATTTTTAGAAACATTTCCTCTCAGTGTTTGAATGCTCTGTAAAAATTATTAAACAATATTGGCCATCATGACCTGCCAAGGGTAATACCAATGTCTGGTTCTTACCACCTATAATAGCCAATATTGGAAATCTACAGTTCCCTGAACAACAGGGATGGTGAGTGCCAGCAATTGCTCAAGATTGATTACAGCATTAGAGATTGTTTTAACAATCATGTTGCATTGAGTCTCAGAATTTTCAGCTAATTCCCTTATTAGAGACTGACTAAAGGAACAGACTTACTGTAGATACTGAGTTTGTTTCAGTGGTAAAATGAGTGGACTGTAACAGAAATTTCAGTGCTCTACCTCACCTCCACCTGTGCATCTCTCATTTCATCATTTCAGCAAATGACTCTACCTAGCTCAGACACTCCCCTGGCTAACAAAACACCACATCATTTCTGTTCTTTTTTTTTTTTTTTGTCATGGTACTTCTTTATACACTCATCAGAAGTGCACTCATCATGAACATAAGTGGACCTGGTAATGTGAAAGTGTTAATATTTCACAACCATCAGCCAATAAGGTAGAATACAGCTAACCAAAGCTTCAGATTTCTTTAAAAAGATAGGCTATATACTACTTAGAAATTCCTGGTAGAAGCAAACTTTTATTAATTGGCATTGGTCTCAGTAACAGACACTTATGCTGGCTTTTGCCATTTCCCATCTCACTTAACCTGTCTCTCAATTTTTCTTTCCAAAATCACCAATCAAAAAAGTCTACAATACTCAATCCCTGCCTAAATTTCTACCTTGAGCGGGAATAAAAAAAAGTTGTAAAAGTATTACATTTCACCATTAACTACCATAATTAGTAGCAAGGGTTGACCAATTTGCTTGACCATCCCTTGAAAAAAAAAAAATAAATCCAGTATTTACTCTGTTAGTTTCACTGGTAGTTCAGTAGTAAAGAATTCTCCTTTCAGATTAGGAGATGTTGGTTCAATCTTCGGGTCAGGAAAAGCCCCTAGAGAAGGAAATGACAACCCATCCCAGTTCTAGCCTCAGACTTCCATGGACAGAGAAGACTGGCAGGGCACAGTCAGTCCATGGGGTCAGAAAGCATGAGAAACAACTTGATGACTAAACAATAACAACAGCAATTTATTCTATTTATTTTAATGAAACCTACTATATAAAAATAATTCCAAAACATAAAATCAAAAGGTCAGATCCAATTGAATACATTCACTTTGGTTGCTAGTTCCATCCCTTTGGGGCATTCTATAAATAAAAGTGATTGTATATGAATACATTAGATTGAAATTTCAGTATTTACAAACAATTATCATATTCAAAGGACTTCCAATTTGAATCACCATTACAATTAATAATAGTACTGCATATATCTGAGAATAATTACTATCAATTTGGCCTCTATTACAAGTTATTACTTGTATTGAGATGGAAGTTACAAACTTCTTTTTCAATCTGTGCTTCTTTCAGAAACAAGGAAGGATAAAAGGTGTTATATAGTACAGAGATATGTAAGTCTTGGCTTACAAATGCTCAGGAACAAAATCCAGTTATAATCAAATAATCATGTCATTAGATGTCATACCTGCCATAAATTGTCTAAAAGATATCTCATTCTGTTTGAAGTGCTAATTAACTATAATTTAAAATTCATACTTAAATCTAGAAATATGAGGAAGCTATATAAGAATATGGGGTATATTATTTGTGAAAAGTTATTTCTTTCTGAAGGACTTGAAATATTTTCATATGTGTATACTTGGCAGTCCTGACTAAGTGTTATTTATTGACAAGGGAAGTTATTTATTATGTTATTGTCCTCTCAAATGTTTAGACTACTTATATATATTATTTTAAACATATGGGTTCTATAATGACTCATCTGAGGAGATTAATAAATGAGAGAATGTGTATGACGAAATAAAGCAGACATATTAAACATAAGTCTGGAAATTTGTGTCCTAGGTCATTTTCAAGTCAAACAAAAAGGATTGGTAGGTGTCCATAGAATTAACCAGGCAAGAATACTGGAGTGGGTAATATTCCATTCTCTAGGGGATCTTCCCAACCCAGGGATTGAATACTGGTCTCCTGTATTGCAGATGGATTCTTTATATATGAATATATATCCCATTTTAATTGTTGACAATTTATAGGCACTCCAATACTACTTTTCATTGTGTATGTCTATTTATGATGTGCTGAGTTTCAGTGAGTCTTACAAATGCTCATATTTTGAGAAATCTTTGCGAATATCTTCTTTTTCTCATAGATTCTGATAACAAGAAGCATGAAGGTTTACGATCATTCAGCATGACTTGTTTGTATAATAGGCACACACAGATACTTGGCCAAGGAAATCCTCTTCTTGGCAATTAAAAATAAGTTCTTGCAAGAAAAAAATATTGATAGAGGAGATATTACTCATCTATGTGTCTCATTCTTTGGGAACTGGTTCAGCCAGAGAGATAAGAAAAATATTGAAGGAAACTAAGGTTTTCATGGTTTATGAACCAGAGAAAATGAAGTGAATTAAAACAAAACTCTAGGAGCTGCTTCTATTGAATAAACCAGCAGGGATTCTTTAGTTGGTCAGTTGCCCTAATGAATACAGTCTGTTAATTAAAACAAGACCCTAAGAAAATGACTTTTATAATGAAAGACAATGTTTGACAAGCAATAAGAAATGTGTCTGAATGTGTCTTTAAAAGCTTATAAAACAAAAGAACAGAACAATGTCGTCAAGAAACTTTGTAAAAAAATATATAACTTGCAAGAATAATTGAATTATGAGTAGACATGTGAAGAAGTCAATTTAATTGCTCTTGAACCTTAGCAAAAGGGAATTTCATAGATTTTTCTATGGGCAGTCCTGACTCAGTGTTATTTATTGACAAGGGAAGTTATTTATTATGTTATTGTCCTCTCAAATGTTTAGACTACTTATATATATTATTTTAAACATATGGGTTCTATAATGACTCATCTGAGGAGATTAATAAATGAGAGAATGTGTATGACGAAATAAAGCAGACATATTAAACATAAGTCTGGAAATTTGTGTCCTAGGTCATTTTCAAGTCAAACAAAAAGGATTGGTAGGTGTCCATAGAATTAACCAGGCAAGAATACTGGAGTGGGTAATATTCCATTCTCTAGGGGATCTTCCCAACCCAGGGATTGAATACTGGTCTCCTGTATTGCAGATGGATTCTTTATATATGAATATATATCCCATTTTAATTGTTGACAATTTATAGGCACTCCAATACTACTTTTCATTGTGTATGTCTATTTATGATGTGCTGAGTTTCAGTGAGTCTTACAAATGCTCATATTTTGAGAAATCTTTGCGAATATCTTCTTTTTCTCATAGATTCTGATAACAAGAAGCATGAAGGTTTACGATCATTCAGCATGACTTGTTTGTATAATAGGCACACACAGATACTTGGCCAAGGAAATCCTCTTCTTGGCAATTAAAAATAAGTTCTTGCAAGAAAAAAATATTGATAGAGGAGATATTACTCATCTATGTGTCTCATTCTTTGGGAACTGGTTCAGCCAGAGAGATAAGAAAAATATTGAAGGAAACTAAGGTTTTCATGGTTTATGAACCAGAGAAAATGAAGTGAATTAAAACAAAACTCTAGGAGCTGCTTCTATTGAATAAACCAGCAGGGATTCTTTAGTTGGTCAGTTGCCCTAATGAATACAGTCTGTTAATTAAAACAAGACCCTAAGAAAATGACTTTTATAATGAAAGACAATGTTTGACAAGCAATAAGAAATGTGTCTGAATGTGTCTTTAAAAGCTTATAAAACAAAAGAACAGAACAATGTCGTCAAGAAACTTTGTAAAAAAATATATAACTTGCAAGAATAATTGAATTATGAGTAGACATGTGAAGAAGTCAATTTAATTGCTCTTGACCTACTCTTAGCAATTGCTTTGTTGATATTCTGTCTACCCCTTTTAGAGATATCTTTCCATTTCATAGATTTTTTTCTTCTGAAATAATATCTGCCCACACAGACACGTCACTGGCCTTTTATACCACTGTCAGTCAGAGTGACGTTGGACGGATAGCTATCTTGAGAAGAGCAGTGGTATAATTTCATGAGTGAGGTAACTCTCTTTGCCTGGGGACCAAACTGTGATGGAGACGACTGGCGGCCCTTAGCATTCAGCAATGAAAGTAGCAGGAAATAGGTGCAGCATGTCTGTGAAGGTGCTCTGGGTAGGATTGCAGACATTCTTAAATTCCCTCTTTTATGAAACTCAGATTAACTTGTTTGTCAATAACACAGTTTTTGACAGTTTCTGTGAAAAGCAATGAAATGAAAATTAGTGTGACCAAGTGCAATCTCTGTTCCTTCAACTGGTTATGGGGCTACATCATGTATACATTACCATTACCCTTCCTATTCTCTGGGAATCTTGATCTCCTTTCCATGCACCTAACCTCTTCTGGTAAAATTACTGTAAAAGCACTAGATGGTGACTATCCTGATGGGATAAACAGACTGGGACCTTATCTCTAGCAGGTCTCAACTTCTTGTAACTGAAAGACCCTGTAAAACTCTGACTTAAGCTAAAATATTTAGAGCTAAATGACTCATAGGGGACTGAGAGCTATCCTCACTGGCTCACTTGGGCATGCCATTCTTCTAGGAAATTACTAATCAATTATAACAAGATTAAGCTATAGAATTAACATGAAATGTGTGTCATAAAACTGAAATATAAATGTACATTATAACATATGCCTGAAGAACAAAATATATAATGTAAAAATTAGAATTTTCAACTTGTAATCTGGATTAAAACTTCATGTTATATTTGTCCATCTTCAGAGAAAAAGTTTAGGAAGAAAGAAATGTGTCTGAATGTGTCTTTAGCAAACAAAAAATGTCGTCAAGAAACTTTGTAAAAAAATATATAACTTGCAAGAATAATTGAATTATGAGTAGACATGTGAAGAAGTCAATTTAATTGCTCTTGACCTACTCTTAGCAATTGCTTTGTTGATATTCTGTCTACCCCTTTTAGAGATATCTTTCCATTTCATAGATTTTTTTCTTCTGAAATAATATCTGCCCACACAGACACGTCACTGGCCTTTTATACCACTGTCAGTCAGAGTGACGTTGGACGGATAGCTATCTTGAGAAGAGCAGTGGTATAATTTCATGAGTGAGGTAACTCTCTTTGCCTGGGGACCAAACTGTGATGGAGACGACTGGCGGCCCTTAGCATTCAGCAATGAAAGTAGCAGGAAATAGGTGCAGCATGTCTGTGAAGGTGCTCTGGGTAGGATTGCAGACATTCTTAAATTCCCTCTTTTATGAAACTCAGATTAACTTGTTTGTCAATAACACAGTTTTTGACAGTTTCTGTGAAAAGCAATGAAATGAAAATTAGTGTGACCAAGTGCAATCTCTGTTCCTTCAACTGGTTATGGGGCTACATCATGTATACATTACCATTACCCTTCCTATTCTCTGGGAATCTTGATCTCCTTTCCATGCACCTAACCTCTTCTGGTAAAATTACTGTAAAAGCACTAGATGGTGACTATCCTGATGGGATAAACAGACTGGGACCTTATCTCTAGCAGGTCTCAACTTCTTGTAACTGAAAGACCCTGTAAAACTCTGACTTAAGCTAAAATATTTAGAGCTAAATGACTCATAGGGGACTGAGAGCTATCCTCACTGGCTCACTTGGGCATGCCATTCTTCTAGGAAATTACTAATCAATTATAACAAGATTAAGCTATAGAATTAACATGAAATGTGTGTCATAAAACTGAAATATAAATGTACATTATAACATATGCCTGAAGAACAAAATATATAATGTAAAAATTAGAATTTTCAACTTGTAATCTGGATTAAAACTTCATGTTATATTTGTCCATCTTCAGAGAAAAAGTTTAGGAAGAAAGAAGATATCTACTGGATTTATGTTTTTAAAAACTGATGTAGAAATTAAGAGATATGGCAGTATGAAGTGTGTCAGGGACTTAGCCTCACATTTCAAAACACAGTAAGTTTTTCTTAATTTTTAACTAAATGTAATAGTAAAAGATTCCTAACTAGGTCAACAGATATATAAAACACTAATTTTTTAAAAACATTTATAACAAATCCATTTCACAATAGAAACCTAAAGAAAAAAATTAAGTTATCATAAAAAGATAAGAGAATCATGTCAGATATTGAACAACTTCAGAAAAGACATCCAATCATCACATATTGAAAGCTTAACTCAATGGTATTTTAAACATTTATTAAAAAGGAAAATGCATGTTTCTTTACATGAAGCAACTCACCAATATGAAAAAAATAAAGGACTATGAAAAGATGTTTCCTGTTCATGGAGTATGCACTTGTGTTGCAGAAGGGGTTTGTGTAACTCAAAGAAACTAAGAGCCATGCTGTGTAGGGCCACCTGAGAAGGATAGGTTGTAATAGAGAGCTCTGACAAAATATGATTCACTGGAATAGAGAATAGCAAACCATGCCAGTATTTTTACTGAAAGAACCCCACTGATTAGTATGAAATGGCAAAAGATACGACACTGGAAAATGAGACCCACAGGTTGGTAGGTGTCCAAAAAAAGTGACAAAAACTGGCTTAAAACTCAGCGTTCAAAAACTAAGATCATGGCCTCTGGTCCCATCATTTCATGACAAATAGAAACAGTGAAAGATTTTACGTTCTTGGCCTGAAAAATCACTGTGGACATAGATTGCAATCATGAAATTAAAACACACTTGCTCCTTGGAAGAAAAACTATGACAGTTGTTGAGAATATATCAAAAGGCAGAGACCTCACTTTGTTGACAAAGTTCCCTATAGTTGAAGCTATGGTTTTCCCAGTAGTCGTTTACAGATGTGAAAGTTGGACCATAAGAAGGTTGAACACAAAAGAATTGATGCTTTCTCACTGTGGTGCTGAATTAGCCTCTTGAGGGACATTTGGTCTGCAGGGAGATCAAACCAGTCAATCTTAAAGGACATCAATTCTGGATATTCAATATGTTGAAGCGGAAGCTCCAATACTTTGGCTATCTGATGCATAGAGCTGCCTCATTGGAAAAGACCCTAATGCTGGGGAAGATTGAAGGCAAAACCAGAATATCTACTGGATTTATGTTTTTAAAAACTGATGTAGAAATTAAGAGATATGGCAGTATGAAGTGTGTCAGGGACTTAGCCTCACATTTCAAAACACAGTAAGTTTTTCTTAATTTTTAACTAAATGTAATAGTAAAAGATTCCTAACTAGGTCAACAGATATATAAAACACTAATTTTTTAAAAACATTTATAACAAATCCATTTCACAATAGAAACCTAAAGAAAAAAATTAAGTTATCATAAAAAGATAAGAGAATCATGTCAGATATTGAACAACTTCAGAAAAGACATCCAATCATCACATATTGAAAGCTTAACTCAATGGTATTTTAAACATTTATTAAAAAGGAAAATGCATGTTTCTTTACATGAAGCAACTCACCAATATGAAAAAAATAAAGGACTATGAAAAGATGTTTCCTGTTCATGGAGTATGCACTTGTGTTGCAGAAGGGGTTTGTGTAACTCAAAGAAACTAAGAGCCATGCTGTGTAGGGCCACCTGAGAAGGATAGGTTGTAATAGAGAGCTCTGACAAAATATGATTCACTGGAATAGAGAATAGCAAACCATGCCAGTATTTTTACTGAAAGAACCCCACTGATTAGTATGAAATGGCAAAAGATACGACACTGGAAAATGAGACCCACAGGTTGGTAGGTGTCCAAAAAAAGTGACAAAAACTGGCTTAAAACTCAGCGTTCAAAAACTAAGATCATGGCCTCTGGTCCCATCATTTCATGACAAATAGAAACAGTGAAAGATTTTACGTTCTTGGCCTGAAAAATCACTGTGGACATAGATTGCAATCATGAAATTAAAACACACTTGCTCCTTGGAAGAAAAACTATGACAGTTGTTGAGAATATATCAAAAGGCAGAGACCTCACTTTGTTGACAAAGTTCCCTATAGTTGAAGCTATGGTTTTCCCAGTAGTCGTTTACAGATGTGAAAGTTGGACCATAAGAAGGTTGAACACAAAAGAATTGATGCTTTCTCACTGTGGTGCTGAATTAGCCTCTTGAGGGACATTTGGTCTGCAGGGAGATCAAACCAGTCAATCTTAAAGGACATCAATTCTGGATATTCAATATGTTGAAGCGGAAGCTCCAATACTTTGGCTATCTGATGCATAGAGCTGCCTCATTGGAAAAGACCCTAATGCTGGGGAAGATTGAAGGCAAAACCAGAAGGAATTGGCAGAGAATGAGATGATTAGACAGCATTAGTGACTCAATGCGCATAAGTTTGAGCAAACTCTGGTAAATAGTATAGGATAGGGAAGCCTGGCGTGCTGCAGTCCATGGGGTCACAAAGAGTCAGATATGACTTCACAACAGAACAGCAACAATGAAAAGATGCTTCAGACAGAAGAAAATATAAAGCATAGATAGCATTCATAATATTAACATAAACAGAATCCAAATAACAAGGCATGAATTACAGCCAATAGGGTCAATTTATATTTTAATTTTTTAGGTTGAATTTATAATAAAAGATATTTCAAATGTGAATAAACCTACAATAATGAACTCTTGACCTTGATAAGTATACATGACATATTAAAATTAAACTCATTTGAAACACCAGGAGAAACAGAAGGTAAAAAAATCACATTGATAATCAACTATACTATAAAATAAAAATAATTTAAATATTTTTAAATTTATATAGTACCTACTACTTGTGTTTTCTATATTATAGGAACTTAACACACTCAGTCTTAAATTGAACTAAATGCAAATTATTTCAAACTCCATGTTGTTTTACATTATGTTTACTTCTCTTGTTCTTTTCAGAATAAAAGTTTCTAGGTGCTCAGTTGTTTCAGTCATGTCCAAGTCTTTGAGACTGCATGGACTGTAGCCCGCCAGGCTCCTTTGTCCTTGGGATTTCCCAGGCAAGAATACTGAAGTGGGTTGCCATTTTCTCCTCCAGGGTATCTTCCAACCCACAAATTGAACCCATAACTCTGTGGCTACTGCCTTGGCAGGTGGATTTGTTACCACTAAAACAATGGGGAAACCTGGTAAGAATAAAAGAATAAAAACAACCCTTATAAAAAGATACTTTACAAACCCACATAAAAGCAACCCTTATTAAAAAAAAAAAAAAAAAACTTATAAGAAAGTAACAACAACCCTTAGTAAGAAAGACATATTTCTGTTGCTTCTACATTATGATTTTAAAATGTCCTCTTCTTCTTTTGGTATGATCACCACTTTAAATATTTAAATCACTTATTTTCCTTTAAGAGATATCTGGGAAAATGTCAATTATAATTATTTACTGATTTTTAATATAAACAATGCTCATCAATAATTATTTTTAAGGAAATAATTGCATTTTTAAAGTACATTTTCTGTATAATCCACTGTGATTTCATTAATAGTCAGGGGAACAACTTAATAAAAATAGATCCCACCTCAACTAGTAATGTATTTTGGAATTCAGCAGAAGATGTGAAGAAGTAGAGAAAATTGCATGATTCCTCTGCTAATAGCCATTTTTCTAAATATGAACAATAATGGCTTCGAATGTTCATTTCTAAAAGCATAGCAGCTGCAACTTTATTGCTCCTTGAATTTAATGTTCAGCTTGTATTATGATACAATGTTCTATGTTACTTTTTTAATTCTTATTTTCAAGCAGCTAAAGATTCTGACATTAAAGCAAAGATGAGATTTTTGGTTTCATGTCAGGTAAACAAGCTTCTATTCTTTTTGTAAAATATTTCAGGAGAGAAAAATATCAAGTAAAGAACCACATCGATTAAACTTGAGATAAGAGCTAAATGCAGGACAAGGAGAGGTTCTCAAAACTGCCCCAGCCCTGTCCTATGAAACAATAAGGTCACAGACGGAACATTTTGTACTACACACAAATAATTTCTTAGATAGATGCCAATCAGAACATTAAAGACCAGGACACAAAGACTGTCTTAGTAGAGTATTTCTTTCAAGTGGGATTTAGAGCAAAAAAAAAAAAGAGTCGTGGAAAGTTTTTTTCTTTCCCCATTGCCAACTCCTCTTTGTGCTGGTACTTCTTTCAATTATCCAAAGAATGTATCTCTAACACATCCCCCTATCCTTGCTCCCACCCCAAACTCTCTTTTTCTCCATCAAGAGCTCAAAAGGGTGGGACTGTCAGAATGAGCAACTGTGACTTTAACTTCCTCAAGTTCTAACTTATAGGGATAAGAGTCTTCAATCTTTTATGCTGGGCAAGTCCAGGCTATGGTTAGCAAAGCACTAGGTGAATTTTCAGAAACTGTCTGGAAAACAATTGACTACTCTTTTTGTGTATATGGAATTTTAATGAGCTCCCACAGAGAACCCCATTTTCTTGTTTTTGTTTAGAATTCCTATAGGCATAGGTCAATTATAAGTTAGTTCTACTCATTAAAAGAGCAATAAACTTCCATTTTTCTTTTAGCAAGCTAGATGTAGTGAATTTCAAAAAACTGCTTCTAAGTGACACTAAAGTTTTCACACAGTGAAAATATTGTGCAATATAGAAAATTAAATGCTGTTAATATTTATGTGAAAAATATTTAAAATAAAGAAAAAAATTGGGGGGCAACCGATTCTTTTTGTTTAGTTTGATATTTTATACCAAGACAGAGTAACATTTTTCTTCCTTAGATCATTGCATTTTAGATATAATGAAACCCAGGGAGATTCAGTTAAGCACAGTTAAATGATATCTGCAAGCAATAGCGTATAATAATTAAGCACATGGTTTCTGGATTTCAACTGTGGATTAAAATACTAATTCTACTGTTTGGAGACCCGCTGAATGAAACTGACTGCCGTGATCAGGCCCAATAGTAACCACTTGCATCTAACAACAAGAGGTCCTGGTAACGACACAGAATTAACAGGCCACCACTAACAAAAATTTGGGAAAAGTCAAAAGGAGACAGGAGACTCCAGTCCATATGTCCTACCAACGTCCCAGAATCCTTTGCACTAGAATTCATCTTGGCTGAGAGATGTGTGCACCACAAGGAAGTACCTTAAGTCAGATTGTGGGTCAAGCAAGATAATTGGTCAGGAAACTAATTACCATAAAGCTCGAGACTATGAAGCATATGGCAGAGCACTTTTGAATTTTGTTACCCTCCTGCTCTCCACTCAGGCACCCCTTCACAATAACATCTCTTGCTTTGTCAACATGTGTGTCTCCTCAGGCAATTCATTTCCAAGTGTTAGATAAGAGTCCATTTTGGGGCCCTGGAAGCAGTCCCCCCTACCTGAAGCACTACTGTATTGCAGCTGGGTGACTCTAGGCAAATTAAAAATAAAAACGTGTGATTAAACTAAAAGATCAGCCATCTGTAACATTTTAGGTACTCTATTATGCAAGAAGACATTGACACCAAAACCACAATATATTCAATATTGAAACTATTAAATTTCAGAATCTGTTCTGGAGGTGGAGTCAGGGTTGGGGGAGGGCAGTAGTTAGGTCAGAAGGGGAAAGCCCCAATGAAAGGGACCATATATTTATGAGAGGAGACAGGAGAGAGATTCTGTCTCACTCACCTTTTCCCTCTGTGTATGCAAAAAACAAGAGGGCAGTCATCCGAATCCAAGAAGAGTGTTCTCACCAGAAGTTGATCATTTGCATATTCCAATCTTTCACTTCCCAGCCTTCAGAGCTGTGAAAATAAATCTCTATTGTTTAAGCCACACAGTTTAAACCACCCAGTCCATTTTATTTTATTTTTTTAATAGCAGTCTAGCTAACCAATACAATTAGCCATCCAGTTAAATGATATCTGCAAGCAATAGCGTATAATAATTAAGCACATGGTTTCTGGATTTCAACTGTGGATTAAAATACTAATTCTACTGTTTGGAGACCCGCTGAATGAAACTGACTGCCGTGATCAGGCCCAATAGTAACCACTTGCATCTAACAACAAGAGGTCCTGGTAACGACACAGAATTAACAGGCCACCACTAACAAAAATTTGGGAAAAGTCAAAAGGAGACAGGAGACTCCAGTCCATATGTCCTACCAACGTCCCAGAATCCTTTGCACTAGAATTCATCTTGGCTGAGAGATGTGTGCACCACAAGGAAGTACCTTAAGTCAGATTGTGGGTCAAGCAAGATAATTGGTCAGGAAACTAATTACCATAAAGCTCGAGACTATGAAGCATATGGCAGAGCACTTTTGAATTTTGTTACCCTCCTGCTCTCCACTCAGGCACCCCTTCACAATAACATCTCTTGCTTTGTCAACATGTGTGTCTCCTCAGGCAATTCATTTCCAAGTGTTAGATAAGAGTCCATTTTGGGGCCCTGGAAGCAGTCCCCCCTACCTGAAGCACTACTGTATTGCAGCTGGGTGACTCTAGGCAAATTAAAAATAAAAACGTGTGATTAAACTAAAAGATCAGCCATCTGTAACATTTTAGGTACTCTATTATGCAAGAAGACATTGACACCAAAACCACAATATATTCAATATTGAAACTATTAAATTTCAGAATCTGTTCTGGAGGTGGAGTCAGGGTTGGGGGAGGGCAGTAGTTAGGTCAGAAGGGGAAAGCCCCAATGAAAGGGACCATATATTTATGAGAGGAGACAGGAGAGAGATTCTGTCTCACTCACCTTTTCCCTCTGTGTATGCAAAAAACAAGAGGGCAGTCATCCGAATCCAAGAAGAGTGTTCTCACCAGAAGTTGATCATTTGCATATTCCAATCTTTCACTTCCCAGCCTTCAGAGCTGTGAAAAATAAATCTCTATTGTTTAAGCCACACAGTTTAAACCACCCAGTCCATTTTATTTTATTTTTTTTAATAGCAGCTCTAGCTAACCAATACAATTAGCCATTTCCAGGTTAAGAACACATTCTGAAGCCGATCTACCCGACCTTCTATCTTGGTTCTCCTGTTTATTGGCTTTGTGTATTGTTTGTTTTATTATTTGTTTGACTTTTTGTTTACTTGTTTTAACAACTCAGGTTCTATTTAACTTAACGTTTGAAAAGTCTGGAAGCATAAATCAATGATATTTCTAGCAAAGAAGATTTATGTTTTCTTCTTCCAAAGCCAGGGAAAAATTTCTAGATCTAGGACGACTCTAGGCCCCTTCCTTATTCTTTGACTTAGTTCAGAAAATAACCCTCTTTGTTTTCTGATGGTTTAAAATTCATTATCTTAAATATTTGCATTAAGGGAACATACCCTTTGCCAGTGTTTCCTACTTACTATTTAGGTTTTAGCCTGTGACATTATTCTCTAACCTTTGAGATGTCTCATTCGTTTTGTCTGCAATGCTATCTACACACACACACACACACATACATTTTATACAAGTTCCATTTAGAGAATGAAAAACTCGCCCCTCATTGCGTCAAAATTTTGCCTATTTTACCTAATGTCTGACTATATAATATTATGTGGAAATAATGAAGGAATGATCGTGTTCTTTTGTATAAGTTTTGTATGCATATTCTGTGTCATCAGATCCTTTTTTTTTTCCTTACTTTCTTAGTAAAATTTAAATCATTCTTATTACTTACATTTGCAGATTTTTTTCAGGTCTTAATTGCTGAATTAATAAGGATAGAAGTCATTAATATGAGGGTTAAGAACGTTAGGCTTTCCAGGTATCTGAAGAGGACAGGGTGGGGAGGGCAGTAGTTAGGTCAGAAGAAAGCCCCAATGAAAGGGACCATATATTTATGAGAGGAGACAGGAGAGAGATTCTGTCTCACTCACCTTTTCCCTCTGTGTATGCAAAAAACAAGAGGGCAGTCATCCGAATCCAAGAAGAGTGTTCTCACCAGAAGTTGATCATTTGCATATTCCAATCTTTCACTTCCCAGCCTTCAGAGCTGTGAAAAATAAATCTCTATTGTTTAAGCCACACAGTTTAAACCACCCAGTCCATTTTATTTTATTTTTTTTAATAGCAGCTCTAGCTAACCAATACAATTAGCCATTTCCAGGTTAAGAACACATTCTGAAGCCGATCTACCCGACCTTCTATCTTGGTTCTCCTGTTTATTGGCTTTGTGTATTGTTTGTTTTATTATTTGTTTGACTTTTTGTTTACTTGTTTTAACAACTCAGGTTCTATTTAACTTAACGTTTGAAAAGTCTGGAAGCATAAATCAATGATATTTCTAGCAAAGAAGATTTATGTTTTCTTCTTCCAAAGCCAGGGAAAAATTTCTAGATCTAGGACGACTCTAGGCCCCTTCCTTATTCTTTGACTTAGTTCAGAAAATAACCCTCTTTGTTTTCTGATGGTTTAAAATTCATTATCTTAAATATTTGCATTAAGGGAACATACCCTTTGCCAGTGTTTCCTACTTACTATTTAGGTTTTAGCCTGTGACATTATTCTCTAACCTTTGAGATGTCTCATTCGTTTTGTCTGCAATGCTATCTACACACACACACACACACATACATTTTATACAAGTTCCATTTAGAGAATGAAAAACTCGCCCCTCATTGCGTCAAAATTTTGCCTATTTTACCTAATGTCTGACTATATAATATTATGTGGAAATAATGAAGGAATGATCGTGTTCTTTTGTATAAGTTTTGTATGCATATTCTGTGTCATCAGATCCTTTTTTTTTTCCTTACTTTCTTAGTAAAATTTAAATCATTCTTATTACTTACATTTGCAGATTTTTTTCAGGTCTTAATTGCTGAATTAATAAGGATAGAAGTCAATAATATAGTAGGAGGGTGAAATATTAAGAACAGTTTAGCAGTTCAATGGGCTTCCCAGGTGGCACTAGCGGTAAAGAACCCACCTGTCAATGCAGGAGAAGTAAGAGATGCAGGTTTGATCTTTGGTTCAGGAAGATCCCCTAGAGGAAGGCATAAAAACCCACTCCCTTATTCTTGCCTTGTGAATCCCGTGGACAGGGAAGCTTGACAGACTATAGTAAGTGATATGAGGGAGAGACAAATCTAAATTAAACTGATTGTAGTACACTTTTATAGGATTTTTTCAAAAACATGTTTTTGAAATATTTACAGATTGGTAGGTACTTTTTCCTTTCATTGAGCAAGTTTATGGTAATTTTTCTTATAGCTTTCTTTTTTAAATTAATTGCATACATAATAATACTGCACATTTAATTGACCACAGTATAAACATGACTTTTATATGTACTCGAGAAGGAAAAAATCATGTGATTTGAATACCCCACATTTGCTCTATGGTAGCAGTCTGGAACAAAGTTTGCAGTAGCTCTAAGATATGCCTTTATTCACTTGTCCTGACTTCCCAATGGCCTGATGAAGGAAACCCTAGGAAGTACCATGTGGCTCTGGTAAAGAATCAACCTGCCCATGCAGCAGCCACAGGTTCAGTCCCTGGGTTGAGAAGATCCCCTGGAGAAGGAAATGGCAACCAACTCCAGTATTCTTGTCTGGAAAGTCCCATGGACAGAGGAGCCTGGTGGGTTACAGTCCATGGGATCACAGAAAGTTGGACATGACTTAGTGGCTAAACAACAGCAAGGCCAATCCTAAATCTGCTTACCCAACTCTGCCTATTCCTTTCTGTGAAAGCCACTGAAAGATTCTCACATATATGTTTTGCTTACTACTACCACTGACTTCCCCATGTCGGCCTGTGTGACATGCAGGCCACATAATCTTGGGAACAGACTTCCTTTTCAATGGTAGTAACCACCTAATCTATTGATGTAGATAATTTTTTTATTACTGTAGATAGTTTCTGTTGTTGTTCAGTTGCTATATGTACATGTCCAATTCTTTACAACTATATGGACTGGAGTACACCAGCCTCCTCTATCCTCCACTGTCTCTGTGTGTGTTCTAAGTCATGTCCATTGAGAACAGTGATGATATCTAATAATCTTATCCTCTATCACCACCCCAGTTCCTCTTGCTTTCTTTCCCGGCAGCAAGGTCTTTTCCACTTGTTTGACTCTTCATAGCAGGTGGCATAAAACCCACTCCCTTATTCTTGCCTTGTGAATCCGTGGACAGGGAAGCTTGACAGACTATAGTAAGTGATATGAGGGAGAGACAACTTAAACTGATTGTAGTACACTTTTATAGGATTTTTTCAAAAACATGTTTTTGAAATATTTACAGATTGGTAGGTACTTTTTCCTTTCATTGAGCAAGTTTATGGTAATTTTTCTTATAGCTTTCTTTTTTAAATTAATTGCATACATAATAATACTGCACATTTAATTGACCACAGTATAAACATGACTTTTATATGTACTCGAGAAGGAAAAAATCATGTGATTTGAATACCCCACATTTGCTCTATGGTAGCAGTCTGGAACAAAGTTTGCAGTAGCTCTAAGATATGCCTTTATTCACTTGTCCTGACTTCCCAATGGCCTGATGAAGGAAACCCTAGGAAGTACCATGTGGCTCTGGTAAAGAATCAACCTGCCCATGCAGCAGCCACAGGTTCAGTCCCTGGGTTGAGAAGATCCCCTGGAGAAGGAAATGGCAACCAACTCCAGTATTCTTGTCTGGAAAGTCCCATGGACAGAGGAGCCTGGTGGGTTACAGTCCATGGGATCACAGAAAGTTGGACATGACTTAGTGGCTAAACAACAGCAAGGCCAATCCTAAATCTGCTTACCCAACTCTGCCTATTCCTTTCTGTGAAAGCCACTGAAAGATTCTCACATATATGTTTTGCTTACTACTACCACTGACTTCCCCATGTCGGCCTGTGTGACATGCAGGCCACATAATCTTGGGAACAGACTTCCTTTTCAATGGTAGTAACCACCTAATCTATTGATGTAGATAATTTTTGTATTCCTGTAGATAGTTTCTGTTGTTGTTCAGTTGCTATATGTACATGTCCAATTCTTTACAACTATATGGACTGGAGTACACCAGCCTCCTCTATCCTCCACTGTCTCTGTGTGTGTTCTAAGTCATGTCCATTGAGAACAGTGATGATATCTAATAATCTTATCCTCTATCACCACCCCAGTTCCTCTTGCTTTCTTTCCCGGCAGCAAGGTCTTTTCCACTTGTTTGACTCTTCATAGCAGGTGGCCCAAGTACTGGAGTTTCAGCTTCAGCATCTTCAGGGTTGGTTTCCCTTAGGATTCACTGGTTTGATCTTCTTACAGTCCAAATGTCTGTCAAGAGTTTTCTCCAGCTCCACAACTTGAAAGTATAAATTCTTCATCACTCAGCCTTCTTTATGTTACGAATCTCATACCCCTACATGACTGCTAGAAAACCATAGCTTTGACTATATGGATCTTTGTCAACACAATGATGTCTCTGCTTTTTAATACATTGTCTAGGTTTGTCATAGCTTTTCTTTCAAGGAGCCAGTGTCTTTTAATTTCATGGCTGCAGTTACCATCCATAGTGATTTTGGAGCTGAATAAAGAAAATCTGTCATCGCTTCCAACTCTTCCCTTTCTATTTGCCATGAAGTGATGGGACCAGATACCATAATCATAGCTTTTTGCAGTGTTGAGATCAAGTCAGTTTTTTCACTCCCCACTTTCACCCTCATTCAGAGGCTCTTTAGTTCCTCTTCACTTTTTCTCATTAGAGTGGTATCATCTGCATATCTGAGGTTGTAGATATTTCTCCTGACAATCTTAATTCCAGCTTGTGGTTGATCTAACACAGAATTTCACATGATTTTCTCTGCAAAATATACAAGCTATGTAAGCATGGTGACAATATACAGGCTTGTCATAATCCTTTCCCAGTTTGAATCAATTTTTCCATGTCTGGTTCTGACTGTTACTTCTTGACCTGCATACAGATTTCTCAGGAGACCGGTAAGGTGGTCTGTTATTCTGATTATCTTAAGAATTTTCCAGTTTGTTGAGATCTACACAGTCAAAGGCTTTAGTGTACTCAGTGAAGCGGAAGTAGATATTTTTCTGGAGTCCCCTTGCTTCCTCCAAGACCCAAGGAATGTTGACAACCAACAGATTACCTCTACTCAAACAGTTAACTTTTCTGAATGTCAAACAATGAGGAAATAGCCTGTGGTGAACCCCAAAACTATGATGTAAATTCCTGTAGATAGTTTCTGTTGTTGTTCAGTTGCTATATGTACATGTCCAATTCTTTACAACTATATGGACTGGAGTACACCAGCCTCCTCTATCCTCCACTGTCTCTGTGTGTGTTCTAAGTCATGTCCATTGAGAACAGTGATGATATCTAATAATCTTATCCTCTATCACCACCCCAGTTCCTCTTGCTTTCTTTCCGGCAGCAAGGTCTTTTCCACTTGTTTGACTCTTCATAGCAGGTGGCCCAAGTACTGGAGTTTCAGCTTCAGCATCTTCAGGGTTGGTTTCCCTTAGGATTCACTGGTTTGATCTTCTTACAGTCCAAATGTCTGTCAAGAGTTTTCTCCAGCTCCACAACTTGAAAGTATAAATTCTTCATCACTCAGCCTTCTTTATGTTACGAATCTCATACCCCTACATGACTGCTAGAAAACCATAGCTTTGACTATATGGATCTTTGTCAACACAATGATGTCTCTGCTTTTTAATACATTGTCTAGGTTTGTCATAGCTTTTCTTTCAAGGAGCCAGTGTCTTTTAATTTCATGGCTGCAGTTACCATCCATAGTGATTTTGGAGCTGAATAAAGAAAATCTGTCATCGCTTCCAACTCTTCCCTTTCTATTTGCCATGAAGTGATGGGACCAGATACCATAATCATAGCTTTTGCAGTGTTGAGATCAAGTCAGTTTTTCACTCCCACTTTCACCCTCATTCAGAGGCTCTTTAGTTCCTCTTCACTTTTTCTCATTAGAGTGGTATCATCTGCATATCTGAGGTTGTAGATATTTCTCCTGACAATCTTAATTCCAGCTTGTGGTTGATCTAACACAGAATTTCACATGATTTTCTCTGCAAAATATACAAGCTATGTAAGCATGGTGACAATATACAGGCTTGTCATAATCCTTTCCCAGTTTGAATCAATTTTTCCATGTCTGGTTCTGACTGTTACTTCTTGACCTGCATACAGATTTCTCAGGAGACCGGTAAGGTGGTCTGTTATTCTGATTATCTTAAGAATTTTCCAGTTTGTTGAGATCTACACAGTCAAAGGCTTTAGTGTACTCAGTGAAGCGGAAGTAGATATTTTTCTGGAGTCCCCTTGCTTCCTCCAAGACCCAAGGAATGTTGACAACCAACAGATTACCTCTACTCAAACAGTTAACTTTTCTGACATGTCAAACAATGAGGAAATAGCCTGTGGTGAGCCCAAGCCAATGTGTATCTTTTGTTACAATTCTTCTTAAAGTACTCTACATTAAGACAACTCTAAGTCGCTGTTCTTTATTGTTAAGTGTATTCTGTTTCATTAGACTCATTGTCCTGAGTGAAACCTGGGAAACTTTGGTATAAAAATTATCCAGTCTTGAAATGTTATTGTGTTGAAAGCATAAACTTGTAAATGCTTGCCAAGTCCCGTAATTTTGTGTGAAATTTGGTAAAGGTACACATTCAAATGAAGATGACTGTGAGCATAAGATTTAGGATTTATACTTATATGATTAGAGTTTAGTTGGATGGATGGATGGACCTCATTTTTATTTCACAATCATTTATTCTTCCCAATGAGTAGAAAAATTATAAATTGAACAATGATACCAGTACCAAAAACACAGGGTATGAAATCTTTCCTAATTTTCTTAAACTATTTTTATGTAATTATTTTTTTCTATTTTTACTTCCCTGGGAATGATCCTATATACTGAATATGCATTTATTTATTTCTTTTTGTGGTATTTGAAAAGCACATAAATATCATCTTTTAAAGGGTATAGTAAATCTTATGTCCTTTCTGAATAATTGTATACAGTGAGTGATTTTTAAAATGATAAATTGTTTTCACTTTTTCTCATTAGAGTGGTATCATCTGCATATCTGAGGTTGTAGATATTTCTCCTGACAATCTTAATTCCAGCTTGTGGTTGATCTAACACAGAATTTCACATGATTTTCTCTGCAAAATATACAAGCTATGTAAGCATGGTGACAATATACAGGCTTGTCATAATCCTTTCCCAGTTTGAATCAATTTTTCCATGTCTGGTTCTGACTGTTACTTCTTGACCTGCATACAGATTTCTCAGGAGACCGGTAAGGTGGTCTGTTATTCTGATTATCTTAAGAATTTTCCAGTTTGTTGAGATCTACACAGTCAAAGGCTTTAGTGTACTCAGTGAAGCGGAAGTAGATATTTTTCTGGAGTCCCCTTGCTTCCTCCAAGACCCAAGGAATGTTGACAACCAACAGATTACCTCTACTCAAACAGTTAACTTTTCTGACATGTCAAACAATGAGGAAATAGCCTGTGGTGAGCCCAAGCCAATGTGTATCTTTTGTTACAATTCTTCTTAAAGTACTCTACATTAAGACAACTCTAAGTCGCTGTTCTTTATTGTTAAGTGTATTCTGTTTCATTAGACTCATTGTCCTGAGTGAAACCTGGGAAACTTTGGTATAAAAATTATCCAGTCTTGAAATGTTATTGTGTTGAAAGCATAAACTTGTAAATGCTTGCCAAGTCCCGTAATTTTGTGTGAAATTTGGTAAAGGTACACATTCAAATGAAGATGACTGTGAGCATAAGATTTAGGATTTATACTTATATGATTAGAGTTTAGTTGGATGGATGGATGGACCTCATTTTTATTTCACAATCATTTATTCTTCCCAATGAGTAGAAAAATTATAAATTGAACAATGATACCAGTACCAAAAACACAGGGTATGAAATCTTTCCTAATTTTCTTAAACTATTTTTATGTAATTATTTTTTTCTATTTTTACTTCCCTGGGAATGATCCTATATACTGAATATGCATTTATTTATTTCTTTTTTTGTGGTATTTGAAAAAGCACATAAATATCATCTTTTTAAAGGGTATAGTAAATCTTATGTCCTTTCTGAATAATTGTATACAGTGAGTGATTTTTAAAAATGATAAATTGTTTTTTTTTTTTTTTGCTTTGAAATAGAACTAGTGATCTAAAATTTTGAGAAAATAAGGCTCAGAGTCAAAAATTGCTTTTACTAGCATCTTACTCTAAGTAAAACCTACTGCACTGTTTTGTTTTATTTTTAATATTATTATTTTTTAATCCACACAAGAGAGTAAATGCTCTAGCCATTTCAGCCCAGATAAGAAAACTGGTTTGGCTCAGTTAAAATGGAGAAAATAATGATATCCATTGATGTAACTACATGTGCTTCAAATGGTTGGGTATTCTGATCAGAAAATATTCATTTGCACAGACTTATTTCCTTAATGCTTATTCTTTATCAATTTTATTTTAGATATTTTCCTGATATAAAATATCAAAATTACATCATGTGACTTATAGTATGAATATGTAGGCCATCCTAAAGGAAGAAAATATATTACCATCCTGCAAGTATCAAAACAGTATTTGAACTGAATAGTCTCCTGAAAATATTTCTGATCAAAAAAGATCAAAGGAAAAGTTATTTTTAAATAGATTTTTTCTAAATTCTGGAAGATACCTTACAAGATAATTTTCATTAACCTCGTTATTTAATCAACAGGGATACAAAATTAACACTTAAATCAATAGATTAGATTTTTTAAAAAGATTTATTTATTTTTGGCTATACTGGGTCTTGGTTGTTGCACAGGATTTATGTTCTAGCTGTAGTGAGCGGGAGTTATTACTTTCTAGTTGCAGCATGTGGGGCTCTCATCACTGACTTCTCTTATTGTAGAGAGCAGGCTCTAGGGCATCCAGGCTTCTGTAGTTACAGCACATGTGGTCATTGGTTGTGGCTCCTGGGCTCTGCAGTGCAGGCTTAACAGTTGTGGCACAGGGGCTTAGTGGTTAGTTGCTCTTCAGCATATGGAATATGGGATCTTCCCGGATCAGAGATCAAACGCATGTCTCCTGCATCAGAGTGGATTCTTCACCACTGATTCACCAGGGAAGCCCCATTTTTTAAGGTTAAAGGTCAAATATTTATATCATGTGACTCTATGATATCAATGAAACTATAAATCACAATAATTTAATTATAAACTTACTAAAAATTATTTCCAAGAGTTTATTAAAATCAGAACTGAAATTCTGCACACACTAATATGATTTAAACAGGAAGTATTAACAGTTTTATAATATGTTTTCCAAGTTATAATGAACAACTCAGAATTTGCTTCAATATTAAATAAAGGTGACCAAGATATAAATTAGCATAAAATTTAATTTTCTCTTTACTTCATTGATACAGTAGTCAATTCTTTGCCTTCTGACTGTTTATGCTCATATTATTCTGTCAATGTGACTTTAGTTTGATCTCAGAACTATGGCCTCTATTCAAGTGTCTACAATGAGCTTTGTGCATTTTCACTAAGAGTATATAAATAGGCAGAGAATAACTTGTTTAAATGTCCATAGGAGGTGTCTAACAGTGAGGAACTATTTCTGTATAAACACTGCTTACTCTACAACCATTAGAGGAAATTTGCTACCAAATTTATTTCCTATCAAACAGAAATAATTAAAAAAACAAAAAACCTGTTCAGTCTTTTTTAATCATCACAGTAGCCAAATCCAGATTTAGGACTTCTGCACTGGAATTATTTCTCCTGTCAGTTTCCATTGCCATTATTAATATATTGTGATTTTGTGACATGATTTGGCTTAATTATAATTAATAATACTTTCTTACATTTTAAAATATGAAAAATACAGAGCTTAAGTCTAGTTACTCTAAAATCAATTTCCATATCTCTAGGATCCTGACTATTCACTATTATTGGATTACCTGAATTTATAATCTTACCAATGTGTTATATATAGTTTGTAGCAACTATCAGGATATCACTTCTTTTGGTCTTTCTTTGGTTTGTACCACATTTCTTCTGTAGCAAAGGCAAGTTTTTGTTCAAAGATATTTTGCTTGTAATCAAAGAAATAAAAGCACTTGTGTTTCTCTGTCAGGCATTAACAGTTGTGGCACAGGGGCTTAGTGGTTAGTTGCTCTTCAGCATATGGAATATGGGATCTTCCCGGATCAGAGATCAAACGCATGTCTCCTGCATCAGAGTGGATTCTTCACCACTGATTCACCAGGGAAGCCCCATTTTTTAAGGTTAAAGGTCAAATATTTATATCATGTGACTCTATGATATCAATGAAACTATAAATCACAATAATTTAATTATAAACTTACTAAAAATTATTTCCAAGAGTTTATTAAAATCAGAACTGAAATTCTGCACACACTAATATGATTTAAACAGGAAGTATTAACAGTTTTATAATATGTTTTCCAAGTTATAATGAACAACTCAGAATTTGCTTCAATATTAAATAAAGGTGACCAAGATATAAATTAGCATAAAATTTAATTTTCTCTTTACTTCATTGATACAGTAGTCAATTCTTTGCCTTCTGACTGTTTATGCTCATATTATTCTGTCAATGTGACTTTAGTTTGATCTCAGAACTATGGCCTCTATTCAAGTGTCTACAATGAGCTTTGTGCATTTTCACTAAGAGTATATAAATAGGCAGAGAATAACTTGTTTAAATGTCCATAGGAGGTGTCTAACAGTGAGGAACTATTTCTGTATAAACACTGCTTACTCTACAACCATTAGAGGAAATTTGCTACCAAATTTATTTCCTATCAAACAGAAATAATTAAAAAAACAAAAAACCTGTTCAGTCTTTTTTAATCATCACAGTAGCCAAATCCAGATTTAGGACTTCTGCACTGGAATTATTTCTCCTGTCAGTTTCCATTGCCATTATTAATATATTGTGATTTTGTGACATGATTTGGCTTAATTATAATTAATAATACTTTCTTACATTTTAAAATATGAAAAATACAGAGCTTAAGTCTAGTTACTCTAAAATCAATTTCCATATCTCTAGGATCCTGACTATTCACTATTATTGGATTACCTGAATTTATAATCTTACCAATGTGTTATATATAGTTTGTAGCAACTATCAGGATATCACTTCTTTTGGTCTTTCTTTGGTTTGTACCACATTTCTTCTGTAGCAAAGGCAAGTTTTTGTTCAAAGATATTTTGCTTGTAATCATATTCATGCTTTTGTCATATCAATCTAAATGCACTTGTGTTTCTCTTAATAGAATAAAGTCATCTAAATTTTTTCTAATAATTTAGAGATATCCTACAGACTGTTAAACAATAGCTCTTTAGGAAAAAAGAAAACAAGACACTGATCTATGATACAGCAGGTGGTTATCTGCCTAACAACCATGGAGACTCTGACTGTGGTTTGGAAAAATACCTTCTAACACAGATGACAAAGAACAGGTTAATCTGACCATGGAAAATTTAAAGTCACACCAGCCACTCTGAAATGCTCTTAGCATTTATAAAATAGTAGTTACTTGGGAAATACAAATGTTTTTAAAATACTGATTTTTAATTTATTTTAAACAGAGGTCACTGCTTTAAATACTGTGTGGATTTCTGCCATATATCAGCAGGAATCAGTCATAGATATATCTATGTCCCCTTCCTCTTTAGCCTCCCTCCCGCCTCCTACCCCTCTAAGTTGTCACAGAGTAGCAGGCTTGAGCTCCCTGTGTGACACAACAAATTGCCTCTGGAGATCTATTTTACATATGGTTTAAAAACTTTTTTTGCACTTGTCTCATTCATTTCAATTGATAACATTTCTGGTTTGTCAAAAATATGTAATTATGTACTGAAAATGTTAGTAGTGATTAATAATACTCATTTAAGCCATGCAGCATGTTGATTTCTCTAGAGCACTTTCTCATACTGCAATTAATGATTTTTCTGTATTATTGGCAGACCTACATACATAATTATGTTCATTTAGCAGATGAAGCTTCAGATCCTCAGGTAGGCTAAGGGACTTTGCCAAGATTTCCCTGTGAGCAACTGTATCCAGCTGCAACAAAATAGTCAAAATCATATACTTTTCTCCATTGACACCTATAGAAATAATGTGAGGTACCTGACAAAATTAAATGGAAAACAGAAAAGGTAGAAATGATATAAAGAAAGTTATATAGCACACAAAAGGCCTCATGATTTGGTTACTGAATGTGTTCATCTTACTTATGAGACTGTCTTCCACTTGTCCTACATAATTCCGTACACTTTTTCACATCCAATTTTTGACAAAAGCTCTCTAGGCTCTCTGATAGGTACTTTTTCCCTTTTGTGTGTGTGTGTGTGTGTGTGTGTTAGTCACTGAGTTATGTCTAACTCTTTATGACCACATAGAGTATAGCCTACCAGCCTGCTCTGTCCATGAAATTCTTCAGGTAAGAATATTGGAGTGGGTAGCCACGCCATTTTCTAGGGGATCTTCATGACCCAGAGATTGAACCTGGGTCTCCTGGATTGAGAACAAGTTCTTTACGGTCTAAGCCACCAAGGAAGCCCCCTATCTCACTTAAGCTTTTCCAAATTGCTCTTGTTCTTTAATGCTCATATTACATGTTACTGGATATTATATCATTGCCTTTCTCATTGTGGAGTCATAACCCTTCTGTTTTCTTATGGCAGCTTAAACATAATTTCATTTTGCTACCATGCTGAAGTCACAT
Source organism: Tragulus kanchil (assembly GCA_022376925.1). Taxonomy (NCBI): domain Eukaryota; kingdom Metazoa; phylum Chordata; class Mammalia; order Artiodactyla; family Tragulidae; genus Tragulus; species Tragulus kanchil. The sequence continues at coordinate 220,657,828 of JAIOJX010000028.1, read as the reverse complement.
GATTGCAGTTCTTTGGCAACATGAGTGCGTCTCACACTAATCTACCAACAATTTGATAGTAACATCTGTTTTGTTTTGTTTGGGTTTTTTAACCATATTTTTCTTTTTGATGGGTGGGGGGCAGATTGGGGGGAGGTGGGCCGGCCAGTTCTATTAGTCTTTCATTTATCTATTTTCATCCATCTTTGTTCTTTGGCCATGTGGGCCTCCCATCGCAGTGGCCTCTGTTGTCACAGAGCACCGGCTCTGGGCGCATGTACTCCAGGGCTCCGACTCGGTAATTGGACATACCAGTCCAGCCGCTCTGTGGCACGTGGGATCCTCCCAGGCCAGGGCTCGAACTGGCGCCCCTTGCACTGCAAGGCGGTGTTCTTACCCACTGGACTGCCCGGGAAGCCCGGTACCAGCTGCTTTTAAAGATAACTTTTAAATAGGTCTCTAGGTCCTACTTAGTACATTAATTGGATCATAGCTTATTCAGAATGACAGAGCTACTGAATATAAAAAGGACATGTATACTGATTTCTTTATTAAGATATTACCTTTGACTGTAAATAACTTGAAAGTTAAGTTAAAGGATACTCTATTGACTTGGTTTTTTCCTTCTGAATTCTTATGTCAGTCAAATATTAGGCATTTTGTGAGAATAAAGAATAGTATATAATTATATATCTTGTGAGTATTTTAAAATTATATATTTAGATTTCCATTTTTTCTTTTCATCCTTAAAAAATTCTATGTGCTAAGATTACTATTCCTAGATACATAAAGAGAAAAAGAAAAATGGGGCAATCAATTTGTTTTCAACATCACGTAATATTTTTATATAATTTTTTATGTTTTATACATAATTTTTGTTACAAAGTATATATTTTTTACTTTATTTTTTGTGTATTTACTATATTAATATTTAGAGTATATTTTTGATGGCTTAGTATTTAAGTTTTTACTTAGCATGAGACTTTAAAGTATGTTATTTATACCATTTAAAATTAATTCAATTACTAATATATTTAGGTTTAAGTCTATTAGCCTTTTATTTTACATTAGTCATATCAAATATTTTTCCTTTCTCTCTGAAGTTTTTATTATACTTTGAATCAATAGAATATATTTTATAAATCTCTTTTTCTCCTCTCTTACCTTGTTAACTGTAGCTCTTTATTTTGTTATATCAGTGATTGTTTACAGTTTTGCACTGTACATTTTACCTTGTCACTATCCACTTTTAATTTGTATATACAACTTTCCATATGACATAAATATTTCAGTTTTTCCCCTTTATGTCTAATATTATTATTATTAATAGTTTATATGTACATGTATTTTTATTGTTTTCATTTTTATTTCAATAGTTATTTATTTTGAAAAAAATTAAGAAGAAAATATCACTTGTATAATGATATATACATGTGTGTTCATTATTTATCCTTTCCAATGTTCTACATTCTTCAGTGTAGATCTTTATTCTCATAAGTAAAAAGTTTTATTTTCCCCATGCTCATTTTGAGATGCCTCATAGACAGCTAATTAGCCATGTGAGAGGAAGGGCTCTGATTAAATTCTTGTGCTATGAGTAATAGGGATACAGGTTATTCTGTACAATCAGAATACAACACATGATTTCAGAAGATCTTTGAAATATTTGAATGAAATAAGAAATCTTTAAACTAGGCATTTATGTGCTTCAAAATAAATGTTATGACAGTAATAATTAGCTTTATATATGATAATAACCATTCATCATTATATTTATGAATGTTTGTATGATGTGTTAGTTCTATCCTAAATTTTCTAAAAGAATAAAGAGAGAAAAAGAAATGGAATTCCAAATGATTCCTCATATGCTAAATATAAAGATAGAAATCGACTTGCTATAAGTGATAATTGATGCTGGAAGTAACTCAGTCTTCTCAGAAACCGTAAAGATTAGTTTAATCTTTGAATTAAATTTTGGTGTAAATTTAAGATAAAGAAACTGATTATACAATACCATATACAATAGATAGCCAATTGAAATTTATGCTTAATGCAGGGAGTGCTAACCCCAAGTTATGTGTCAGCCTGCATGGGAGTAAGGATCCATGTTTAGATATGGCAGAAACCAACACAATATTGATAAGTGATTATCCTTCAATTAAAAATTAATTATTTAAAACAAAAGTGTTCACAAATATAATGTTTGTGAACAACTCCACATCTCACTTCTGTATGCTTACCTAGAAAATTCCATGAACAGAGAAGCCTGGCAAGCTATAGTCCGTGGAGTCACAAAGAGTTAGGCACAACTGAGCATGCATGCCAATTATAAAATGTAGAATTTTGGCCATGTCTTTGACAACCATCTACCTGCCAGTTGCCTTAATACAGTAGCTTTTGTGGCCACCTATTCTTATGCTTTTAATCCTTATCCCCTTTTGACAACCTAAGGAACGTTTCAAACTTGTTTTGATAACAAAACAAAACAATTTGTTGAAAAATGTTTCTACCAAAGACTGCTTATTTAACTTATATGTACATGCAAAATACTGGGCTGGATGGCTCACAAGCTTGCTGGGACAAATATCAACAACCTCAGATATGCAGATGATATCACTCTAAAGACAGAAACAAAGAGAAAGTTTCTTGATGAGTGTCAAAGAGGAGAGTGAAAAGGCTGCCTTAAAATTCAGCATTCAAAAAATTATGATCATGGTATCCAATCCGATCATTTCATGGCAAATAGAAGGGAAAAATTGAAAACACTGACAGGTTTTATTTTCTTGGGCTCCACATTTAATGAAGATGCTGACTGCAGCCATGAAATTAAAAGATGCTTGCTCCTTGTAAGAAAAGCTATGACAAAGTTAGACAGCATATTAAAATCAGAGACTTGAGTGCCTACAAAGGATCATATAGTCAAATCTATGTTTTTCCCAGTAATCATGTACAGATGTGAGAGTTGGACCAGAGGGCTAAGCACCAAATAACCATTTTTTTCAAGCTGTGGTACTGGAGAAAATGCTTCAGCGTCTCCTGGACAGCAAGGAAGTTGCAGTAGTCAGTCCTAAGGAAAAACAACCCTGAATATTAATTTGAAGGACTGATGCTAATGCTGAAGTTCCGATACTTTGGATAACTACTCTGAAGAGCCAACTCATTGGAAGAAAATGCTGGGAAAGATTCAGGGCAGGAGGAGAAAGGGCAACAAGGAAGTTGAGCACTTCAACCCCAAGTTATGTGTCAGCCTGCATGGGAGTAAGGATCCATGTTTAGATATGGCAGAAACCAACACAATATTGATAAGTGATTATCCTTCAATTAAAAATTAATTATTTAAAACAAAAGTGTTCACAAATATAATGTTTGTGAACAACTCCACATCTCACTTCTGTATGCTTACCTAGAAAATTCCATGAACAGAGAAGCCTGGCAAGCTATAGTCCGTGGAGTCACAAAGAGTTAGGCACAACTGAGCATGCATGCCAATTATAAAATGTAGAATTTTGGCCATGTCTTTGACAACCATCTACCTGCCAGTTGCCTTAATACAGTAGCTTTTGTGGCCACCTATTCTTATGCTTTTAATCCTTATCCCCTTTTGACAACCTAAGGAACGTTTCAAACTTGTGTTGAGAACAAAACAAAACAATTTTTTGAAAAAATGTTTCTACCAAAGACTGCTTATTTAACTTATATGTACATGCAAAATACTGGGCTGGATGGCTCACAAGCTTGCTGGGACAAATATCAACAACCTCAGATATGCAGATGATATCACTCTAAAGACAGAAACAAAGAGAAAGTTTCTTGATGAGTGTCAAAGAGGAGAGTGAAAAGGCTGCCTTAAAATTCAGCATTCAAAAAATTATGATCATGGTATCCAATCCGATCATTTCATGGCAAATAGAAGGGAAAAATTGAAAACACTGACAGGTTTTATTTTCTTGGGCTCCACATTTAATGAAGATGCTGACTGCAGCCATGAAATTAAAAGATGCTTGCTCCTTGTAAGAAAAGCTATGACAAAGTTAGACAGCATATTAAAAATCAGAGACTTGAGTGCCTACAAAGGATCATATAGTCAAATCTATGTTTTTCCCAGTAATCATGTACAGATGTGAGAGTTGGACCAGAGGGCTAAGCACCAAATAACCATTTTTTTTTCAAGCTGTGGTACTGGAGAAAATGCTTCAGCGTCTCCTGGACAGCAAGGAAGTTGCAGTAGTCAGTCCTAAGGAAAAACAACCCTGAATATTAATTTGAAGGACTGATGCTAATGCTGAAGTTCCGATACTTTGGATAACTACTCTGAAGAGCCAACTCATTGGAAGAGACCATGATGCTGGGAAAGATTCAGGGCAGGAGGAGAAAGGGGCAACAGAGAATGAGATGTTTGGATGGCATCACTGATTCAGTGAATATGAGTCTGAGCAAACTCTGGGGAGATAGTGAAGGACATTGAAACCCTGTGTGTTTTAGTTCATGGGATCGCAAACAGTCAGACAGGACTTAGAGAATGAACAACAGCAACAACCAAAGACCCAAATGTGGAAACCACTTTTTCTCTAGTCCTAAAGCTAGTCTGTCAACATCGTCTTACTTTCACCAACAAAACACATAGTAAATCTGTCCACTTCTTTCTGTTTCCACTACTAGAATCCAAAATCAAGACCGTTAATATCTACCAAGAGAACTTCTGCAATAAACTCAATTTTTCCTTCTTCTTCTTGTTTGGGTCTAAAACATATGCGCCACACAACAGCTAGTGTGATATTTACTGCTGTCATTTACTTCATAATCTGAAATTCTCATATGACTTTGGAATAAACTGTACATTGGAATTAAAAACTGTATGCCCTGCCCTACCTACCACTGTGGTAACACCTTGAAAAGTGCCAGTCTGGCTTCTGCTTTCATGTCTTAGTTCTGGACTTATATCTTTGGAACACACAGTCTCCCATTCTCAATGTGTCTTCTTATCTTTAAAATAGTCATTAGATTTATATGATTTATATGATTTATATGATTCACTTTGCTGTATAGCAAGAAACTAATGCAATATTGTAAAACAAATATATTCCAATATAAATTAATAATCAAAGGATTAAATAATTAAATAAATTAATTTTAAAAAGATATCCATAAGATTTTAATATGTAAATTATCCATCTTGTCCCTATCACTTCATCCTATATAAACTCTCATTGCTCTTAAGACTTATCATTTGTTTACTATTTGCCTCAAACTGTTAGAAAGTAAGTCCTAAAAGAGCTATGTTTCCCAGTAATCATGTACAGATGTGAGAGTTGGACCAGAGGGCTAAGCACCAAATAACCATTTTTTTTCAAGCTGTGGTACTGGAGAAAATGCTTCAGCGTCTCCTGGACAGCAAGGAAGTTGCAGTAGTCAGTCCTAAGGAAAAACAACCCTGAATATTAATTTGAAGGACTGATGCTAATGCTGAAGTTCCGATACTTTGGATAACTACTCTGAAGAGCCAACTCATTGGAAGAGACCATGATGCTGGGAAAGATTCAGGGCAGGAGGAGAAAGGGGCAACAGAGAATGAGATGTTTGGATGGCATCACTGATTCAGTGAATATGAGTCTGAGCAAACTCTGGGGAGATAGTGAAGGACATTGAAACCCTGTGTGTTTTAGTTCATGGGATCGCAAACAGTCAGACAGGACTTAGAGAATGAACAACAGCAACAACCAAAGACCCAAATGTGGAAACCACTTTTTCTCTAGTCCTAAAGCTAGTCTGTCAACATCGTCTTACTTTCACCAACAAAACACATAGTAAATCTGTCCACTTCTTTCTGTTTCCACTACTAGAATCCAAAATCAAGACCGTTAATATCTACCAAGAGAACTTCTGCAATAAACTCAATTTTTCCTTCTTCTTCTTGTTTGGGTCTAAAACATATGCGCCACACAACAGCTAGTGTGATATTTACTGCTGTCATTTACTTCATAATCTGAAATTCTCATATGACTTTGGAATAAACTGTACATTGGAATTAAAAACTGTATGCCCTGCCCTACCTACCACTGTGGTAACACCTTGAAAAGTGCCAGTCTGGCTTCTGCTTTCATGTCTTAGTTCTGGACTTATATCTTTGGAACACACAGTCTCCCATTCTCAATGTGTCTTCTTATCTTTAAAATAGTCATTAGATTTATATGATTTATATGATTTATATGATTCACTTTGCTGTATAGCAAGAAACTAATGCAATATTGTAAAACAAATATATTCCAATATAAATTAATAATCAAAGGATTAAATAATTAAATAAATTAATTTTAAAAAGATATCCATAAGATTTTAATATGTAAATTATCCATCTTGTCCCTATCACTTCATCCTATATAAACTCTCATTGCTCTTAAGACTTATCATTTGTTTACTATTTGCCTCAAACTGTTAGAAAGTAAGTCCTAAAAGAGCTATGGCTCTGTCTCATTTAAATTTTATAGGAAAAATATTTTTAAAAAATACATGAAACACAACTGATATTCAGTGAAAAAGAATCAATATAAAGAAGGTATAAATATGTCTATCAATTAAATAACATTTATGTTTTATCTCTTTTTATTAATCATGCATATATGTGTATATCACTTTTATATTAAATCTAATTTTACATCTATATAAATATTTTCTTTTTATGTAAACTAAAAAGTGTTTGTAAATCATGATAATAACAGCTCTGTCTAGAGTCTTAATTAGCTCCTTTAATATAAAATAAACTTATTACTTTTAAAGATAAGGCTTGTCTAATTACAAAACTAAAAGGAAAAATATAACATTAAAATAAAAATGTGTCACTTTGATCATTTTTATAGCATCTAGTATTGTCAACTGATTAAAAGGTAATTACCAGCTTAGACATTAAAAAAATAATAATAAGAATGATTTTGATGAGATTCCTTCTAATTAGTTTTCAGATAAAAAATCAATCTTTACTATTGCAAATTTAGCCTTGACTGGAAAGTGGAAAATCATCCATTTTTCAGTATTTTCAAACTGTATTGTAAGTAAAAATTAGACTGAAAAACATTTTTTTCTGTCAAAGTAAGTTTTGAATTGTTTTCATGTGTATCAGAATAACTATGGCTAATCTGGGTTTATGTACAGCAGTAAACAACAAAACTCTATATAAGTAAAATTAAAAAATAAAAGAACAACTAAACTGGGATTACTTAGTGGAGCCATTAGATTCTACATATATATACATTTATATGCTATGTTTGTTTTTCTCTTTCTGACTTACTTCAGTCTGTATGATGTTCCTTTAGATTTTTACAAAAACAGACATACAAATATATCTATATATATTCTTTAGAGAAATTTGTCAAATGTGTATTCTTCTGGCCTATGTGCTTAGCTCATATAAAATTGATATCATATGAAGCTACAGATTGATCATTTAAAAATCTTGCTATATGATACTAGTTTTAAAATAATTTTTATCATGAAAAGTAGCAAACTTTTAAATGAAAAATGGAAATACATTTAATTTAAATTTTTCCAAGATTTCCATCCATAAATTATCTCTATTAGTGTATGTAAATATTTTAATGTAGATCATTTCATCTAATAGAAATTGAATTATAGAAAACATAAAATATTGTCTCAAGAAAATATTAATAAGTTTAATTCTCACTGATATTTGGTTATCTAAAATAAATTGATAAAGCCATTGAGAAACTGATAACAGTTTTTAAATAAATCTATTTCAAAATTTGGAGAATGGAATCACAAGAATTTTTTTATCTCCTGTTAACATATTTGTTAAGAAATAAGATGAGTAAATTGAATGAAATAGGGTGAAAACAGATGAGACAAGAGTGCACCTTAGGACAATTAGTGATGAATATTGAACTATATAACAATAGCAATTCAAAAATATTTATTTAGAATTCAGAAGTGATCAAGAGACTTTATGGTCTAGGTGTTGAGCAACATGGAAAGAACTGGAGGATAGAGAGGAATAGAGACATGCATCACTAAACATCAGGGTTTAGAATGACAGTTACCATAAATGAAGAATAAAGTGGTATGAATATTCAAAAGAGAAGTTATATCTGGCTAGGAAATTAACAAGAACTAGTAAAGGAAATCTGTGTGAGATGGTCCTTGAAAGATAATTATGTGGTTGTAATGAATGGAGCTGGATAGGGAGTGGATTTTGAACGATGTGGGTGGCAGAACTAAATGCATGCCATCACAGAGCCTATTAACTGACCTCAGGTAGTTTATGTACAGCAGTAAACAACAAAACTCTATATAAGTAAAATTAAAAAATAAAAGAACAACTAAACTGGGATTACTTAGTGGAGCCATTAGATTCTACATATATATACATTTATATGCTATGTTTGTTTTTCTCTTTCTGACTTACTTCAGTCTGTATGATGTTCCTTTAGATTTTTACAAAAACAGACATACAAATATATCTATATATATTCTTTAGAGAAATTTGTCAAATGTGTATTCTTCTGGCCTATGTGCTTAGCTCATATAAAATTGATATCATATGAAGCTACAGATTGATCATTTAAAAATCTTGCTATATGATACTAGTTTTAAAATAATTTTTATCATGAAAAGTAGCAAACTTTTAAATGAAAAATGGAAATACATTTAATTTAAATTTTTCCAAGATTTCCATCCATAAATTATCTCTATTAGTGTATGTAAATATTTTAATGTAGATCATTTCATCTAATAGAAATTTAATTATAGAAAACATAAAATATTGTCTCAAGAAAATATTAATAAGTTTAATTCTCACTGATATTTGGTTATCTAAAATAAATTGATAAAGCCATTGAGAAACTGATAACAGTTTTTAAATAAATCTATTTCAAAATTTGGAGAATGGAATCACAAGAATTTTTTTATCTCCTGTTAACATATTTGTTAAGAAATAAGATGAGTAAATTGAATGAAATAGGGTGAAAACAGATGAGACAAGAGTGCACCTTAGGACAATTAGTGATGAATATTGAACTATATAACAATAGCAATTCAAAAATATTTATTTAGAATTCAGAAGTGATCAAGAGACTTTATGGTCTAGGTGTTGAGCAACATGGAAAGAACTGGAGGATAGAGAGGAATAGAGACATGCATCACTAAACATCAGGGTTTAGAATGACAGTTACCATAAATGAAGAATAAAGTGGTATGAATATTCAAAAGAGAAGTTATATCTGGCTAGGAAATTAACAAGAACTAGTAAAGGAAATCTGTGTGAGATGGTCCTTGAAAGATAATTATGTGGTTGTAATGAATGGAGCTGGATAGGGAGTGGATTTTGAACGATGTGGGTGGCAGAACTAAATGCATGCCATCACAGAGCCTATTAACTGACCTCAGGTAGTTTAAGCTGACTGGAGTTTGGGGCACCTGAAAAGGTGTACCATGAACCAAAGGTGTAACATGGTTTATCTCAGGTGTATTGAGATAGACCATGAGTTGCCTTGAATACAGTATTCAAACATTTTTCACTCTGTAGGAGATATGGAACAAAGGATTTTATCATCATCTGGAAGTAGCTTTGCACTAATTTATATATGGAGGGTTGCCCAACCAGGACTGAACTATATATTGTATCCTCTTTCCACATTTTCAAAGAATTGAATTTCAACAGTTTATAATGAATTAAGAGAAATGTTATCATTACTCTTTTAGGGGGGCAACTTGACAAGTTCATATATCAAGTTGTTTGGTAAAACTGCTGAGCAATTGTTTTTTTCACCATTAATCGATTTGCTCTTGGCTGCTCTATAATAACTGTTTTAGACTCCCTAATTTACTCAAAATAATCTTTTTCCTCTCACTTGACTAATGATCACACTATGTACTTATTAATAAGAAATTGTCATCAGAGTGTAATATTTTTTTCACATTTTCTTTCTTAATATTTTGTCTCAACTCTCACCAATTATTTTCTATTTTCTTCCATATTTGACATGTGATTGTATCATTTCTATTTCTTAAGGACCTCTCCCACCTGCATTCTATTCCCATCTCCTTATTAGCCTCATTTCAACTTGCATGCATCTTGAGATATCTGATTTTCACTTTATCATTCTCAATGGACAAAAAATATTAATTTGAAGTTTTCATTCATAAAAATACTTTCACTCAATTGATACTGTGTTTTCTTCTCTACATTTGGTATTTCTCTTCCATCATTTCATGACAATGTAAGTTTTGATTTCAACTAGGATGTTTTCAAAAAACTATGTCAAAAGTAACCAATGACCTTGTAATCACTAAAAAATTACTTTCCATAAGCACTCTTTCCAATCTTAATTATGTCATGCCTTAATTACACTTTTTTGTAAATCCACTCTGATTGACTTTTTTTTTTTTTTAATTTTGGACTCATTTATTGGTCCTTCATTTATTTATTATCATCCATCTTAATTCTTTGGCCTGTGTGGGTCTCTCATTTCAGTAGCCTCTCTCGTTGCAGAACACCAGCTCTGGGCGCGTGCACTCCAGAGCACTGTCTCGTCATTGGACACACTGGTCTAGCGGCTCAGTGGCATGTGGGATCTTCCCGTGGCACAGATTGAACCGTTGCCCCTTGCACCAGGGAAGACCTGATTGACTTTTAAGACACTACATTTAACCTGCTATCTTTTATAGGCAAACAATCTCAAATCATGATTTCCCCAGATAATTCTGATACTGTTGAGTCTTTTCCTGATATCTGTGACAATTTAAATGTAAGCGGTGACAGGGAAACCTGAGCTACCTGAGTGGGCAGAATGAGACAAATCCTTCAGAAATGACTTCCTCTTTCTAGAGGTCTGCTCCTTTGCATTCTTAATGTTACCTTGCAACAGATTATTGGACCACTTACAGGTTGCATAGACATTAGAATCAGGTGAACTGAGTACAAATTTATGTTCTACCATATTTAAGCTGGAAAAGTTCTCTTTTTCCTTTGAACAACAGAAACTAACAAAGTCGTGAGGATAAATCAAATGCTGATAATGTAAATAGATTGACAACTGTCATAAATTCATTCTATTTTTCATTGAATCTATAATTACATTTATAAATGATCTACTTGCATAACTCTACTTCTAACCATGACAGACATCCTGAAAAGCCTTCCTCTTCTATATCACCCTCAGTTTTGCCTAAGAAATTTGGTTTCTTAATTAACTGATGGTTTTTCTCATCATATTTTCAATTTCTTCCAGGCTGATTAGAAATTTTTAAAGTGTGGTTACTTTGTTTTTATACATTTTAATCTTACTTATCAAAATATTGATGGCAATTGTATTGATTGAAAATTGAACCTCTCAATAAAATTGAACCTCTTAAAAACCAAGCAAAAGTAACTGTATAAAGTACCAAGTATTCTAAACTACATTACTTAATATCTACTTATATTGTAACCAAAGGAATTGTGAAACATATTCAAAATACTTAACACAATTGTATTAGTTAAAAGAAGGATAAAACTCAAGTCTTCAATTTCAAGGATAAGTATTTACACTTCTAATCAGGCCTAATATGAAATCAGAGAATAAAGTCTGTGCGAGTAATTAGAAAAAGTTTCCTGGGAGTAAATTCATTGAGATGCACCCTTGTAAATAAGCAATCTCTCAAGGTTTAACATTAATAAAAGCAACACATTTTGCCTTCCACAATAAAAGGATTTCTTTAGGTGTAGCAAGTCAGTGATTTTTTAGACTTCCTGATTTATAAAAACTAATTTTGAAGTACCTTTTTTTTAAAATTTGATAAGTAAGTCACTAATGTTCTGAAGTCTTTTCCTGAATTTGAATTTGTAAGCGGTGACAGGGAAACCTGAGCTACCTGAGTGGGCAGAATGAGACAAATCCTTCAGAAATGACTTCCTCTTTCTAGAGGTCTGCTCCTTTGCATTCTTAATGTTACCTTGCAACAGATTATTGGACCACTTACAGGTTGCATAGACATTAGAATCAGGTGAACTGAGTACAAATTTATGTTCTACCATATTTAAGCTGGAAAAGTTCTCTTTTTCCTTTGAACAACAGAAACTAACAAAGTCGTGAGGATAAATCAAATGCTGATAATGTAAATAGATTGACAACTGTCATAAATTCATTCTATTTTTCATTGAATCTATAATTACATTTATAAATGATCTACTTGCATAACTCTACTTCTAACCATGACAGACATCCTGAAAAGCCTTCCTCTTCTATATCACCCTCAGTTTTGCCTAAGAAATTTGGTTTCTTAATTAACTGATGGTTTTTCTCATCATATTTTCAATTTCTTCCAGGCTGATTAGAAATTTTTTAAAGTGTGGTTACTTTGTTTTTATACATTTTAATCTTACTTATCAAAATATTGATGGCAATTGTATTGATTGAAAATTGAACCTCTCAATAAAATTGAACCTCTTAAAAACCAAGCAAAAGTAACTGTATAAAGTACCAAGTATTCTAAACTACATTACTTAATATCTACTTATATTGTAACCAAAGGAATTGTGAAACATATTCAAAATACTTAACACAATTGTATTAGTTAAAAGAAGGATAAAACTCAAGTCTTCAATTTCAAGGATAAGTATTTACACTTCTAATCAGGCCTAATATGAAATCAGAGAATAAAGTCTGTGCGAGTAATTAGAAAAAGTTTCCTGGGAGTAAATTCATTGAGATGCACCCTTGTAAATAAGCAATCTCTCAAGGTTTAACATTAATAAAAGCAACACATTTTGCCTTCCACAATAAAAGGATTTCTTTAGGTGTAGCAAGTCAGTGATTTTTTAGACTTCCTGATTTATAAAAACTAATTTTGAAGTACCTGTATTTTGATCAAGTAATTTGTCATTTTTTTCTATACACATCTATAAAAAGAGAGAGTTAAAGTAAGTCACCATGTTATTTATGTCTCTGAATGAACACTAGGTTTTTCAAATTTTAATTTAACATAATGTTGATAGTCAAGTGAGACAGAATAAGATGAAAACAGAAATCATGGATGGACTTTGTAGTTCAGTACAGGGACTGAGCTGTAGGTTTAAAGAATGCTATGAAAGATATTTACAATGTTTCCTGGTTAATCCATGATGTTTAAACATCATGTAAAACAAAGCAATGCTCCCAACTCAGTAATCTGAGAGGTATAATTTATCTTGATTTTAATATAAAATAAGGAAGTTGTGGTTTGAAATATATGGAGAGATGTCTTTTCAAGGGGTTCATTTTTGATCTATTCATATTCTTCTGTAAGTCAAATGTAGCTTTATACGACCATGGAAACTTGGTAATTTTTATGTCAGTCCAGCCATATAAATTCTCATGAAATGGCTGTCTTAGAAAAGATTGTGCTGCCCAATGCTGGTCTGTGAAATATAAGAGAAAGTCCGATATAACAGGATTTGGAGGAATTAATTTTTCTTGCTTTTAAAAAGATCTGAACTGTTGCTATTGTAGTTTTGGATATTGGAACTTTGTGTGTAAAGATATATATGTTGCTCCTGCTGACACCTTTTAACATTGATGAAAACAGAATAACATAATAAGGATGGCAGAAAAGAAATATGGAATATAGTTTGGTCTTTGATGGTGGCACTCAGCCACTAAACTAACCAGACCTGAAGTTTATTATCACAGAATCAGATATGAAATGGTGAAATAAGTGTTTCTTTCTCAGAAAGCTATTTCAGTTGTATTTTCTGTTGCAAACAAAATGATCTCACCTGAGTATGGTTACTGAAATTGGAAAAGGAAGGTAAATTTAGGATACCAAAATGATCACTGAATTCAAGTGAATAATTACTGGAATGTGGACACAAACCAAAGTAATTTCATTTGAGATGCACCCTTGTAAATAAGCAATCTCTCAAGGTTTAACATTAATAAAAGCAACACATTTTGCCTTCCACAATAAAAGGATTTCTTTAGGTGTAGCAAGTCAGTGATTTTTTAGACTTCCTGATTTATAAAAACTAATTTTGAAGTACCTGTATTTTGATCAAGTAATTTGTCATTTTTTTCTATACACATCTATAAAAAGAGAGAGTTAAAGTAAGTCACCATGTTATTTATGTCTCTGAATGAACACTAGGTTTTTCAAATTTTAATTTAACATAATGTTGATAGTCAAGTGAGACAGAATAAGATGAAAACAGAAATCATGGATGGACTTTGTAGTTCAGTACAGGGACTGAGCTGTAGGTTTAAAGAATGCTATGAAAGATATTTACAATGTTTCCTGGTTAATCCATGATGTTTAAACATCATGTAAAACAAAGCAATGCTCCCAACTCAGTAATCTGAGAGGTATAATTTATCTTGATTTTAATATAAAATAAGGAAGTTGTGGTTTGAAATATATGGAGAGATGTCTTTTCAAGGGGTTCATTTTTGATCTATTCATATTCTTCTGTAAGTCAAATGTAGCTTTATACGACCATGGAAACTTGGTAATTTTTATGTCAGTCCAGCCATATAAATTCTCATGAAATGGCTGTCTTAGAAAAGATTGTGCTGCCCAATGCTGGTCTGTGAAATATAAGAGAAAGTCCGATATAACAGGATTTGGAGGAATTAATTTTTCTTGCTTTTAAAAAGATCTGAACTGTTGCTATTGTAGTTTTGGATATTGGAACTTTGTGTGTAAAGATATATATGTTGCTCCTGCTGACACCTTTTAACATTGATGAAAACAGAATAACATAATAAGGATGGCAGAAAAGAAATATGGAATATAGTTTGGTCTTTGATGGTGGCACTCAGCCACTAAACTAACCAGACCTGAAGTTTATTATCACAGAATCAGATATGAAATGGTGAAATAAGTGTTTCTTTCTCAGAAAGCTATTTCAGTTGTATTTTCTGTTGCAAACAAAATGATCTCACCTGAGTATGGTTACTGAAATTGGAAAAGGAAGGTAAATTTAGGATACCAAAATGATCACTGAATTCAAGTGAATAATTACTGGAATGTGGACACAAACCAGAATAACCACAATATCTCAGAAAGAGGAAATAATAAACAAGTTTGTAAAGTTACTATCAATGAAGAGGAAGACATTTCTTTCTTACTTGGGGTGTTGCTGATGGTAAATATTTCAGAAAAGGAAGACTTGATGACCTAGCTTCTATTGTATATTCACCTTTTGGTGACAGAAATAAAAGCCATCTATCAACAGTCCCACAAGATTTTATATAAAAATAGCAGTAGTTTCTTTAAAAATATTGTTAAAGAAGGTATAAAAGATAATGTGGGACTATCCAAGTGTTTTTAGTGGTAAAGAATCCACCTGCAGGAAACTCAAGAGATCCCTGAATTGGGAAGTTTCCCTAGAGTAGGCAATAGCAGCCCACTTCAGCATTCTTGCCTAGAGAATTTAATGGACAGAGAAGCCTGTTGGCATACCATCTTGTTGCAAATAGCCAGACACAACTGAGCAACTTAGCACACATGCACACAATAGATAATTTGGAGCCAAAATTAACAAATTTCTGTAAGTTCTTCCAATGTGTGAGAAACCATGCTGAGCTCTGAATTGTATGAGAAAGTCACCGTTACTAGTCCCTATCCTCATGGAGCTTAGAGTCATGAAGGCAGCTGAGAAACTGCAATAAAGTCCATAAAAACGCAAATAGAATATGGAGGTTAGACAATGATGGTTAGTCTAATACAGAGGTAGTAATGATGGTTCTTGAATGGTTGCAATAATAGGGAAAAGTTCTCTGACAGCACAGTATTTTATGTGGAAGACAGGAATATTTTACTGTGGAAGATTGGAAGTTGGAATTATGACTGTATCTCATGTTCCAGACAAAAGAAAAAATGACTTCCCAGAGAATGTAGTGGTAAACAATATGCCTGCCAATGCAGGCGACATAAGAGTTGCAGATTCAATCCCTAGGTTAGGAATATTCCCTGGAATAGAAAATAGCAATCCATACCAATATTCTTGTCTGGGAAGTCCCAAGCAAGGATCTGAGGGTCCCAGGAGTGAAATCAAGAATATATGTACAGATGCTATTTAATGTTGTGATTGGAGGAATATGATGCCATTATTAGAGTCCCAGGCAGGGCTGATTTGGAGGCTGGATTTAGATCTAAACTTTACAATGCAAAATTTCGAATGGTGTAAGATTCCTTTATATAAATATGTGCATATTCAGTACCTAAAATTTAAAGGAATAGGAATCAATTAGATACTAAAGGAAGGAAGGGAATGAAGGTAAGAAATTTCAATAAATTTCAGTATTCAGATGTAAAGCATAGAAGGAAAGGTGAATGTGAGAATATCATCTGCCAGATCCAGAAAAAAGATTTTAAAGTTTTTTCAATGAAAATTTAAGAGGCAAATATACAGAAAAGTTAATGTGGGACTATCCAAGTGTTTTTAGTGGTAAAGAATCCACCTGCAGGAAACTCAAGAGATCCCTGAATTGGGAAGTTTCCCTAGAGTAGGCAATAGCAGCCCACTTCAGCATTCTTGCCTAGAGAATTTAATGGACAGAGAAGCCTGTTGGCATACCATCTTGTTGCAAATAGCCAGACACAACTGAGCAACTTAGCACACATGCACACAATAGATAATTTGGAGCCAAAATTAACAAATTTCTGTAAGTTCTTCCAATGTGTGAGAAACCATGCTGAGCTCTGAATTGTATGAGAAAGTCACCGTTACTAGTCCCTATCCTCATGGAGCTTAGAGTCATGAAGGCAGCTGAGAAACTGCAATAAAGTCCATAAAAACGCAAATAGAATATGGAGGTTAGACAATGATGGTTAGTCTAATACAGAGGTAGTAATGATGGTTCTTGAATGGTTGCAATAATAGGGAAAAGTTCTCTGACAGCACAGTATTTTATGTGGAAGACAGGAATATTTTACTGTGGAAGATTGGAAGTTGGAATTATGACTGTATCTCATGTTCCAGACAAAAGAAAAAATGACTTCCCAGAGAATGTAGTGGTAAACAATATGCCTGCCAATGCAGGCGACATAAGAGTTGCAGATTCAATCCCTAGGTTAGGAATATTCCCTGGAATAGAAAATAGCAATCCATACCAATATTCTTGTCTGGGAAGTCCCAAGCAAGGATCTGAGGGTCCCAGGAGTGAAATCAAGAATATATGTACAGATGCTATTTAATGTTGTGATTGGAGGAATATGATGCCATTATTAGAGTCCCAGGCAGGGCTGATTTGGAGGCTGGATTTAGATCTAAACTTTACAATGCAAAATTTCGAATGGTGTAAGATTCCTTTATATAAATATGTGCATATTCAGTACCTAAAATTTAAAGGAATAGGAATCAATTAGATACTAAAGGAAGGAAGGGAATGAAGGTAAGAAATTTCAATAAATTTCAGTATTCAGATGTAAAGCATAGAAGGAAAGGTGAATGTGAGAATATCATCTGCCAGATGGTCCAGAAAAAAAGATTTTAAAGTATATATTATATCAATGAAAATTTAAGAGGCAAATGATACAGAAAAGTTATATTATAATGTCATTCCTAGCACTCAGTTGAATTTTGCTCTCTTTTCCCACATCTTGGAACATTGCTTTTTGTTCTTGTTCAGTCATTCAGTCATGTCTGACTCTGCAAACCCATGGACTGCAGGAAGCTAGGCTTCCAAATCCTTCACTATCTCTTGGAGTTTGCTCAAACTCATGTCTATCGAGTCAATAATGCCATCCACACATCTGATCCTTTGTAGCCCCCTTTTCCTCCTATCTTCAATTTTCCCAGCATCAGGATCTTTTCCAATGAATTGGTTCTTTGCATCAGATGGCCAAAGTATTGGAGTTTCAGCTTCAGCATCAGCCCTTCCCAAAGAATATTCATGGTTTATTTCCTTTAGGATTGACTAGTTTGATTTGCTTGATTTCCAAGGTACTCTCAAGAGCCTTCTCCAGCACCACAGTTTGAAAGCATCAATTCTTGATACTTTTTTGACTTTCTCCCTCTAAGTGACATGAACAGTTTTAACATGCTATAGCGGCAGCATTTGACTATGTAATTTTCTTTTGGAAACTTTCCAGTAATTTTTTTTAGTCAGCTTATGCTCTGTTATGATTTAGTCAAAATGCTTAATTGTATCCATTCTTCCAGCATAGCATTCAGTAATCACAAACTGAAAATAAATATTAGACACTTATTAATTACTGAACTAATCTTTATATAATTGTACTTATAGAATAAATAGAGTGCATAGGGTAGTCTTCAAGTTCAAGTAAACTGATATGATGGTATTGACTAATTTAAATGAAAATGTTAACGCATTTCCCAATACTCACTTAAGCATTCTTTGCTTCATCAATGAACATATTTGATTCTCTTTCCATTCTGAATTATGACCCATCTCCACTCCTTTCTAAATACAACTTTCCCTTCTTTCCTCTTTTATCACTTGTGCTTCATCTAATGGAAAATATTGTTAATTCCTCTATATCTTTCAATTATACTTAGTTAAATTGATGTGCATAAAATATTCATCTGCCAGATGGTCCAGAAAAAAAGATTTTAAAGTATATATTATATCAATGAAAATTTAAGAGGCAAATGATACAGAAAAGTTATATTATAATGTCATTCCTAGCACTCAGTTGAATTTTGCTCTCTTTTCCCACATCTTGGAACATTGCTTTTTGTTCTTGTTCAGTCATTCAGTCATGTCTGACTCTGCAAACCCATGGACTGCAGGAAGCTAGGCTTCCAAATCCTTCACTATCTCTTGGAGTTTGCTCAAACTCATGTCTATCGAGTCAATAATGCCATCCACACATCTGATCCTTTGTAGCCCCCTTTTCCTCCTATCTTCAATTTTCCCAGCATCAGGATCTTTTCCAATGAATTGGTTCTTTGCATCAGATGGCCAAAGTATTGGAGTTTCAGCTTCAGCATCAGCCCTTCCAATGAGTATTCATGGTTTATTTCCTTTAGGATTGACTAGTTTGATTTGCTTGATTTCCAAGGTACTCTCAAGAGCCTTCTCCAGCACCACAGTTTGAAAGCATCAATTCTTGATACTTTTTTGACTTTCTCCCTCTAAGTGACATGAACAGTTTTAACATGCTATAGCGGCAGCATTTGACTATGTAATTTTCTTTTGGAAACTTTCCAGTAATTTTTTTTAGTCAGCTTATGCTCTGTTATGATTTAGTCAAAATGCTTAATTGTATCCATTCTTCCAGCATAGCATTCAGTAATCACAAACTGAAAATAAATATTAGACACTTATTAATTACTGAACTAATCTTTATATAATTGTACTTATAGAATAAATAGAGTGCATAGGGTAGTCTTCAAGTTCAAGTAAACTGATATGATGGTATTGACTAATTTAAATGAAAATGTTAACGCATTTCCCAATACTCACTTAAGCATTCTTTGCTTCATCAATGAACATATTTGATTCTCTTTCCATTCTGAATTATGACCCATCTCCACTCCTTTCTAAATACAACTTTCCCTTCTTTCCTCTTTTATCACTGTGTAGATATTAACATTCAGTGAGACTTGAGTATGAAAGGTACCAAAGTGGATTTGAGTTATAATTTTCCTCTGATAGTCATGTTCATTTTATTATACTTAGTTAAATTTTCTCCATTTAGAATATAATTTTTGACAATGCATTTATTTCATCTTAACAATTCTTTGTGCTTTAAACATAATAGTGATAACACACTTAAATTTAAAAATAAAAATAGAATTATATTTAACATTCTTAAAGAAATCAGGGCTAAAGTGAGTTTCTGTGGTTTCTACAGCTAAGTACAGTGTGTACTGCAAACTTCCCTGTTTTTTTTTTTTTTAAAAACTCCTCAGAAATACACAATCATCCTCATTTTTGCCGTTTAATTTTAAACGTGTCAAATCTCACAGCTTGTTTCATCACAATGCCAAATTAACGATTCTGAAAGAAGTAAGTTAGTGCATAAGACCATGAATAGACATTTCTTAAAAGAGAATAATGCAGCTTGCTCGTCAAAGCATCTCATCAAAATACTTGTTTTAAGCCAGTATGTTTTATAAAGGAAAGTGATGTTTCCCTTCTATGGCCATTTCTTTCTCTCTCTCCTTAGGAATGACTTTGACTGTGTTTTCTTAGAGATTGACTCTCCTATCCCTGTACCGTAAAATGAACACATTTTCTATCAGTATGTATAGGTAGAATATATTAGAAATTTTACAACAGCATAACCTTAGAGATGATTACATATAATGCTTTAATTCTATAAATAAAATATGACCTTTTTTGCTTAGGATTCAAAAAAAGAATTCTTATCTTTTCAGCTTAAATTTTAAAGCACATCTATGAAGTAGCCAGAAAGATTATACAAGAAATGCAATCAAAACTCAGTAACTAACTAGCTTCATGACTTCAGTCCAGTTGCTTAAAATCCCTAGGCCTCAATTTTTTAATTAGTTTATTCTAATTGGCGAATAATTACTTTGCAATATTGTGATGGTTTGGGCCGTACATCAACTTGAATACATCACAGGTATAGATGTATGCCCCCATCCTGAATCCCGCTCCCGTCTCCTTCCCAACCCTATCCCTCTGAGTTGTCACATAGCACTGGCTTTGTGTGCTTTGCTTTGCTTTGCTGCATGCATTAAACTTGCACTGGTCATCTCTTTTACGTATGGTAAGTACACATGTTTCAATGCTGTTCTCTCCAGTCATTCTACCTTTGCCTTCTCCCACAGGGTCCAAAAGTCTTTTCTTTGCATCTATGTCTCTTTTGCTACCCTGCATGTTATGGTGGGAAAACAAAAGAACTTGAGTACAGTAACTTTTAAGCCTCATTCCAGCTTTTTATTGTTTTCATATTGTCTTTTTCAATAGTTTCATACTCATATTTTATATATACAAATATATGTATAAATGAGTATTTGTATGCATGCATATGTGCACATCATATATATTATGTAAAAACTTAATGAAAACTTCTATTTTATGGAAGTTTAAGTTCCAAATAACATTATAAGCAGATATACTAATTAATATTTAAGATCCCTTTGCAGTTCTTTTTTCCTCAGTTATGTCTTACTAAGGAAATATAGTCAGAGTATAGTGTCCACAATTTACTTGACTCAATTTAGTGATTGTGTTGATTCTATTACCAATTTCAGAATTAAGTACATACTAATCATTTTTTATGCTATACTGTGATAAATTATAGTACTTATTTTACTTGCATTTACTATTATATATTATAGTACTTGCATGTTGTTTTCCTTATTTTTTATTTCTGTTTTGATTATATAAAATATATTTTTCTTTTACTAGGTTGCATTGTAGTGTAAGTAATTGATAGTGTTTGCAGGATTTTTTGTGTTTCATTTATCGTGCTTTGTGTCCTTGAATTTCCACCACCTGCTTTCTTCTTTTTCTTCAGAATCACATAGATCATGTCCAAGTGAAATTTTTCACTGAGAAGCTTTCCCCTCCCAATATTGTTGTTTCTTCCCCTCATATTTTCAAGTCTATTTATTTCAAAAATATATGTACTGGCTCATGAGATTACAAACTTTTCAGCATTTCCCACAAATGGAAGGATATTCTATATCCAGAGAGATTTTTGTATGTGTGTCTGATCACTACTGGGCCCTCTCTGCACTTATTTCTATATGTTCGTTTATTCATTGAACATATCTTCGGCCTAGCATGCTTTCAGGAATTAGGAATGCTACAGTGCATAAAACAGATGGAAATGTCTTCCCTCAGGGCAGTTACATTATTGTTA
The DNA here is from genome assembly GCA_022376925.1 of Tragulus kanchil. Classification (NCBI taxonomy): domain Eukaryota; kingdom Metazoa; phylum Chordata; class Mammalia; order Artiodactyla; family Tragulidae; genus Tragulus; species Tragulus kanchil. The sequence continues at coordinate 220,636,081 of JAIOJX010000028.1, read as the reverse complement.
ATATATATTTAAACAGGTATAAATTCATAGAAAAACTGTGTAACTAGTCAACCTGATAATAACATTCTTCCCCTGCTCCCCCAAAATAATCAAGGGATTTTTTCCCCCTGTATTTGATTTGAATGCTTGAAAAGTGTTTACCTTTTTCTGCTATGTAACTAGAAAGAACAGATCGCAGAGAAAATCATATTTTTGTTATAACTTTTGAATAATAAAAATAAAAACAATTATTGCCATACAGTATTACTCAAAGGCAGAGTTCTCATGCAAACATGAGTATAATAGAGATTTTAGTTTCATACAAAAAATATTCTTAGAAAATCACTGTATTATTTTCATTCCCATTTTAAATATTGAAATACTGAATTTAGAATGATTATTCACAGTTTCAGTAACCTCCAATAGTTTTAAAAAGTGAAAACATATGATTTTTTTTCTGAAGTAAGTGTTGCTTATCCTTCAGAATTCTTTTAGTAATATTACTAAAAACATTCTTACAAATGATGGATATAATAAATAGATATTTAAGAAATTTATCAAGTATCATAAGAATAAGAGACTATGCTTCATGTATTTGGGAAGATTCAAGTGAAGTAAATAAAACTTTATAATGAAGTCCTAGCAAACATGAGAATTTATTTAGAACCCCTAAGTAGTGAAAATATCTGGGACAAATGATTTATTTCACTCTCAGCGGAAATGTTACCCAACAGAGGCTCATTTATCTGTGAACATGGAGAGAAGAGTGCCTGCAATTTTCTCTGTAATATGCATCAGAAAGTTGCTATAATAATTTTCATCTTTACACATATTACCATTCTGTTTGTTTTATTGTTCCTAGGATCTGTACAACCTCCTCTCATTCTAATTCTCATTCGAACTTCTTATTCTTTGTGGCTTTGATTTGTTATTTTCTGATGATTAGCATCTGTTCAGGTGCATATTGTCCAGGTCTTCTTGGTGAAGGATATTCTATATCCAGAGAGATTTTTGTATGTGTGTCTGATCACTACTGGGCCCTCTCTGCACTTATTTCTATATGTTCGTTTATTCATTGAACATATCTTCGGCCTAGCATGCTTTCAGGAATTAGGAATGCTACAGTGCATAAAACAGATGGAAATGTCTTCCCTCAGGGCAGTTACATTATTGTTAATATATATTTAAACAGGTATAAATTCATAGAAAAACTGTGTAACTAGTCAACCTGATAATAACATTCTTCCCCTGCTCCCCCAAAATAATCAAGGGATTTTTTCCCCCTGTATTTGATTTGAATGCTTGAAAAGTGTTTACCTTTTTCTGCTATGTAACTAGAAAGAACAGATCGCAGAGAAAATCATATTTTTGTTATAACTTTTGAATAATAAAAATAAAAACAATTATTGCCATACAGTATTACTCAAAGGCAGAGTTCTCATGCAAACATGAGTATAATAGAGATTTTAGTTTCATACAAAAAATATTCTTAGAAAATCACTGTATTATTTTCATTCCCATTTTAAATATTGAAATACTGAATTTAGAATGATTATTCACAGTTTCAGTAACCTCCAATAGTTTTAAAAAGTGAAAACATATGATTTTTTTTCTGAAGTAAGTGTTGCTTATCCTTCAGAATTCTTTTAGTAATATTACTAAAAACATTCTTACAAATGATGGATATAATAAATAGATATTTAAGAAATTTATCAAGTATCATAAGAATAAGAGACTATGCTTCATGTATTTGGGAAGATTCAAGTGAAGTAAATAAAACTTTATAATGAAGTCCTAGCAAACATGAGAATTTATTTAGAACCCCTAAGTAGTGAAAATATCTGGGACAAATGATTTATTTCACTCTCAGCGGAAATGTTACCCAACAGAGGCTCATTTATCTGTGAACATGGAGAGAAGAGTGCCTGCAATTTTCTCTGTAATATGCATCAGAAAGTTGCTATAATAATTTTCATCTTTACACATATTACCATTCTGTTTGTTTTATTGTTCCTAGGATCTGTACAACCTCCTCTCATTCTAATTCTCATTCGAACTTCTTATTCTTTGTGGCTTTGATTTGTTATTTTCTGATGATTAGCATCTGTTCAGGTGCATATTGTCCATCTGTAGGTCTTCTTTAGAAAAATGTCTGTTCAGATCATCCATCCATTTTCTAACCACATTGTTTATTATTTTGATGTTTGTGTTGTATAAGTTTGTTTTATATATTTTGGATATGAACCACTTATTAGATACCATTTGCAAATATATTCTCCCATTCAGTAGGTCATCTTTTAATTGGTGATAACTCCCTTCTCTTAACAAAAATTTTGAGTTAAATGTAGTCCTATTCATTTATTTCTTATTTTAAAAATAATTTTAAAATAATTTTTAAAATAATTAATAATATAAGAGGTAACCTTGCAAGAAAAACTATGACACAAGGAAAACTATGACAAACCTGAAGAGACATACTCAGAAAGATATCATTAAAGCTTATGTGAAAGAGGACACTGCCAGTGTTATCTTCTAGAAGTTTTATGGCTTCAGTTCTTACATTTAAATCTAACCATCTTGAATTTTTATTTTTATTTTTTTACTTTTGCATGTAGCTGCCCAGTTTTCCTAATATTTATTGAAGTTATCTTTTCTCCATTATAAGTTCTTGACTCTTTTGGTCTAGATTAATTGACCATATGAAATATGTTTTTTCTGGACTCTCTATTCTATTCCACTGGTTTATGTGTCTAATTCTATACCAGTACCATGCTGTTTTGATTACTATAGTTTTCTATTATGGTTTTTAAGCCAGGGTATAATACCTCCATTTTTGTTTTTTTCTTAAGGCTATTATGCCTTTTCAAGCTCTTCTGTGTTTCCATACCAATTTAAAATGATTGATTCTGGGTTTCTAAAATGGTCATTGACACTTTGATAGTGATGGCACTGAACATGTACGTTGACTTGGGTAGTTAGGTCATTTTAACAATATTAATTCTTCCAGTTTGAAGGCACAGTATATCTTTCCAACTGATAGTCACTTATAATTTTTTATATCAGAGTTTTAGAGCCTTCTGGGTACAGGTCTTTTACCTCCTTAGTTAGATTTATTCCTAGATATTTTATTATTTCATTAGCTGTATTTTTCCCTGGATTCTTTAATAGGCATAGGATTTTAGATTTGTAGTAATATTTGTATGTTATTACTTATAACTTGAATTCTTGGTAATGATAATAATGATATCTAACATTCCCCCAAACTTATATTGTTTTATATTTGATTTTTATATGTTAAATTTTTTTAAATATAAAGTTAGTCTCTTTTATAGAAAACATTTACTTTTTAAGTCTTTATCGGTCTCAGCATCTTAAATTAGGTTTATTAGTTTTGTTTATTCAGATTCTTATGTGTAATTACACATCTTTGCATTTTTATAGATTTATATTTTCATGTATCATTTCTTTAGGCTTATTTTAATTTTTAAACATTTTCAGATACCACCACTTATACTATAATCATACTGAAAATACTTATGTGAGTCCAGATGTTTTCACTGTAAAGTAACTTTTATGTCTGGGCAAAAATATGCAATACTTGGTGATCTTGTGAGCAATCATGATTGAAATTATTATAAGAGATTTTAAAAATAAAGGTGGGCCACTTCTATTGGTCTTTCATGTATCTATTTTCATCCATCTTTGTTCTTTGGCCCATGTGGGCCTCCCATCGCAGTGGCCTCTGTTGTCGCAGAGCACCGGCTCTGGGCACATGCGCTCCGGAGCTCGAGCTCGGTAATTGGACACATCAGTCCAGCCACTCCGTGGCACGTGGGATCTTCCCAGGCCAGGGATGGAACCGGCGCCCCTTGCACTGCACAGTGGTGTCCTTACCCACTGGACCACCAGGGAAGCCCTGAAGGTGGATTCTTAGCCACTGGACTACCAGGAAATAACTGTTTGGTGTTTTCTAATCTTCTAATTTCATGTTTTATGAGGGGCACTTCATCATGAATTATGTTGCTAAACAACCAGGCTAACATTAGAAAAAATATTCCTATATCCCTTCCTAATAACTTATCTAGAATTTCAAGTTAAAGTCATCCTGTGTGACCTAAGACCTCTCTAGAACTCTAAAATATGGAGATGCTCAATGACATAAAATGGTGTAGCAATTGTCCATTTTCCCTCGTCTTTAAATCATCTCTAGATTACTTACAGTTACTAATACAATAAAAGTATTATGTAAATGGTGGTAAATATAAGGTAAATGCTACATACATAGTTGCTGACATATGGCACATCATGTTTTATTTGGGAACTTGCTGAACTTTTTCTTTGAATACTTTCTATTCACAATTGAATCCTAGGATGTTGAACCTGCAAATATGGAGTGTCAACTGTACCCCATGACAAATTTTAAGTGCACTAGAGTTGCTTGCTCTTAGTAGAAATATGTTTCATTAGCTGCCTGTCTTTTACTTCCTTGTTAATCACTTGTAATAATCCAAGCTATTGAAAAACTTTATTGAAATCTGTGACTCTATATCATATTGGCACATGATCAGTACAAATTTTTTTTAGCATGTACCACCACTTATACTATAATCATACTGAAAATATAGTGAGTCCAGATGTTTTCACTGTAAAGTAACTTTTATGTCTGGGCAAAAATATGCAATACTTGGTGATCTTGTGAGCAATCATGATTGAAATTATTATAAGAGATTTTAAAAATAAAGGTGGGCCACTTCTATTGGTCTTTCATGTATCTATTTTCATCCATCTTTGTTCTTTGGCCCATGTGGGCCTCCCATCGCAGTGGCCTCTGTTGTCGCAGAGCACCGGCTCTGGGCACATGCGCTCCGGAGCTCGAGCTCGGTAATTGGACACATCAGTCCAGCCACTCCGTGGCACGTGGGATCTTCCCAGGCCAGGGATGGAACCGGCGCCCCTTGCACTGCACAGTGGTGTCCTTACCCACTGGACCACCAGGGAAGCCCTGAAGGTGGATTCTTAGCCACTGGACTACCAGGGAAATAACTGTTTGGTGTTTTCTAATCTTCTAATTTCATGTTTTATGAGGGGCACTTCATCATGAATTATGTTGCTAAACAACCAGGCTAACATTAGAAAAAATATTCCTATATCCCTTCCTAATAACTTATCTAGAATTTCAAGTTAAAGTCATCCTGTGTGACCTAAGACCTCTCTAGAACTCTAAAATATGGAGATGCTCAATGACATAAAATGGTGTAGCAATTGTCCATTTTCCCTCGTCTTTAAATCATCTCTAGATTACTTACAGTTACTAATACAATAAAAGTATTATGTAAATGGTGGTAAATATAAGGTAAATGCTACATACATAGTTGCTGACATATGGCACATCATGTTTTATTTGGGAACTTGCTGAACTTTTTCTTTGAATACTTTCTATTCACAATTGAATCCTAGGATGTTGAACCTGCAAATATGGAGTGTCAACTGTACCCCATGACAAATTTTAAGTGCACTAGAGTTGCTTGCTCTTAGTAGAAATATGTTTCATTAGCTGCCTGTCTTTTACTTCCTTGTTAATCACTTGTAATAATCCAAGCTATTGAAAAACTTTATTGGAAATCTGTGACTCTATATCATATTGGCACATGATCAGTACAAATTTATTGTGCTTTGTTGTCATAACAACTGAACTTAACAGCTGCTTTGGCCACAAATTATAAAATATTGTTTTAGTTTGCAAATTTATGTGTATAGTAGTTTATTATGAGACCCTAAGAAAAGAAAAAGGAGAAGAAACCTCTGTATATTTATACAGGCACACCTCCTTTTATTATATTCTGTTTCATCCCATGTCTCAGATATTGTACTTTTTACAATTTGAAGCCTGTGGCAAGGCTTGAATTGCCAGACAATAGTCTTTGTCAGCAATTGCATCTTTTTTTTTTTTTTTTTCTAATTGATCTATGTGCATTTATAATGCTCCTGCACACTTAATACACTACAGTATAGTGTAAAAATAGCTTTTATATTCAGTGGGGAATAAAAAAATATGTATGACTTAATTTTATTGTTTTCACATTATTCCAATGGCATATAACTGAATCCACAGTGTCTCTAGGGTGAGCCTACATTGAGAGAGAGAAAAGAGATACAGTGGGGGGAGATCCCTCTTTTAGAAGTCATTCTCCAAAACTAAAAATGAGAATGATAAAAAAATTACGCTCTCATGACTTCAAACTTGTGCTCTTTTTGACTAATCTGGTATTATATATATATCTGTAAACAACAAAGCTCTGTAAAGTCAAAAAGGCAAAATAAAAAAACTTGTGATTGTGGGGAAAAAAAAAAGACTGCTCTTTCAAGAACAACAAACTTCTTACCTTTGTAAATCTCTAACTTTGAGCATAGGCTTATAGAGGTTTAGGGCCAATTGTTTGGAAAGTGAAAACAAAGTAAAGGATGAATTGATTCATGAATAATTCCACTGATTTGGCATTATGACCCACTGTGATTGTTTGGACCTCTTTATAAAAACACTCTGAAATGCCTGCCACTAAACAGGAATGCATGTTGTGTTAGAATTAATCAGTTGGAGATCCAGAATCTCAGTTTATATATACCAAGGGGATAATTTCAATGTTGTTTTTAAGACTCCATTTTGCTTTGTTATACTAAAATATTCCTGTGTCAAAAATCTCAAATATCATATGCTTAATTAGTAACCACTCAGAAATACATTAAATGAATTCAAAACTGTACCCTGAATAAATCTTTCTAACTTGAAAAATGCTCTTGAATACCTCTTCATTGTTAAAACCATACTTATTCTTATCCCCTTGTCTAAATGTAAAATAAGTTATTTCTTTGCAAATTTATGTGTATAGTAGTTTATTATGAGACCTCTGTATATTTATACAGGCACACCTCCTTTTATTATATTCTGTTTCATCCCATGTCTCAGATATTGTACTTTTTACAATTTGAAGCCTGTGGCAAGGCTTGAATTGCCAGACAATAGTCTTTGTCAGCAATTGCATCTTTTTTTTTTTTTTTTTCTAATTGATCTATGTGCATTTATAATGCTCCTGCACACTTAATACACTACAGTATAGTGTAAAAATAGCTTTTATATTCAGTGGGGAATAAAAAAATATGTATGACTTAATTTTATTGTTTTCACATTATTCCAATGGCATATAACTGAATCCACAGTGTCTCTAGGGTGAGCCTACATTGAGAGAGAGAAAAGAGATACAGTGGGGGGAGATCCCTCTTTTAGAAGTCATTCTCCAAAACTAAAAATGAGAATGATAAAAAAATTACGCTCTCATGACTTCAAACTTGTGCTCTTTTTGACTAATCTGGTATTATATATATATCTGTAAACAACAAAGCTCTGTAAAGTCAAAAAGGCAAAATAAAAAAACTTGTGATTGTGGGGAAAAAAAAAAGACTGCTCTTTCAAGAACAACAAACTTCTTACCTTTGTAAATCTCTAACTTTGAGCATAGGCTTATAGAGGTTTAGGGCCAATTGTTTGGAAAGTGAAAACAAAGTAAAGGATGAATTGATTCATGAATAATTCCACTGATTTGGCATTATGACCCACTGTGATTGTTTGGACCTCTTTATAAAAACACTCTGAAATGCCTGCCACTAAACAGGAATGCATGTTGTGTTAGAATTAATCAGTTGGAGATCCAGAATCTCAGTTTATATATACCAAGGGGATAATTTCAATGTTGTTTTTAAGACTCCATTTTGCTTTGTTATACTAAAATATTCCTGTGTCAAAAATCTCAAATATCATATGCTTAATTAGTAACCACTCAGAAATACATTAAATGAATTCAAAACTGTACCCTGAATAAATCTTTCTAACTTGAAAAATGCTCTTGAATACCTCTTCATTGTTAAAACCATACTTATTCTTATCCCCTTGTCTAAATGTAAAATAAGTTATTTCTTTGAATAGTCAATAACAATTTGAGTTTCCAGAAACTGCAACTGTTTCTCTAAATTTCCAAATACATTTAAGTAAATTATGCTTTTAATATCAATGAATACTAAATAATTAAAATTAAGATTTATTAAAAATTTAAGTGGTGATATATTTTCTTCTCTAATTTAAGAACTACATTTCTTTGACTTATTATTATATAATATTGTATAATTAGTCAAAAATTTCATTCAGGTTTTTGTAGAATGTTATGGGAAAACAAAAAAGATTATTTTGGTCAGCCATTATTTGTAAAATTCAATTGTAATCTCATTATATAATAATGTTATTGTTTTTCTTTCATATGTCTACTTCGATAATGATGTAAAAAGTTCATAGTGCTAAAGAGGATATTCTCACTTGAACAAGACAAGTGTGCTGTTATATGCCACTATTAAGAATTATAAACAGGAATGCAAATATTAAACAAATGAGAGCAATAGGAGGTAGTCCAGTGAGACAGTGTGTTGTATAGATGATTTTCTTCCCTTCTTTTAGCTTGTTGCTTGAAAAAAAAATAACACAAAGATGTCAAGCATGCATCATTGACCTTTAGCAGCCTGGGGCACAGCTGCAATGATCCTCTAATTAAGACCACAATCAAAGGAGAACTGGAGGGTAAAGGAGGATGGAATATTTTTGTCCTCATTTGTAGTAATGTGAATGGTGAAAATTATAGTTTAGCAACTCAGTTTTGCATATGTTATCTTTAGTACTCACCACAAGCTTTCAAATTTGGCTGTATCCCCATTTAAGACATCATCAACAGAACAAAAGACGAAGTTTGGATATTTGTCCAATATTCCTTGAGTAGCTATTTCCAAGCCTGATCTTACATGCAGATGCCCTCTGTTCCCTGCCACCTGACCACCACATATCATAACTGTCCCCATCCAGGTCAAAGGTCCTCTTCCAAGCTATGATTAATAGATTGTATATGTATGTTTATAAATTTTCAAGAAGTTTGAGAGATAGTCAAAACAGATGTAAAAAATCATAATCAAGAATTCAAATTTTAATAACTGATGAACATCATAAAAAAAATCAATGCAACATTTTCAAAAAAGTATCACACTTCAGAACAATCATATCTCAAATGTACATTGGAGAGACTTCCTATGAGCTATTTTCTATTGTATGGAAGCTAACCAAGAATCAAGTCTCTCTATAAAATCTGACATCATATAAATTAGGAGAAAAGAATACAAACATGTAAAATAAAACAATAAATACTTTTAAATCCCTAAAAAAGAAATTTCATGAAAATATTCCTACTTTGAAAGGAAATATTTTATCTTCTTAAATTATCTGTTTGGAAGACAGCTGATAAGTAAAATTTCATGCAATATGTTTAAATTGATGTCCTGTAAAATTGATTTCAAAAAAATTGAAAATCATTAGTTTTATAATCAGTATTATTTTGCTGCCAAATATGGAGGATTTAACTTTACACATTGAAAAAATTTATATCTCACATTCTAATAGTTTCATGTCCTTATCCTTTGCATGACTCTTATTCCTCATTGTGATTGATTTTTTTCTTTATTTGTTATTTTTAAATTTTTGAAATAATTTCAAATGCACAGAAAATATTAGAATACTACAAATGACCTTTGTCCTCTGAACTATTTCAGTTAAATTTTTGGCATATCTCAATTTTTTTGTCTGACATTAGTTCAGTGTTAGATGTAAGGTATATGAAATGAAAATAGCTCCTGCTATATCAATAAACAAGAAATACCATAGCCATTTTGGTGAGGACTTCTGTCCTTCTCAGACCACAATCAAAGGAGAACTGGAGGGTAAAGGAGGATGGAATATTTTTGTCCTCATTTGTAGTAATGTGAATGGTGAAAATTATAGTTTAGCAACTCAGTTTTGCATATGTTATCTTTAGTACTCACCACAAGCTTTCAAATTTGGCTGTATCCCCATTTAAGACATCATCAACAGAACAAAAGACGAAGTTTGGATATTTGTCCAATATTCCTTGAGTAGCTATTTCCAAGCCTGATCTTACATGCAGATGCCCTCTGTTCCCTGCCACCTGACCACCACATATCATAACTGTCCCCATCCAGGTCAAAGGTCCTCTTCCAAGCTATGATTAATAGATTGTATATGTATGTTTATAAATTTTCAAGAAGTTTGAGAGATAGTCAAAACAGATGTAAAAAATCATAATCAAGAATTCAAATTTTAATAACTGATGAACATCATAAAAAAAATCAATGCAACATTTTCAAAAAAGTATCACACTTCAGAACAATCATATCTCAAATGTACATTGGAGAGACTTCCTATGAGCTATTTTCTATTGTATGGAAGCTAACCAAGAATCAAGTCTCTCTATAAAATCTGACATCATATAAATTAGGAGAAAAGAATACAAACATGTAAAATAAAACAATAAATACTTTTAAATCCCTAAAAAAGAAATTTCATGAAAATATTCCTACTTTGAAAGGAAATATTTTATCTTCTTAAATTATCTGTTTGGAAGACAGCTGATAAGTAAAATTTCATGCAATATGTTTAAATTGATGTCCTGTAAAATTGATTTCAAAAAAATTGAAAATCATTAGTTTTATAATCAGTATTATTTTGCTGCCAAATATGGAGGATTTAACTTTACACATTGAAAAAATTTATATCTCACATTCTAATAGTTTCATGTCCTTATCCTTTGCATGACTCTTATTCCTCATTGTGATTGATTTTTATCTTTATTTGTAATTTTTAAATTTTTGAAATAATTTCAAATGCACAGAAAATATTAGAATACTACAAATGACCTTTGTCCTCTGAACTATTTCAGTTAAATTTTTGGCATATCTCAATTTTTTTGTCTGACATTAGTTCAGTGTTAGATGTAAGGTATATGAAATGAAAATAGCTCCTGCTATATCAATAAACAAGAAATACCATAGCCATTGGTGACTTCTGTCCTCTAAGTGAGAATGAGGACTCCCATAACTGGAATCAGCAGATGTTTGCCCCTCCCCACCGAGGTGATTGCTGAGGAGCTACAGGAGGGGGTTGCTGCAGAATACAAGAAGCAGTCATCTGCCACTCCTTTAGGTGAATAAGGAAACAAGATGTGGAGACAGATAACTGAGATGCATATGAAAGGAATGAATTCAGTGAGCCCAGAGGCTTGCACCATCCCATAAATAGAATGCTAAATTCTCTGTCTTTTGCTGCACAGTTGTTTATAGGCTGACCCCCTCCTGCCTCCCAGGAGCAATTTTCTCAAAGTTACTGAGATGTTGTGTCCAGGCTCAGATCCCGAAACATTCCAACCAAATAAAATAACTCTTTACTTTCAGCTTGTAACTATATGTTTTAGTCGACAGATACAAATGATTTCCCCCCTAATTTTATCATAAGACCTTGAGGAAGATTTTAAAGGAGCAAGTATATGATTTTCCTTAACTTCTGATAAGACTGTACAAGACTAGGAAAGATAAAAGAACTTAAGGTCATTGTGGGCTTCCCAGAGGGTGTTAGTGGTAAAGAATCTGCCTGTCCAGGCAGGAGACACAAGAGACCAAGAGACGCTGGTTGGATCCCTGGTTAGGAAGATCCCCTGGAGTTGGGCATGGCAACACACTCTAGTATTCTTACCTGTAAAATTTCATGGACAGAAGAGCCTGATTGCCTATAATCCACGGAGTCACAAGGAGTCAGACACTACTGAGTACTATGTTAAAGTCAGTATGATACACAAAAGTTCCTTTAAAAAGGGTCCAATAATATATTATTACTGCATTGAGGCAATGGAATAAATAACAATTCAACTTAGTGTGAGTGCTTATTTGCCACACATTGTTTTGTTAAGTCAAATTTAATAAACTGTATCCATTTAAGGCATTCATTTTGCTCTGAATATGTACACAGGTGACTCAGCTGGTAAAGAATCTGTCTGCAATGCAGGTGACCAGGGTTAGATCCTAAGGTCAGGGAGGTACTCTGGAGTAGGGAATGGGTACCCGCTTCAGTATTCTTGTATAGAGAATCCTATGGACAGAGGAGACTGGTGAACTAAAATCCATGTGATTGTAGAGTTGGACATGATCAAGCAACTAATACAGAAAGGCACTGCCAGACACAGAATATCATTATGTTTCTCAAAATATGTTTTCATCATTTTTTTTTCTTGGTAGCTGATTCCTACTCTTAGTTTTGGACTTAGGCAACTGCTAGTGATTTATTTGCATTTCATTCAATATTACAATAATTAAGTCCTATGCATGTTCACTCATCAAAACAACTTTCAGATCCATCCATATTTTTTATTTTCCAGTATTTTATTCCTTTTATAGCTGAGCAATAGTATACTATTTGAATACAGTACATGGATTTATTTACATACATGTTGATGGATATAGGGGTGGGTTCCAGTTTTTCATTAATTATGAATAAAGATGTCATATAAGTTTTTACCTATAAATATTTTGTCATTTTTCTTGATTAAATGTCTAGGAATAGAAAGATAGCATTGCACAGTATATAACTTTAAGAAATAAGACAGTTTACATCCTAGAACCAGTAATAATTTAGAGTACAAGCTCTTATCCTCACAGGATCAGTTTTATAAATTATAGCCATTCTGGTGGATGCATATTGATATCTTACTGTGATTTGCAATTTGAATTTCCATAATTGGCAGTGATTTTGATCCTCTTGATACTCTGAATAAGTTGAACAGCTTTTGATTGCATTCTGAACATTGAGAATGTCATGTTGTGGCAACTAGATTCTTTTATATTCTCTGGAGAAAGTCAAAACATTTGTTTTAGAAGTTAATTAATTCACTTAGATTAAAAGTATTTTTATTCTATCTTGTCCGCGGTGGGTGACATCTCAGTTCTCAATCCAGACAGCTTTTAGCTTACCATGCACATATGTGTATATATAGTCCAGAGGTCATTCAGTGAGTAGGGCATTTCAAATGCACAGAATTCAAGATCTTCCTTTTGCAACTGTCTCCTTTCCATGATAACCCCTTCAGTATCTGAGTATCACTGCTTACTTCAAGTTTTTTCCTCCAGTTTCTCTAGCCCAAAACAGTGGAGGGTTCCATAAGGTTTTCCAAATCACACATCAAGGTGTTTCCAACATTAAGGTACTCTGGAGTAGGGAATGGGTACCGCTTCAGTATTCTTGTATAGAGAATCCTATGGACAGAGGAGACTGGTGAACTAAAATCCATGTGATTGTAGAGTTGGACATGATCAAGCAACTAATACAGAAAGGCACTGCCAGACACAGAATATCATTATGTTTCTCAAAATATGTTTTCATCATTTTTTTTTCTTGGTAGCTGATTCCTACTCTTAGTTTTGGACTTAGGCAACTGCTAGTGATTTATTTGCATTTCATTCAATATTACAATAATTAAGTCCTATGCATGTTCACTCATCAAAACAACTTTCAGATCCATCCATATTTTTTATTTTCCAGTATTTTATTCCTTTTATAGCTGAGCAATAGTATACTATTTGAATACAGTACATGGATTTATTTACATACATGTTGATGGATATAGGGGTGGGTTCCAGTTTTTCATTAATTATGAATAAAGATGTCATATAAGTTTTTACCTATAAATATTTTGTCATTTTTCTTGATTAAATGTCTAGGAATAGAAAGATAGCATTGCACAGTATATAACTTTAAGAAATAAGACAGTTTACATCCTAGAACCAGTAATAATTTAGAGTACAAGCTCTTATCCTCACAGGATCAGTTTTATAAATTATAGCCATTCTGGTGGATGCATATTGATATCTTACTGTGATTTGCAATTTGAATTTCCATAATTGGCAGTGATTTTGATCCTCTTGATACTCTGAATAAGTTGAACAGCTTTTGATTGCATTCTGAACATTGAGAATGTCATGTTGTGGCAACTAGATTCTTTTATATTCTCTGGAGAAAGTCAAAACATTTGTTTTAGAAGTTAATTAATTCACTTAGATTAAAAGTATTTTTATTCTATCTTGTCCGCGGTGGGTGACATCTCAGTTCTCAATCCAGACAGCTTTTAGCTTACCATGCACATATGTGTATATATAGTCCAGAGGTCATTCAGTGAGTAGGGCATTTCAAATGCACAGAATTCAAGATCTTCCTTTTGCAACTGTCTCCTTTCCATGATAACCCCTTCAGTATCTGAGTATCACTGCTTACTTCAAGTTTTTTCCTCCAGTTTCTCTAGCCCAAAACAGTGGAGTTTCCATAGATGTTTTAGCAGAACTGCATCACATCAAGGTGTTTCCAACATTAAGGCAAAATAACAAAAAATGTGAAATTTCCTTGTTCTGAAGTTTCAAAAATCCTCCAAATGTTGCCTGCTGGTATACTCTCTTCAGACCATTTGTTACTGGATTAGATGCTAGATCTCTTCCTGAGGCCCCAGCTGAACTGAACGACCTCTAATCTCCCCTCTTCTCTGTCCCAGAGTTCTTTCTCACTCAGGTTGTGGTACCATTAAGGAAACTGAGTTTGATACAAGCAAGATAGGCTTTTATTCAGTGTACAGAGACTGGAAAGGGGAGCTCATGCTCTAAAAGCACCTGTCACTGACAACAAGCCAGGGCAAGTTTTTACTTTTGTAAAGAAGGTTATAGGGAGTGTAATTTTTAACCATCCTGACTCGTGGAAATACATGGTGATTTTTAATACAGTTCACAACTTTTTTCTACGCTGGTAGAGCCTTCCTATGTCTGGGTCAGAAGCTGGGTGAACCCATATGGCCCTGGTGAGTAGATATTTCTACAATGAGATGGTGATGAACTAGAGACCTTTATCCCAATTTTGAAATTCAGTCAACTTAAACCATTTGCTTGTGGTCAGCCCTCTTGCTCCTATCACATAAACACAGCTGGAAGATACAATTTTGATTTTCTGCAAGTTTGGCAGGAGGGAAATTTTTATTAGAATTCAAGTCTTCTTTGACTTCTTGCCTAAGACAGGTGTGCTTGTTTTATAGAGACAGTTTCAGCATGAGATAGGAATCTGATACTTGCTCTCCTGGCTGGCACACTCAGCTGACTTTCTTTTCTTTTCATTTTTTAATGTTCCCCCCCTCGCCACCCACCAAAGGTTATAGTCATTATCTGTGAGTAGGTGTTCTTGTTATGTGTTTTCTCCTCCTCCATAGGAGTTTCCTTCCACATAAAAATGAAAACTGCTATAAATATTGTTGTAAGGCAGTTAGTAAATTGTCAACATACATAAAACTTAATGGGTAGCTATAAGACTAGGAATTATGTGGTTCAGATCTATTGAACAAACAAGTATAACTAAGAAAATAGCTTCAGTAGCCAGTGCAAGTCTAATGAGAGTCAGAGCTATACAAGCAAGAGATCAATACATTGAGGAAATTTGATACTACCTAAGAATATAAGGGGGTTTTCCAGATGGCACTGGTGGTAAAGAACCTCCCTGCCAATAAGGGTAGATGTAAGAGACACAGGTTTGGTTCCTGGGTTGGGAAGATCCCCTGGAGGATGGCATGGCAACCCACCGTGGTATTCTTGTCTGGAGTATCTCATGGACAGAGGATCCTGGCAGACTGCAGTTCATAAGGTCACACTGAGTCAGACATGACAGAAGCAACTTAGCAAGAGTGTAAGAATCAGTGCTATTCCTTCTTTTGTCACACAACAGTGATTGTTCAAGTTATTTCCTCCATCACTGTTACAAACAAGACTGTGTTTCAGTGACTTGTTAATATTCAGCCTTATATTATCTTCTCAATTTAGATACATGTTTTCATATGTCAGTTGTGTTGAGGAAAATACATTCCACCCTATTTAATTATTTATATCTCAGCTATCTAATTCTGGGTTGTGTTTGTACTGGGAAGTTAGACCGTCACCTGATTCTGAAATAAAATGGTTGAAGGACATATATATTGAGTCATGATCACCTTCCCATTTCAATAAATAAAAACTAAAACTGGATGGCATATATGAAATAATCAAGTTTAGTCATTATACAACAAACTTCACAGGACTGCAGTCTCTAAGAAAAGAACAATATATGATAGAGCTTTATAATTGTCCTGTTTTTAAGAATTGATCACAAATATAAAGAATTCAAGTCTTCTTTGACTTCTTGCCTAAGACAGGTGTGCTTGTTTTATAGAGACAGCACTGAGATAGGAATCTGATACTTGCTCTCCTGGCTGGCACACTCAGCTGACTTTCTTTTCTTTTCATTTTTTAATGTTCCCCCCCTCGCCACCCACCAAAGGTTATAGTCATTATCTGTGAGTAGGTGTTCTTGTTATGTGTTTTCTCCTCCTCCATAGGAGTTTCCTTCCACATAAAAATGAAAACTGCTATAAATATTGTTGTAAGGCAGTTAGTAAATTGTCAACATACATAAAACTTAATGGGTAGCTATAAGACTAGGAATTATGTGGTTCAGATCTATTGAACAAACAAGTATAACTAAGAAAATAGCTTCAGTAGCCAGTGCAAGTCTAATGAGAGTCAGAGCTATACAAGCAAGAGATCAATACATTGAGGAAATTTGATACTACCTAAGAATATAAGGGGGTTTTCCAGATGGCACTGGTGGTAAAGAACCTCCCTGCCAATAAGGGTAGATGTAAGAGACACAGGTTTGGTTCCTGGGTTGGGAAGACCCCCTGGAGGATGGCATGGCAACCCACCGTGGTATTCT
Organism: Tragulus kanchil; assembly: GCA_022376925.1. Lineage (NCBI taxonomy): Eukaryota > Metazoa > Chordata > Mammalia > Artiodactyla > Tragulidae > Tragulus > Tragulus kanchil. The sequence goes on along the minus strand of JAIOJX010000028.1, from coordinate 220,619,400 downwards.
TGTCTGGAGTATCTCATGGACAGAGGATCCTGGCAGACTGCAGTTCATAAGGTCACACTGAGTCAGACATGACAGAAGCAACTTAGCAAGAGTGTAAGAATCAGTGCTATTCCTTCTTTTGTCACACAACAGTGATTGTTCAAGTTATTTCCTCCATCACTGTTACAAACAAGACTGTGTTTCAGTGACTTGTTAATATTCAGCCTTATATTATCTTCTCAATTTAGATACATGTTTTCATATGTCAGTTGTGTTGAGGAAAATACATTCCACCCTATTTAATTATTTATATCTCAGCTATCTAATTCTGGGTTGTGTTTGTACTGGGAAGTTAGACCGTCACCTGATTCTGAAATAAAATGGTTGAAGGACATATATATTGAGTCATGATCACCTTCCCATTTCAATAAATAAAAACTAAAACTGGATGGCATATATGAAATAATCAAGTTTAGTCATTATACAACAAACTTCACAGGACTGCAGTCTCTAAGAAAAGAACAATATATGATAGAGCTTTATAATTGTCCTGTATTTCTGCTTGGAGGAATTCTCCCAGAACGTGAACTTAGGAAGAGGATCACAAGATGAGTCGAGCAGATTTGTTGTGTGGATGAGAAACTATCATCGTTCAGGAAAGCTGAGACTCCAGAAAGGAGCAAGTCTGAGAGCTAGATATAGGCAGTTAGTCAGAAAAACAAACAGAGGAATCCGCAAAGTGCCTTTCCTTTCCTGAAAACAAATTGCAAGATAATATACTGATAGCCAATGATTTTTTAATCTTATTATATATGCATACTCTAACTCTGAAGTTAAAAGACAAGTTGAGAAACTGGAAAATAAAAACTAAGAATGTTCCAGATGTATGTAATATACAAAATCGAATGACTTGTGCTGTCATCCTTTGTACTGGAAAATATATTCAAGTATCACTTCAAATCTTTGGAAAATAATACTGAATATTTCTCCTTATCATTATGCCACAGTTGTTTGACTTTTTTTTTTAATTTTTTTTTTTTTTTTTACAGAGTTTTGTAGTTCACAGACATGTATGTTCCCAGATCAGTAGTCTGTTCTTTGATAGTGTAGGGTCTTGGAGTCAGGGCTTCCACACTGAGAATCCTTGTTTTGATCTCTGGCCAGGGAGTGTAGGCTGTATGTCTGGTTTGCTATGGTGTTCAGTGGTATTCAAATATAAGCATATGGGGAAGAGGTGCATCCCTGGTAGTTGACAGTCATAAAATCATGCGAATATTTTCTAACATAATGGAAAAATATACATACATACACATCAATAACCACAACTGAACAGTCTTACATGGATAAAGTATAAGAAATGTTCCTGGCAAATGGCATAATCAAAGTTGGTACCTGACCGTTAAGCTCTAAGTTAATTAAAATACTGCCTGGAAAAAGAGATCCAGGTAAGGTCCTGGCTGGGAATATTATAATAAAAGCAGTTTATAACTAAGACATGTGTTGTGGGTGAGAAGGATGAGAGTGTATGGGTAATGAGAAGGAATCAATTTGTGTTGCAGGGATTTTATAGGGTTAGGTAACAAAGATTAGTGTGTAGTAGAGTTTAGTATAGCTGGAAGAGAACAGTAGAGACAGGAAGATAGGAAATATTTATGTAGAGGATAGCAGTAAGTATAAAAAGATTTTACAGTTAGAGCATAGAGAGAGGAAGCAGTGGCAAAAAAAAAAAAAAAATTAAAAGTTAAAAAAAAATCCAAATTAAAAAAAATAAAAATTAAAAAGAATAGACAAAGAAAAAGGAAAATAAAAAGCAAATAAAAAAAGGGCATGGGGGGAAACAAGGGTAAATACTGTCCCTGGTTTTTATCTTCTCATCTGCGAGTGGGCCTTCCACCAGTTTGCTCTTGATGTTGTTGTCCCAGATTTCCCTAGTCTGTACTGGTGGGGGTCGGATGTGGGGCCTGGACTGCTGCTTATGTCTTAGGTTTCAGTGAGGGTCAGGTTTTTGTTTGTTATTTTCTTTTTCTTTTTTTTTGTAGTCAGGCCCCTTGCGGAGCTGGTTGGTCTTGTTTCTGTTTTACTTTCCGCAAAACAAAGGGTCTGCAGACAGCTCAGATGCTGGTTGGGGCCAGCGCAGCTTGGAGGTTTCCAGTCCATCGGGCGGGGCTGCGCCTCTGGGCCCTGTGCTGGGGGGCCTCTCTGGTTCCACTGCACACCGCTTGGTCGCCTTCAATCCCTGCTCTTCTCCCGGTTTCCTCTGCTGCGGCTCTCCTCTGTCTGCGGGACTGCGCCTTCTTGTCCCAGGTGCCCTGCTTTGCTGCAGCTCTGGGGCTGCACGGGCTGTTCCAGCTGCCGGCGCGCACTGCCGGATATGGGACTAAGCCCCAAATGCGGGCACGAGCTTCCCCATCCGACTCGTGCCAGGCTTTTGGGCTGCAACCCGCGGGGTATTTCCCTGTTCCGGTCTGCACGCCCCCGCCAGCGTTGTCTAAGCTCCCTTGGCGCTGCCTTCTATCCTCCCAGGGCACTTGCCAGGGCTCGCTCAACCCAGTCCGGTGTGGGGCTTGGGATAAGGGGCTCTCAGTACAGGAGCTCTGGAGAAAGTTCTGGCTGTTCCTTCTCTGACCCTTGTAGACTTGAGTTGTTTTGTCATCTAGGGGCTGGTTTGTTGGTGGTGGTTCTTTTCTTGATTAGTTCGGGTTGTTCTATTGGGGAGCTGGTGAAATCTTCCTCTCATTCCTCCGCTATCTTGGGCCCCCTCTTCCTCTGCCATCTTGGCCCCCCTCCTGTTTGACTTTTTGACACTTCCATTCAATTTTAGTAGCCAATACTGTATTCATTATTAGTCTATTTTTAAATATATTACCTTATTATAGTGGATATAGAATTATAGGCATTATCTTTGCCTCCAAAATAAATTGTTTGTAGATAAATCTCTCAGAGATAATTCATGTTTTGCAGTTATTAGGTTTCAAAAAACAACATAGAATTCTATATATATGAAAAAATCCACGTTACTAAACTGATTTTTTCTATCACCTTGCTCTCATCCTCTGCTTTAGCCCACAGTCTAGTTGAACTAAAGAATCGGGGAAATGCTAACAAGATGACTTGTTCAAATTTCATCCGAATTTGAGGTACTGTGTGACATATGAGTAAGCCTGGGCTTTCTTGGTAAATTCTAGGTGTCTACTTAAGAGGCTACTTCTTCCAGCCAAAGATATGGCTATAATTACCCCTAAAAAATATAGATCACATATTAATGAAAAAAATATGACAACAATTTTCATTGAAAAGCTGTCCATTTCCATGTATAATGAAGAAAGTATATCAACACATTTTCGAAATAAATCTGTAAAAATTAACTTATATTAAATTTATGTCACCTAGAAACGCAAAAGTTTCAAATGGAAAATGTGCCCCTCTTTACTACAGTTTTTTTTTTTTTTTTGAAGAGTTCTATGTTTGAATGTGATGTATTTGAATCATTTTGATTGCCTTCATTTTCCTTTGTCTCAGAGTAACCATTTATTTCTTCATATTTATAGTATCCCCGGCTCAGTGCTCTGTGATGACCTAGAGGGGTGGCATGGGAAGAACTGAGACTCAAGAAGGAGGTGGTCGATATATACACATAGCTGACTCACTCTACTGTACAACAGAAACTAATGCAACACTATAGATCAATGATTTGCCAATTAAAAATAAATAAATACATTTGGGGAAGAATACTCCAGTATCAGTCAGGGTTTTAAACGTAAGAAAAATAAAGGTATAATACTAAATGTGCATGAGCTACAGTGATAAGGTAGTTACATTTAAAAGTTTTGTGAATTAATATGAAAATAAGTACCAAAGCACTTGACAAAACAGTAGGTTCTATCATTTAAAATAATTTTTCTTGTGTAGCTACCTACCAGAAAATCTTGGTCCTACCAGTCATTGCAGGCAAAAAGAGAGGGCAAAAGAACTGCTTTTCATCTGATATTTTTTAAAACTGAAATTGTCACATAAGGTACTTCTTAGGAGAGTGTCCTGTTATGTTTTGTCAGCAGGCTCGCTTTCATGGACATTTTGCTTTTTGGACATATCTTTCCTCTAACTATTCTCTAGGAAATAAATTGAAAGTTCATCTGATGGTGATCATCTAATAAGAAATAATTTTCAATCTCAAATTGAAATTAGAGAAGCACATTAAATTGGGTTATGATTGTAGATATACTTCTCCCCAGAAGCTAAAACACTTTTCTCAAGGATTCTGCTTTATATTCTTAAATTTAAAAAAATTATTCTCTCAGAGGGTTTTATGTGAATTAAATAAGGGCCTGTTTATATCCTTCCTAATATGGGGCCTGATTTATGGTTTTAGAAATAAATAAGGTTGTTTTTCCTTTCTTTCCTTACCCTAAAGTTATTTATGTGCATGCTTTGTCTTCTCTATAAACATGTAATCATGATGTTAGGCATCATGTCTGTTTTATTTGCGCAGTTTCTCAGAGCTGATGAAATGCTGCATTTCATTTCTAAAGGGCTCAATAAATGTTAATCGGTGAATGTTGCATCTGATATCGGTTATAAGCTTCATTGGTAACCAGATGGTCATAAATTTAATACGCATGTTGACTGTATGATGAGACTTTTGAGCTTCTTTTCTTTCAGGGAGTGCTCTGTGATGACCTAGATATGGGAAGAACTGAGACTCAAGAAGGAGGTGGTCGATATATACACATAGCTGACTCACTCTACTGTACAACAGAAACTAATGCAACACTATAGATCAATGATTTGCCAATTAAAAATAAATAAATACATTTGGGGAAGAATACTCCAGTATCAGTCAGGGTTTTAAACGTAAGAAAAATAAAGGTATAATACTAAATGTGCATGAGCTACAGTGATAAGGTAGTTACATTTAAAAGTTTTGTGAATTAATATGAAAATAAGTACCAAAGCACTTGACAAAACAGTAGGTTCTATCATTTAAAATAATTTTTCTTGTGTAGCTACCTACCAGAAAATCTTGGTCCTACCAGTCATTGCAGGCAAAAAGAGAGGGCAAAAGAACTGCTTTTCATCTGATATTTTTTAAAACTGAAATTGTCACATAAGGTACTTCTTAGGAGAGTGTCCTGTTATGTTTTGTCAGCAGGCTCGCTTTCATGGACATTTTGCTTTTTGGACATATCTTTCCTCTAACTATTCTCTAGGAAATAAATTGAAAGTTCATCTGATGGTGATCATCTAATAAGAAATAATTTTCAATCTCAAATTGAAATTAGAGAAGCACATTAAATTGGGTTATGATTGTAGATATACTTCTCCCCAGAAGCTAAAACACTTTTCTCAAGGATTCTGCTTTATATTCTTAAATTTAAAAAAATTATTCTCTCAGAGGGTTTTATGTGAATTAAATAAGGGCCTGTTTATATCCTTCCTAATATGGGGCCTGATTTATGGTTTTAGAAATAAATAAGGTTGTTTTTCCTTTCTTTCCTTACCCTAAAGTTATTTATGTGCATGCTTTGTCTTCTCTATAAACATGTAATCATGATGTTAGGCATCATGTCTGTTTTATTTGCGCAGTTTCTCAGAGCTGATGAAATGCTGCATTTCATTTCTAAAGGGCTCAATAAATGTTAATCGGTGAATGTTGCATCTGATATCGGTTATAAGCTTCATTGGTAACCAGATGGTCATAAATTTAATACGCATGTTGACTGTATGATGAGACTTTTGAGCAAGACATCTATATTCCCATTTCACTGATGAATGACAAATACTGTTAAGGTTTAAAGATATGGTAATAAACAAGTTTAGATGGTTTGTATATAAGTGGTGTTTTGAAGTCTAGAAAGTATTTTCACATCCTTTTGTTACATTTGACATGATTTATAAGAAATTAGTATAGATACAAGTATGTTATATATTTTTATATTTCTTGAATAGAGTATGTGTTCTTATTCATAGTTAATAGCTTTTTATTCTATACATTATTTTACAGTGAATCACAGGGCATGGAAAACCAGTGGTCAACTTATCTTGTGACATCACAATGTAATCATCTTGATAGACTGTTACTAATACTATTACATGATATGCCAATAAAGGGGTTGATATAGAGTTGATGCTCTATAAATCATTGTATAATTAATGAATACTTTAAAAATCTCTGCACAAGTCATCTTCTGATGGAAAATCTCTGATACCTACATCATTTCTTGAAGACCTACTGCACCACCGTGTCCACAGAAATATTTTCCTCCTTCTTTGAGCCCAGTAAATTACCTGTATTCATTCCTGATTTGCCCTTTATTTCATACTGCTGAGAATGTAATACTTCACTTCAGGTGATATCTATGAAAAAATCATCATCAAGAATTTTAGAGGATAAAGAAAATACATATTGAATAAAAAATTATCAGCATTATGTTGTCATCAAATATTATATTGTGATGATAAAGTAATGCTGTTATTTGGAAATACACCAATATGTTTCAGAGTATTGTACACTTCTAATTTTTTTTTGGGTTTATGTGAATTAAATAAGGGCCTGTTTATATCCTTCCTAATAGGGGTTTTAGAAATAAATAAGGTTGTTTTTCCTTTCTTTCCTTACCCTAAAGTTATTTATGTGCATGCTTTGTCTTCTCTATAAACATGTAATCATGATGTTAGGCATCATGTCTGTTTTATTTGCGCAGTTTCTCAGAGCTGATGAAATGCTGCATTTCATTTCTAAAGGGCTCAATAAATGTTAATCGGTGAATGTTGCATCTGATATCGGTTATAAGCTTCATTGGTAACCAGATGGTCATAAATTTAATACGCATGTTGACTGTATGATGAGACTTTTGAGCAAGACATCTATATTCCCATTTCACTGATGAATGACAAATACTGTTAAGGTTTAAAGATATGGTAATAAACAAGTTTAGATGGTTTGTATATAAGTGGTGTTTTGAAGTCTAGAAAGTATTTTCACATCCTTTTGTTACATTTGACATGATTTATAAGAAATTAGTATAGATACAAGTATGTTATATATTTTTATATTTCTTGAATAGAGTATGTGTTCTTATTCATAGTTAATAGCTTTTTATTCTATACATTATTTTACAGTGAATCACAGGGCATGGAAAACCAGTGGTCAACTTATCTTGTGACATCACAATGTAATCATCTTGATAGACTGTTACTAATACTATTACATGATATGCCAATAAAGGGGTTGATATAGAGTTGATGCTCTATAAATCATTGTATAATTAATGAATACTTTAAAAATCTCTGCACAAGTCATCTTCTGATGGAAAATCTCTGATACCTACATCATTTCTTGAAGACCTACTGCACCACCGTGTCCACAGAAATATTTTCCTCCTTCTTTGAGCCCAGTAAATTACCTGTATTCATTCCTGATTTGCCCTTTATTTCATACTGCTGAGAATGTAATACTTCACTTCAGGTGATATCTATGAAAAAATCATCATCAAGAATTTTAGAGGATAAAGAAAATACATATTGAATAAAAAATTATCAGCATTATGTTGTCATCAAATATTATATTGTGATGATAAAGTAATGCTGTTATTTGGAAATACACCAATATGTGTCAGAGTACACATTTCCACACACATACAGAAAAACTTGGGCAAGATAAAAAAAGAATAATTGAGTTAGATATATTAAAGATATATGGTAATTCATTTTATAACTGACAACAAAATAGAATGCTTTTTCTTGTTTGTATTTTACTGTCTTTGTGGGTGTTTTAAAACTGGATAACATGTTAAAAAGTCTGTAGCATACTTTACCCTTACATACCTGAAGATCAGAAATTCTTTTCTATTCTGTTCACTCCTTTGTGCTCAGTATACAAAACTTTTGATTTCAGTTCCAATATGTGAAGAAAACCTTGAAAGTCATTAATTACCTCCATGCAATAATAAAAAACTTTTTATCTCAGTTCCTATTATCTGATACAACCTGCCTGACTTTCAATAAAGTTTACAATGCACACTAAAAGGCAAGAAAAATACTGCTTCAGGAGATAGTGCAAGCATCTGGACTCAAATATGACATTGATTTTGGAGTTATCAGATAGGAATTTTTTAGTAATTGTGTATGTGTGTACATGTGTGTCTCCTTGTATGTGTATATTAAGGTTCTAAAGGAGACCATGGACAAGATAAAAGAATGAGTTAGTTTAAATTAAAAATAATGTACAAAGAGGGATAGAAATTCTAGTAGAAAATAAAAAATAAATGTTAGAAATTAAAAACACTCATAGAAATAAGAAATTCTTTTGGAACTTCCAAAGAAAGAAACAGTAACTCTAAAGATATGTTAACAGAAACTTTCCCGATTTAAGTACACAAAAAATCAATGAACAGACAAACAGAACAAAACATTTGAGAAGTTGGGAAAATTCTAAAAGTTGTAGTGGTGTCATGTTAGTCATTCAGTTGTGTCTGACACTGCCACCAATGGACTGTAGCCCATCAGGCCCCTCTGTCCATGGGATTCTCCCGGCAAGAACACTGGAATGGGTTGGGGTTTCCTTCTCCAGGGTATCTGTCTGACCCAGTGGTTGAACCCAGTTCTAATGATTGTCATTGAATAAAAAATTATCAGCATTATGTTGTCATCAAATATTATATTGTGATGATAAAGTAATGCTGTTATTTGGAAATACACCAATATGTGTCAGAGTACACATTTCCACACACATACAGAAAAACTTGGGCAAGATAAAAAAAGAATAATTGAGTTAGATATATTAAAGATATATGGTAATTCATTTTATAACTGACAACAAAATAGAATGCTTTTTCTTGTTTGTATTTTACTGTCTTTGTGGGTGTTTTAAAACTGGATAACATGTTAAAAAGTCTGTAGCATACTTTACCCTTACATACCTGAAGATCAGAAATTCTTTTCTATTCTGTTCACTCCTTTGTGCTCAGTATACAAAACTTTTGATTTCAGTTCCAATATGTGAAGAAAACCTTGAAAGTCATTAATTACCTCCATGCAATAATAAAAAACTTTTTATCTCAGTTCCTATTATCTGATACAACCTGCCTGACTTTCAATAAAGTTTACAATGCACACTAAAAGGCAAGAAAAATACTGCTTCAGGAGATAGTGCAAGCATCTGGACTCAAATATGACATTGATTTTGGAGTTATCAGATAGGAATTTTTTAGTAATTGTGTATGTGTGTACATGTGTGTCTCCTTGTATGTGTATATTAAGGTTCTAAAGGAGACCATGGACAAGATAAAAGAATGAGTTAGTTTAAATTAAAAATAATGTACAAAGAGGGATAGAAATTCTAGTAGAAAATAAAAAATAAATGTTAGAAATTAAAAACACTCATAGAAATAAGAAATTCTTTTGGAACTTCCAAAGAAAGAAACAGTAACTCTAAAGATATGTTAACAGAAACTTTCCCGATTTAAGTACACAAAAAATCAATGAACAGACAAACAGAACAAAACATTTGAGAAGTTGGGAAAATTCTAAAAGTTGTAGTGGTGTCATGTTAGTCATTCAGTTGTGTCTGACACTGCCACCAATGGACTGTAGCCCATCAGGCCCCTCTGTCCATGGGATTCTCCCGGCAAGAACACTGGAATGGGTTGGGGTTTCCTTCTCCAGGGTATCTGTCTGACCCAGTGGTTGAACCCAGTTCTCCTGTATGGCAGGAAGATTCTTTACCATCTGAGCTAAAAGGGAAGTTTCAAGAGACGTTAAAGAATTAAATAAAAATAAAAATAAAGCAAAATTTATGGACAGTGGCAAAAGCAGTGTTTAGAGGAAATTTTATGTTAAATACATATATTAGAAAAAATTATTCAAAATCAATAAATTTCCATATTAGGAGATTAGGAGAAGAAGACTAATTTATGCTTAAAGCAAGAAGAAGAAATTAAACAGTAAAAATTAGAAAAGAAAATAATCAAATTTAGAGAGGAAATGAAATCAATAGAGAACATAAATGAGATCATATCTAGGTCTATGAAAAGATCACAGAAATGAATAAACTTCTAGACAGGCTAAATAAAACAACAACAACAACAACAAAAAAGTAGCTGGTGGAGAGATGATATAGGGAAAGAAGAGGAAAGAGGGAGTAGGAAATGAGGGGAAAAGAATAAGCAAATTTATACATTGCCAATATCAAAAATAAAATGTACTCATTAGAGTTTATTTTATAGACAATGAAAAGATAATACCATGAACAACTATATGCCTACAAAATTGATAATTTTGATGAAACAGACCAATTACATGAAAGACACAAAATACCAAAATTCACATGGGAGAAATACATTATCTAAGTAGGGTTCCCCTGAACTTCAGACAAGTCCCAACTCCCAGGATGTTAGTATTTGACTATATTTTGCAATATGTTCTTTAAAAATAAAATTAAGTTAAAATAAGGTCATTTGGGTAAGCGCTAATCCAATATGACTGGCATCCTTATAAGAAAAGAAAATTAAGAGAGACACACACAGAGGGAAAACCATGTGAAGACAAAGGGATAATATGGCCATCCACAAGCCAAAGACAGAGGCCACAGAATGAGAATACCCCTGCCTGAAACCTCATATTAGATTTCTGGTCTCTAGAACTGTGAGGAAATAAATATCTGTTTTAAGCAATTGAGTCTTTGGTACATTGTTATAGTAGCAAAATAATTTTTTATTGTTCAGTGACTAAGTCATGTCCAGCTCTTTGTGACCCCATGGATTGTGACATGCCAGGCTCCTCTATTCTCCACCATCTCCCAGAGTTTGCTCAAATTCATGAAATGCACAATCCAAATAAAATATGGGTAAGAACCTGAATATTTATCTCATCATCAAAAGTATACAGAAGGCAAATATGCATATGAGGGAATGATCGGCATCATTTATTAAAATAACAATAAGGTGTGACTATATAACTATTAAGATGATCAAAATCCAGTGATTACAACTCACACACACACACACACTATGATAAAAGTATGTCAAAAGGACACAGAAATCAATAGAAGGACCTCTCTAAACAAATATGTAAAAATTTGAGCAAAAATAAGCCAATATTGGACTATAGTCCAAAGTAAAAAAGGAATATGGATGACTCCATGCAGATAAAAAAATGAATGATTGAATAAGCAATAAATAAATAATTGGGAGAAAACAGACTGATGCTGGGTAGGGAAGAATTCCTAACAAGTAGTTAATCTATCCTTAATGAAGGGGAGCAAAACTCCCATCCCTAAAGTCTGGTTTGCACACAGTGACTTCTTTCCAAAGAATATCCTGGAAAGCGGTGAGGATAAGAGTAACTTTCCAAGGAGATTCCTGACATGCAGTACCTCAATCGGGTGTTCAAGGACAGAGTCACCAGTGATACATTATTTTGATAATGTGTACCCTTGATATGTTACCATGAGAAGTGGCATTTTGCATCTCTCATATACCTCTTGAAAGCACATAACCCCTGGTTAATTACAAGTTAAACATCAGAAAATTCCCAGGTGAGACTCATTTCTACAAAATAACTATCCAATACTCTTCAAAACTTTCCTGGTCATCAAAAACAAGATGAGAAACTGTCACGACCAACACAAGCTTAAATTTCATGATGATTCAATATACTGTGGCATTTTAGTGAGATCTAGAACAGAAAGAGAGCACTGGACAATATATAAATAAATCTGAACTAACTGGGATGTCAGTTAGCAATACTGCATTAATATTTGTTAATCTAATGGTGTATGCTACTAATGTAAGATTATCCCCAAATTTTGAGGAGAAGTTCTTCACAATCAAGTTTTATGATACACTTGAAAAGTTTTCTTATATCTATTTTACTCAGAATCTGAAAGGAGGATTGATATATTTTAAGCAGGTAAAGAAGACACTTTCTCTTTCTTATATTTTCGTCACTATCACAAAGCGTTAAATTATTCAACTGATGCACATGCTTACTGACAGTGACTTTTTCAATAGTGCATCAGTTAAAGACAGGTACTGCCTTAAAGATTTTATGTTAATAATAATGTCACTTTTACTGGTGTGTTGCCCGTGATATCCAGAGTGCTTTTCTATCATTTGTTCATTTAATTACAAAAAGAGTATTTCAGAAACAGCGATTTCAAAACTATTTCTTTTACAGATTCTTTCACATTACTCCTAATTGCAGAAGTCCTCTTTCATGTCTACGCTGTACTGTGTATCTCATATCCTTCCTCCACTGTAGAAGGACTCTGGCCCCAGGCAATGAGAGTGTTGGTGATGACAGCTCACAGGGAAATGCAGTCAGGGACACATTATGCACCCTCATGGTGTCAGTTTGCATCCATACAGAGACCCATTTAGGATTAAGAATTCCAGACCCATTACCTCAATGAGAGAAATTTTGAAGCCACACCCCTAGGATTAAGAATTCCAGCCTGGTCCAAGTGAGATTCCTGACATGCAGTACCTCAATCGGGTGTTCAAGGACAGAGTCACCAGTGATACATTATTTTGATAATGTGTACCCTTGATATGTTACCATGAGAAGTGGCATTTTGCATCTCTCATATACCTCTTGAAAGCACATAACCCCTGGTTAATTACAAGTTAAACATCAGAAAATTCCCAGGTGAGACTCATTTCTACAAAATAACTATCCAATACTCTTCAAAACTTTCCTGGTCATCAAAAACAAGATGAGAAACTGTCACGACCAACACAAGCTTAAATTTCATGATGATTCAATATACTGTGGCATTTTAGTGAGATCTAGAACAGAAAGAGAGCACTGGACAATATATAAATAAATCTGAACTAACTGGGATGTCAGTTAGCAATACTGCATTAATATTTGTTAATCTAATGGTGTATGCTACTAATGTAAGATTATCCCCAAATTTTGAGGAGAAGTTCTTCACAATCAAGTTTTATGATACACTTGAAAAGTTTTCTTATATCTATTTTACTCAGAATCTGAAAGGAGGATTGATATATTTTAAGCAGGTAAAGAAGACACTTTCTCTTTCTTATATTTTCGTCACTATCACAAAGCGTTAAATTATTCAACTGATGCACATGCTTACTGACAGTGACTTTTTCAATAGTGCATCAGTTAAAGACAGGTACTGCCTTAAAGATTTTATGTTAATAATAATGTCACTTTTACTGGTGTGTTGCCCGTGATATCCAGAGTGCTTTTCTATCATTTGTTCATTTAATTACAAAAAGAGTATTTCAGAAACAGCGATTTCAAAACTATTTCTTTTACAGATTCTTTCACATTACTCCTAATTGCAGAAGTCCTCTTTCATGTCTACGCTGTACTGTGTATCTCATATCCTTCCTCCACTGTAGAAGGACTCTGGCCCCAGGCAATGAGAGTGTTGGTGATGACAGCTCACAGGGAAATGCAGTCAGGGACACATTATGCACCCTCATGGTGTCAGTTTGCATCCATACAGAGACCCATTTAGGATTAAGAATTCCAGACCCATTACCTCAATGAGAGAAATTTTGAAGCCACACCCCAGTTCGAGTGATTTCTGTAGTGTCATGAATCTTCTTTGTAATTGTACCTTAGTTCAGCCTTTCTGTTCTTCCCATTTCAGCCCCTGAATTGTAATAAAGAGAACAAGGCAATGAATTTCCTTCATCTTTATTTCATTGTCTAAAACCTGGGAATATCCCCTCTAAAAGCAGAGATTCAGGCAGCTCATCAGATCATCAAATTTGCATAGAAATGTAAGTGGCCCTAAGTAATAAATACACAAATGCATCGTGAGAACAAGCTTAGACAACTGGTCAAGAACAAGAATAGAGATATTTTGCTGTCAGATATCTAGAACTATGAGAGAATGTTTTGGAAGGATCTAAGTGAATCAGAACATGTTATAAAGATATCTGTATTACATTTTTTTTTTTTTTAAAGCATGTTCTTTTTTTTTTTTTTAACATTTATTTATTTTATTTATTTTTGGCGGGAGTGGGGAGGGAGGGGGGTGGGCGGGCCACTTCCACTGGTCTTTCATTTGTCTAGTTTCATCCATCTTTGTTCTTTGGCCCATGCGGGCCTCCCATCACGGTGGCATCTGTCGCTGCAGAGCGCCGGCTCTGGGCGCATGCACTCCAGAGCTCCTGCTCGGCAATTGGACACATCGGTCCAGCCGCCCCGCGGCACGTGGGATCTTCCCAGGCCAGGGATCGAATCGGCGCCCCTTGCACTGCAAGGTGGTATCCTTACCCACTGGACCACCAGGGAAGCCCATCTGTATTACATTTTTATTCTAACTGTGAGCCTCAAAGAATAGAAGAGTCAATCACTAAACAACCACATAGAAATAATGACTTTGCCATTGGCCACCACCTAGTAGGCACAAGTGGCAGGTATGAAGTAGATAGGTATCTGAAATAGTGACTATACATGATTCAAAAGCAGAACCTCCAACCTACTCAAGCCGATCAAGTTAATGCTGTTGCTGAATACCAAATCTCCAAGAACAAACACTAGTAATGCCTTAGATATGATACTATTATACTTAATAAAAAATTGCTTGCATCAGAGACTCTAAATCTGGAAAGAAAGTTGGTTTGCCATTATTAAGCCATGGGTCTGCCTTTTCTCTGTGCAAGACCTTGAGCCCTCACTACTATCTAAGGATTTAGGGAACATTTGAACTATTGATTCTTTTGATCCTACAAAACCTTTCATTAGACAAAGAGAGGCATTTTGCAGCAAAGGAAACATGACAGCAGGGTATGGCCATGTGTCCACAAATCTATTACATACTGCACTGCCAGAGATCAACAGACAAGAAAGGAGGTTACTCACTTACTGTTCTTCAACTGAACAAGCAGTAAGGTGGAAGTCTTATACAAGTATATATTGAAGATATGAAGAAAGAGAACTCATCATTTTTTAATGTTACGTTTTCCTTTTTATATCTAGCTCATTATATGTTTGGTATAGTTTCTTTTAGTATCTTCTTAATGTATTTCATCAATAAATTCTAAGCTTTAACAAAAAGAAAATTTAGGAGTTTCATTTTTTAAAACAGGGAATGATGTTATTTATTATTATTTTTCTCGAGGAAAGGCATTTTATTTTAAATATAGTGGTGTGTACAGATCAATCCCAAACTCCCAATCTATCCCTCTCCCCACCCATTAGTACCTCTGGTAAACATACATTTGTTCTCTAACTCTCCAAGTCCATTTCTGTTGTGTAAGCAAGTTAATTTATATCATTTTTTAATATTCTGAATATAAGCAATATAATGTAATATATGACTTTCTCTGACATATTTCACTTAGTATGAGCTCCAGGTCAATTTGTGTTGTTACAAATGGCATTATTTCCTTCTTTTTAATGGCTGAGCAATACTCCAGACTAATCTCTTGTCAGATGCAACATTTGCAAATATTTTCTCCCATTTTTTTGAGCTGACAAATTGGAGAAGCAAAACTGTCACCATTCGCAGATGACAGGATACTATACATAGAAAAGCTTAAAGATGTTACTTACATTGCAGTTTTTCTGATGTATTTCTCCTTTTCTTATTTTAAATAATATAAAGCCAAAGTACTATTTTTGTTTGTTTGTTTTAGGCAGTTCACTTATACTGTAAAGGTGAACATATACAGAATAGTCGTACAATTTCAACTCCCAGGTGTAAGACTGAAATCACTTCGTTCACATATGTGTAAAGCAACACCATGTTCAAATCAACAGGTTTCATAATTTTGAAAAAATAACAAAACTTAAATATGTATCAATGATAGAAGGTAATGAACAGAAAATATAGAATGGACTTATACTCAATAATGAAGGAGTACAATATACAAATATTAATATAAAGAAAAACAAAGAGGAACAAACCAAGTCTGAAAAGAGTCTACACAGTATATTTCATCCATAAAGAGCTCCAAAATAAGAAAAAAAAACTAACCAAACAAGCAAGCAAAACTATAGATAAAATAAGAGACATTAACAGTATATAGAGTAGGAGCTAGACACATCTGAGAGAAAAGGAGGGTGATAGGTTTTGGAATGAATATGCAGTAGATTTAAGAGGTCCCACAATTATTTTACTTTTTAAGTAAAATCATATTTACTCAAATATTTGTCTATCATTTCAAATTGTATATTTATTATATACTTCCCTGGTGGCTCAGTGGTAAAAAAAAATCTTCCTGCCAGTGCGGGAGATAGAGGAGACACACGTTAACCCTGGAATGGGAGATACCCTGGAAAAGAAAATGCCAATCCTTTCCAGGATCCTTGCCTGGGAAATCCCATGGAGAGAGGAGCCTTGCTAGCTTCCATGGTGTTGCAAAGAGGTGGACATGTCTGAGCATGAGCACATGATGCACAAAGTGTATGTCTCTAAGTCGAGTGTAGTAGGTGTTATAAGTTACTGCTGGCCACCTACTATGTGTCCACCAATGGCAAACCCTTATACCTCAATAAAAATGACAGTAATGCATTTTCTTTGGAAAAACTTTGAAAACTTATAATTAATTTATTTGGGCTTCCCTGCTAGCTAACGCGGTGAAGAATCTGCCTTCAACATGAGAGACCTGGGTTCAAACCCTGAGTTGGGAAGATCCTCTGGAAGAGGACAGAGCCACCCACTCCAGTATTCTTGCCTGGAGACTTCCCATGGACAGAGAAGCCTGGTGGGCAACTGTCCATGGAGTTGCAAAGAGTTGGACACCATTGAGCGATTGAACACAACACAACACAGTGACATTAATTTAGTTAATAAATCTTTGTTGATTGTTTCTGGGTGGCAGGGGCTGTATTGGGTGCTAGGGACAATACTAGTGAGTAAGGGAACCAGAGTTTATTTTAAAGAAAGCTCGTTTTAATGGGACCAGGATTCATGTACTGAGTTAATGAAATTACACTGCTATGACAACTGTGCTGGATGCTAAATGGTGTAGAGGCAGGCAGGTGAAAAATGAATATGGGGAAATCATTTCTGCTGTGGTAACAGAGTCAGCCTTTCTTACCAGAGATTATAAAAATGGCAGTGAGCTAGATCCATGGAAGAATATAGTAACATTTTTAGGCAAATAGAATATTTTAAGGAATCTCCTTATCTTTTAGTGTGGAATATGAATAGATAGTTTGAAAAATTAACAAATTATGGAACTGCATTATAGTATATTAGGAATTATGTCACTACCTAATCAGATCAATGAATGTTGGTAAAAAGGAATGCTACTGAATGATACTAAGGATCTTGGCATAGGAACCTGATACAGGCAGTGAGCATAGACTTTGATTTATTTGAAAAATTTATGATAGTTAGATTTTTTAATATTAAAAGTATCAGCAGTAGGACTAGCAGCCTGCACTTTAGTCACTTCACTATAGGAGTTAAAGGAGAGTCCAAAAGGAATCTCCAAAGACTAGCTTTATCAGAAAACTTGGACTTTTAAAAGGAGAAATTTGCAGTGAATCAGTATGGACAGGGATTCCCAGGTGGCTCAATGGTAAAGAATCTGCCTGCTTATGCAATGGTAAAGAATCTGCCTGCTTATGCAAAAATTGTGAGTTTGAATCCTGGATTGGGACAGTTCCCTGGAGAAGAAAATGGCAGCCCAGTACTCTTACCTGGAAAATTTCATGGACAGAAGAGCCTGACAGGTTGCAGCCCATGGCGTTTCAAAGAGCTGGACACGACTGAGCATGACAACATTGAGTGTGAGCAATGGTTATCTTCCTACTTGGGGGAGTGACCTGTTATTGCAGTCAGAAACACAAGGGGCCATCTTGCTCAACTATACATGTGCACAAGTGTGTGTGCCCATACACACACACACACACACAAACACACTTCTAGAACCTGGCAGTATTAACCGTAAGGAAGTTTTCATAGATGTGGAAGAAATAGTCTAAGAAAAAAGTGACAGGAATTAAAAAGACAAGGAAATGAAGAGGAACCAAAAACACGTTTTAATGGGACCTAGGATTTTTCATGTACTGAGTTAATGAAATTACACTGCTATGACAACTGTGCTGGATGCTAAATGGTGTAGAGGCAGGCAGGTGAAAAATGAATATGGGGAAATCATTTCTGCTGTGGTAACAGAGTCAGCCTTTCTTACCAGAGATTATAAAAATGGCAGTGAGCTAGATCCATGGAAGAATATAGTAACATTTTTAGGCAAATAGAATATTTTAAGGAATCTCCTTATCTTTTAGTGTGGAATATGAATAGATAGTTTGAAAAATTAACAAATTATGGAACTGCATTATAGTATATTAGGAATTATGTCACTACCTAATCAGATCAATGAATGTTGGTAAAAAGGAATGCTACTGAATGATACTAAGGATCTTGGCATAGGAACCTGATACAGGCAGTGAGCATAGACTTTGATTTATTTGAAAAATTTATGATAGTTAGATTTTTTAATATTAAAAGTATCAGCAGTAGGACTAGCAGCCTGCACTTTAGTCACTTCACTATAGGAGTTAAAGGAGAGTCCAAAAGGAATCTCCAAAGACTAGCTTTATCAGAAAACTTGGACTTTTAAAAGGAGAAATTTGCAGTGAATCAGTATGGACAGGGATTCCCAGGTGGCTCAATGGTAAAGAATCTGCCTGCTTATGCAATGGTAAAGAATCTGCCTGCTTATGCAAAAATTGTGAGTTTGAATCCTGGATTGGGACAGTTCCCTGGAGAAGAAAATGGCAGCCCAGTACTCTTACCTGGAAAATTTCATGGACAGAAGAGCCTGACAGGTTGCAGCCCATGGCGTTTCAAAGAGCTGGACACGACTGAGCATGACAACATTGAGTGTGAGCAATGGTTATCTTCCTACTTGGGGGAGTGACCTGTTATTGCAGTCAGAAACACAAGGGGCCATCTTGCTCAACTATACATGTGCACAAGTGTGTGTGCCCATACACACACACACACACACAAACACACTTCTAGAACCTGGCAGTATTAACCGTAAGGAAGTTTTCATAGATGTGGAAGAAATAGTCTAAGAAAAAAGTGACAGGAATTAAAAAGACAAGGAAATGAAGAGGAACCAAAAACATGTCAAAAGAATGGCAAAGACGTAATCCCAGTACCATAACAGTGATACATGTGACACTGACACACAATTGTCCTCACTTTTAAACAAACAATAAACTTTACTCTCCATATCCATAGATGCAGAACCCACAGATATGGAGTACTGACAATGAAACTTGAGTATCTTTGATTTTGGTACCCACAATGGGTCTTGGAACAAATTCCTTGTGGATACAGAGGGATGATTGTATATGCTGCTCCATAGGAACAAGAAAATAATTCCAAAAAAGGCTACAAATAGAATAACAGGCTGCTCATCTAGTATAATGTTTGGTTAGCCACGTAAAATATTTTTTTAGGATCTAAGAAAGATATTTAGAGTAACATATATAGAGTTTAAATTTTGAAAATGGATTTGACATTTAAAACATTATAATTAATGTAGCATGTAGCATTTGTAAATTATATAACATGTAATATATAATACTATATTTTATGTTACATAATTTTATATTATGTTACAATTTCTCTATCATATTTAGGACATTAGCAACCAATTTTGTAATTTTCTCTGTAACTTGAGATTTGACAATCGAAGCCTGGTTTTAAAAGTTATTTTATTCTTTCTCTCTGTGTGCTTTAGAGATTAGTACTCAGTGCTCTTGACAAGTCTAGAGACCGTTTTTCTTTCTTAAAAATGTGTTTAAATTTTATTGGAGTATAGTTGTTTTACAATATTGTATTAGTTTCTACTTTACAGTAAAGTGAGTCAACTATACATATACGTATATCTCCACTTTTTTGGCAGGTTCTTATTAGCTCTTTTATATATTACTACTGTTGTTCTGTCACTAAATTATGTTCTACTGTTTGCAATCCCATTGACTACAGTACACCAGGCTCCCCTGTCCTTTACTATCTCCCAAAATTTGCTGAAATTCATTTCCACTGGGTCAGTGATACTATTTTAACTATCCTCTGCCACCCTCTTTTCCTTTTGCCTTCAATTGTTGCCAGCATCAATGTGTTTTCCAATGCAATCAGTTCTCTCTTTGAATTAGGCAGCCGAAGTATTGGAGTTTCAGTTTCAGCATCAATCATTCCAATGAACATTCAGTGCTGATTTCCTTTAGAACTCACTGTGAAGCATATTGATTTCATCTTACAGGAAAAATGCATTTGAATATCAAAAATCCAAACTAGTATAGATATCAGGTTTAGACCTCAATGTGGAGATGTTACATTGTGTTTTCTTTTTTTCAGATTTCTAGAATTTAGGTTGTTTATCCTTTGTAGAAAACCTGATATCATGGTGAGTGAAATGTTATTAAACTTTCTTTTAAACATAAAGAATAAACATATAGTCTTTAAAAATATTGGAAATATACAGTAATTTTTCAGTTTAACACTGGCCTGAAGAGAATATTTAAAACATTTACTAGTTGCACACTCTCCTGGCCATACCTGTGGAGATGACTACACTTCTTTCCTCTCTTGAGGTTCCTGAAGAAGCATCTAAGCCAAAATATTTGATCATATTATTAGGAAACCAGCACAGAATATTACTTCTTTGAATCAAAGTATAAATTGTTTCTGCTTTCCAATTTCTTTGAACACCAAATGTGATTTTCAGTTTAAGTTATTGGGATAATTATCTCAATTCTTCATTTCCCCTGGTTATGAAAATGCAACCTGGTTGTTTTAAATGAACAAGAATATGCAGTTGAGCTTTTAAATGAATATAAGCTCAAACCACTTTAAATTGTTAATAGAATTATTTGGTGTGTGCGCTTCATACAACCAGATGCTTCGGTCCATTTATATAAGTGCAACTACTAATCACTTATATTAGGGCAAACTGATTTGTCAATAGCATCATCTTTAAACTCTTTGGGCCTCCATCTTCTCTATGAGGTACTTCATTTCATGCTCTAATAAAATTGCTGATTTATATTTTTTGCTATCTAACCCTTCTAACTTTGTCCAATAATAATTAAATGGTCAGTGTTTGCCAAAAAGACAGCTTTAAACTTCTATTGGAAAGGAAAAAAAAAGAAGAGTTGCTTTCATAATATAGTTTGGCTTTGTTTTTTATTAATATAGCTAACATTCCTCACTAAATTGGAATGTATCAACATGTAATATAAAGTTATAGGAGCTTAGAAGTGTTTTCAAACTTAGTTTTATTCTATGCTTTCACAGTGATTTTAGTGCAAAATTTAAATCAACCAACTCAGAACTTCTGTTATTTTCTTTGGCAAAACAGATCACACTATTTGCAAGTGATGATGTATGTATGTAGTATTGCAAAACTCCAGCCAAAGAAAAATACTGAAATATATAATTCATACCCTTAGTTTTTATCTTTCTTTTAATTTTTGAAAACTCAATAGTAATGTGATTGTTGTTTAATTCCTTGATGCTTTTCATTTTTGAGTTTATAGACTTCTAGCCTTTCGGTAAGTCTTTTACGTTTTTTTTGTTTCATTTTTTAGTTTTGTTTTGGCCTCCTTTTATTGTTGTTGTTGTTGTTGTTGTTTTAGTTTTCATCCATCTTTATTCTTTGGTCTGCATGGGCCTCCGATCACAGTGGCCTCTGTCACTGCAGAGTACTGGCTCTGGGCAGCTGCACTCCAGAGCACTGGCTCATAATTGGACACACTGGTCCAGTTGCTCCACACGGAATCTTCCTGGGCCAGGGATCAAACCAGTACTCCTTGCACTGCAAAGTGGATTCCTTTACCCACTGGACCACCAGGAAAGCCCTGTATGGTTTTACAAATGTAGCTTCAAACATGTACTGAATGATATGACAAAGAATAGTAAATTAATTGCATTTTTATAATGGAATTTATTTAAAGCTTTTAGTTGTATGGTATACCTTATATTCTACTTATAACTTTAATGAGTTCAGTTGAGTTATGGAGGGGAGCATTAATGTTTGTGTTTGGGGAAAAGTAGCACTTCAAATACCTGCTTTGGAAATAATTCCAGCATAATTTTCCCCTAAACCAATTGAGTGTGTTTTCCCTATGGTATACTCTTCCAGATGTGGAAGAGTTGCATCTTCTTTTATCTTTATGAGGATATTGGTGTTTTACCATGTTTCCTGCTTTTTTATTTTTTTGGATTATCTGCTGCAGTTTGTGATTCAATTTCATTTTCTTTTTTAGTATATGTACTCTAACTTCTGATGATCTCATTAAATAGCTGCAAGTTTTTAGAGTAAGACAATATATGAGACTATGGTACACTTTTACTTGCACAGTGAGGTTTATTTTAGGCATCTTTGAGGTTGATATTACTTGGTTTTTTGGAGAAGAATCTTGTGCCATTTCACAGTTGGTTTTCACTGGTTTTATCAGTTTCCTTACTTGAGATATTTGCCATTACTCTTAATGGTAGGTGAAAGCTTGAGCCTCAGAATGCTTGGTGAATGGTAGGAGAGAGAATAAGCACACCACTCAGTTAATACATTTGAGCCCTTTTATTTTCCATATAATATGCCCTCTGCAGCTGTGTCTGCTTTTCTTAAGGTTGTAGTTTCTCTGGTGGGAAATTTTCTGGAAGTCTATTTATATCTTTCAAACGTTCTCTACTTTTAGATCTTGCAGCAGCTATGAGATATGCCCAGTATCTAAAGTACGTGAACATATCTTAAGTTTCGTAGGCTACTCAGAGAGCATCTGAGCTTCCTACTGGCTTTTTTCTAGCACTCTTAGTCCAAGTCAGTTGTCAGTGATCTATTAGCTTGTCAACTTTCATGAAAAATGTCATTCTTTTTTCCTTGTGAGATTTATGTTTCCCCCTTTTTTGGATCTTCCTACTATCTTTCTAGTTGGGAATTTAGTCAGTATTATGGAAAGTGCACATGCATTAAAGTCGTTATCTCTAAAATTTTTTAATTTAAATAACAAGAGAATACAGGTAAATTATTTCACAAAATATTTTTAGAACGTAAAATATTGTAGATATAGTGCCTTAATTAAGACTTTAAAGCATCCTTTCCGGAAAGGAACATACAAAAGTGTTTTATATCCTAATTTGATCAAAGTATGTTATTTTGTAAAGAGGCTAACTTTTATCTTGTTCTTTTCAAGAAACCTTGATTGCTAAGATTAACATGATCTCAAAGTTGTGACATGATCCCTTCTCTTAAGAGGCATATAGGAAGAAGTATAACTTGCCTCTAGAAAATTCTTTGATCTTAACTTTTGGAAATGTTCCTCTCGGATTTTCTCTCAATTTTTGATTCAGTGCTGATATTTGACTGGAAATTGGAAATAGAGTTATTTTTCAAAGTTCTAAGTAAAATTGTCAGCATTGGTTTTCTTGTGAAATATATATATTATGTGTATACACACACACACACACACACACACATATAGGCATCCCATCTAGTGGTAAAGAACCCACTTGTTAAAGTAGGAGAACCATGTGATGCCAGTTCAATCCCTGAGCTGGGAAGATGCCCTGAAGGAGGCCATCACACCTTGCTCCAGTATTCTTGCCTGGAGTATTCGATGAACAGAGGAGCCTGGTGGGCTACAGTTCATAATTAACAGAGTTGGACACAGCTGAAGCAATTGATGGATAGCTCTCCTGGTCCTAGAAAAATTTTAAGCTCTTCAATGAGGGAAGAGGTGAGACATCTGATGACTATGGCATAAAATGGTGCTGAACACAATATTAGATACTGCAGAAATTGGTCCTTCCAAGGTGTATATCTTGGTCTCCATTATTTTAGCATTCTCAAGAATAGCTTTGGAATTTTTTATGTTAGCTGAATATTTAATGGACTCTTAAATTTATGGAAAATATTACTTTATGTTATTAGAACATTTAAACATTTTTTCAATGAGATCTTACAATTCTTGTCGCAGCAAAAAAGGTAATATTTTCCTGTTTGTTTTTAAATAATGCTAAGATATGCTTTATATAACCAGATATATTAAAAATTTCATTAGGTGGAAAGCTTTTTTTTAAAGTTTTTATAAGAAATTTACATTCTGTAGGATTATTTAGAGATTCTCCCATCTTGAGAAACTTTTAGATGCTTCAGAAATAATACACACAAAACAAATAACATAGCAAGGAAAAACACATTGAAGAAAAAATTGTAATAAACTAGATCTACAAGGAAATGTTAACATTCCTGCGGGATAAAAAGCAGATAACTGTTTATGTAGCTAGTTTCTTTTAAGTTCTCTTTTTGTGGTGATTTCTTGTATAAATCACTTATAAAATCACTGTATCCTCTGTTCTTCCTTTGCTTATATTTTTCTTTAAGAGGCATATAGGAAGAAGTATAACTTGCCTCTAGAAAATTCTTTGATCTTAACTTTTGGAAATGTTCCTCTCGGATTTTCTCTCAATTTTTGATTCAGTGCTGATATTTGACTGGAAATTGGAAATAGAGTTATTTTTCAAAGTTCTAAGTAAAATTGTCAGCATTGGTTTTCTTGTGAAATATATATATTATGTGTATACACACACACACACACACACACACATATAGGCATCCCATCTAGTGGTAAAGAACCCACTTGTTAAAGTAGGAGAACCATGTGATGCCAGTTCAATCCCTGAGCTGGGAAGATGCCCTGAAGGAGGCCATCACACCTTGCTCCAGTATTCTTGCCTGGAGTATTCGATGAACAGAGGAGCCTGGTGGGCTACAGTTCATAATTAACAGAGTTGGACACAGCTGAAGCAATTGATGGATAGCTCTCCTGGTCCTAGAAAAATTTTAAGCTCTTCAATGAGGGAAGAGGTGAGACATCTGATGACTATGGCATAAAATGGTGCTGAACACAATATTAGATACTGCAGAAATTGGTCCTTCCAAGGTGTATATCTTGGTCTCCATTATTTTAGCATTCTCAAGAATAGCTTTGGAATTTTTTATGTTAGCTGAATATTTAATGGACTCTTAAATTTATGGAAAATATTACTTTATGTTATTAGAACATTTAAACATTTTTCAATGAGATCTTACAATTCTTGTCGCAGCAAAAAGGTAATATTTTCCTGTTTGTTTTAAATAATGCTAAGATATGCTTTATATAACCAGATATATTAAAAATTTCATTAGGTGGAAAGCTTTTTTAAAGTTTTTATAAGAAATTTACATTCTGTAGGATTATTTAGAGATTCTCCCATCTTGAGAAACTTTTAGATGCTTCAGAAATAATACACACAAAACAAATAACATAGCAAGGAAAAACACATTGAAGAAAAAATTGTAATAAACTAGATCTACAAGGAAATGTTAACATTCCTGCGGGATAAAAAGCAGATAACTGTTTATGTAGCTAGTTTCTTTTAAGTTCTCTTTTTGTGGTGATTTCTTGTATAAATCACTTATAAAATCACTGTATCCTCTGTTCTTCCTTTGCTTATATTTTTCTTTCAAAAGTTATCAAAAATAGACTATTGCTTGTAGCCATAACATGCTCCGATGACTTTTATGTAGGATATTATAAGCTTGTCTACTGTGGTCAAATGTGACTCACACATTAAATCAAGAATTAAGAGTGGAAGGCTTCCTTTTGTTACAGAAGAGGTCATGACATGTGAGAACAAGACTGAAATAGACTGTTAACCATGCTTTTCTGTAGAGAGGAGATAATGCTGACTTCTATTTATCAACATGGAGTATTTTCCTTTTTTGTGTGTGGAAATTGACATACAATATGAAGTTAATTTCAGGTGTACAACATAGTGACTCCATATATTTCTATATTATGAACTAACTGATCACCTCAATAAGATCATTACCATTTATCACCGTGCAAATTTGTTATAATATTATTAAATATATTCCCTGTGTGTATATTACATGCCCATGGTTTACTTATTTTGTAGCTAGAAGTGTATACTCCTTGTAAATTGGTGTAGCTACAATGAAAAACAATATGAAGGTTTCTCAGAAAACTAAAGTAGAACCACCTATATGATCCGTCATTTCCACTTTGGGTATTTATCCAAAGAAAATGAAAATACTAATTCAGAAAGATATATGTACCCTTCTATTCATTGTAGGGCTACTTGCAGTATCCAAGATGTAGAGGCAACCTAAGTGTCTTCATGAAATTTTAAAACCAAAATGTCACTTGTACATATCTGTACCAACATACTTACTTGAAAACAAAATGAAGAAATAATCTTGCCCAAGATCACAGAAATTTCCACTAATATGGTCCACTGATGAATGCAGAAATTCTGATGTACCCGTCAATTGCTGTTACGGTTTTTAGTGATTTACAGATAATATTTATTTTGACAAAAACAAGTGCCATGCAAACTCATTCAGCTGCAGTCATTATGCCAATGACAAAAAAAGGTCTTTAAGCAGATATATTTACAAACACTTTCAACAGAAGAAACAATAAATTATTTAGTTGTGATTCACACCTTTTTTACGTAACTAGTTTTTTTGTTTTTTTTTTTTGGCAGAGTTTTGTTGTTTATAGCTCCATATAATCCCAAATCCTTCATAGGTATAATCCCTGTCCTATCCCCCCTGGCATCCCTGTCCCAAGTCTCTCTTCCTTCCCATCCAGGTTGTTGCATACCCCCAGGTGAGATCCCTTAGTTCCGTAGTGCATTCACAGTGGTTGTCTCTTTTACATATGATAATGTAGGTTGCCATGTTGTTCTTTCCAAAACTCTCACCCACTCTTCCCTCTCCCCAATGTCCATAGGTCTGTTCTCTGTGTCTTTTGGTCCATCACTGCTCTGCATGTGTATTTATCAGTACATTCTTACTAGATTCCATATATATGTGTTAGTATACTGTATTTGTCCTTTTCTTTTTGACTTACTTCACTTTGTATAATAGATCCTAAATTCATCCACCTCATTAGGAGTGATTCTTCTGCATTTCTTTTTACAGCTGAGAAATATTCCATTGTACATATGTACCATAGCCTATTTATCCATTCATTCATCAATGGGCATCTAGGTTGCTTCCATGTTCTAGCTATTGTATAGAGTGCTGCAGTGAACAATGGGGTATAGGTGTCTCTATCAATTATGATTTCATCAGGGTATGAGCCTAAAAGTTGTATTGCTGGGTCATATGGTGTTTCTATTCTTAGTTTTTTAAGGAATCTCCGTACTGTCTTCCACAGTGGTTGTATCAATTTACATTCCCACCAACAATGCAAGTGTTCCCTTTTTCTGCATCCTCTCCAGCATTTATCATCTGCAGATTTTTTTGATGATGGACATTCTGACTGGTGTGAGGTGATATCTTATTGTGGTTTTGATTTTCATTTCTCTCATGTTAAACGACATTGAGCATCTTTTCATGTGTTTTGGTCATCTGTATGTCTTCTTTGGAGAGATGTCTCTTTACGTATTTTCCCCATTTTTTGATTGGGTTGTTTGTTTTTTCGATGTTGGGTTGTCTAAGCTGCTTATATGTTTTGAAAATTAGTTCTTTGTCAGTTGTTTCATTTGCTATAACTAGCTTTTAAAATATACTTATATCTCTAAAACATTTAAAATATATTTTATATAGGACTGTGCCAAATATTATATCAAAGGGCATTTAAAAATTTTTGTATTATTTCTATGAAAATAATTTTTTTCTATGGTTCGTTAAAGAAGTTACTTGGTAAGAATTTAAAATTATAGAGACTAAAACCTACTTACTGATTATTTTCCATATTTTCTCTTCATATATAAAATGTTTTCTCCCATGATATATTCTGCCAGGCTCCTCTGTCTATGGAAATCTCCAGGTGAAGATACTGGAGTGAATAGTCAGCCCATTCTTCAGGGGATGTTCCTAACCCAGGGATTGAACCTACATCTCCTGTATTTTAGGTCAATTCTTTGCCTGCTGAGCCACCTGGGAAGCCCTGTATATATATATTATACACACAGAGAGATAATTTTTATTGATACAATATTTATAATATGTATGGTATATATATATATGCTTTACCATATATCATATTAGTTTAATTATGCATTTTAAATTTATACTTAATTTGCCTATTTTTTCTACATCATTAAGCTTATTTTTGCTTTGGTTCTTTTTCTCTTTATTACTTAGTTATCTACTTTTCCTGGTGCCAATTACTGTAATTGACTCACAGAGTCCTTTTACTTTCCAATTTAGGCGATATTGGTGTATTGCCTATATATTTAAAGTATTGAGACACATGTTCCTCCTCCATTTTTCCTACATTTATTAATTATACCGATATAGGTGAATGACTTTTATAAACTATAGTCTGCATTTGGAGATTATCATTTAGTGTAATCTTTTTTTTTTTTCCTGTAGCTAATGGCATCCAGTATTAATTTACATACAAATTTACTTTGACTGTATAATCTTAAGGGAAGAATCTCCACAGAGGTATCTTTGTCTTTCCTTGAAATGATACAGAAATAAATAGCACATTTGTGACCTCTAGATTTGGCAAATATGCACTTGAAGTAGTATAGCAAAAAGGAAATTAGTTTCTTATTACCTGGGGATTTAATTTCACTGTGAAACAGAAGTCATTTCAATAAAAGTAATTGATTCTTTGGAGTATATTCAGAGATCTTGAATTACTGAATAAAGGATCAGTTAATATTATTTTATTTGATATGAAAAAGATTGAGGAGATAAAGCAGAACAAACCCAGAAAAAAAAAGGTTAATACTCAGAAAACATCCCTTGGTCATTTTATATGTTAAGAGAAATATTTTAAAATAAGACATTTGGGAGACACTTCTCAATGGTCCTCTGTCTATGGTTTCTCTGTCGTTTTTTTGAGAGAAGTCATTGACAGTTTCAGTTCTGGATAAGGATGTTTGTATTGGAAAATCCTATGAAAAATATAGTTCCTCCTCTAGAGCAGAGGACAGGTTTGTTTGCTGTCCAGGATAAGAAAGCTTATGTTTTCTTCAGTTGAAAACCTTGGGCAGGTTTTCTTGCAGTCCCTTTATATCAACTGGCATGGCTTAAGATTTGGCTTCCTTTGCTGAGGTCCCTAGACACCAAATGTTCAGCATTCAACTGAGTCAACTCCTGCATCACCCCAGTGGAACCTGTGAAGCAATTGAAATGAATGCAAACATGAAGCTCATACTTCTCTACTGTCAGGAGTGATGTACTTTTCTGTTTTTTTGCTCTGAACCAATAAGATCCTGTCTTTTGTTCGCATCCACAAAAGAGTGGCAAGCTAAATTGCTAGTGTAGGTCAAAATCACAGACTCTTCACAATTCTTTAGACAGTTTTCTCTCTAAAGATCTTTCAATTTCTATGGTGATTTAGAAACAAATCCTCAGTGGATTTGTTTACTTACATCTTTCTCTTTTTATTTTTCAAAGTTGTTTGTGTTTTTATATTTAATGAAAATCAGAAACATCGTCTCTGTATGTTTTATAAATTCAGATGACCCAGAAGGACAATCCCTGACCAGAGCGATACAAAAAATGCATGACTATTGAGAATTCTGCAAAATAAAACAGCAAACTCCAAAGTGAACCAAAAGTATAAACCTCAGAATTATTCAAAGGACTGTGAAATACTCTTACAAGCAGAGAAATATGTCCAAATCTACCAGTGTATTAGATGATAAAGAGGAAATTCATACACTTGACATCTACATTTCACTCTTTTAGCATAAACAGTGAAACAATATGTGGAGATGTACTGTTTAATAATATAGTCCTTTCAATTCACAGTAGAGACTTACAACGAGCTTCTTTTTTTCTTTTAATCTATGGTATCTAACACTGACTCTCACATTTTCTGAGACTTTCACTCTAATATACCTTAGTGAAAGTTGCACAGTTGTATGCGACTCTGCAACCCCATGGATGAGCCAGAGAATTCTGCAGGCCAAAATCTGGAGTTGGCAACCATTCCTTTCTCTGGGAGATCTTCCCAACCCAGAGACTGAACCCAAACGTCCCACTACAGGTAGACTCTTTACTGTCTGAGCCACCAGGAAAGCCCAATTAATGTTAAAGATTTTGCGTGCAGGACTTAGTAGGTCTTCTCCCCAGAATTGAATTTTTACTCTATAAATTGACCTGGATTAGAGGACAGAGTATGGATTTTCCTTTCATTTGTAGAAATTCTTAAGAGAAGCAACAACACTAAGTTCAATCAGGTCAAATACTCTCTAGCACCACTTCTGGCTTTGCAGAATCCTTCTGGTTGACCAGGAACCATTGTCAGAAACTGTCATGTAAGCAGTTAGATGAAGAAATATCAGAACAGTTCTAAAACTGTTCACATACATTGATTCATTTGCTATATGATTTTACTAGAGTTTGAGCATTAAAAAAGTTCAAACATATTGAACAGATGTTTATAATAGGCTATATGATGTCAGATCAAATACTAACACTTTTAAAAATAAGTGAGAAAAAGTATTTTGCAATTTCACAGTGATATTTTTCCTTCCATTTTGTCCTTAATGTTTTCAGATCCTTTCAATACAGTATTGTTTGTTTTATAAATTCAGATGACCCAGAAGGGCAATCCCTGACCAGAGCGATACAAAAAATGCATGACTATTGAGAATTCTGCAAAATAAAACAGCAAACTCCAAAGTGAACCAAAAGTATAAACCTCAGAATTATTCAAAGGACTGTGAAATACTCTTACAAGCAGAGAAATATGTCCAAATCTACCAGTGTATTAGATGATAAAGAGGAAATTCATACACTTGACATCTACATTTCACTCTTTTAGCATAAACAGTGAAACAATATGTGGAGATGTACTGTTTAATAATATAGTCCTTTCAATTCACAGTAGAGACTTACAACGAGCTTCTTTTTTTCTTTTAATCTATGGTATCTAACACTGACTCTCACATTTTCTGAGACTTTCACTCTAATATACCTTAGTGAAAGTTGCACAGTTGTATGCGACTCTGCAACCCCATGGATGAGCCAGAGAATTCTGCAGGCCAAAATCTGGAGTTGGCAACCATTCCTTTCTCTGGGAGATCTTCCCAACCCAGAGACTGAACCCAAACGTCCCACTACAGGTAGACTCTTTACTGTCTGAGCCACCAGGAAAGCCCAATTAATGTTAAAGATTTTGCGTGCAGGACTTAGTAGGTCTTCTCCCCAGAATTGAATTTTTACTCTATAAATTGACCTGGATTAGAGGACAGAGTATGGATTTTCCTTTCATTTGTAGAAATTCTTAAGAGAAGCAACAACACTAAGTTCAATCAGGTCAAATACTCTCTAGCACCACTTCTGGCTTTGCAGAATCCTTCTGGTTGACCAGGAACCATTGTCAGAAACTGTCATGTAAGCAGTTAGATGAAGAAATATCAGAACAGTTCTAAAACTGTTCACATACATTGATTCATTTGCTATATGATTTTACTAGAGTTTGAGCATTAAAAAAGTTCAAACATATTGAACAGATGTTTATAATAGGCTATATGATGTCAGATCAAATACTAACACTTTTAAAAATAAGTGAGAAAAAGTATTTTGCAATTTCACAGTGATATTTTTCCCTTCCATTTTTGTCCTTAATGTTTTTCAGATCCTTTCAATACAGTATTGTTTGTTTATTCAATACAATTTGAAACAATAATTACTAGAACAAACTTTATTTTTATACTGTTTTCCACTACTGTAAGCTTGTACTTACAGTAGACCCAAGAGAAATTCTTGTCCAAATTTCTTGTTGTACAGATAAGAAGGGAATTGAAAAATGAAAAAATCTTTCCTAATCTCTTTCTCTACTATCAAGAGTGCTCAAGGTTGTTATTAATATTCAGTCCTTTCTATCATGTCACCCTACATTGGAAACACCACCTTGTGAATTCAGAAAATCTATCCCTGGATTATTGTCTGCTCTCAGGAATTTTCAATTATGGTTCCTTATAATTTTTCCCTGATATTAAGTGTAAGCTAAGCCAGAAGCATATAGAGATATATATTAAAATTTTCCAAGATTATAATCACCATGTTAAGGAAGAATGATGATAGTCACAGTACTTATTTAGCAGTTAATTTATGCCATGTTGAGGGCTTCCCTGGTAGATCAGATGGTAAAGAATCTGCCTACATTGTGCAAGACGTGGGTTCAATTCCTGGATCAGGAAGATCCCCTGGAGAATGGAATGGTAACCTAATCCAGTACTCTTGCCTGGAGAATAACATGGATAGAGGAATCTGGCAGGTTACAGTCCATGGGGTCACAAACAGTTGGACATGACTGAGTGACTAACACTTTCTCTTTCACTTTATACCATGATATAAAAGATTTCCAAAATTACACACACACACACACACACACACACACACACACACACACACACTAGAAGGCTAGATCACAAAATCATTGAATAGATTATAAATATTTACTAGAATAAATGAAGTGTCAGGGTATTAGGAAGAACACATCTTCAAAAAAATAAAAATAAAAAGTAATTACTTTTCAGATATTTATGGAAAAATACATTTTATATAAAAATTATGTTATTCTGTATTATTATGAAAATATATAAGAAAAATGTATTTTCATACCAAAAGCATATTATCTATCAATAACCTGCCACATTTTGGCCATATTGATAAAATGATGGAGAAATTACTTTAAGAGTGTAGCAAATAATATTATCCTATGACTTTAATAATTTGACTAGTGTATTAAACCAGAACTTATAAATTCATCAATCTATTTATATTTTGTATATGAAAAATAAAATGTTTCATATTTTGGTATACGTAATATAAATGAGCTAATATTTCCTTCCTTTTTGCCAAAGTAAAATTGATTTGGTTTAGGATGGTAGAGTTCTAACTTTGTTAATCGATATTATAATCAACTATACAATAGATTTTTATGAAGATAATTTTTATGTACTATAAGATAACTGTGTTAGAAGATACCTATAGAAACACTTCTAAAATGTTGTGAATAAATTTTAAGAATATATATTCACAAACTGAATGCATTTATGTAAAATTATGCAGACCTCAAAAATGACAGAAAATTCCTATTATAGGATAGAAATTACTAAATTTTAGTATAAAATAAAAAATGTATATTTATATATACAAATAGTCCCTCATTGATCCCCAAATTTTCAGAATAAGACTATTTTAGAATTATTAGTGATTAATATTATGCGACATAGAAATATATAGGGCACAATATACCTAAACTTTTTTCACTTGGAATTACATATTCTACATTATTTATTAATCAGTAGTTTATAAAATTAATTGTATGTGATTTATACCTATGTATATTTCAAGTCATAACTATTTGAATGTTTTCATTCTTTCTGATATTAATTTAACTGCATTACTGAGAAAAATTGTATGACTAAGAAAGGTTCTAAATTATTTGTTTTGCTGAGAAACTGAGTGGCCAGACATGACATAGCTAATTTTTGTATTTAGTAATTTTAGTAATAATGATTTCATTGTTATGAAAAATTCAAGTTACAAAAGTCAAAACTAAAAAAATAAAATCTAATCACTTCCTACTTTTCCCTTCAAAAAGTAAACACCTCTCTCATCTTCGAACCTGAACTTACTCTATTTTTGTTGCAGTCTACAACTTTCAAAGAAAAACTGTTAAGTATGACAGGGTCAATGATAGAGCCATGAATTCCTCCACATTTTCAGATTTGTAAGGTATACTTTTCTTTGGTTAGGTGTTAAAACCAGTAGTAGTCTGAAACATAATTTGGGATATCTAATTAATTGATCACTCATATTCAATTATAAAAATGTCCATGCTGTAGAATAAAGGTCTATCTCAAGCATAAATGTGGAAGATAATAAGTTGCTATCAATACCACCCCACCGTTAGGCCAGGAAATCATAACTTTTTTGAAGAGTCCAAATAACTCAGAGCAATGATAAAAATCTTTTGAAGAGATGAGACAATGGGAAACAACAAGCAATTTCTTCCATACCTGGACTTTAACTGGAACAAGCGACCTTGGGATTTGACTTTATAAACCAGAACCAGTTGGTAATGTTCACCTTTCTACTCTTAGACTTTGGATCCCCCAATCCTCCTCTGAGATACTACACTCCTGTATAGGCACTACTGCATTTCTCATGATGTATTATAATTCATTTGCTTAGCTTATTTGTTTTTTCAATTAGATGATAAATCATTCAAGGTAAGGTAAATTACCACAGAAAACTAAGCAATCACAGAAAACTAACAAAAATGATCACATGAATCACAGCCTTGTGTGAGTCAAGGAAGGTCTATGATCCTGGCATATAGGGCCACCCAAAACAGACAGGTCATGGTGGAAACTTCATAGAAAATGTGGTCTACTGGAAAAGGAAATGGCAAATCACTTTCATATTCTAACCTAGAGAATCCCATGAATAGTATGAAAAGGCAAAAGGAAATGACACCAGAACATGAGCCCCCAGGTGGTTAGGTGTCCAACATGCTACTGCAGAAGACAGAGAAATAGCTCCAGAAAGAATAAAGAGACTGGGCCAAAGCGGAAGTTGTCCCCAGCTGTGAATGTGTCTGGTGGTGAAAGTAAAGTCTGATACTGTAAAGAACAATATTGCATAGGAACCTGGAATATTAAATACATGAATAGTAAGTAAATTGGATGTGGTCAAACAGGAGATGGCAAGAGTGAACATCACCTTTTAGAAGACAGGAATGGGCGAATTTAACTCAGATGACCATTGTATCTACTACTGTGGCAAGAATCCCGTAGAAGAAATGGAGTAGCACTCATAGTCAACAAATGAGTTTGAAATGCAGTTATGTGAGTGCAATCTCAATAACAACAGAATGGTCTAAATTTATTTCCAAGGCAAACCATTCAACATCACAGTAATCTAAAATCTATGCCCCAACCACTAATGCTGAAGAGCTGAAAACAAATGGTTCTATGAAGACTTCCAAAACCTTCTAGAACTAGATGCAGAAGAAAATGTTTTCCTTCTAGAAAAATAGATGTCCCTTTCCTAGTAGGGAACAGAAATGCACATAGGAAATCAAGAGGTGCCTGGAGTAACAGGCAATTTTGGCCTTGCAGTACAAAATGAAACAGAGCAATGGCTAGCAGAGTTTTGTCAAGTGAACACACTAGGTATAGTAAACACCCTCTTGCAATAAGACAATAGATAACTGTACACATGGACATCATGAAATGGCCAATAATGAAATCAGATTGACTATATTATTTTCAATTAGATGATAAATCATTCAAGGTAAGGTAAATTACCACAGAAAACTAAGCAATCACAGAAAACTAACAAAAATGATCACATGAATCACAGCCTTGTGTGAGTCAAGGAAGGTCTATGATCCTGGCATATAGGGCCACCCAAAACAGACAGGTCATGGTGGAAACTTCATAGAAAATGTGGTCTACTGGAAAAGGAAATGGCAAATCACTTTCATATTCTAACCTAGAGAATCCCATGAATAGTATGAAAAGGCAAAAGGAAATGACACCAGAACATGAGCCCCCAGGTGGTTAGGTGTCCAACATGCTACTGCAGAAGACAGAGAAATAGCTCCAGAAAGAATAAAGAGACTGGGCCAAAGCGGAAGTTGTCCCCAGCTGTGAATGTGTCTGGTGGTGAAAGTAAAGTCTGATACTGTAAAGAACAATATTGCATAGGAACCTGGAATATTAAATACATGAATAGTAAGTAAATTGGATGTGGTCAAACAGGAGATGGCAAGAGTGAACATCACCTTTTAGAAGACAGGAATGGGCGAATTTAACTCAGATGACCATTGTATCTACTACTGTGGCAAGAATCCCGTAGAAGAAATGGAGTAGCACTCATAGTCAACAAATGAGTTTGAAATGCAGTTATGTGAGTGCAATCTCAATAACAACAGAATGGTCTAAATTTATTTCCAAGGCAAACCATTCAACATCACAGTAATCTAAAATCTATGCCCCAACCACTAATGCTGAAGAGCTGAAAACAAATGGTTCTATGAAGACTTCCAAAACCTTCTAGAACTAGATGCAGAAGAAAATGTTTTCCTTCTAGAAAAATAGATGTCCCTTTCCTAGTAGGGAACAGAAATGCACATAGGAAATCAAGAGGTGCCTGGAGTAACAGGCAATTTTGGCCTTGCAGTACAAAATGAAACAGAGCAATGGCTAGCAGAGTTTTGTCAAGTGAACACACTAGGTATAGTAAACACCCTCTTGCAATAAGACAATAGATAACTGTACACATGGACATCATGAAATGGCCAATAATGAAATCAGACTGATTATATTATTTTCAATTGAAGATGGAGAAGCTCTACAGTCAAATAGAAAGTCAAGAGATACTTGGAGAAACAGGCAAGTTTGGCCTTTGGGTACAAAATGAAGCAGAGTAAAGGCTAACAGAGTTTTGCCAAGAGAACGCACTGGTCATAGCAAACACCCACTTCCAATAACACAAAAAATGGGTCTTCACATGGACATCATCAGATGGTCAATACTGAAATCAAACTGATTATATTCTTTGCAGCTGAAGGTGGAGATGTTCTATACAGTCAGCAAAAACAAGACTGGGAGATGGGAGTTGACTGTGACCCAGATCATGGGCTCCTTATTGCAAAATTCAGACTTTAATTGAAGCAAGTAGGGAAAATCACTGGGCCATTCAGGTTTGATCTAGATCAAATCCCTTATGATGATACAGTGGAGGTGACAAAAAGATTCAAGGGGTTAGATCTGACAGGGTCCTTGAAGAACTATGGATGGAGATTCATAACATTGTACAGGGAGAAGTGACCAAAACCCATCCCCAAGAAAAAGAAATGCAAGAAGTAAAAATGATTGTCTGAAGAGATCTTAGAAATAGCTGAGAAAAGAAGAGAAGTGACAGGCAAAGGAGAAAAGTCAAGGTATACCCAGCTGAATGCACATTTCCAACGAATAGAAAGAGGAGATAAGAAAGCCTTCCTAAGTGAACAATGCAAAAAAATAGAGGAAAACAGTACAGTGGGAAAACTAGAAATCTTCTCAAGAAATTGGAACATTTTATGCAAAGATGGACACAATAAAGGGCAGAAACAATGAGGACCTAAGAAAAACAGGGGATATTAAGAAGAAGTGGCAAAAATGCACTGGCAATAGTAAAAAGGCCCTAATGACCTAGATAACCATGATGGTGTGGTCACTCACCTAAACCCAGGCATCCTGGAGCATGAAGGCAAGTGGGCCTTAGGAAGCATTACTATGAACAAAGTGTCACCTCATAATAATGGCTAAATCAGTTTTGCAAATGCTTTAAATGGTTCCTAGGTTTTACTAAAAGTATCCAGAAATTGCAGACTGTCTTGTCTCTAAAAACAGAGCCTCAATTTTACTAGTTGAATACTAAAGAAAATTCTGTGATCCTTTCACCAAAGATCTCAGACCTATACAAATAGAGTTTAAAATGTACATGCAAAGCTACTGTCACGTTATAACATGACATTTTCACTTACTCCTATGGAGCTCCATATCCAACATTTTATATATACACTCACTTTGGGTAGTAAAAATTCTCAGTAAGGGGGCCATGCCTACAGAAAGTCTATGCAATTCATCTTCATTCTTCTAGATACTTTACTTTTCACATTAACAACGAATAGTTTGACTAGTACTGACAACTGCTTTTAGCAGAATACCTTCTGCTAGGTAGTGTCAGTCAGTTCAGTTGCTCA
Organism: Tragulus kanchil; assembly: GCA_022376925.1. Classification (NCBI taxonomy): domain Eukaryota; kingdom Metazoa; phylum Chordata; class Mammalia; order Artiodactyla; family Tragulidae; genus Tragulus; species Tragulus kanchil. Next base: position 220,581,714 of record JAIOJX010000028.1, on the reverse strand, counting down.
TTCGTGTCCAACTCTTTGCAACCTCACGGACTGCAGCACGCCAGGCTCTCCTGTCCTTCACCATCAAACTCATGTCCTTTGACTCAGTGATGCCATCCAACCATATCATCCTCCGTTGTCCCTTTCTTCTTTTACCTTCTATTTTTCCCAGCATCAGGCTCTTTTCTAGTGAGTCTTCTCTTTGCATCAGTTGGCTAGATAATAAAAATGCTACTAAAATCTCACATCAAAGTCTGGGTAGAAGATAATTGCATAAATGTCTAACATTGTTTAGTGATTATACTTTTAGTTTACAAAGGTAGCAGCATTCAGTTGAAATGACTACATATTTTGTTTTTTCACCTTAATAAAATTTAGTTAAATATCTTAGAATATTAGTTGTCTATGTCTAAGCAAACATGATTATTTGACTAAGAAAACAATGGGGCTTCCCTGATGGTTTTGATGGTAAATAATACCAGACACCTCTGTCCTCCAATATCTTCTGGAGTTTGCTCAAATTATTGGTTATAAATTAGCACAAGCAAAATTCAAAATGCACTGGCAATAGTAAAAAGGCCCTAATGACCTAGATAACCATGATGGTGTGGTCACTCACCTAAACCCAGGCATCCTGGAGCATGAAGGCAAGTGGGCCTTAGGAAGCATTACTATGAACAAAGTGTCACCTCATAATAATGGCTAAATCAGTTTTGCAAATGCTTTAAATGGTTCCTAGGTTTTACTAAAAGTATCCAGAAATTGCAGACTGTCTTGTCTCTAAAAACAGAGCCTCAATTTTACTAGTTGAATACTAAAGAAAATTCTGTGATCCTTTCACCAAAGATCTCAGACCTATACAAATAGAGTTTAAAATGTACATGCAAAGCTACTGTCACGTTATAACATGACATTTTCACTTACTCCTATGGAGCTCCATATCCAACATTTTATATATACACTCACTTTGGGTAGTAAAAATTCTCAGTAAGGGGGCCATGCCTACAGAAAGTCTATGCAATTCATCTTCATTCTTCTAGATACTTTACTTTTCACATTAACAACGAATAGTTTGACTAGTACTGACAACTGCTTTTAGCAGAATACCTTCTGCTAGGTAGTGTCAGTCAGTTCAGTTGCTCATTCGTGTCCAACTCTTTGCAACCTCACGGACTGCAGCACGCCAGGCTCTCCTGTCCTTCACCATCAAACTCATGTCCTTTGACTCAGTGATGCCATCCAACCATATCATCCTCCGTTGTCCCTTTCTTCTTTTACCTTCTATTTTTCCCAGCATCAGGCTCTTTTCTAGTGAGTCTTCTCTTTGCATCAGTTGGCTAGATAATAAAAATGCTACTAAAATCTCACATCAAAGTCTGGGTAGAAGATAATTGCATAAATGTCTAACATTGTTTAGTGATTATACTTTTAGTTTACAAAGGTAGCAGCATTCAGTTGAAATGACTACATATTTTGTTTTTTCACCTTAATAAAATTTAGTTAAATATCTTAGAATATTAGTTGTCTATGTCTAAGCAAACATGATTATTTGACTAAGAAAACAATGGGGCTTCCCTGATGGTTTTGATGGTAAATAATACCAGACACCTCTGTCCTCCAATATCTTCTGGAGTTTGCTCAAATTATTGGTTATAAATTAGCACAAGCAAAATTCAAACATGGTGGTGTGACTCTCGAATAAAGACTCTTTGGCACTGCATATCCTGCCATCTATCAGAACTAGTGAAAACATCCTGAGATTTAAGCACACTGACCTTTGATCATGAAACTTGAATTTCCATACTGTCACTATTATTCATTACAAGTACAACATATCTGACTCTCAGTGTATTCTTGCTCCACAGTCTTAACCATGTTCTCCATATATTCCTAATACAGGGAAGAATTCATGGTAGTAGCCTGATGGAGAATGATTTTATTTGGGGGGTACTTACTGTTTCTCCATAGCCTCTTATTACTTTTGCTGTATGCCTAAGCCTAAGGACATAATTCAGAACTAAAGAGATGAAGTACAACCCCTGTGGGATGGACTTTCTAAAGGAGTTAACACCTATTAATTTCTGGAACAATAATTTTAGTTGGAGGGTATGTGAATGGGGACGTATTTGGAAAAGGTCAAATATTTCAAGACACCAAGTGAAATATCCACTGTGAGAGCTGTTACTGACAACTTGTGCTTTATTGCTTTGATTTAAGCAATTATTATTTCAATGGCATTTTTCCCCTAATTAATGGAATGAGCAACAAATTTTGAAATTAGGTGGATCACTGTATTCCTCTGTGTTATTGATGATACTTTAAATCATTTTAAATGTTTCCTATTTCAGAAATTGTACTTGGAAAAATCATGAACAGATGTAAAAATTAATAAATTCATATAGTTTACATATATTATATGGGATTAAGCATATAAGTACCATATTTTCTTCTATGCAGTGATGTTCAAAAGGATACTAAACAAAATATTAATGATAATGGTATATGGATATTAACTTATTTTTACTTTCTGTTCATATTTTGTATGCTTAGTTTTTGTTCATTGGACATCTGTATAGTTTTTAAGTGTCTATTTGTTTTTCACCTTAATAAAATTTAGTTAAATATCTTAGAATATTAGTTGTCTATGTCTAAGCAAACATGATTATTTGACTAAGAAAACAATGGGGCTTCCCTGATGGTTTTGATGGTAAATAATACCAGACACCTCTGTCCTCCAATATCTTCTGGAGTTTGCTCAAATTATTGGTTATAAATTAGCACAAGCAAAATTCAAACATGGTGGTGTGACTCTCGAATAAAGACTCTTTGGCACTGCATATCCTGCCATCTATCAGAACTAGTGAAAACATCCTGAGATTTAAGCACACTGACCTTTGATCATGAAACTTGAATTTCCATACTGTCACTATTATTCATTACAAGTACAACATATCTGACTCTCAGTGTATTCTTGCTCCACAGTCTTAACCATGTTCTCCATATATTCCTAATACAGGGAAGAATTCATGGTAGTAGCCTGATGGAGAATGATTTTATTTGGGGGGTACTTACTGTTTCTCCATAGCCTCTTATTACTTTTGCTGTATGCCTAAGCCTAAGGACATAATTCAGAACTAAAGAGATGAAGTACAACCCCTGTGGGATGGACTTTCTAAAGGAGTTAACACCTATTAATTTCTGGAACAATAATTTTAGTTGGAGGGTATGTGAATGGGGACGTATTTGGAAAAGGTCAAATATTTCAAGACACCAAGTGAAATATCCACTGTGAGAGCTGTTACTGACAACTTGTGCTTTATTGCTTTGATTTAAGCAATTATTATTTCAATGGCATTTTTCCCCTAATTAATGGAATGAGCAACAAATTTTGAAATTAGGTGGATCACTGTATTCCTCTGTGTTATTGATGATACTTTAAATCATTTTAAATGTTTCCTATTTCAGAAATTGTACTTGGAAAAATCATGAACAGATGTAAAAATTAATAAATTCATATAGTTTACATATATTATATGGGATTAAGCATATAAGTACCATATTTTCTTCTATGCAGTGATGTTCAAAAGGATACTAAACAAAATATTAATGATAATGGTATATGGATATTAACTTATTTTTACTTTCTGTTCATATTTTGTATGCTTAGTTTTTTGTTTTCCATTGGACATCTGTATAGTTTTTTAAAGCAGGAAAGATAAGGATATTTTAATTCTGAAAAACATAAGTATGTTCCTAGCATGTTAGATAATTATAACATATTAACATCAGTAGTAGTTTCCCTGGAATAAGGTGATAAAGAGAGGACTGTTTATGATGCTCCATTATGTCTCTAAATATTATTGATGACCTCTACAGGTAAATAGTTGTGCTTTCCAATGCCATGGGCACTTGCCATAAGTAGCGAATGAATAACTGAATGTTGCTAGCTAGAATTAAAATATACTTTAAATATAAAACACACACTGTATTTTGAAAACATAGCATGAAGTAAAGAATCTAAATTGCCTCAGTAATTTTACATTGATTTCCTCTTGATATATAATAATATATTAAATAAAACATAGTTTAAAATATATTATTAAAATAAATTTCACTTGCTTTTTTTATAATTTGTAATGAAACTCCTAGAATATTTAAAGTTAAATGTAAGGTTTTGACTATATCCCTGTTAGCACTGTTTAGCATGCTCAAAGCTCCCATTCTCAGTGTTATACACCTACCAGTGCTGCGCTGCTGAAACTTCACATTGATTCAGGGTTGATCACAATCATTCTTCTTTTCAGGAAAGTAAATGGTTTAGAAATGTCCTATATGTTAAGCTTAGATTAACTTGGCACAACTGTGTTCTGTTCCAATGACATTACATGTCTGCATATTGAGAGGAAGGAGGTTGGAGGCAAGACTCTGCTAGAAATCTATTGATTGAATTTACAAGCTAATGGCTTTATCAATACTCCTTGGCTCCTTAAGGTTAAAACTAGCTTTATCATTTGAAATTATATTTAAAGACTTTTCTTATTTCAGAAATTGTACTTGGAAAAATCATGAACAGATGTAAAAATTAATAAATTCATATAGTTTACATATATTATATGGGATTAAGCATATAAGTACCATATTTTCTTCTATGCAGTGATGTTCAAAAGGATACTAAACAAAATATTAATGATAATGGTATATGGATATTAACTTATTTTTACTTTCTGTTCATATTTTGTATGCTTAGTTTTTTGTTTTCCATTGGACATCTGTATAGTTTTTTAAAGCAGGAAAGATAAGGATATTTTAATTCTGAAAAACATAAGTATGTTCCTAGCATGTTAGATAATTATAACATATTAACATCAGTAGTAGTTTCCCTGGAATAAGGTGATAAAGAGAGGACTGTTTATGATGCTCCATTATGTCTCTAAATATTATTGATGACCTCTACAGGTAAATAGTTGTGCTTTCCAATGCCATGGGCACTTGCCATAAGTAGCGAATGAATAACTGAATGTTGCTAGCTAGAATTAAAATATACTTTAAATATAAAACACACACTGTATTTTGAAAACATAGCATGAAGTAAAGAATCTAAATTGCCTCAGTAATTTTACATTGATTTCCTCTTGATATATAATAATATATTAAATAAAACATAGTTTAAAATATATTATTAAAATAAATTTCACTTGCTTTTTTTATAATTTGTAATGAAACTCCTAGAATATTTAAAGTTAAATGTAAGGTTTTGACTATATCCCTGTTAGCACTGTTTAGCATGCTCAAAGCTCCCATTCTCAGTGTTATACACCTACCAGTGCTGCGCTGCTGAAACTTCACATTGATTCAGGGTTGATCACAATCATTCTTCTTTTCAGGAAAGTAAATGGTTTAGAAATGTCCTATATGTTAAGCTTAGATTAACTTGGCACAACTGTGTTCTGTTCCAATGACATTACATGTCTGCATATTGAGAGGAAGGAGGTTGGAGGCAAGACTCTGCTAGAAATCTATTGATTGAATTTACAAGCTAATGGCTTTATCAATACTCCTTGGCTCCTTAAGGTTACAATCTAGCTTTATCATTTGAAATTATATTTAAAGACTTTTTCTTAGACTTTACGATATATTGAATAGCTGAGAATGTTATTCTCTAATTATTTTACAGTCATTTTGATGACAGTGCATGGTCATACAGTGAAATATGAAAACAGCACAGAATAATATCTGTACACCTATTATTTGCATTTGATTTTGGTGAAAATAAAATGATTTATTTTCTAAGTTGGAGTTGATTTTTGGACAATAAGGGCCATTGTATCAGTGTTATGAGTCTCTTCTTTTTCCTTTTGTGGTATAATAGAAAATCCATTATTTGTTTTTGATTCTCAATATGGGTATGCTAATCTATTCCAGTCTGTGTATTGCATAACATCAGGTCTTCTTTACATTTTATGTAAATAATTATTGCATAAATAGAGGTATACTAGTTTGTTGTATTTTCAATGGTAGTTGTATTTCTTAAAGAAGGATTTTCATCCAGATCTCAGAATTACAATATTATTGGATGGATTTAATTTAGAAGTTTAAATGGTAATAACTTTGGGAAGCTTGTTATCAGCACTTTTTAATAATTGGTTTGTATAGAACAAGAAAGCATCTAAACTAATTTGAATCATCTTGTCATTCATGATTTTTCTATTCATTTTAGGGTTAATGTAATGGATTATATTTTTTAATTCTAAGTCATGGACAAATATTGCCAATAAGCACTTTAACCTAATAGATTAAATAGAAAAGTTAAGAATAATGTGTCCATTAAGCTATAACATCTTCTGCTTGCTTTATTTGTAGTTATATATAGAAGGGTGTTTGAATAAACAATAAATAAAATGCATAAACATTTTTGAATTGTTAATTCAAAATATTAATATATTTTTAACACATATGTACATACCTAAATGTTACAACTCCAAACAATTTTCATTTCATTAATAGGTTATATGAAATAAAAATTAATCTCTTAAAGCTGAAACTGCTGCAAGACATATCCAGGAGCTGCTCAATGTGAGTAAATCCTTTCACGATATTGAAGGGAGGTTGGAGGCAAGACTCTGCTAGAAATCTATTGATTGAATTTACAAGCTAATGGCTTTATCAATACTCCTTGGCTCCTTAAGGTTACAATCTAGCTTTATCATTTGAAATTATATTTAAAGATTTTTTCTTAGACTTTACGATATATGGAATAGCCGAGAATGTTATTCTCTAATTATTTTACAGTCATTTTGATGACAGTGCATGGTCATACAGTGAAATATGAAAACAGCACAGAATAATATCTGTACACCTATTATTTGCATTTGATTTTGGTGAAAATAAAATGATTTATTTTCTAAGTTGGAGTTGATTTTTGGACAATAAGGGCCATTGTATCAGTGTTATGAGTCTCTTCTTTTCCTTTTGTGGTATAATAGAAAATCCATTATTTGTTTTTGATTCTCAATATGGGTATGCTAATCTATTCCAGTCTGTGTATTGCATAACATCAGGTCTTCTTTACATTTTATGTAAATAATTATTGCATAAATAGAGGTATACTAGTTTGTTGTATTTTCAATGGTAGTTGTATTTCTTAAAGAAGGATTTTCATCCAGATCTCAGAATTACAATATTATTGGATGGATTTAATTTAGAAGTTTAAATGGTAATAACTTTGGGAAGCTTGTTATCAGCACTTTTTAATAATTGGTTTGTATAGAACAAGAAAGCATCTAAACTAATTTGAATCATCTTGTCATTCATGATTTTTCTATTCATTTTAGGGTTAATGTAATGGATTATATTTTTTAATTCTAAGTCATGGACAAATATTGCCAATAAGCACTTTAACCTAATAGATTAAATAGAAAAGTTAAGAATAATGTGTCCATTAAGCTATAACATCTTCTGCTTGCTTTATTTGTAGTTATATATAGAAGGGTGTTTGAATAAACAATAAATAAAATGCATAAACATTTTTGAATTGTTAATTCAAAATATTAATATATTTTTAACACATATGTACATACCTAAATGTTACAACTCCAAACAATTTTCATTTCATTAATAGGTTATATGAAATAAAAATAATCTCTTAAAGCTGAAACTGCTGCAGACATATCCAGGAGCTGCTAGAGTAAATCTTTCCATTCTGATGAAATAACCTGTTTTATAACATGAAGCTTCTGTCGTCTTCACTATCTTATACCAGCAATATATGTTTCTATCTTTAATTGTTCAAAGTCCAGCTTCAATGTGAAAAAAAAAAATCTTGGTTACAGAGACAGGTGAGAACCAAAGTATTTGCATTGCTTTTGCAATAGAAGATTTAATTAGCTATTTTAAAACTTTATAAAACTCGTAAATTGTATATTTGTCCAAAGAAAACATCTTCGGAAAACAGCATTGCCTAAACATTTGTCTTGACAGCAAGATCAGTTTTAGATGACAACAAATAGGGGAAGTATGGCTTTGAGGCTAAGCATTACCTATTAACCAGTTTAGCACTTTGTAAAATACATTTCCTATTATTACAGCCTTTCACTTTCAAGCATATTCTGTACCTTTATTTATTAAGGTTTTAGCAAAGTATGTGTTATATCTGAGTGTATCTCTACTTTACATCGACTTGAACAACTCATACATGAGCAGCATTTAATATTTATTTATTGAGATGACCAAATAATCTGCTAAAATTGCATACTGTATGGTCAAATGGATACATTTTGAAAACATTTACTGAGCATCTACTCATTTATTTATTCTTAGTTTACTTCTCTTATTGATATGGTATAAGGCAGTAAAATTTTAAAAGTCTATTGTATATCTACATATTGACAACAAAAAACAGAGTCTAAAATAAAAAGGTAACACTTCTAGGTTGTTACAGAGCCCCTGTTTGAGTTCCCTTAGTCTCACAGCATATTCCCCTCCCTCCCCCAATGTCCATAAATCTATTCTCTATGTCTGTTTCTGCACTGCTACTCTGCATATACATTTATCAGAACCATCTTTCTAGCTTCCATATATATGTGTGTCTGTTTACAGTATTTATCTTTCTCTTTCTGACTTTCTTCATTCTGTATCATAGACTCTAGGTGACAACCTAGATGGGTGGGTTGGGGAAGGAGATGGGAGGGAAGATGGGTGGGAGGGGACATATGTATAGCTATGGCAGATTCAGGTTGATGTGAGACAGTAAACAACAAAACTATAAAAAATAACAAGTTAATTAAAAAAGGTAACACAGGTGCAGCAGTTAAACATCTGATATTTAAAAATATATTTACTAAAATATGTACAAAACATGTACACTAAAAATACAGACATTATTGTAAGGAGTTCTATAAAGCCAAAATAAATGGAAGCGTTCATGAATTGAAGTGCTAAATTATAAAGACATCAAACACTCCCTAAGTCAGTCTCAAGATCCAATGCAGTTCTAGCCAAAAACTCAAAGAAATAATGAAATCTACTATGTATGTATGTGAGTTTAGTCATCTCTGACTGTTTGTGGCCCCCTGGACTATAGCCTGCCAGACTCCTCTGTCCAGAGGAATTTTCCAGACATGAATATTGGAGTGGGTTGCCATTACCTTCTTCCCTACCCAAGGATCTAACACACATCTCCTGTGTCTCCTGCATTGGTAGGTGGATTCTTTATCACTGTGCCACCTGGGCTGTGCAAAGTGAAAGTGAAAGTGTTAGTAACTCAGTCTGTCCCTTTCTTTGTGACCATATAACCTTAGCCCCCCAGGCTCCTCTGTATGTGGGATTCTCTAGGCAAAAAATACTGAAGTGAGTTGTCATTCCCTCCTCCAGGGGATCCTCAGGACAAAGGAATCAAACCCTGCCTCTTAAGTCTCCTGCACTTGGCAGATGGGTTCTTTACTAATAGCACCACCTGGGAACATCCAATGTACTATAGGGGCTGATTAATTAATTATTTGAAAATATACAGAAAGATATGTATTTTTTACTAAAAAAGCTGCATAGCTCGTAAATGAATTATTATGTAGCAATTTACTTGATCTAATTTTATGATTGAAGGAGTCAACTTCACGTACTTCTTACATGACCTCATCTAAGCAGTTAACGATATTTGAATTTTGTAGTTTTTCATCTGTCTAAATTAAGAACGTTTTTTTGCCAAGCATTTTTTATGCCAATTCAATCCCCAAACCTCTGAGAATGGTAGCTATTTGATCTGTGACAATAACATGAAGAATACATTTCTGAGCAGAGTTTTTATGAAGAGATAGGAAACAGAGAATAAAAGAGAATAGGAAAAGGGTCCAAATGCAGTTGATTTCTGAGCTGAAAATTTGCATTTATAGCAGAGGAATTAAAATGCTGGTGCACTAAAGATAAACTTTGACTTTTAAACAACTTTATACAGTGACAATGTTTTTTGACATCCATTAATTATAGCATAATGTGCTATGACTGTACTCTATTAAATATATTATTCTTCACCCTAGAAGTTCCCCAAAGGAAAAAAAATATCATTTTTGTGGTAAAGTAAAAGTTGTCATTTTCACTGTCATAAAACTATTGAGTAAAATACATGCTTCATATATAAAATGATAAGTAATTAGCATTCTTATTTAATGGTGCTTTCCTTTAGATTCTTCTTAACATTAATTGTGCACACCTGTCCATTCTCATTCTCCTACTTTGTAAACATTATTTATCAATCTAAATTAATATATTGATATAGTCTTCTTTATCTTATCACTGTGCCACCTGGGCTGTGCAAAGTGAAAGTGAAAGTGTTAGTAACTCAGTCTGTCCCTTTCTTTGTGACCATATAACCTTAGCCCCCCAGGCTCCTCTGTATGTGGGATTCTCTAGGCAAAAAATACTGAAGTGAGTTGTCATTCCCTCCTCCAGGGGATCCTCAGGACAAAGGAATCAAACCCTGCCTCTTAAGTCTCCTGCACTTGGCAGATGGGTTCTTTACTAATAGCACCACCTGGGAACATCCAATGTACTATAGGGGCTGATTAATTAATTATTTGAAAATATACAGAAAGATATGTATTTTTTACTAAAAAAGCTGCATAGCTCGTAAATGAATTATTATGTAGCAATTTACTTGATCTAATTTTATGATTGAAGGAGTCAACTTCACGTACTTCTTACATGATCTCATCTAAGCAGTTAACGATATTTGAATTTTTGTAGTTTTTTCATCTGTCTAAATTAAGAACGTTTTTTTGCCAAGCATTTTTTATGCCAATTCAATCCCCAAACCTCTGAGAATGGTAGCTATTTGATCTGTGACAATAACATGAAGAATACATTTCTGAGCAGAGTTTTTATGAAGAGATAGGAAACAGAGAATAAAAGAGAATAGGAAAAGGGTCCAAATGCAGTTGATTTCTGAGCTGAAAATTTGCATTTATAGCAGAGGAATTAAAATGCTGGTGCACTAAAGATAAACTTTGACTTTTAAACAACTTTATACAGTGACAATGTTTTTTGACATCCATTAATTATAGCATAATGTGCTATGACTGTACTCTATTAAATATATTATTCTTCACCCTAGAAGTTCCCCAAAGGAAAAAAAATATCATTTTTGTGGTAAAGTAAAAGTTGTCATTTTCACTGTCATAAAACTATTGAGTAAAATACATGCTTCATATATAAAATGATAAGTAATTAGCATTCTTATTTAATGGTGCTTTCCTTTAGATTCTTCTTAACATTAATTGTGCACACCTGTCCATTCTCATTCTCCTACTTTGTAAACATTATTTATCAATCTAAATTAATATATTGATATAGTCTTGCTTTGTATTTTGTACTTTCAACTGAGAAAAAATATACATAATTTTAATTTATTTACCATTGATTTATGTATTATCTCAGGATTGAGTATTTTTAATTTTAATAGAGAGGTATATGTATGTAAAAAAATTGAAATTTTTATTTCAAAAGATATACAGCTATCATCTGTAAGTTACATATAAATATATAGGATTCATAGATGAGTTCATTACATGGGATCTCCCTAGTAGCTCAGCTGCTAAAGAATATGCCTGCAATTCAAGAGACCTGGTTCAATTATTGGGTCAGGAATATCCATGGAGAAGGGATAAGCTACTCTTTCCAGTATTCTTGGGCTTCCCTGCTGGGCAGATGATAAAGAATTGTCCTGCAGTGTGGGAGACCTGGGTTTGATCCCTGGATTGGGAAGATTCACTAGAAAAGGTAACTGCTACCTGCTCCAGTATTCTTGCCTGGAAAATTCCATGGTTCATGCATAAGGTTGCAAACAGGTTGGACACGAGTGAGCAACTTTCATTTCACTTATGATTTTATATATATATATTATAATTGTTTGTCTTGTTGTTGCTCAGTCACTCACTGCTGTCCTTTGTGACTCTTTCTGACCCCCTGAACTGCAGAACGCCAAGCTTCCCTGTCCTTTTCTATCTCCCAGAGTTTCTCAAAATTGAATCCATTGAAGCTGGAATGCCATCCAACTGTTCCAGCCTCTGACAGCCACTTCTACTGCCCTCAATCTTTTCCAGAACCAGGACCTTTGCAATGAGTTGGCTCTTCCATTTCCCGTGTACTTTGACAAATTAAGTGACAATGTTTTTGACATCCATTAATTATAGCATAATGTGCTATGACTGTACTCTATTAAATATATTATTCTTCACCCTAGAAGTTCCCCAAAGGAAAAAAATATCATTTTGTGGTAAAGTAAAAGTTGTCATTTTCACTGTCATAAAACTATTGAGTAAAATACATGCTTCATATATAAAATGATAAGTAATTAGCATTCTTATTTAATGGTGCTTTCCTTTAGATTCTTCTTAACATTAATTGTGCACACCTGTCCATTCTCATTCTCCTACTTTGTAAACATTATTTATCAATCTAAATTAATATATTGATATAGTCTTGCTTTGTATTTTGTACTTTCAACTGAGAAAAAATATACATAATTTTAATTTATTTACCATTGATTTATGTATTATCTCAGGATTGAGTATTTTTAATTTTAATAGAGAGGTATATGTATGTAAAAAAATTGAAATTTTTATTTCAAAAGATATACAGCTATCATCTGTAAGTTACATATAAATATATAGGATTCATAGATGAGTTCATTACATGGGATCTCCCTAGTAGCTCAGCTGCTAAAGAATATGCCTGCAATTCAAGAGACCTGGTTCAATTATTGGGTCAGGAATATCCATGGAGAAGGGATAAGCTACTCTTTCCAGTATTCTTGGGCTTCCCTGCTGGGCAGATGATAAAGAATTGTCCTGCAGTGTGGGAGACCTGGGTTTGATCCCTGGATTGGGAAGATTCACTAGAAAAGGTAACTGCTACCTGCTCCAGTATTCTTGCCTGGAAAATTCCATGGTTCATGCATAAGGTTGCAAACAGGTTGGACACGAGTGAGCAACTTTCATTTCACTTATGATTTTATATATATATATTATAATTGTTTGTCTTGTTGTTGCTCAGTCACTCACTGCTGTCCTTTGTGACTCTTTCTGACCCCCTGAACTGCAGAACGCCAAGCTTCCCTGTCCTTTTCTATCTCCCAGAGTTTCTCAAAATTGAATCCATTGAAGCTGGAATGCCATCCAACTGTTCCAGCCTCTGACAGCCACTTCTACTGCCCTCAATCTTTTCCAGAACCAGGACCTTTTGCAATGAGTTGGCTCTTCACATTAGGTGGCCAGTGTATTGGAGCTTCAGCTTCAGCATGCGTCTATCAAATGTATCCTCAGGGTAGATTTCCTTTGTGCCTTGCTTAATCACTCAACTATGTCCAACTCTTTATTATCCCACCGATGGTAGACTGCCAGGCTCCTCTGTCATGGCAATTTTCCAGGCAAGAATACAAGAATGGGTTGGCATGTCCTCCTTCAGAGAATCTTCCAGACACAGGAATCAAACCAGGGTCTCCTGCATTGCAGGCTGATTATTTACCAGTTAATCTAAGATCTTCCCAATCCAAGGATCAAACCCATGTCTCCCACATTGCAGATAGATTCCTTACCATCTGAGCCACCATAGAAGCCCTGATTTCCTTTAGGATTGACAAATTTAATCTCCTTGCTATCCAAGGTACTCTTAAGAGTCTTCTCCAACACCACAGTTCAAAAGAATGAATTATATAGTGCTCATCTTTGTTTATGGTCCAACTGTCACACCCACATATGACTACTAGCAAAACCATAGTGTTGACTATACAGGCTTTTGTCAGCAAAATGATGTCTTTGTTTTTGAATACACTGTCTAGGTTCATCATAGCTTTTCTTCTATGAAGCAAAACATATTTTATTTTATTTTTTTTAAAACTTTTATTTTGCTTTTAACTTTTACAGAGTTTTGTTGTTTACAGATATGTATGTTCCCAGATTAGTCATATGTATATCCCCCCTTCCCACCCCTCCCAACCATCACACAGCACCCCTGAAGGATCCCCTTTTCTCACAGAGCAATGCCTAGAGCTATTTTCTTCACTTATGATAGTACAGGCCTTCATGCTACTTTTTTACGCCTCCCACCTTCTGTTCCTTCCCCACAATGTCCATATGTCCACTGTCCATGTCTGTCTTTCTGTCACTTCACTGCATGTGCCATCATCACCATCCTACTAGATTCCATATATATGTGTTAATATACTGTATTTGTCCTTCTCTTTCTGACTGACTTCACTTTTGATGATACGTTCTAGATCCAGCCACCTCATTAGGGCTGATTCTTCTGCATTTCTCTTTACAGCTGTGTAGTATTCCATTGTATATATGTACCAGAGCTTTTGGATCCATTCGTTTGTCGATGGGCATCTAGGTTCCTTCCATGTTCTACAAAATATATTTTAGTTTCATGGCTATTGTCAGCATCTATAGTGATTTTGGAGACAAAGAAAATAAAGTCTGTCATTATTAACACTTTTCCCCCAACTATTTGCTGTGAAGTGATGGGAACAGGTGCTACGATCTTAAATTTTTGACTATTGGGTTTTAAGGCGGCTTTTTCTCTCTCCTCTTTCACTTTCATCAAGAGGCTCTTTTTTTTTTTTTTTTTAAAGATTTATTTATTTATTTTTTTTTTTTGGGGGGGATCGTGTTGGGGAGGGAGGGGAGCGGGCGGGCCACTTCTATTGGTCTTTCATTTCTCTATTTTCATCTATCTTTGTTCTTCGGCTCCTGTGGGCCTCCCATTGTGGTGGCGTCTGTCGTTGCAGAGCTCTGGCTCTGGGCGCATGCGCTCCAGAGCTCCAGTGCTCCAGCGCTCCGGCTCGGTAATTGGACACATGGATCCAGCTGCTCCGCGGCACGTGGGATCTTCCCAGGCCAGGGATCGAACCAGCGCCCCTTGCACTGCAAGGCGGTGTCCTTACCCACTGCGCCACCAGGGGAAGCCCCAATCAAGAGGCTCTTTAATTTCTCTTTGCTTTCTGCCATAATGGTGGTGTTATCTGTATATCTGAGGTTACTGATATTTCTCCACACCATCTTCATTCTTGCTTGTGCTTCATCCAGACCAGCATTAGTCATATGTATTCCCTTCCCCCTCCCAACCATCACACAGCACCCCTGAAGGATCCCCTTTTCTCACAGAGCAATGCCTAGAGCTATTTTCTTCACTTATGATAGTACAGGCCTTCATGCTACTTTTTTACGCCTCCCACCTTCTGTTCCTTCCCC
The DNA here is from genome assembly GCA_022376925.1 of Tragulus kanchil. Classification (NCBI taxonomy): domain Eukaryota; kingdom Metazoa; phylum Chordata; class Mammalia; order Artiodactyla; family Tragulidae; genus Tragulus; species Tragulus kanchil. Next base: position 220,566,496 of record JAIOJX010000028.1, on the reverse strand, counting down.
ACAATGTCCATATGTCCACTGTCCATGTCTGTCTTTCTGTCACTTCACTGCATGTGCCATCATCACCATCCTACTAGATTCCATATATATGTGTTAATATACTGTATTTGTCCTTCTCTTTCTGACTGACTTCACTTTTGATGATACGTTCTAGATCCAGCCACCTCATTAGGGCTGATTCTTCTGCATTTCTCTTTACAGCTGTGTAGTATTCCATTGTATATATGTACCAGAGCTTTTGGATCCATTCGTTTGTCGATGGGCATCTAGGTTCCTTCCATGTTCTACAAAATATATTTTAGTTTCATGGCTATTGTCAGCATCTATAGTGATTTTGGAGACAAAGAAAATAAAGTCTGTCATTATTAACACTTTTCCCCCAACTATTTGCTGTGAAGTGATGGGAACAGGTGCTACGATCTTAAATTTTTGACTATTGAGTTTTAAGGCGGCTTTTTCTCTCTCCTCTTTCACTTTCATCAAGAGGCTCTTTTTTTTTTTTTTTTTAAAGATTTATTTATTTATTTATTTATTTTGGGCGGGGATCGTGTTGGGGAGGGAGGGGAGCGGGCGGGCCACTTCTATTGGTCTTTCATTTCTCTATTTTCATCTATCTTTGTTCTTCGGCTCCTGTGGGCCTCCCATTGTGGTGGCGTCTGTCGTTGCAGAGCTCTGGCTCTGGGCGCATGCGCTCCAGAGCTCCAGTGCTCCAGCGCTCCGGCTCGGTAATTGGACACATGGATCCAGCTGCTCCGCGGCACGTGGGATCTTCCCAGGCCAGGGATCGAACCAGCGCCCCTTGCACTGCAAGGCGGTGTCCTTACCCACTGCGCCACCAGGGGAAGCCCCAATCAAGAGGCTCTTTAATTTCTCTTTGCTTTCTGCCATAATGGTGGTGTTATCTGTATATCTGAGGTTACTGATATTTCTCCACACCATCTTCATTCTTGCTTGTGCTTCATCCAGACCAGCATTTTGTCTGGTGTACTCTAAGCAGGGTGACAATATATAGCCTTGACATACTTCTTACCCAATTTGGAAACAGTGCATTTGTTCCATATCTGGTTCTAATTGTTGCTTCTTGACCTGTATACAGACTTCTCAGGAGACAGGTAAGGTTTTCTGATAGTCCTGCCTATTTCAGAATTTTCCAGTTGGTTATGATCCACATAGTCAAAGGCTTTAGCATAGTCAATGTAGCAGAAATAGTTGTTTTCACTGGAATTCTCATGCTTCTTCTATGGTCAAAGAGATGTTGATAATTTGACCTCTGGTTCCTCTGCCTTTACTAAATTTAGCTTGTACATATAAAAGTTGTCAGTTCATGTACTTTTGAAGCCTATCTTGAAGGATTTTGAGTATTGCTAACATGTGAGATGTGGACAATTGTGTGGTAGTTTGAGCATTCTTTGACATTGCGCTCCTTTGGGAATGGAGTAAAAACTGACATTTTCCAGTCCTGTGGACACTGCTGTGTTTTTCAAATGTGCCGGCATATTGAGTCCATTACTTCAACAGCATCATCTTATATGATTTGAAATAACTCAGCTGGATATCCATCATCTCCACTAGGTTTCTTCATAAGAATGCTTCCTCAGGTTCACTTGATTTCACACTACAGGATTTCTTGCTCTAAGTGAGTGAGCAGAACATCATGGTTAACCATGTCATTAAAAACTTTGTTCAGATTGTGTGTGTGTGTGTGTGTGTTTTCTTGCCACCCTTTTCCAATATCTTTTGCTTCTGTTAGGTCCTTACCTTTTCTGTCCTTTATTGTGCCCATCTTTGCATGAAGCGTTCCCTTGGGATATCTGATTTTCTTGAAGAGATCTCTAGTCTTTCCCATTCTATTGCTTTTCTCTATTTCCTTGCACTGTTCACTTAAAAAATCTTTCTTATCTCCATTCTTTATAACTCTGCATTCAGATGGATATATCCTTCCTTTTCTCCTTTGCCTGTCATTTTTCTTCTTTCCTCTTCTATTTGTAAGGCCTCATCAGGCAACATTTTGCCATTTTCCATTCATTTTTCTTGGGGATGCTTTTAGTGACTTCCTGCTTACAATGTAATGAACCTCTATCCATAGTTCTTCTGGTACACTGTATATAGCCTTGACATACTCTACCAATTTGGAAACAGTGCATTTGTTCCATATCTGGTTCTAATTGTTGCTTCTTGACCTGTATACAGACTTCTCAGGAGACAGGTAAGGTTTTCTGATAGTCCTGCCTATTTCAGAATTTTCCAGTTGGTTATGATCCACATAGTCAAAGGCTTTAGCATAGTCAATGTAGCAGAAATAGTTGTTTTCACTGGAATTCTCATGCTTCTTCTATGGTCAAAGAGATGTTGATAATTTGACCTCTGGTTCCTCTGCCTTTACTAAATTTAGCTTGTACATATAAAAGTTGTCAGTTCATGTACTTTTGAAGCCTATCTTGAAGGATTTTGAGTATTGCTAACATGTGAGATGTGGACAATTGTGTGGTAGTTTGAGCATTCTTTGACATTGCGCTCCTTTGGGAATGGAGTAAAAACTGACATTTTCCAGTCCTGTGGACACTGCTGTGTTTTTCAAATGTGCCGGCATATTGAGTCCATTACTTCAACAGCATCATCTTATATGATTTGAAATAACTCAGCTGGATATCCATCATCTCCACTAGGTTTCTTCATAAGAATGCTTCCTCAGGTTCACTTGATTTCACACTACAGGATTTCTTGCTCTAAGTGAGTGAGCAGAACATCATGGTTAACCATGTCATTAAAAACTTTGTTCAGATTGTGTGTGTGTGTGTGTGTTTTCTTGCCACCCTTTTCCAATATCTTTTGCTTCTGTTAGGTCCTTACCTTTTCTGTCCTTTATTGTGCCCATCTTTGCATGAAGCGTTCCCTTGGGATATCTGATTTTCTTGAAGAGATCTCTAGTCTTTCCCATTCTATTGCTTTTCTCTATTTCCTTGCACTGTTCACTTAAAAAATCTTTCTTATCTCCATTCTTTATAACTCTGCATTCAGATGGATATATCCTTCCTTTTCTCCTTTGCCTGTCATTTTTCTTCTTTCCTCTTCTATTTGTAAGGCCTCATCAGGCAACATTTTGCCATTTTCCATTCATTTTTCTTGGGGATGCTTTTAGTGACTTCCTGCTTACAATGTAATGAACCTCTATCCATAGTTCTTCTGGTACACTGTATATCAGATCTCATTGTCTGAATCTATTTGTCACTTCCATGTATAATCATAAGGGATTTGATTTAAGTCATACCTGGATGGCCTAATGGCTTTTCCTGACTTTCTTCAATTTAAGTCTGAAATTTGCCGTAAGGAGCTCATGACCTGAGCCACAGTCAGCTCCCAGCTCCCAATCTTGTTTTTGTTGATGTTTGTATAGAACATCTCGATCTTCAGCTGCAAAGAATATAATCAATGTAATTGCAGTATCAACATCTGGTGATGTCCATGTGCAGACTCATATTTTGTATTATTGGTAGTGGGTGTTTGTTATGACCAGTGTGTTCTCTTGGCAAAACTCTGTTACCCTTTGCTCTGCTCCATTTTGTACTCCAAGGCCAAACTTGCCTGTTACTCTAAGTATCTCTTGACTTCCTATTTTTGTATTCCAGTCCCCTCTGATGAAAAGGACATTTGTTTTTAGTGTTAGTTCTAGAATGTCTTCTAGGTCTTCCTAGAACCATTCAACTTCAGCTTCTTCAGCAGTGGTGTTTGGGGCATAGATTTGGATTATTATGATGCTGAATTGTTTGCCTTGGAAACATCTGAGATTGTACCCCAAAATTGCATTTCAGACTCTTCATTCTTTCTGGAGCTATTTCTCGGCTCCTCTCCAGGAGCATATTGCCCCCTTACTGAACTGGGGGTCTCAGCATTCAGTGTCAAGCAAGAATGTTGAAATGGTTTGCAATTCATTTATGTTATACCAATGCAACTACACTTTATCCTCAAGATTATTCAGGTTTTTAAGCATACTGTTTCTATTTAATCTCTCTTCTTTACTGAAGATTTTTTGGGAAGAAATTGACATTTTATTCTAATTTGAACAAATGGCTTTCCAGTGTTGCTAGGCAATCTTCAACCTATCATTTCATTCCATGGCCCTTTTCAATTAAGTCCACACTTTTTAAACTTATGTTCATTTGGTTAATTGTGTTTAAACTCTGTTAACTATATTCTTGAATGATTCTTTCAGATAGAATACTGTGCAATTAAATTATTCTAAACTTACAATTCAATATCTTTTATTTAGCTTTGGCACTTAGCTTATAGTTTGACTTCATCTATAATTGTAGGTTTTATGAGAAATGAATTCAGTTGAGATTAAGAGGAACTCCTCCATAATGTTTTAAATAAATCACATACTTATTTTGGTTATGTACCAAGAATTATGAGATTATTTGGCAATTCAGTGATGCCCTTGATCAAACAAGCATTACTCATCTAGCATCTGTATTCTCAGTGTTAGCAATTTGATTTTCATGGTCACAGGATAATGATGCCCTTCTAGATTCATGCCATGTCTTTGAAAGGACAAGGATATAAAATCTTTCTTTCAGGGTTTAACATCATTGATGAGTTTTGATTCACAGGGTCCTCTATATGTATATTGTGTGCTCATTCATGTCTGACTCTTTGTGGCCTATGGACTGTAGCGTGCCAGGCTCCTCTGTCCCTGGGATTTTTCCAGGCAAGAATACTGGGGTAGGTTGCTATTCCCTTCTTTGGAGGATCTTCCTGACCCAAGGATAAAACCCACATCTCTCACGTCTCCTCCATTGGCAGATGGGGTGGATTCTTTACCACTGAACCATCTGGGAAGCCCTTCATCTATACCCTACCCTGAACTAATTGCAACCCAGAATAACATATGAAGTATACTTTGTTTCTCCTCTCTACAGTAAAAGAAGTACATGTATACAATTCAAATATTTCCAGAATTGCTTTCTCTTAAATAATTAGGTGAGCTCTCACATTATCTTCTAACATTCTGTGTTTCTGGTGGGTTACTAGAGTGATGCCTTTTCTGTAAGTGATAACCTATATGTTTTCTCTGGAAACTTTTAAGGTCTTTTATTTCTTTTTGGTATACATATGCCATGCACAAGAGTGAACTATATGGATTTTACTCCCAAGATTAAGTCATATTATATTACAGGCCCTCTCTCGTGGCTCAGCTGTAAAGAACCCAACTGTAGTGCAGGAGATTCAGGAGATGCAGATTCAATCTGTAGATCAGGAAGATCCCATGGAGTAGGAAATGGTAACACACTCCAGTATTCAGGCCTGGAAAATCCCATGGACAGAGGAACCTGGTGGGTTGCAGTGCATGGGATCACAAAGAGTCAGAAATGACTGAGCACACCATGCCTGCATATTGCATAGTTATCCTTAATGTAGAAAGATGAGGAGCTTCCCTGGTGGCTCAGTGGTAAAGAATTCACCTGCCAATGGAGAGACATGGCTTTGATCTCTTGTGGCAGAAGATCCCACATGACACAGAGCACCTAAGTCCCCGCACCACAGCTATTCAATCTGTGCTCTAGAGCCCAGGAGCTTCAACTACTGAGCCCATGTGTGGCAACTACTGAACCCCGCATTCCCTTGAACCCATGCTCCACAGCAAGAGAAGCTGCCACAATGAGAGGCCTGTGCACAACAATGAAGAATAGCCCAAGTTTCTTTCAACCAGAGAAAAATTCTTGCAGAAACAAAGACTCTGCAGGGCATTAATAAATAAATAAATAAGAATAGATAATACAGGTGGTCCTGACCTAAACCTAACCGTATATACCCTTTAAAGACATAATTCTCTTCCATTGATTATGGGTATGAAAGTTATAGAGATTTAAAATACAAGAAGAATTTGACACATCAAGTTTGAGAAGTCATATGGAAAGTACAGCAGCTACCACTCATTAGGTGAAACCAGATTCCAGATAACATTCAGTACTGAAACGAAGTTCTACAACCACAAGAAATTTGGTTCTTCTGACAAGTGAAGGATTTTCTGAGTAGTTTTTCCTTAGAAACTCTAGATGAGTACTCAGCCTAAATGATGCTTTATTTCAGTCCTATATTACCTTGTGAGTACTGAGCCATGGTGGTTAGATTTCAGATTTCAGACAGTGGGCAGAAGCAGAGAGCATTTTTAAGGCACAAGATAGGAAACAAAGTTTAACGGTTTGGGTACCAGTGATAGCAATGCCCATGCTGAAAGTACGGAAATTGCATATTATATTACAGGCCCTCTCTCGTGGCTCAGCTGTAAAGAACCCAACTGTAGTGCAGGAGATTCAGGAGATGCAGATTCAATCTGTAGATCAGGAAGATCCCATGGAGTAGGAAATGGTAACACACTCCAGTATTCAGGCCTGGAAAATCCCATGGACAGAGGAACCTGGTGGGTTGCAGTGCATGGGATCACAAAGAGTCAGAAATGACTGAGCACACCATGCCTGCATATTGCATAGTTATCCTTAATGTAGAAAGATGAGGAGCTTCCCTGGTGGCTCAGTGGTAAAGAATTCACCTGCCAATGGAGAGACATGGCTTTGATCTCTTGTGGCAGAAGATCCCACATGACACAGAGCACCTAAGTCCCCGCACCACAGCTATTCAATCTGTGCTCTAGAGCCCAGGAGCTTCAACTACTGAGCCCATGTGTGGCAACTACTGAACCCCGCATTCCCTTGAACCCATGCTCCACAGCAAGAGAAGCTGCCACAATGAGAGGCCTGTGCACAACAATGAAGAATAGCCCAAGTTTCTTTCAACCAGAGAAAAATTCTTGCAGAAACAAAGACTCTGCAGGGCATTAATAAATAAATAAATAAGAATAGATAATACAGGTGGTCCTGACCTAAACCTAACCGTATATACCCTTTAAAGACATAATTCTCTTCCATTGATTATGGGTATGAAAGTTATAGAGATTTAAAATACAAGAAGAATTTGACACATCAAGTTTGAGAAGTCATATGGAAAGTACAGCAGCTACCACTCATTAGGTGAAACCAGATTCCAGATAACATTCAGTACTGAAACGAAGTTCTACAACCACAAGAAATTTGGTTCTTCTGACAAGTGAAGGATTTTCTGAGTAGTTTTTCCTTAGAAACTCTAGATGAGTACTCAGCCTAAATGATGCTTTATTTCAGTCCTATATTACCTTGTGAGTACTGAGCCATGGTGGTTAGATTTCAGATTTCAGACAGTGGGCAGAAGCAGAGAGCATTTTTAAGGCACAAGATAGGAAACAAAGTTTAACAAAACTTATTTCCTTAAAAAAACTGTTGTTAAAAGTATGTATATTAAAGGCACTACTTTTGAGAGCTTAGGTGGAAGTAATGAGCATACTAGAGAAAGTTTAGGTCATATTTTAGAAACCGTAAATTATATATATGTATATATGAAGAGTTTAGTAGAAATATGACTTTAAGTACTCAGTGAGGGCTCAGAAGAAAGTGAAATAAATGTTATTAGAAAATGTAAGAAGATAAATTATTACATTGTTTGTCATGATATGAATATTTTCTTTTGAGTGATCCAGGTATTGCATTACTAGATTAACATACCTTTATCTGTTCAGTATATTATATAGACACTGGTATGTTAAAGTAAGTTAATTTTATTTTTTACTTATTAGAATCAACTATAGTCCAGAAGTAGAAAACAGTGATTTCTATAAAACAGAATATAACTACCTAAATGTGAAAATATATCATACAGAAGACAGGAGAGAGAACATGAGGAAATGGTTTAGTAACTTTACCTTTCCTAAAAGAAATCATTATCTAAAATTCATAACTAAATACATATGGAATAAACTTGTTATATAAATATTAAAGACATGCAACTGAAAACTACACATAATTACACAAATATCAAACTTTAGGATGAGAGTAGGTGAGAAGCAGTGGAGATTAAAGCCAGTTGCATGCTTGTCTTTCATAGCAGAAAGTGAATAGATTTGTGCTAATCTGGAAACATAAAGATATAGACATTTAAGAATATTGTGAGCTATAGATGTGACAATCCTGAGGGTAGGTGTGGGCTGGAGGCAGTAGCTATTGTTTACGAGAGTAAGGATGTACACATGCATTCCTTTGATAAAATAAATGTTATTTCTTACAGAAAAAGTTTTTTAAAATTTTTAACATATTTAATAAAACACATTTCTAGCTCCTTTTAGAATTCAAGTGCCCAGTATAGTCCTAGGTCAGGTCTTCTTGATGAGATGTTAAGACTGCTAAGAGTAATAGGTGACTCAGAATTTTCTGTGCAAAATTCAGTGGTTAGATTTCAGATTTCAGACAGTGGGCAGAAGCAGAGAGCATTTTTAAGGCACAAGATAGGAAACAAAGTTTAACAAAACTTATTTCCTTAAAAAAACTGTTGTTAAAAGTATGTATATTAAAGGCACTACTTTTGAGAGCTTAGGTGGAAGTAATGAGCATACTAGAGAAAGTTTAGGTCATATTTTAGAAACCGTAAATTATATATATGTATATATGAAGAGTTTAGTAGAAATATGACTTTAAGTACTCAGTGAGGGCTCAGAAGAAAGTGAAATAAATGTTATTAGAAAATGTAAGAAGATAAATTATTACATTGTTTGTCATGATATGAATATTTTCTTTTGAGTGATCCAGGTATTGCATTACTAGATTAACATACCTTTATCTGTTCAGTATATTATATAGACACTGGTATGTTAAAGTAAGTTAATTTTATTTTTTACTTATTAGAATCAACTATAGTCCAGAAGTAGAAAACAGTGATTTCTATAAAACAGAATATAACTACCTAAATGTGAAAATATATCATACAGAAGACAGGAGAGAGAACATGAGGAAATGGTTTAGTAACTTTACCTTTCCTAAAAGAAATCATTATCTAAAATTCATAACTAAATACATATGGAATAAACTTGTTATATAAATATTAAAGACATGCAACTGAAAACTACACATAATTACACAAATATCAAACTTTAGGATGAGAGTAGGTGAGAAGCAGTGGAGATTAAAGCCAGTTGCATGCTTGTCTTTCATAGCAGAAAGTGAATAGATTTGTGCTAATCTGGAAACATAAAGATATAGACATTTAAGAATATTGTGAGCTATAGATGTGACAATCCTGAGGGTAGGTGTGGGCTGGAGGCAGTAGCTATTGTTTACGAGAGTAAGGATGTACACATGCATTCCTTTGATAAAATAAATGTTATTTCTTACAGAAAAAGTTTTTTAAAATTTTTAACATATTTAATAAAACACATTTCTAGCTCCTTTTAGAATTCAAGTGCCCAGTATAGTCCTAGGTCAGGTCTTCTTGATGAGATGTTAAGACTGCTAAGAGTAATAGGTGACTCAGAATTTTCTGTGCAAAATTCAGTGGTAGTGGTCTTAGTTCAGCCATTCAGTTGTGTCTGACTCTTTGTGAGACCATGGACCGCAGCATTTCAGGCTTCTCTGTTCTTCCCCATCTCCTTAAGCTTACCCATTAACTCAATGATGCCATTCAACCATCTCATCCTCTGTTGTCTGCTTCTCCTTTTGCCTTCTATTTTTCCTAACATCAGGCTCTTTTCCAATGAGTCGTCTCTTTGTATCAGGTGGCCAAAGTATTGGAGCTTGAGCTTCAGCCTCAGTCTTTCCAATGAGTATTCAGGGTTGATTTCCTTTAGGATAGACTGGTTTGATCTCCTTGTAGTCCAAGGAAATCTCCGGGGTCTTCTCCAACACCACAGTTCAAAGACATCAATTCTTCATCCCTGAGCCTTCTTTATGGTCCAGCTCTCATATTGATACATGACAACTGGGAAAAATACAGACTATTGTCAGCAAAGTGATGTCTCTGCTTTTGAATACACTGTCTAGGTTTGTCAATAGTGCTCATATTCTATTTTAAATTATCTTAGAGTAGATGAATTTTAAAATTTAATATGTATCTCATGAAACATACTCTTTTAAAAACAGTAGATCCATATTAAATTTTAAAATTCATCTACTCTAAGATAATTTAAAATAGAATATGAGTAGTATTACTTTTGCAATATTATTTCCTGAAAATTCACTGAATCAGTTTTATTGCCTTGAAATTTAATGTCTAGGTGAGAAGCAGTGGAGATTAAAGCCAGTTGCATGCTTGTCTTCATAGCAGAAAGTGAATAGATTTGTGCTAATCTGGAAACATAAAGATATAGACATTTAAGAATATTGTGAGCTATAGATGTGACAATCCTGAGGGTAGGTGTGGGCTGGAGGCAGTAGCTATTGTTTACGGGGTAAGGATGTACACATGCATTCCTTTGATAAAATAAATGTTATTTCTTACAGAAAAATTTTTTAAAAATTTTTTAACATATTTAATAAAACACATTTCTAGCTCCTTTTAGAATTCAAGTGCCCAGTATAGTCCTAGGTCAGGTCTTCTTGATGAGATGTTAAGACTGCTAAGAGTAATAGGTGACTCAGAATTTTCTGTGCAAAATTCAGTGGTAGTGGTCTTAGTTCAGCCATTCAGTTGTGTCTGACTCTTTGTGAGACCATGGACCGCAGCATTTCAGGCTTCTCTGTTCTTCCCCATCTCCTTAAGCTTACCCATTAACTCAATGATGCCATTCAACCATCTCATCCTCTGTTGTCTGCTTCTCCTTTTGCCTTCTATTTTTCCTAACATCAGGCTCTTTTCCAATGAGTCGTCTCTTTGTATCAGGTGGCCAAAGTATTGGAGCTTGAGCTTCAGCCTCAGTCTTTCCAATGAGTATTCAGGGTTGATTTCCTTTAGGATAGACTGGTTTGATCTCCTTGTAGTCCAAGGAAATCTCCGGGGTCTTCTCCAACACCACAGTTCAAAGACATCAATTCTTCATCCCTGAGCCTTCTTTATGGTCCAGCTCTCATATTGATACATGACAACTGGGAAAAATACAGACTATTGTCAGCAAAGTGATGTCTCTGCTTTTGAATACACTGTCTAGGTTTGTCAATAGTGCTCATATTCTATTTTAAATTATCTTAGAGTAGATGAATTTTAAAATTTAATATGTATCTCATGAAACATACTCTTTTAAAAGCAGTAGATCCATATTAAATTTTAAAATTCATCTACTCTAAGATAATTTAAAATAGAATATGAGTAGTATTACTTTTTGCAATATTATTTCCTGAAAATTCACTGAATCAGTACTATATGCCTTAAATATTCCACTTGTTATTCATTAATTCTTATGCATGTGTCTCTACGATTTAATGTCTCAAGATTCATCTAAAGCATGGAACAATGCTTTACTAGCTTGCCTGTGCAACAAAGTTGATACTCAAATACATTTTTTATAGCCTGTGGAATATAACATATTTTAAAACTGTTTTTGAGTATTTTACTCGTCCATGTGAAAGTATTGTGTAAATGGTGAAACTTTATACAATGTTAGGTAATTACTAATGCCAATTTAGTGGAATTCATTCAAAAGAGCACATTTATTCAAGATTAGCCAACATGAAAAAAATAACATATGGAGACATTTACTAGGGAAGAATTAGTGTCATTTTATTTTAAGACTACATAAATGATATAAACTTTTCTTAATAGAAATGTTGAGGTTATATAGTCCCATCATCAGTATTGGAATATGAATATAAAATTTTTGATGTATAACTCAAGTTATATAACAGAAAGCCAAGGTTGTATTTACAAATACATTATAAATGTGGCCTAAAGAAAAATAGCATTGTACAGGTATGGTACAGAAGGCATTTGTACTGTAGCAAGAAGGCACAGTTTTTTCTACTGTCAGGATCCTGCTAATGATGAACAAACAGCTCACATCTTATGACTTATGATCAGTGATGTTGTTCCTCAAAATGTGTGAAAATAGCATACTAATTCTGAATCAACTTACTCAATAAAAAGAGCACACTATGACTGAATAATCGTGCACACTGAAAATTTGATTAAATTATTATTTCAATTCTTCATCCCTGAGCCTTCTTTATGGTCCAGCTCTCATATTGATACATGACAACTGGGAAAAATACAGACTATTGTCAGCAAAGTGATGTCTCTGCTTTTGAATACACTGTCTAGGTTTGTCAATAGTGCTCATATTCTATTTTAAATTATCTTAGAGTAGATGAATTTTAAAATTTAATATGTATCTCATGAAACATACTCTTTTAAAAGCAGTAGATCCATATTAAATTTTAAAATTCATCTACTCTAAGATAATTTAAAATAGAATATGAGTAGTATTACTTTTTGCAATATTATTTCCTGAAAATTCACTGAATCAGTACTATATGCCTTAAATATTCCACTTGTTATTCATTAATTCTTATGCATGTGTCTCTACGATTTAATGTCTCAAGATTCATCTAAAGCATGGAACAATGCTTTACTAGCTTGCCTGTGCAACAAAGTTGATACTCAAATACATTTTTTATAGCCTGTGGAATATAACATATTTTAAAACTGTTTTTGAGTATTTTACTCGTCCATGTGAAAGTATTGTGTAAATGGTGAAACTTTATACAATGTTAGGTAATTACTAATGCCAATTTAGTGGAATTCATTCAAAAGAGCACATTTATTCAAGATTAGCCAACATGAAAAAAATAACATATGGAGACATTTACTAGGGAAGAATTAGTGTCATTTTATTTTAAGACTACATAAATGATATAAACTTTTCTTAATAGAAATGTTGAGGTTATATAGTCCCATCATCAGTATTGGAATATGAATATAAAATTTTTGATGTATAACTCAAGTTATATAACAGAAAGCCAAGGTTGTATTTACAAATACATTATAAATGTGGCCTAAAGAAAAATAGCATTGTACAGGTATGGTACAGAAGGCATTTGTACTGTAGCAAGAAGGCACAGTTTTTTCTACTGTCAGGATCCTGCTAATGATGAACAAACAGCTCACATCTTATGACTTATGATCAGTGATGTTGTTCCTCAAAATGTGTGAAAATAGCATACTAATTCTGAATCAACTTACTCAATAAAAAGAGCACACTATGACTGAATAATCGTGCACACTGGAAAAATTTTTTGATTTAAATTATTAGGTGTTGAAAAATACTTGGTTTTTGTAATTCTAGTACCTAGACACTTAGATAATAATCTAGCATCAAGTTACTTGGAAATGAACAAAAATATAGTGTATGTCAAGCACTGAGTATATTTCAAGTGTTTTCATATCTAAAACTACAATTTGCTGTTACAACAATACCATGAAGTAAATTGGATTACTGTCTGAACATTGCAATTGAGCAAGTGAGAGATTAAATCGAGGATCTCTGTGATTGATATTGACATCAACCAGCCTGACTATTTTCCAAAATGTGAAAGCTGTGACAATAATAAAATAATATTTATATCCCAGTATTTTACGTATGTTTTCTCATTTTGTCATAATACAGTGATCAGGTATATTGCAGTCTGTGAGCACTTAACATCCAGTTCCACACTGCACAGAAGACAAGATCAAAATAAACCCAGCAGTTATTCTAAATATAAATTTAGCCAGTTGTGAATTTTGTTGTTCTCTGTACTACGACATACTTATTGATAGTTTATTTCTTTCAAATGATAAAGGGGAAAAATTAGTTAAATACTTTTCTGTAGGAGTGTCTTTTCACATATTCTGACTCATTGAAATAAAGATAACATCCTGAATTAGTTCCATGCAATGTACAGATTACTTGAATGAATTTAAAATTACCATATTCTAGATAATAATAGCATTTATGACAAAAATATTCAGTGAAAATGAACTATCTCTGAAATGATTAGATTAGTGTTTTGTGACTTATGATATATGGGCTTCTTTGAGGACAAATTCGACTCATTTTGAGTCATTTGTTCAGCTTTGAGAATATAAGCATTTTCTGCCATTGTTTTCTAAAGGGCAGATCATGCCATTTCTATTTGTTATACTATTTTCAAAATGTCACAAAATGGCAAAGAGTAAAGAATCAGAGACCAAGAGAAACACGTTTTGCATATTTAATTACAAAAGAGAGAGCAAAAAATATTCATGAGACGGTTGAATAACTTTTGTCTGGAATATATGTGAACATTTCATTTATGGCTACATTAAGTAGGTAAATAATTATACCTTGATTACCTGTGCACTGGTGTAATGCTTAAACATATTTATGACTGAAAATATTTAGAAATGTTATTCTAAATGAGGATGGTTAGGATAAATATTGTTTTCAAGTCTTTGCTTCTCCACCTTCCTACCTATATATATAAGATTCCTACCCATTATCACAGATGATGATGACTGATTTGGTTCAAAGTTATAATCAGATTATTTTGGGGAAACATTTAGCAACTTTCTTGCTTCTTCTTGATCAGAAATACTGTTTTTGTATTATTTCACACATATTTATGCTTTCCAATATATTTATGCAACTCCTCTGATGATACCCAAATGTTAAGACCTTGATACATCCAAGCAGATGTCTATGAAAACACTATTCATTGTTTAGATTGCTACCCTACATGTAGCACAAGTCAAATACAGCCCAAACTGAACTTTGTTCGTTTGTGTGGATGCTGCTCTTTTCTAGAATTCTGTCATACATCTATGCCATGATCATTTCTTTTCCAAACGGAGCCCTTAAAAATATCTTTGATCTATGCATTTCCATCACTTCTTTGTGCACAGTCTTTAAATTCTCCAGATTTCATATCAAATATGCCCTTCTGTAACCTCTTTACTACTATCTAAATGCACCCTCCATTTTTCCCTGGCTAGAAGTGTGTGGTTTCTTGTTAATAATGCTAAATTCCTTTCCCCTGTACTCAAAGAGTATCATCTGTTCCTACTTCTCCACCACATCCATATTAGATTTATTTTCTAAAAATAAACTATGGCACAATAGCAAGTGCCTATCTTCTTTAACTTACTATTGCTCCTAAATTGCATTGCAAATACCTTATCATGACACAAAAAGTTTATCAGAATCTGATTTCAACAATGCTCTCATATTTTATTTTCTTCTTTGCTCACATGCCTCATGAAAGCTACAGTATAGTTCTAATAAACTTCTCACTTGTTGTTAATTGAGTAATGTGTGCGTAACATAATTTACCATTGTTTTTTTCCACATGTGTGTTTCTTTTCCTGAAATAGCTCTCTGCATTTTTCACCCAACAAAATTATCCTTTTAAACTCTATCCATTATTCTATTTTACCTTCCTACTGAATTTTCTTAGTATTTTTAAAGCAATGATAATTTACATAAATTTTGCAAGTATATTACAATATTTTTCCTGAATATTTGAACCAGTGCTCTAGCATTCAGATTTCAACCAGAGAAGCAGAATCAGTAGAGGATAAATATATTCAAATATATATTATAAGAAATTGGCAATGTAATTTTGGAGGCTGAGAAAGGAAATCTGAAATCCACAAAGCTGGCAATCAAGAAGGGAAGATCGCTATTGTCAGTTGATCAGTTGTGTCTTACTCTTTCCAACCCCATGGACTGCAGTGCACAATCCTTTTCTGTCCTCCACTCTCTCCTGGAGTTTGCTTAAATTCATGTCCATTGAGTTGGTGAGCTATCTAACCGTCTCATCCTCTCCCACTCATGTCTCCTTTGGCCTTCAATCTTTCCCAGAATCTCAGCCTCTGGCAATGAATCAGCTCTTCGCATCAGGTGGCCAAAGGACTGGAACTTTGGCTTTAGCATCTGTCTTTCCAATGAAGAATCAGGACTGATTTTCTTTAGAATTGACTGGTTTGATCTCCTTGCCGTTCAAGGCACTCTCACGAGTGTTCTCTAGCACCACAATTGGAAAGCATCAATTCTCCAGTGCTCAGTCTTTTTTATGGACCAGCTCTTACATCTGTGCATGACTGCTCGGAAAACAGTATAGACTATAGAGACCTTTGTCATCAAAGTGACATCTCTGCTTTTAATACACTGTCTATGCTTGTCCTAAGCAGCTTTTCTTCCAAGGAGCAAGTATCTTTTCATTTCATGGCTGAAGTCATTATCCTCAGTGATTTTGGAGCCCAAGAAAATAAAGTCAAACACTGTTTCCACTTTTTCCTCATCTATTTGCCATGAAGTGATAGGACTGGATGCCATAATCTTAGATTTTGAATGTTGCGATTTAAGCCAGGT
Organism: Tragulus kanchil; assembly: GCA_022376925.1. NCBI lineage: Eukaryota > Metazoa > Chordata > Mammalia > Artiodactyla > Tragulidae > Tragulus > Tragulus kanchil. The sequence continues at coordinate 220,550,322 of JAIOJX010000028.1, read as the reverse complement.
TTATAACTCTTTTCTGTTATCCTCATCAGAAAGTTCCATAGGTCTTCTTCACCTTATCCCATTAGGATAGAATCATCTGGATATCTGAAGCTGTTGATATTTTCCCAACAATATTGATTTCTGCCTGGGATTAATTCATCCCAGATTTCACATGATGTACTCTGCATGTAAGTTACAGAAGCAGGGTAACAATATACAGCCTTGATGTACTCTTTTCCCAAATTGGAACCAGTCCATTTTTTCCATGTCTGATTCTAAGTTTCTTCTTGACTTGTATATGGTTTTCTCAGGAGGCAGGTATGGTGGTCTGGTATTCCCATTCCTTTAAGAATTTTTCAGTTTGTCATGATCCACAGAAAGAATTTAGGGAAGTCAATGAAGCACAAGTGTAGTTTATCTGGCATTCTCTTGTTTTTTCTATAATCCAATGGATATTGCTAATTTGATCTCTGGTTCCTCTGCCTTTCTAAATCCAGCTTTTACATCTGGAAGTGCTTGGTTCACCTACTGTTGAAGCCTAACTTGAAGGATTTGGAGCATTACCTTGTTAACATGTGAAATGAGCACAACTTTAGAATAGTTTGGACATTCTTTGACATTGCCCTCTTTGGTGTTGTAGTGAAAACTGGACTTTTGCAGTCCTGTGGCCACTGTTGAGTTTTCCAAATTTGCTGGAATGTGGAGTGTAGCATCTGTCTTTCCAATGAAGAATCAGGACTGATTTTCTTTAGAATTGACTGGTTTGATCTCCTTGCCGTTCAAGGCACTCTCACGAGTGTTCTCTAGCACCACAATTGGAAAGCATCAATTCTCCAGTGCTCAGTCTTTTTTATGGACCAGCTCTTACATCTGTGCATGACTGCTCGGAAAACAGTATAGACTATAGAGACCTTTGTCATCAAAGTGACATCTCTGCTTTTAATACACTGTCTATGCTTGTCCTAAGCAGCTTTTCTTCCAAGGAGCAAGTATCTTTTCATTTCATGGCTGAAGTCATTATCCTCAGTGATTTTGGAGCCCAAGAAAATAAAGTCAAACACTGTTTCCACTTTTTCCTCATCTATTTGCCATGAAGTGATAGGACTGGATGCCATAATCTTAGATTTTGAATGTTGCGATTTAAGCCAGGTTTATAACTCTTTTCTGTTATCCTCATCAGAAAGTTCCATAGGTCTTCTTCACCTTATCCCATTAGGATAGAATCATCTGGATATCTGAAGCTGTTGATATTTTCCCAACAATATTGATTTCTGCCTGGGATTAATTCATCCCAGATTTCACATGATGTACTCTGCATGTAAGTTACAGAAGCAGGGTAACAATATACAGCCTTGATGTACTCTTTTCCCAAATTGGAACCAGTCCATTTTTTCCATGTCTGATTCTAAGTTTCTTCTTGACTTGTATATGGTTTTCTCAGGAGGCAGGTATGGTGGTCTGGTATTCCCATTCCTTTAAGAATTTTTCAGTTTGTCATGATCCACAGAAAGAATTTAGGGAAGTCAATGAAGCACAAGTGTAGTTTATCTGGCATTCTCTTGTTTTTTCTATAATCCAATGGATATTGCTAATTTGATCTCTGGTTCCTCTGCCTTTCTAAATCCAGCTTTTACATCTGGAAGTGCTTGGTTCACCTACTGTTGAAGCCTAACTTGAAGGATTTGGAGCATTACCTTGTTAACATGTGAAATGAGCACAACTTTAGAATAGTTTGGACATTCTTTGACATTGCCCTCTTTGGTGTTGTAGTGAAAACTGGACTTTTGCAGTCCTGTGGCCACTGTTGAGTTTTCCAAATTTGCTGGAATGTGGAGTGTAGGACTTTCAATGCATCATCTTTTATGATCAGAAATAGCTCAGCTGTTTTTCCATAATCTCCACTAGCTTTAAAAGTTCATAGTGATGCTTCCTAAGGCCCATCTGACTTCACACTCCAGAATATTTGGCTCTAGGTGTGTGACCACACCATCGTGGTTATCCAGGTCTCCAACATTGCAGACAGGTTCTTTGCTCTTTGAGCCACCAGAGAAGCTCAAAGTGAAAGTGGCTCAGCCATGACTGACTTTTTGCAATTTCATGGACTTTATCCGGCAAGGCTTTCCTTTTTAGGAGATCTATCAGGCAGCAATATTGGATTAGATTGCAATTTCCTTCTCCAGAAGATTCGCCTGACCCAGAGGTAGAACCTAGTCTCTTGTATTGTCAGATTTCTTACCATCTGAGCAGCCAGGGGAGCCTAAACTTTAATTTCATTCTGCAAGAATTTCTGGGCACTGCTAAAGACTAAAGGAATGATTTGTTGCTTTCATGTGCTGTATTTCTTCTATGTGCAAAAACCTGACTTAAAAACTGGTTTAAAGGGCTTCCCTGGTGGTTCAGTGGGTAAAGAGTCCGCCTTACAGTGCAAGGGGCACCGGTTCAATCCCCGGCCTGGGAAGATCCCACATGCTGTGGAGCAGCTGGAATGGTATGTCCAGTTATGAGCCAGTGCTCTGGAGCACATGCACCCAGAGCCAGTGCTCTGCAACGAGAGAGGTCATTGCAATAGGAGACCCACTCAGGCCAAAGAATCACGATGAATGAAAATTAAATAAATTAAAAAAATCAATAAAAAGAGGCCAACATTAAAAAAACACAACAACAATTTACAAACTCACAGAGCCCTAGTGCATTTTGTTATCACAATTTCCAGATGGGCCTTGGAATATGTCATTAGATGAGAAATAAGATTTAATAGGTTCTATTGGAGAAAAACATCAGTACTATTAAGTCTGCACAGGAGAAGGCTATGGGTATCATGACAACCTTTCCTTATACACGCAAAGGTACTAAAAATGTAGCATCATCCTATCAGCTATTTTCCAGCTTTAATAGTGGACTGATACATGGAAAGGCTATTGTAACAGAAGAATGGATGAAAAATAACTATAGAACAGAAGTACCCCCACAATAAGTGCCTTTTAAAATGTAATGAGCTAATGCATTCGCCCTCTTTAAGAAGGATGCTGACATCATAGAAGTGCAGAAATCTTTCTGTGAGTGTTCGATTAAATGATCATGGTTGATCCTTTTAAATTCCTTAAGTGCAACAGTCACCATTCTGAAAGGGATAACTAATGAACTGTATACAAAGAGAAAAGTATAGCTTAATGCAATGAGAAAGGAATAGTCCAGTGCTGCATACATTTTAAGACCTTTTTTATTTCCCAAGGGAGTATATGACCAAATATCCAAAAAATATATCTAAGTGCTATATTGGGGTATTAAAAGATAGACATTTTATTTTGTATTTCTGTTTTTAGAAATAATTTAAATGTGTAATATATGAACAGAAGATTAAATAGGATGTAATATTTACATAAACATTATATATAATACAATTATTTGACTTTATCCAAGATCCTGCCAGACAGAAACACACAGCATTTAATAGGAAAATATAAAGATATATATTAGTTACTTCCTTCTAAAAACATTGAAACTATTTATATGAATTAGAAATATGAACAAAAGTAAGATTATCACTCAGAAGAGAATACAAAAATCAAACACCTGGACATTTTCCATGAAATTAAAACTGTGAAGAATATAAATAATGTAGTTAGACAAAATTAACCTTAGGTTTTACTGTAATTAGGGCAAATTAGAAAGCTTGTTCTGTTGAATGCTATTCTTTCTCCTCCACAACAACTCAAGCTTATCAAAACAAGGTAGCAATTGTATTCAAAATTGACATTGTTAATCACATAATGTGTGGACATTTATGTATGTATTGTCATTCCCTGGACTGCAACTCACATTCTAGGTACTTATCCCAAACTAATAAACTGTAAGCTGTTCATATGCAAATAAATACTGACCTTACATTTCAGTGAGAAACAGAAAATTAAAGTTTAAGGATTTTTTAAAAAATGTATCATTTATAGTTAGTAGGAATAAAATCATTCTATACAAATGCTTGATAAAATCAGTCTGTTTACAAATCTCTTTTTATTCAGATAACAGAAAAAGAGAAAATAGGAGTGGATTAAACCCCACTGAAGGCCATGTTGCTTGGGTCCTGGTATAAAATTCACAAAATACCAGATTCAAAACAGTGAATTTAACTCACTAAACCTCAATTTTGGGTCATAAATGAATAAAATATTCTCTAGTTATATCATGAGACTATTGGTAGAAATAAATGAAGTGATATTGTAAAATATTTAAAACCAGTAAATTCATCAATGAGTATATAATATTATTATTAAGTGCCCAATGTCTATTGTGTACTCCTTGCTTATACCAAAATATTTGTTAGATCAAAGAAAGGTTTTAAAAGTTAACTAACTTTTAAAAGTTAAGGTTAGAGAACACTGTGAAAAATACATGATACAGAAGAATGGTAAAGATAAGAGTAATGAAAACAGGCTGGAATATCAGTTGGAGAAAAAAATAGAAAAATTTACATTTTTTACCTTGAAATGTAGATATAAACTTCATATAATGTGTAAGTACGTTGAAAATCCTACTGAGGACATATTCAGATAACTGGAAAATTATATTTCAAAAATACATTCAAGGTCTCAGATCAAATTTATAAGTTGGAAATAAAAATGACAGTATTATAAATTTTTTTCATATATTAACCACACTGTTTAAAAAAAAAAGAAGACAGGCAAAATATGACAGACTGAATATATTTGCTACAAATATAAAATATTTAATCTCAATATTTCATTTAAAATTTTATTTAAGCTGGGAATTGAAATTCCAAATATAAACAAAAAAAAAATGATCAATTTATATGAAATGTTCTAAATAATTAAAAGTTAATAAGTCAAGAGAAAGAAATAGTAATACAAAGTAGGGAGAAGTGTAGGATCAAGTGAAAGTAAGAGAGTAGGACCATTCAGGAAAATTAAACTAGTTCTGTGGTTATTATGTAGCCTTAAAGAGTATGTAATGCGAACAAATTAACTTTAAAGTGTGAACAATTGTAGTTCCATGAACGTGCTTGTATGTTATCATGTCTTTTCCCTGAAAACAGTGGAGTTAGGTACTGACAAATTAGAATGAGAAGCATGTTTGCAATTTAAAAAAAGATTAACACCAAGGAAATTTATCCCAAGCAATATTGTAGGGAAATATAGAAAAAGACTAGTATTTTAGTATTTCCTGAAGAGTATTTCTAATGAGAAAATTACAGATTCAAAATAGTTGAAAACCAGCTTAACTACTTGAGAGGAATTCTGTCAAAGTCTAAGGGACTCTAGGGAAAGTGTCTGATAAGAGTTTCCATACACCCACACTCATATATAAAACATGGAGCCAAAACTCTAAAAGACTATCCTAAAGTAAGACTGAATGAAAATGAAGTAAGTCTTCACATGTGCTTACAGACTTGCTTAGTCCTATATGACCGGAGAGTCTGAATTCTTGAACTTGGAGTAAGATTATTCTGTTCTTTTGGAATATGGACTCCTGGTAGATACTGAACTCCTGACCAATAGCAAATGGAAATGCTCTTCAGTAGAAGAAACATTCATGCAGCTAATTATCACGTCAGTTGTTTCCGGCTCCGTGCAACCCTATGGACTGTAGCCCACTAGGCTCCTCTGTCAATGGAGATTCTTTACCACTGAGCCACCAGAGAATCCCAGAAATATTCATAATAGAGCTACATTTTTTTCTACAAATGATTTTTCAAATAAATGGCTGCAATAAGATTAAAGACAACCAGAGACACAGGGGAAAAAATAAACAGGAACCAGTAGAGGGGCTTCCCTGGTGGTCCAGTGGGTAAGGATACCGCCTTGCAGTGCAAGGGGCGCCGGTTCCATCACCAGCCTGGGAAGATCCCACGTGCCACGGAGCGGCTGGACCCATGTGTCCAATTACCAAGCCGGAGCTCTGGAGCGCATGCGCCCAGAGCCGGCGCTCTGCGACAACAGAGAACAGCGCGATGGGAGGCCCACATGAGCCAAGGAACTAAGACGGATGAAAATAGACAAATGGAAGCTGCGATTTTAGGCCTGTTTCAGTCATTAAAAATATTAAAAGAAAAGAAAAAAAAAAAAAGAACCAGTAGAAACAATTCTGCCTTGTGTTCCAACTTAGAATCATTATACGCAGAATATGAGAGAAGTATGTTTAGAAACGTCTTAAGGAAATATGCTATGAAAGAATGTAGATTATAAGTAATCTTTAAAGGAAAAACATAATAACTAAAATTAAGGATTGAGGCCGCTGGATTCGCTTCGATGGCCCACAGGGGTTTAAGAAAAACTAACAGTATTCTAATTTGAGAAAATTACAGATTCAAAATAGTTGAAAACCAGCTTAACTACTTGAGAGGAATTCTGTCAAAGTCTAAGGGACTCTAGGGAAAGTGTCTGATAAGAGTTTCCATACACCCACACTCATATATAAAACATGGAGCCAAAACTCTAAAAGACTATCCTAAAGTAAGACTGAATGAAAATGAAGTAAGTCTTCACATGTGCTTACAGACTTGCTTAGTCCTATATGACCGGAGAGTCTGAATTCTTGAACTTGGAGTAAGATTATTCTGTTCTTTTGGAATATGGACTCCTGGTAGATACTGAACTCCTGACCAATAGCAAATGGAAATGCTCTTCAGTAGAAGAAACATTCATGCAGCTAATTATCACGTCAGTTGTTTCCGGCTCCGTGCAACCCTATGGACTGTAGCCCACTAGGCTCCTCTGTCAATGGAGATTCTTTACCACTGAGCCACCAGAGAATCCCAGAAATATTCATAATAGAGCTACATTTTTTTCTACAAATGATTTTTCAAATAAATGGCTGCAATAAGATTAAAGACAACCAGAGACACAGGGGAAAAAATAAACAGGAACCAGTAGAGGGGCTTCCCTGGTGGTCCAGTGGGTAAGGATACCGCCTTGCAGTGCAAGGGGCGCCGGTTCCATCACCAGCCTGGGAAGATCCCACGTGCCACGGAGCGGCTGGACCCATGTGTCCAATTACCAAGCCGGAGCTCTGGAGCGCATGCGCCCAGAGCCGGCGCTCTGCGACAACAGAGACCACCGCGATGGGAGGCCCACATGAGCCAAGGAACTAAGACGGATGAAAATAGACAAATGGAAGCTGCGATTTTAGGCCTGTTTCAGTCATTAAAAATATTAAAAGAAAAGAAAAAAAAAAAAAGAACCAGTAGAAACAATTCTGCCTTGTGTTCCAACTTAGAATCATTATACGCAGAATATGAGAGAAGTATGTTTAGAAACGTCTTAAGGAAATATGCTATGAAAGAATGTAGATTATAAGTAATCTTTAAAGGAAAAACATAATAACTAAAATTAAGGATTGAGGCCGCTGGATTCGCTCTACGATGGCCCACACTCTGTCTGTGGCGTGTGCTTTCTCTGAATCTGAATAAATCCATTTTTCACTTATCACTTTGTCTCTCGCTGAATTCTTTTCAGCAAAGAGACATGAAGAACCTGAGCCTCAGTGGATCCAGACGTTGGATCATCATGTGTGCATGCTCAGTCATGTCCAACTCTGCGACCCCGTGGACTGTAGCCCTTCAGGCTCCTCTGTGCAGGGAATTTTCTAGGCAAGAATGCTGGAGTGGGTTTCCATTTCTTGCTTCAGGGTATCTTCCTGAGTCAGGGATCAAACATGCATCTCCTGCTTTGACAGGCAGATTCTTTATCACTGCACCACCTGGGAAGCCATGGTTATTACCACGTATCTATAATTTCTTTTAATAAAATACATATAAAGTGGGAAGATAAAATATTAAATATTACTGTATCATTCTGAAATTTTAAAATGACACATGCACATTTAAAATAATTACACATATTGAATGGATGCAAACTGTAATTTCTAAAAAAATATTTAAAATTAAAAAAATGAGAATTGAATATTTTGATTAATAGTGAACAGAAGAAATTAAATATAATGAAAAATAAAACACTTGACTACTCTGATAATTTAGCCAATATTCTTAGAAAATAGAAATTGTTTCCACTTACACGGTCTTATTAAAGTATTCTTATGACAAAAACCATCACAATTTTGTAATTATCTTCTAAAGAAAATAAAAATAAAATATTTAGTAATATACATTATGTATACTAAGTATGCAATTTCTACAGTAGAGTCAAACATCTGTCAAAGAGATTTTTCCCCCAATATACAATACATGTATAGAAATTTAACACAACTGAAATGCAAAGTGTATTGCATCTGTTGAGTTCATTTTCATTATTTCAAACAGATATAGAGCAGACATCATCACTTATTCAGAAAGCGAGAAAAATAAGAAAGATTCTGCATCTACCTTCTACATTGCCTATTTTTTAGGAATAAAATAACAAGAATTAAAACATTGACATTTGTTTCCTTGGTGAAAATACACAGTTCTAAAGTGCTAGAAGTTAAATAAGAAGATACAGAATTTAACAAATAGATATGGTTTTATGTCATTGATCAAAACTTGCACAGATGAATTTAGGCTCATACTGTGGTGTGGGGATTTTATGGAACTTCAGCCATGAACTTTGTTATTGATCACATATATCTTCCTCCTGCCACATATAGGAAGTTTTATGACTGTTAAATTTGTGGGTCATTAATGATAATTGTCACGACTCTCAAAAGTATCATGTTGTTCTCATATTTGTGACTTACTTTCTCATAGAAGGAGGGATATTTTACAACATATACCATGAATGTATATTTTCTTCTCAGACCATTATTCTTTATACACTAGTGTTTCTATAAAACCAAATTTTAAAATCAATGTTTTGGTGACTTGTCATATGTATTAGTAATTCTTAGAATGTAATTTGTTTTAGATATTAAAGAGACATTATGAGAACCTTTTATCTAAATACTTTTGACAATTATTTGTGAAAAAACAAAAAATAAACCATAAAATCCCTTGAACATAGTGCAATATTAAATATTTTGAAAATAGATTTCCCCCGCTTTCCCACACTTTCTCAGTTAATGTTTGTGTATTGGGGTCAAATCATTTCAGGACTTAATATAAGCATTACGCTTGTGTTTTCTGTGGATTCATTCAATAATACACAATCATTATAAGTAATGTTGAGGGAACTGACATTTTGTCTTGTTATGACAAAAACCATCACAATTTTGTAATTATCTTCTAAAGAAAATAAAAATAAAATATTTAGTAATATACATTATGTATACTAAGTATGCAATTTCTACAGTAGAGTCAAACATCTGTCAAAGAGATTTTTCCCCCAATATACAATACATGTATAGAAATTTAACACAACTGAAATGCAAAGTGTATTGCATCTGTTGAGTTCATTTTCATTATTTCAAACAGATATAGAGCAGACATCATCACTTATTCAGAAAGCGAGAAAAATAAGAAAGATTCTGCATCTACCTTCTACATTGCCTATTTTTTAGGAATAAAATAACAAGAATTAAAACATTGACATTTGTTTCCTTGGTGAAAATACACAGTTCTAAAGTGCTAGAAGTTAAATAAGAAGATACAGAATTTAACAAATAGATATGGTTTTATGTCATTGATCAAAACTTGCACAGATGAATTTAGGCTCATACTGTGGTGTGGGGATTTTATGGAACTTCAGCCATGAACTTTGTTATTGATCACATATATCTTCCTCCTGCCACATATAGGAAGTTTTATGACTGTTAAATTTGTGGGTCATTAATGATAATTGTCACGACTCTCAAAAGTATCATGTTGTTCTCATATTTGTGACTTACTTTCTCATAGAAGGAGGGATATTTTACAACATATACCATGAATGTATATTTTCTTCTCAGACCATTATTCTTTATACACTAGTGTTTCTATAAAACCAAATTTTAAAATCAATGTTTTGGTGACTTGTCATATGTATTAGTAATTCTTAGAATGTAATTTGTTTTAGATATTAAAGAGACATTATGAGAACCTTTTATCTAAATACTTTTGACAATTATTTGTGAAAAAACAAAAAATAAACCATAAAATCCCTTGAACATAGTGCAATATTAAATATTTTGAAAATAGATTTCCCCCGCTTTCCCACACTTTCTCAGTTAATGTTTGTGTATTGGGGTCAAATCATTTCAGGACTTAATATAAGCATTACGCTTGTGTTTTCTGTGGATTCATTCAATAATACACAATCATTATAAGTAATGTTGAGGGAACTGACATTTTTGTCTTGTTATCAACCATCTAATTAATTAGAAGCATGGCTATTAAATATTCTCATCCTTTCTAACTTGATTTATAGACAGAAATCATGAAGAAAAATAAAATTTTCCTTTATTTCGCTATAACTTCTGCTTTATACCAGATTATCCCATCCAAGGAGAAACTATTCAGTTCCTTATGATGTGTGTGTGTGTGTGTATGTGTATGGCTAGTGGTTGAGAATGGTTATGAGGAAAATTGATTAGAGATAAAATTTGATTAATATCCTAAGAATCAATATTCTCTACCTAATGATGAGAGGTCTCATTCATATGTTCTTCAGCTGAAAAAAAAAAAAAATCAATTTGAAAAGAACCAAGAATCACTGGGAAATGTAGCTGCTAGATTTGAACTTGACTAATTTTTGATATCTTCAACAATGTAGGCAAGGTTACTATGCATTAGGACATCAATGAGCTGTGTGGAACTAACATTCTGCTTCGAAGACAATATTAAAAGTTTTACCAGAAATTGTAAAACACTCTAAAAAAGTAGTTGAATTCCAACTGTGTCTCCAAGAAGGAAACACTCTTCCCTAGCCAAAGATATTTATATTTACTCTTTACACCGCTTCAGGATGAGGAAGAATAAAAATATATGAATACAATTATTAATAAAATTATTCTCTGGAAGTCCCAAAGGATAATTTACAGAATGCTGGTGAACATTTGGAGAAGGAAATAGGGAGCCAGTCATGTATTTTTGTCTAGAGAATCCCTATGGACAGAGGAGTCTGACGAGCTGCATTTCATAAGGTTGCAAAGAATCAGACCCAACTGAAACGACTGAGCATGTGAACATTGAATAGGGCAGGTCTCGGATTTAATGGACCGAGACTGAACACCTTATGAGGGTTAAAAACAAGTGGGACACCGAGACAAATAAGAACTAGGATAAAACCACATTAGTTGAAGAATACAAAATTACTTAATCATAAGGTTAATACAGACTTGTAAAGTGGTATGATAACTTAGATTATAGTCTGTGTAGAAAGAATGCTGGGAGTACAAGGTTTGAAGTCAGACAGCCTGGTTTGAAGCTCTTATTTAACCAGTGGTGTAATCTTGCAAAAGTTCCTTACTTCCTTTTTTCTTTTTAAACTTCAGTGCAGTTGTGAAAATTAAGTAAACCATGGGAAGTGCTTAAAACAATATTATATATTCTGAATGCCTGTTATCCATATAGGTATAGCTAAATTTATTTGCCATTATGCTGTTATTTTATACAAAATAATTCATGTTTATCCTTATTATTGTATTCCTTCTCCCAAACCAGGTAAGGAAGGACTATTACAATGTCCATTGATAGCATAGGAATACAAGGAATCTGAGGCAGAGAGAGCTATATTGTGACTTGCTCAACTTACCCAGTTTGAAAGTGACAAAGCTAGGATTTGCACTCAGAGCTTGACTCTGTTATTTTTTTTTAATTTAAAAATGTCTCCATACTGTTATTCTGAAAGTTATAAAGACTAGATGATAGATAGATGATAGATTCATAGATAGTGTTACAGCAGCCGGACAAGAACAAAAGCAGGTTAGCAGAACAAGGACAATTTAAAGAATAAAAACAACAAAACAGAACAGTGTTGAAGAATTCATACTAGTCCCACAGATATCAGTTTCTCTAGTCTTCTCCCTACATATTTTAAGTAATTATATACAAAAGCATATTTTTACACTTCTAAAAGAAGAATGTTTTCACCAATGCTAAAAATTATGGAAGATTCCTTGTAGCCCTAATAATTTTATTGTGATCCTTTTATAGTTCAATCGTGATTTTTTTGGTTATTTGGCAAAGTGGAAGTGAAAGTACAGTGGTATCACCATTAAATTAATTGTGACAGTGGCTGTAGATTAATACAAATGTTTTTCCAAAAAAAACATGCTTCTGAAAATCCAATATAAGAATTAAAAGCAAAGAATTCTGTATAGTCTGTAGAAGAAAATAAACATGACACTAACATTCCAGTTCTGATAAAAAATTTACCCTGTAAGGATTCAGAAATTATAGGAGTGAAGAGAATTGAAGATTTTTTTTGCCAATTGCATATATTTAGATCTTAATATACCAATAGGCATAAATAAGATAAAATAGTCCATGTATTTTTGTATACTTTATCTGTATACTTTATCTATAATCCCATAGAATTTTATACTAGAGGAGTTTTACAAGAATAAATGATAAAAAGTGACCTATGTATGTACTGAATCGCTTCAGTTGTGTCCGACTCTGTGATTCTACGGACTGTAGCCTGCCAGGCTCCTCTGCCCATGAGATTATCTATGCAAGAATCGTGGAGTGAGTTGTCATTTCCTTCTCCAGGGGATCTTTTCAACCCAAGAACTGAATCCTGAGTGGCCTGGCTTGTAGGAAGATTCTTTACTAACCAACCTACTAGGGGGAAAAATGAATGAATGAATGAATGAAGGTTTAGTGATGATGCATTTATATAACATAGTTCAAATTTCCTCTCTGAAATCTGTTATTGTTATACAGATTCTTGAAAACATTGATATCATATAAAGCCCATTAATATTTAAGATACTTGGATAAATATGGAGGGACAATTCAAAAAATTTCTTAGCCATAGACCAGTTTTTGCTGTTGTTTATTTGTTTTGTTATGGGTTTTATTGTTTGCTTCTTTGGACATCCCAGGTTGGTGGCTCAGGTGGTAAAGAATCTGTCTGCAATGAAAGAGACTTAGGTTCAATTCCTACATCAGGAAGATCCCCTGGAGGAGGGCATGACAACCCATTCCAGTGTTCTACTCTGCCCATTGGATTCTCCTATGGAGAGAGGAGGCTGTGGCACTTTGCAGTCAACTCTCTGGGTCATATCCATAATGATGTAATGGGTGATTTAGTGACTAACGTATTTAATCAGTCTCTTTTAATACATACTATTTCTATTCTTTTTTAAAATATGTGTTGAACTTAAAGGGTGGACTTCCACTTTTAAAACCTTTGAATTTGTGCATTAATCAAGTTTTTCCAAAACATGCTTCTGAAAATCAATATAAGAATTAAAAGCAAAGAATTCTGTATAGTCTGTAGAAGAAAATAAACATGACACTAACATTCCAGTTCTGATAAAAAATTTACCCTGTAAGGATTCAGAAATTATAGGAGTGAAGAGAATTGAAGATTTTTTTTGCCAATTGCATATATTTAGATCTTAATATACCAATAGGCATAAATAAGATAAAATAGTCCATGTATTTTTGTATACTTTATCTGTATACTTTATCTATAATCCCATAGAATTTTATACTAGAGGAGTTTTACAAGAATAAATGATAAAAAGTGACCTATGTATGTACTGAATCGCTTCAGTTGTGTCCGACTCTGTGATTCTACGGACTGTAGCCTGCCAGGCTCCTCTGCCCATGAGATTATCTATGCAAGAATCGTGGAGTGAGTTGTCATTTCCTTCTCCAGGGGATCTTTTCAACCCAAGAACTGAATCCTGAGTGGCCTGGCTTGTAGGAAGATTCTTTACTAACCAACCTACTAGGGGGAAAAATGAATGAATGAATGAATGAAGGTTTAGTGATGATGCATTTATATAACATAGTTCAAATTTCCTCTCTGAAATCTGTTATTGTTATACAGATTCTTGAAAACATTGATATCATATAAAGCCCATTAATATTTAAGATACTTGGATAAATATGGAGGGGACAATTCAAAAACTTTCTTAGCCATAGACCAGTTTTTGCTGTTGTTTATTTGTTTTGTTATGGGTTTTATTGTTTGCTTCTTTGGACATCCCAGGTTGGTGGCTCAGGTGGTAAAGAATCTGTCTGCAATGAAAGAGACTTAGGTTCAATTCCTACATCAGGAAGATCCCCTGGAGGAGGGCATGACAACCCATTCCAGTGTTCTACTCTGCCCATTGGATTCTCCTATGGAGAGAGGAGGCTGTGGCACTTTGCAGTCAACTCTCTGGGTCATATCCATAATGATGTAATGGGTGATTTAGTGACTAACGTATTTAATCAGTCTCTTTTAATACATACTATTTCTATTCTTTTTTAAAATATGTGTTGAACTTAAAGGGTGGACTTCCACTTTTAAAACCTTTGAATTTGTGCATCTCTCAAATGATCAGTACTCTCTCATGGGAACAACTAGATTGCATGGCCTTTCTTAAGTATGCAATTCAGAACTGGCTTGAAAAATATATTTCTCTTTTAGAGCTCATAATACAACAAAATGTAGGAACATTTTATGTAGGGCTACTATAGCCTTTAATTAACAGAAATTATTATAAACTATCAAGCATCAGACATATCAGTGAACAGTTAACTAATTCAAATAGGTACCTGGGATTCATACAAGTTTTAATTGAACCTCGCATTATTTATATTTATTCAATATTGACACTGATATTAATTTGCTATTTAATGGAAACATTGTAGGTAATTTGACTTATTTTTACATAGTCACCAGAAATAACCAAACAAATAAAATATGTTTTGTATGAAATAACTTGTTTTTTGATTTTTAATTGTGGTAAAGTTTAACTTTATTTTAAACATAGAGTTCAGTGGTATTAAATGCATTCACACTGTTGATTAGCCATAACCATCATTCATCTGCAGAATAGTTTTCCTTTGCCAAACTGAAACTCTGCATCTATTGATAGTAACTCTCCATTCCTACTTCCTCCACTGACAGTCTCTGACAACTATACTCCTCTGTCTTCTGTACTGAATTTATCCATACTGAGTTAGATAGCATCTATCTATCTACACATTTTGCTCATTGATTTCTCAGAGCTCTAGGGGCTGGGAAGTCACAGATCGGGGCAGTGGCTAATCCTGTGTCTAGAGAAGGCACTCTTTTGGTTCGTAGTTGGTTTTCACCTTAAATTCTCTCCTGATGGAGACTATACTGACAAATGGAGAGAATGACAGAGAGGAACGGAGGGATACAGGGAAGGTGGGGAAAAATCATATTCTCCTTTTCCTTCCTTAGGTTTATTAAGTATAATTGATAATTAAAAATATGTGTTTAAGGGATACGTTTTGATGATCCTGTTATCTGGAAATCATATAAAAGCAGTTGTTTTCCTTTAATCATGTTTCAATATTCTTTTACAAATAGGTTGGTATTTATTTTAAGTTCATTTCTATAATGAGCAACTTTCACAAAATTTGTTTCAAAAACATTAAAATGTATTGTTTAAAATATAGTTAACACAAATTTCTTCAAAATAAACAGAAATTTATAGATATAGAATAATAATATTTGTATAAAGTTTCTTATATTTTTTTCAAATTGAATAATATTTCAGTAACAAACAGGGATTTTGTGGTAGGAAAACATATTTTAAATAAAAGAATAACAGTTTAATAAGTTTCTCTGATGATAACTTGAATCTAAATTTTTCTTGTTATACTTTTAAAAAATTGATCAGAGATGACAGATGATGTTTGGTTATAATTACAAGTAATTTGGTGAAAGAGTACAAATCGGGTTTTAAAATACACCCATTTTTTTTAACCTCTTTGGAGTTGAAATAATGCATGCTTATTTATTTCTAAGATTTGGTTTCTATGACACCTCACAAACTGAAGTTTCAGTTAGCCACATATCTGAGTGTAGGGTTTTACAGTTAGCTTTGTGTTATACAAGACTCAGTTTTCTTATTTTCCTTTGTAAATTATTTTATCGATTGCATTGTTAATCTTCAAGACAGTGAAATTGAAACAAGCCTGTGTGAGAATACACCTGGCAATAGAAATGACAGTGAGACAAGACGTAAAAACATCGCTGTGGATATCATATATTCTCTCTTTTTAAAATCAGTACAGATTTTATTCTTTAAAAAAGAGCTCTGTAATCAAGCAGTCTCTTGAAGTACCAAGATGATTCACAAGCATCTAAATTGACATCCTTGTTTTCTCCTTAGTAATTCTCCCCAATTTATCATTTGGATCATCTTTGCATCAACCTTTTTATAAACAATAATTCTTACAGTTGTTTAATGACCCACTTTTTGCTGCCAAATGTCATATATTTGCTACCAGCTTGTAATGGAGTTAATATATAGTAACTACATGCAATTTCCTTATAACTCCATTTTATGCCTTCAAAATAAATTTAACAACCTCTTAATAGAGAAAAATAAGCATTACTTACTCTATTGTTTCCTGGAGAATTTTCCTGAGAAGACCATCTCTACCATAAATTCCTCTTTAATTAGGAGGCTATCAGTCTATTTTACGTGTTTTGATGGATTTATGGCTCCCACTGTAGAAGTGAACTGAACCATGCAAAGCTAATCTTCCTAGCAGGAATAAGCCTCTAGTACGGACAAATGAAAGACACCTGAGTAATAGAGAATCCCAATGTTTTTCATTACATATATGGGGAAGTGTTTAATCAAAGAAAAATACCATACAATATCAAAGAGAAATATTCTTTTATTACACAAACTAATGTCTCAAAATTTTCCATCATGAATTATGTATAGAGAGTAGATAGACACAGCAGTTCAGTCTTGGCATTTAACCTTCAGTTACTTAAATTTCTCATAGTATTTTTTAGTGTTACCAGTTTTTGCAACTTTTATAAAAAGAATTTCCATAATAGCCTTGCAGGATTACACACTTTATCAACATCTCATATTTATAAATCATGTTAAGGCATTCATAAACATTCTTTTCCCTCACATAATCAATTTAACTATCTCTTAAAAGAGCATAAGCAGACATCCAAAGAGCAATGAAGTGTGGAAAATAGACACTCCCTTGGAAACATTTTATGACATTAAAATAGTTCAGGAAGAGACAAACTGGAAAAAGAGAGATGTGTAAGTCTGATAGAAATTCTAGCAGTGTAACTTTAGGCATTCTATTTCTCCCCTTAAATGCTTAGTTCTTGGCATATTCTCCATATTTAACCTTGTCCTCTCTAAATTCTGCATGATCTTTTTCTTATATTCACGACCTTTCTTCTTTATATTCATGACCTCATGAGTATTGAGGTCATGTAAATTTTAAATTTACAGGAAAACTTCAATAATCTTTTCCAAATTTTGTGGCTTTCTTTCCCTCTTTCATAGGTGAGTCTGTTTTATTTTGCTGTAGACATCATTCTATTTTAACTTAAACACTTTATCATGATTCTCCTGAAAGAAGAAATAAAGTATCATACATAACAGTAACAACATTACACACATAGAATGTTAAAGTTTTACAGAAATCTTATCTAATATTACATTGTGGTCATTGTTTAATCAGTAAGTCATGTTCACCTCTTTGTAACCCTATGGAGCCTGTCAGGCTCCTCTGTCCATGGGATTTCCCAGACAAGATACTAGGGTAGGTTGCCATTTCCTTCTCCAAGAGGTCTATCATGTAGAAGTGAACTGAACCATGCAAAGCTAATCTTCCTAGCAGGAATAAGCCTCTAGTACGGACAAATGAAAGACACCTGAGTAATAGAGAATCCCAATGTTTTTCATTACATATATGGGGAAGTGTTTAATCAAAGAAAAATACCATACAATATCAAAGAGAAATATTCTTTTATTACACAAACTAATGTCTCAAAATTTTCCATCATGAATTATGTATAGAGAGTAGATAGACACAGCAGTTCAGTCTTGGCATTTAACCTTCAGTTACTTAAATTTCTCATAGTATTTTTTAGTGTTACCAGTTTTTGCAACTTTTATAAAAAGAATTTCCATAATAGCCTTGCAGGATTACACACTTTATCAACATCTCATATTTATAAATCATGTTAAGGCATTCATAAACATTCTTTTCCCTCACATAATCAATTTAACTATCTCTTAAAAGAGCATAAGCAGACATCCAAAGAGCAATGAAGTGTGGAAAATAGACACTCCCTTGGAAACATTTTATGACATTAAAATAGTTCAGGGAAGAGACAAACTGGAAAAAGAGAGATGTGTAAGTCTGATAGAAATTCTAGCAGTGTAACTTTAGGCATTCTATTTCTCCCCTTAAATGCTTAGTTCTTGGCATATTCTCCATATTTAACCTTGTCCTCTCTAAATTCTGCATGATCTTTTTCTTATATTCACGACCTTTCTTCTTTATATTCATGACCTCATGAGTATTGAGGTCATGTAAATTTTAAATTTACAGGAAAACTTCAATAATCTTTTCCAAATTTTGTGGCTTTCTTTCCCTCTTTCATAGGTGAGTCTGTTTTATTTTGCTGTAGACATCATTCTATTTTAACTTAAACACTTTATCATGATTCTCCTGAAAGAAGAAATAAAGTATCATACATAACAGTAACAACATTACACACATAGAATGTTAAAGTTTTACAGAAATCTTATCTAATATTACATTGTGGTCATTGTTTAATCAGTAAGTCATGTTCACCTCTTTGTAACCCTATGGAGCCTGTCAGGCTCCTCTGTCCATGGGATTTCCCAGACAAGATACTAGGGTAGGTTGCCATTTCCTTCTCCAAGAGGTCTTCCTGACTCAGGGATTAAACCTGGATCCCCTGCATTAGCAAATAAATTCTTTAGCATTGAGTCACCTGCAAAGCATATCTAATTTTATGCCTATAACCAAATTTCTCCAACTATTCATGACTGTTGTTTTTTTTATATATTTTTGTTGTTGCTATCATTTTTGTTTTAATGTTTGTTCTCTCTTTTTAGTTTTTGGGAAAGAGGTATATACTAATATTGTAAGACAGCATGACCAACTCAACAGACATGAATTAGAGTAAACTCAGGAGATACTGAAGGAGAGGGATGCCTGGTGTCTTGCGGTTCATAGGATCACAGAGTCAGTCATGACTTAGCAACTGAATGGTAACAACAACAAATATAACTGAAGCTAGTGCTTTGCAATTAAATTCCAAGATACTCAGTTCCCTGTAATCTAGAACACTGTCTCTGATTTCTTCTACTGTTTGTCTTTTACAGTGTGTGCCCAACATAGTTGATGAAAAATAAGACACTCTAGCAGGAAAAATATAGTGTTCTCTAAAAGGCAAGTTATTTTTTTTAAAACAGAGCCCCCATATAAAAATCAAAGCAATAATCCCTACTTAAAGTAATCTTTCATCTCTCCAAGATTAAGACAGTATTTTTTTAAATTATGGGGCTTATGCTACTTGACATCTTCCCCCAGTGTGGTAGCTGCTAAGTTAATCCCCTCTATGTTATTGGGGCTTCTCCTGCCATCATCACTTGCAATTTGTTCTTCCTTCAGACCCTCAGATCCAATAACTTCAGGAAAAATGTGAAAATCTGAGATCACTCTTACAATACAGTCAGATCAAGGATAAAGGATTTTAATGTTTTTGTAAGTAAATAGGTTAGAAAGTATAAACTCAACATGTTTAGTATGAAGATAATCAATGTAAAGTATAATTCATAATTATTTTTATCTTGTGTCATTAGCATTTTGTACTCTTCCCAATGACACTGACTCTATTCTTTCACAAGGAACATGGAGGTCTTTATCATTTT
Organism: Tragulus kanchil; assembly: GCA_022376925.1. NCBI lineage: Eukaryota > Metazoa > Chordata > Mammalia > Artiodactyla > Tragulidae > Tragulus > Tragulus kanchil. The sequence continues at coordinate 220,530,612 of JAIOJX010000028.1, read as the reverse complement.
CTGATAATGCCTAATTTTTATAGGATGAAAGAGGATAATTTAGGGCATATTTCAGTCAAACTACTGTAACCATGATAGGGTTTGCATTCATTCTGTCTTTATTAGCATTTTTTCAAACATAGCATTCATTTTGTTTCTTCATAATTGTTTTCTATTTGCATATAAGAGTCTTCGTTAATTTTTTTTATTTCTGATTTCAAACTAATGTTCCAGAGAGCAAAAACAAATTTGAATCCCCTAATGAAAATTCATGTGAACAATTTGTCACAAGTAGAATATGCACAATGGTATTATAGTTCTCTGGGTTGGGGTCCTTCATAAAAACATTGAGTTTTCACCATTTACTTTATGTAAACTTGTATGTAAACTTTGTTTATCTTCCTGTCATTTGAATTACAGATTCTGTGTTGAATCAAAATATGGGCTAATTTGCCACATAACGTTAAATCCTTTCTTGAATGAAGGATGCCCAGATGTTAATACAGACTACATGATATTTCCCATTGTGAGCATCAGATCAGATGCAGAAGTACAAGCAGATAAATAGCAGATCTCCTCTAACTTTATGCAGTCATGATAGTCCTTTTTCAGACATGTCTGTCATGTAACCTGTACATATGCTTGAATATTTTATATGACCTATATGTTGTATATTTAGGAAGATATCTTCATTCATATTTGCAGGTAAACAAAACAATTATTTTACAATAGTAGGAGATACATAAGTAATCTGTGGTTAAAGCACATACATTATTTTGATAGTAACAGAAAAATATTCTGTAAAGATATTTATGGAAAACATGATTTGATGTCTGGAATTTTAAAAAAATGACATAGTGGAGTAGGTGATGATATGTAAAAATCCAAATTGACTTTGGGTTGAAGACTGCTGAAGCTGACTGCTGACTACATAGGGATTCATGTCAAGAATATTCTGTTCAAAGAAAACTTTTATATACTGTTGAGTATGAAGATAATCAATGTAAAGTATAATTCATAATTATTTTTATCTTGTGTCATTAGCATTTTGTACTCTTCCCAATGACACTGACTCTATTCTTTCACAAGGAACATGGAGGTCTTTATCATTTTCTGATAATGCCTAATTTTTATAGGATGAAAGAGGATAATTTAGGGCATATTTCAGTCAAACTACTGTAACCATGATAGGGTTTGCATTCATTCTGTCTTTATTAGCATTTTTTCAAACATAGCATTCATTTTGTTTCTTCATAATTGTTTTCTATTTGCATATAAGAGTCTTCGTTAATTTTTTTTATTTCTGATTTCAAACTAATGTTCCAGAGAGCAAAAACAAATTTGAATCCCCTAATGAAAATTCATGTGAACAATTTGTCACAAGTAGAATATGCACAATGGTATTATAGTTCTCTGGGTTGGGGTCCTTCATAAAAACATTGAGTTTTCACCATTTACTTTATGTAAACTTGTATGTAAACTTTGTTTATCTTCCTGTCATTTGAATTACAGATTCTGTGTTGAATCAAAATATGGGCTAATTTGCCACATAACGTTAAATCCTTTCTTGAATGAAGGATGCCCAGATGTTAATACAGACTACATGATATTTCCCATTGTGAGCATCAGATCAGATGCAGAAGTACAAGCAGATAAATAGCAGATCTCCTCTAACTTTATGCAGTCATGATAGTCCTTTTTCAGACATGTCTGTCATGTAACCTGTACATATGCTTGAATATTTTATATGACCTATATGTTGTATATTTAGGAAGATATCTTCATTCATATTTGCAGGTAAACAAAACAATTATTTTACAATAGTAGGAGATACATAAGTAATCTGTGGTTAAAGCACATACATTATTTTGATAGTAACAGAAAAATATTCTGTAAAGATATTTATGGAAAACATGATTTGATGTCTGGAATTTTAAAAAAATGACATAGTGGAGTAGGTGATGATATGTAAAAATCCAAATTGACTTTGGGTTGAAGACTGCTGAAGCTGACTGCTGACTACATAGGGATTCATGTCAAGTTTCTTGACTTTTATATCTGTCTGAGACTTTCCATTAAGAAATAACAGGTTAGGGCCTTCCCTGATGGTCCAGTGCTTAAGACTTTGCCTTCTAATATACGGGATGGGAATTTGGTCAATGAGCTAAGAGTCCATATGCTTTTGAACCAGAAAAAAAAATATGAACAACAGAAGAAATGTTGTAACAAATTCAGTAAAGACTTTAAAAATGGCCTAAATTAAAAAAAAAAAAAAAAACAGGTTAAGTGCAAGAAAGGGGGGTGATGCTCTTAGTTAAGAAGTCTTTTCTTCAGTGAACAATTGTATAAAAGATCCTTGGATTTTTGTTACTAGCCTCTGGGTCCAACGTGCTATTCTCAGTGATAATGCAAAATACTCACAGCAGTTATAAGTCTCTTTGAATTCCAGTGTTGCTGTCTAGAATGGTCATTTTACTAAACTACAAGAGAGGAATCTGTGCAGTAGTGAAAGCTTATACTCCATGACAATGATACAATATCAAGCCATTCAATGAAGGATCAGTAGGAAGTTGGGAATAGACAAGCAAGCAAGTGCAGAGAGTAGATGAAGGTGTGTGAGAGAAAGACACAGAAAGGAAAAAGTATCAAAAATGTAAAAGTAAGGGGAAAAATAAAATGGAGCAAAATTCTGCTTTTCTATGCATATCAAGTAGTAACAACTAGCTCCATTTTGCCTGTTTTGAAGACTTGCAAATAAAGCTTAAGTTATATTGGAGACGGCACAGGGTAGTCTTGTGGGAAAAAAAAAAAAAAAAGAGCCTGTATTATTTGAGTTATATTTTGTAAGTTTTTTTCTTAAAATACAGGTTCTTTCTACTAAAGGTTTCAAGTGAAGTAAAATGTCCTCTGGTTTGGAGGAAATTTTAAAAAACTTGGCACTTAGAATACCAAAGAAATTCGTCCAAAGAATCAGAGTTTCATCTTATTTTTGTTGTCTCTCTCACTATCCTGCCAATTTCATGGTGGCCCCAGGGGGACACTGATTCCCTATTCACCCTCAGGCTCAAACTAGTTATTGCTTTATGGAAGGAGCAGATTGTAGAAAAGGGTCTTGTCTATTTTAGAATATATATGCTGTAGCGATTAAGCTGAAGGCTAATGTTCCAGGCTTTCCAAGACATCTGCTCACCTTATTAAAATTTTCTTTTTTCTTGCCATGTTAATAGCTGCCTCACTTCTGATCAGTACACACTGCAGGCCCAGCCTACTCAATTTATGTTTAGACATCATGGCTCCCATGGTAGTGTCCTGGCTGTCTGCCCAGAATGTGTTATTGGTGACCCTGTTGTTCTAGTTTTTAAACACCAAGTTAATTATGACTTGTTGGAGCCTCTAATGATATCTGATGACCTCTGAGACATCTTACACTCCCTTGCTAATCCCCTAACAAGTGGATCAGATTCTATATGAGAAAATGCCATCTAAAAAAGTGCCAAATCAGGTCTAAGCAAAGCTAAATGGTCCCTTCTGATGAGGTGACACTGCAAGCAATATCCTTGTGTTTAAATTCAGGTGTGTCTAGAATGGTCATTTTACTAAACTACAAGAGAGGAATCTGTGCAGTAGTGAAAGCTTATACTCCATGACAATGATACAATATCAAGCCATTCAATGAAGGATCAGTAGGAAGTTGGGAATAGACAAGCAAGCAAGTGCAGAGAGTAGATGAAGGTGTGTGAGAGAAAGACACAGAAAGGTAAAGTATCAAAAATGTAAAAGTAAGGGGAAAAATAAAATGGAGCAAAATTCTGCTTTTCTATGCATATCAAGTAGTAACAACTAGCTCCATTTTGCCTGTTTTGAAGACTTGCAAATAAAGCTTAAGTTATATTGGAGACGGCACAGGGTAGTCTTGTGGGAAAAAAAAAAAAAAAAGAGCCTGTATTATTTGAGTTATATTTTGTAAGTTTTTTTCTTAAAATACAGGTTCTTTCTACTAAAGGTTTCAAGTGAAGTAAAATGTCCTCTGGTTTGGAGGAAATTTTAAAAAACTTGGCACTTAGAATACCAAAGAAATTCGTCCAAAGAATCAGAGTTTCATCTTATTTTTGTTGTCTCTCTCACTATCCTGCCAATTTCATGGTGGCCCCAGGGGGACACTGATTCCCTATTCACCCTCAGGCTCAAACTAGTTATTGCTTTATGGAAGGAGCAGATTGTAGAAAAGGGTCTTGTCTATTTTAGAATATATATGCTGTAGCGATTAAGCTGAAGGCTAATGTTCCAGGCTTTCCAAGACATCTGCTCACCTTATTAAAATTTTCTTTTTTCTTGCCATGTTAATAGCTGCCTCACTTCTGATCAGTACACACTGCAGGCCCAGCCTACTCAATTTATGTTTAGACATCATGGCTCCCATGGTAGTGTCCTGGCTGTCTGCCCAGAATGTGTTATTGGTGACCCTGTTGTTCTAGTTTTTAAACACCAAGTTAATTATGACTTGTTGGAGCCTCTAATGATATCTGATGACCTCTGAGACATCTTACACTCCCTTGCTAATCCCCTAACAAGTGGATCAGATTCTATATGAGAAAATGCCATCTAAAAAAGTGCCAAATCAGGTCTAAGCAAAGCTAAATGGTCCCTTCTGATGAGGTGACACTGCAAGCAATATCCTTGTGTGGATGCCCATCTTTGGGACCTGGTTGTTTAGATGTTATTTAACAGAATGGTACATCCCCTTTCTCAGCTGCTATTAGCATACCGAATTAAATATGAACTGGAGTCTTAAGGCTGAACAAAGAGAATTTTTACAATACTGGCCAATTTTTCCTGAGGAGTCAGGAATTTTTACAGATATAGATAATATCCCAGTCCTGTTTTAGTTCATTTTAGTGGTTAATTACATTCAATTTGTACCTAGAGGAATTAGATATGAGAAATAATTTTAGAGAAATATGTAAAGCTTTTTCTAAGGTTTAAAATGTTCCAAGCATATATATTAAAATACATGTATTTGTCCTAAAAAATGTTTTCTAATAAGCATTTAATTTCTAAAAATTACAGAATCTAGTATAGTAGGAAGCTTAATAGATGTATTCATATTCACATGATGTTCACAAGTATATTATTGGAGACATTTATCAAAATATGCATCATCTCATTTAATATTGTTGTACAAACATGAAAAGTGTTTGTTACTGGTATCTAAATATTTCGTGCGGTATATTTTTTCTTGTTATAGAGTAAAATTGACTGTATTCAATAGGAATACATTTGTATTTATTCAAGGCATTCCTAGTTAATGGAGTACAACTATTTTGAACTGAAATCATAAAAAATAAAAAAGCTATTTTGGACCTCTCTATTTTATTAAAAAATGAGCAAATATACACATCCTAAAAAGAGATATACTGAGCTTCGCTTGTGGTTCAGTGGGTAAAGAGTCCGCCTTGCAGTGCTAGGGGCACAGGTTCATTCCCTGGCTCAGGAACACCCCATATGCTGTGGAGCAGCTGGACCAGTGTGTTCAATTATGAGCCAGCGCTCTGGAGCACATGTGCCCAAAGCAAGTGCTCTGCAGTGAGAGAGGCCACTGCGATGGGAGGCCCATGCATGCCAAAGAATAAACATGGATGAAAAATAAATGATGACTTAATAGGCAAAAAAAAAAAAAGGTTTAAGACAAAAAGATATACCTTTATTCATCATAATATGACATAATGTGAAAAATATTTATATTTACCTTATGTTCATGACACTGATAAATCTGGATGAAGAGTAAACATGCATTGATTATTTACTGTAATTTTATTATTATAACTTGGATACATAATCTGTAATATGATCTTATATTAATGAGGCATCTGCTGATATTTTGCTGTTCCAGAATATCTAAAAAAATAAAAACTGAGGTTCAGAAAATGTATGAAAGGTAAAATAATACTAGTAGGATGATTATATTATGATTCAACTAAAGGGAGTTAACAGGGTGATAGCAGTTGAGACAACAGTGAGAAAAGAAAAGTATATGGTTTAAAAGACCACAGATAATTGTGCTAATAAATGCTATCATGTACTTTTCATCAAGTAACATTTCAAGCATTTATTTGTCAGGACAGAATTCTCTAGAGAGAATTGGCATTTTCTGTTTTCAGGGAGTTCCTAAAGTAAGTGAATTGTAGCAGAACTGGTCCTTCAAAACAGACCCTCAGTTTGAGCCACTCACCTATCAATTGACAACAGCATCTCATTGCCGGGGGGAAGTAAGGGGCAGTGTCCTATGATTTACCATTGCATCATGGTCCTGTGACGATCACTTTTAAGGGACTGGGATGAGATACAGATCAAGGCGGAATGACTGAGTTATACTCAGGCATTCCTAGTTAATGGAGTACAACTATTTTGAACTGAAATCATAAAAATAAAAAGCTATTTTGGACCTCTCTATTTTATTAAAAATGAGCAAATATACACATCCTAAAAAGAGATATACTGAGCTTCGCTTGTGGTTCAGTGGGTAAAGAGTCCGCCTTGCAGTGCTAGGGGCACAGGTTCATTCCCTGGCTCAGGAACACCCCATATGCTGTGGAGCAGCTGGACCAGTGTGTTCAATTATGAGCCAGCGCTCTGGAGCACATGTGCCCAAAGCAAGTGCTCTGCAGTGAGAGAGGCCACTGCGATGGGAGGCCCATGCATGCCAAAGAATAAACATGGATGAAAAATAAATGATGACTTAATAGGCAAAAAAAAAAAAAGGTTTAAGACAAAAAGATATACCTTTATTCATCATAATATGACATAATGTGAAAAATATTTATATTTACCTTATGTTCATGACACTGATAAATCTGGATGAAGAGTAAACATGCATTGATTATTTACTGTAATTTTATTATTATAACTTGGATACATAATCTGTAATATGATCTTATATTAATGAGGCATCTGCTGATATTTTGCTGTTCCAGAATATCTAAAAAAATAAAAACTGAGGTTCAGAAAATGTATGAAAGGTAAAATAATACTAGTAGGATGATTATATTATGATTCAACTAAAGGGAGTTAACAGGGTGATAGCAGTTGAGACAACAGTGAGAAAAGAAAAGTATATGGTTTAAAAGACCACAGATAATTGTGCTAATAAATGCTATCATGTACTTTTCATCAAGTAACATTTCAAGCATTTATTTGTCAGGACAGAATTCTCTAGAGAGAATTGGCATTTTCTGTTTTCAGGGAGTTCCTAAAGTAAGTGAATTGTAGCAGAACTGGTCCTTCAAAACAGACCCTCAGTTTGAGCCACTCACCTATCAATTGACAACAGCATCTCATTGCCGGGGGGAAGTAAGGGGCAGTGTCCTATGATTTACCATTGCATCATGGTCCTGTGACGATCACTTTTAAGGGACTGGGATGAGATACAGATCAAGGCGGAATGACTGAGTTATACTCACATTCTAACCTTTAAACAGAATGAAGGCAAGAATAATAATGAAGATTTAGAATTTGTCTGAGTTCTGAGTTCTGAGTACTTTGCTGGTTGTACAGTGGTTAAGACTCCACACTTCAATGCAGAGCATGGAGGTCAATCTCTAGCTGGCAAGCTGTGATCCCACATGCTGCACAGTGTGACAAAAATGGGGTGCAGAAAATAAACTTGCTTGGTTTCTAAATCCAAAAAGGTTTTGTGAGTCAAATAACACTTAAGACATGCAGTGGAAAATGTGGCATCATTTTTTGAGGCCCTCAGCTTTGTAGTCACTGTCTAAATTGCTATATAACAGGCCTAAGATATAACTGTAAAAGTAAAAGAACAGTAAATAAAACAAAATAGAGAATTAATATATTTCCCGTGATAAAACTGGTACCTGAGAGAGAATGAATGAGATAATTTTATGCGTGTATGCAGACACTTGAGACACTGCTTCCCATAAATGCTTAGGGATGGTATGCATCTCCTTGTTGGAAGACAGCATCCTCTTCTGCCTAGGAGGTCTTAGAGAACCTCACCTGGAGCATTTCTCTCTCTCTTTTTTTTTTTTAACATATATTTATTTATTTATTTTGACGGGGGACAGGTTGGGGAGGGAGAGGATGAGTGAGCCACTTCTATTGGTCTTTCATTTATCTATTTTCATCCGTCTTTGTTCTTTGGCTCTTATGGGCCTCCCATCGCAGTGGCCTCTGTTGTCGCAGAGCACCGGCTCTGGGTGCGTGCGCTCCAGAGCTCCGGCTCAGTAATTGGACACATCGGTCCAGCTGCTCCGCGGCACGTGGGATCTTTCCAGGGCAGGGATCGAACCAGCGCCCTTTGCACTGCAAGGTGGTGTCCTTACCCACTGAACCACCAGGGAAACCCTGGAGCATTCCTCTTAAAGAGGATACTTGTCTTCCTTGTACTCCATGCCTACACTGACCATTGTCTCAAGATGAATAACTAGGTTTGGGTCTCAACAAGTCTCCAGCTGAAAATCATACTCCCTACTGTGGAATCAGGCAGCTTATTTATAGAAAATTATTACAGGACCTGGCATTATGTACCACCAAGAATAAGAGACTTATTTGTGAGAATGGATCTTAAAGTTGTTGGGCTAGAAGAAGGTGAAAAGTATGGCTGAAGAAAAGTTTATGGGTGTCCTTTCACTTTTCCATTTCATGCACTGTTGTGGTTCAGTCACTAAGTCATGTCCAACTCTTTGCAAGACCATGAACTACAGGACGCCAGGCTTCCCTGTCCTTCACCTTCTCGCAGAGTTTGTTCAAACTTATGTCCATCCGACCATCTCATCATCTTTGGCCCCTTCTCCTTCATTCCTCAATCTTTCGCATCATCAGGGTCTTTTCCAATGAGTCATCTCTTCACATCAGATGGCCAGTGTATGGGAGCTTCACTTACAGCATGCATACTTCCAATGAATAGTCACAGTTGATTTCCTTTAGGATTCATCTTTCTGTACAAAGGACTCTCAACAGTCTTATCCAGCCCCACAATTAGAAATCATCAATTCTTCAGTGTTCAACCTTATCTGTGGTCCAAATCTCACATCCATATATGACTACTGAAAAAACCATAGCCTTGAATATATGTACCTTTTTCAGCAAAGTGATGCCTCTGCTTTTTAATACACTCTAGTTTTGTCATAGTTTTTCTTCCAAGGAACAAGCATCTTTTCATTTGGGTGCTGCAGTCACCATCTGCAATAATTTTGGAGTTCAAGAATGTAAAACATGCCCCCACGTCCACATTTAGCCATCTATTTGCCATGAAGTGATGGGACTGGAGGGCATGATTTTTGGTTTTTGAATGTTGACATTGTAAGTCAGCTTTTTCACTCTTCTCTTTGACCTGCATCAAGAGCTCTTTAGTTACTCTTAACTGTCTGCCATTAGAGTGGTATTGTCTGCATATTTGGAGTTGTTGGTGTTTTGGCTGGATTCTTTACCACTGAGTTGCCCGAGAAGCTCTTCTCTTTCCTATTAGTCAACTTTTGACCTCTTATCAAGGATGCTTGGAATTGCTCTGAGTATCTTGCTAGGAAAGCTGCTTGAAGCTTTGAAACAACAATGACCTATATGAAATGAAATGAAAGCATATCAATTTCAGCCTTGCAGAATACTAGAAAAGGAAGTAAGAAGATGCAGGGAAGAGGCGTGAAATAATAGATTCTTCTTACATAAGACTGAGATCTCATTATCTAGCTATGTCCTTCAGTAAGTCCCAGAGAACAATGCTTATACAAAAGCAATAAAGAGTGCAGTGTATAGAGGGCATTGAAATCATTAAGGTCAGGCACAGCTGTACTCTGTAGCAGAGTTCGCTAAAAAAGGGGCTCTTTTTGCCCCTTCCCAAGACCATGAACTACAGGACGCCAGGCTTCCCTGTCCTTCACCTTCTCGCAGAGTTTGTTCAAACTTATGTCCATCCGACCATCTCATCATCTTTGGCCCCTTCTCCTTCATTCCTCAATCTTTCGCATCATCAGGGTCTTTTCCAATGAGTCATCTCTTCACATCAGATGGCCAGTGTATGGGAGCTTCACTTACAGCATGCATACTTCCAATGAATAGTCACAGTTGATTTCCTTTAGGATTCATCTTTCTGTACAAAGGACTCTCAACAGTCTTATCCAGCCCCACAATTAGAAATCATCAATTCTTCAGTGTTCAACCTTATCTGTGGTCCAAATCTCACATCCATATATGACTACTGAAAAAACCATAGCCTTGAATATATGTACCTTTTTCAGCAAAGTGATGCCTCTGCTTTTTAATACACTCTAGTTTTGTCATAGTTTTTCTTCCAAGGAACAAGCATCTTTTCATTTGGGTGCTGCAGTCACCATCTGCAATAATTTTGGAGTTCAAGAATGTAAAACATGCCCCCACGTCCACATTTAGCCATCTATTTGCCATGAAGTGATGGGACTGGAGGGCATGATTTTTGGTTTTTGAATGTTGACATTGTAAGTCAGCTTTTTCACTCTTCTCTTTGACCTGCATCAAGAGCTCTTTAGTTACTCTTAACTGTCTGCCATTAGAGTGGTATTGTCTGCATATTTGGAGTTGTTGGTGTTTTGGCTGGATTCTTTACCACTGAGTTGCCCGAGAAGCTCTTCTCTTTCCTATTAGTCAACTTTTGACCTCTTATCAAGGATGCTTGGAATTGCTCTGAGTATCTTGCTAGGAAAGCTGCTTGAAGCTTTGAAACAACAATGACCTATATGAAATGAAATGAAAGCATATCAATTTCAGCCTTGCAGAATACTAGAAAAGGAAGTAAGAAGATGCAGGGAAGAGGCGTGAAATAATAGATTCTTCTTACATAAGACTGAGATCTCATTATCTAGCTATGTCCTTCAGTAAGTCCCAGAGAACAATGCTTATACAAAAGCAATAAAGAGTGCAGTGTATAGAGGGCATTGAAATCATTAAGGTCAGGCACAGCTGTACTCTGTAGCAGAGTTGACAGTAGTATAAGTTGTGTGGAACTGTGCTTCTTCATTTCAATTTGGACAGAAGGATTCTAGAATGGTACAAGGCAGGTGACTGCATTTACCTGTAAGAAAAGAGTCAGCAGCATATTCTAATGGAAACAATCGCAGAATAACAATCAAGGTGCACTGTCCCACAGTGAGCTACCATATTTACTAATACATGGTAATATTTCTATGGGAAAGATGGTGATATGACAGAGTGTTGTTTGATGCTGGCAAACTGAAGAATCTCAAGATATGAAATTCTGTTAGTGCTTCCATAATGGAAAATCATGAACCCTTACCCAGTTTCCTGATTCAGACCTACACTAAGAAGTAGTATCACCCCTTTAAAAAAGGGTTAATATTCTTGGAAAATCTTAAGCAATAAATATTCCTCTAATTTATCCTGAAAAATATAGTGTGTTTTTTTAGGAAATTGCTATAGAGTAGGTAAAAAGAATACCTAAACTTCTTGAGGAAAACATAAAATATACTTTAAAAAATAATTTTATTATTTTTATTTTCTTATTTTTGGCTGTGCTGGGTCTTCATTGCTTTTCTGCACATACTTTCTCTAGTTGTGGCAAACAGGGGCTATTCTTTGCTGTTGTGCACAGGGTTCTCATTGTGGTTGCTACTCTTGTTGTGGAGCACAAACTCCAACTGTGTGGGCTTCAGTAGTTAAGGCCCTAGGCTCAGTAGTTATGGCTCATTGGCCTTAGAGAGCTGAGTTGCCCGAGAAGCTCTTCTCTTTCCTATTAGTCAACTTTTGACCTCTTATCAAGGATGCTTGGAATTGCTCTGAGTATCTTGCTAGGAAAGCTGCTTGAAGCTTTGAAACAACAATGACCTATATGAAATGAAATGAAAGCATATCAATTTCAGCCTTGCAGAATACTAGAAAAGGAAGTAAGAAGATGCAGGGAAGAGGCGTGAAATAATAGATTCTTCTTACATAAGACTGAGATCTCATTATCTAGCTATGTCCTTCAGTAAGTCCCAGAGAACAATGCTTATACAAAAGCAATAAAGAGTGCAGTGTATAGAGGGCATTGAAATCATTAAGGTCAGGCACAGCTGTACTCTGTAGCAGAGTTGACAGTAGTATAAGTTGTGTGGAACTGTGCTTCTTCATTTCAATTTGGACAGAAGGATTCTAGAATGGTACAAGGCAGGTGACTGCATTTACCTGTAAGAAAAGAGTCAGCAGCATATTCTAATGGAAACAATCGCAGAATAACAATCAAGGTGCACTGTCCCACAGTGAGCTACCATATTTACTAATACATGGTAATATTTCTATGGGAAAGATGGTGATATGACAGAGTGTTGTTTGATGCTGGCAAACTGAAGAATCTCAAGATATGAAATTCTGTTAGTGCTTCCATAATGGAAAATCATGAACCCTTACCCAGTTTCCTGATTCAGACCTACACTAAGAAGTAGTATCACCCCTTTAAAAAGGATTAATATTCTTGGAAAATCTTAAGCAATAAATATTCCTCTAATTTATCCTGAAAAATATAGTGTGTTTTTTTAGGAAATTGCTATAGAGTAGGTAAAAAGAATACCTAAACTTCTTGAGGAAAACATAAAATATACTTTAAAAAATAATTTTATTATTTTTATTTTCTTATTTTTGGCTGTGCTGGGTCTTCATTGCTTTTCTGCACATACTTTCTCTAGTTGTGGCAAACAGGGGCTATTCTTTGCTGTTGTGCACAGGGTTCTCATTGTGGTTGCTACTCTTGTTGTGGAGCACAAACTCCAACTGTGTGGGCTTCAGTAGTTAAGGCACATAGGCTCAGTAGTTATGGCTCATTGGCCTTAGAGAGCTGAACCCTCATAAGGATCCCTGATTTATGGCAGTTACAGAAAGAAGGCCAAGTGATGTGCCTGGCATTCTAGTCTCCAACCAGAAGAGTAAATGTGGAGTATTACTTGTCTTTGAAAGAAATTCAGAGATGAGTAATGTCCTCAAAGACAGTATGGTTGTCCCTATTGCATCCATACTGAATTCCTGGTCTCTGGTAGTTTCCTCATATATCTCACTCAAATTGGAGACTCTAAAAGTCCTTGAAATCATTGCTTATCATACGTCTCTTTTTTTTTCAGTGTCCTTGGCTGTGAATGTTGGCTGCCTTGACTTCTTCAGTAGTCCAATTCCTTCAAATGAATTTAAGGTGTGTTCTAGATCCTACCTGTGCTTCCCTTTGTGCTATGGACTAGCAGTTTTCTCAGCTAGTCATCTATGAGAGTTGGAAAATTTCCTCTCCCAGGTTTTTCATGGGTCACCATCATTTGTTGCCTAAATAATTTAAATACCTTGAATATTGTTGTTTTATATTTTGTCTGTTTTTCAGTTGTTTCAAGTGAACACATAAATATGGTCTTTGTTACCCCCACCCCCAACTCTTGACTAGAAGAGGAAGGAAGGGACAGAGTTGTTTCATTGTGAAGTATGAATGGCTGGGAAGGGTTTGGATGGTGAACTATAGCAGAATCTTTTAGTGTCCTGACAGCATGCTTACTGGCCATATCTTCAATCCATTCCTGTTATGTTAGAGTGCATACTAAAACACCTCACCTCAAGTTGTGCCCAGTCTCTTACTGTTGTAATACAAAAACATTTTTTGGAAGTCACTCAGTTCACAAATAAGATTCCTAGGAAATAAGAAGCTATTGTCTCCCAGAGAAGGCTATTTATTCTCAATGAATGGAGGATGTGAGTCAGTAGGAAATATATTCCAGTTTTTAATTTCTGAGAGAGACAAATCTGTAGTGTATTATACACTGGATGAGTTGTGGCAAACAGGGGCTATTCTTTGCTGTTGTGCACAGGGTTCTCATTGTGGTTGCTACTCTTGTTGTGGAGCACAAACTCCAACTGTGTGGGCTTCAGTAGTTAAGGCACATAGGCTCAGTAGTTATGGCTCATTGGCCTTAGAGAGCTGAACCCTCATAAGGATCCCTGATTTATGGCAGTTACAGAAAGAAGGCCAAGTGATGTGCCTGGCATTCTAGTCTCCAACCAGAAGAGTAAATGTGGAGTATTACTTGTCTTTGAAAGAAATTCAGAGATGAGTAATGTCCTCAAAGACAGTATGGTTGTCCCTATTGCATCCATACTGAATTCCCTGGTCTCTGGTAGTTTCCTCATATATCTCACTCAAATTGGAGACTCTAAAAGTCCTTGAAATCATTGCTTATCATACGTCTCTTTTTTTTTCAGTGTCCTTGGCTGTGAATGTTGGCTGCCTTGACTTCTTCAGTAGTCCAATTCCTTCAAATGAATTTAAGGTGTGTTCTAGATCCTACCTGTGCTTCCCTTTGTGCTATGGACTAGCAGTTTTCTCAGCTAGTCATCTATGAGAGTTGGAAAATTTCCTCTCCCAGGTTTTTCATGGGTCACCATCATTTGTTGCCTAAATAATTTAAATACCTTGAATATTGTTGTTTTATATTTTGTCTGTTTTTCAGTTGTTTCAAGTGAACACATAAATATGGTCTTTGTTACCCCCACCCCCAACTCTTGACTAGAAGAGGAAGGAAGGGACAGAGTTGTTTCATTGTGAAGTATGAATGGCTGGGAAGGGTTTGGATGGTGAACTATAGCAGAATCTTTTAGTGTCCTGACAGCATGCTTACTGGCCATATCTTCAATCCATTCCTGTTATGTTAGAGTGCATACTAAAACACCTCACCTCAAGTTGTGCCCAGTCTCTTACTGTTGTAATACAAAAACATTTTTTGGAAGTCACTCAGTTCACAAATAAGATTCCTAGGAAATAAGAAGCTATTGTCTCCCAGAGAAGGCTATTTATTCTCAATGAATGGAGGATGTGAGTCAGTAGGAAATATATTCCAGTTTTTAATTTCTGAGAGAGACAAATCTGTAGTGTATTATACACTGGATGAGTCACATTCTTCACAGTGGTATCTGACTCAATGACACATATACACATTTTCTGTCTCCTTCTCTGTCTTACTCTCCCAGAGTCTTTTTTTTTTTTTTTTTTGTCCACTTCTGTTGGTCTTTCATTTGTTTATTTTCATTCATCTTTGTTCTTTGGCCAGTGTGGGCCTCCCTTCTCAGTGGCCTCTCTGGCTGCAGAGCACCAGCTCTGGATGCATACACTCCAGAACTCCGGCTCGGTAGTTGGACACATCGGTCCAGCTGCTCTGCGGCACGTGGGGTCTTCCCAGGCCAGGAATCAAACCGGTGCCCCTTGCACTGCAAGGGGGTGTCCTTACCCACTGGACCACCAGGGAAGCCTTCTCCCAGAGTCTTCATTCCTATTTCCTTATAGCATCCCTAAAGTGAATTACCTATATCCAAATCTTTGTCTTAATCTTTTCATTTAGAGAACTCTGAATTATAATGGCATACAATTGTGTACTTATGTTACCAGCTTATCAGAAAAACCTGGGACTTCACTAGAAAAGGAGTGAATATCATTCCAAAGTGAATACTGTGGTATACAGAACTATACACACTCTCCTTCTGAGGAGAGAATGAGCATCTGTTTATCATAGGCAGGAAGCCACATCCCATGTCATAAATAGGAAATAGTTGCCTTATATAAGGTTGAAGAATAATGTAATAATTTTTTATTTAAAATTTTTAAATTGACTGAATTAGTGCGCATGGATCTTCAGTTGACAGATGAGTGGATTTTCTTTTTTTTCAGTTCAGTTCAGTTGCTCAGTCATGTCCAACTCTTTGTGACCCTGTGGACCTCAGCATGCCAGTCTCTCCTGTATTTCACCGTCTCCCAGAGGTTGCTCAAACTCATGTCCATTGATTCAGTGATGCCATTGAACCATCTTGTCCTCTGGCATCCCTTTCTCCTTCTATGTTCAAAAACATTTTGGATCTCAGTTCACAAATAAGATTCCTAGGAAATAAGAAGCTATTGTCTCCCAGAGAAGGCTATTTATTCTCAATGAATGGAGGATGTGAGTCAGTAGGAAATATATTCCAGTTTTTAATTTCTGAGAGAGACAAATCTGTAGTGTATTATACACTGGATGAGTCACATTCTTCACAGTGGTATCTGACTCAATGACACATATACACATTTTCTGTCTCCTTCTCTGTCTTACTCTCCCAGAGTCTTTTTTTTTTTTTTTTTTGTCCACTTCTGTTGGTCTTTCATTTGTTTATTTTCATTCATCTTTGTTCTTTGGCCAGTGTGGGCCTCCCTTCTCAGTGGCCTCTCTGGCTGCAGAGCACCAGCTCTGGATGCATACACTCCAGAACTCCGGCTCGGTAGTTGGACACATCGGTCCAGCTGCTCTGCGGCACGTGGGGTCTTCCCAGGCCAGGAATCAAACCGGTGCCCCTTGCACTGCAAGGGGGTGTCCTTACCCACTGGACCACCAGGGAAGCCTTCTCCCAGAGTCTTCATTCCTATTTCCTTATAGCATCCCTAAAGTGAATTACCTATATCCAAATCTTTGTCTTAATCTTTTCATTTAGAGAACTCTGAATTATAATGGCATACAATTGTGTACTTATGTTACCAGCTTATCAGAAAAACCTGGGACTTCACTAGAAAAGGAGTGAATATCATTCCAAAGTGAATACTGTGGTATACAGAACTATACACACTCTCCTTCTGAGGAGAGAATGAGCATCTGTTTATCATAGGCAGGAAGCCACATCCCATGTCATAAATAGGAAATAGTTGCCTTATATAAGGTTGAAGAATAATGTAATAATTTTTTATTTAAAATTTTTAAATTGACTGAATTAGTGCGCATGGATCTTCAGTTGACAGATGAGTGGATTTTCTTTTTTTTCAGTTCAGTTCAGTTGCTCAGTCATGTCCAACTCTTTGTGACCCTGTGGACCTCAGCATGCCAGTCTCTCCTGTATTTCACCGTCTCCCAGAGGTTGCTCAAACTCATGTCCATTGATTCAGTGATGCCATTGAACCATCTTGTCCTCTGGCATCCCTTTCTCCTTCTATGTTCTATTTTTCCCAGCATCAGAATCTTTTACAGTGAGTCATCTCTTCACATCAGGTGGCCAAAGTATTGGAGCTTCAGCATAAGTTCTTCAAATGAATATTCAGGGTAGATTTCCTTTAGGATTGATTGATTTGATGTCCTTGGAGTCCTGCCTGTGGTCAATTCATAGTCATATCCAGCCCTCCCTCAGAGTATCTTCTGACTTTCATGGGTCAAGCTGAGAGCTTTATGTTACAAAGTCCTTTCTTCATGTGGTTTTTGACAAAGTCAGTCAATGAGAGATCCTTAGACAAGGTCTAGAAATCAGAAGAGGGGGAAGTTACATATATCAAATTCACCACAACATTCTGTCCAGCTTATTAAGAGAATTCATAATGGTGCCTCAGATTGAGATAATTGGAACTTTGAGAATTTCTTGGGCTTTGTAATCATATCTGGCATATACATTGTGTAGACTAATTATATGTGTTAAGACTGGGTAAAGGATGTCCAAGTTCGTAGTAAAACATTATTTCTGAGTGTGTCTGTGAGGTTGTTTCTGGAAGAGATTAGCATTTAAATCTGTCGACTGAGTAACACAAGTTCCTTCACAGTAATGTGGGTAGCATCATGGTTTGGTTTCTGCTATACAACAACATGAATCACCTATAAGTATACATATATCCCCTCCTTTTTGAACCTCCTTCCCACCTGCATACTCCCCACCTTGTCCTATTCCTCTAGGTCATCATGAGCAGAGCTGAGCTGAGCTCCCTGTGTTATACAGAAGCTCCCCACTAGCTATTTGTTTGACACATGGTAATGTATATATGCTGGTGCTATTCTATTTGCCCCACCATCTTCTTCCCATTGCTGTGTTCACAGGTCGGTTCTCTATGTCTTCAGCTCTCTTCCTGCCCTGCAAATATGTTCATTTTTCTAGATTCCATATATATGTGTTAATGTATGATATTTGTTTTTATCTTTCCAACTTACGTCACTTCCGATGACAAACTCTAGGCTCCTCCACCTCACCACTGACTCAGTTACATTTCTATTTATGGATGAGACTTCCCAAGTATCTCTAGTGGTAAAGAGCCTACCTGCCAGTGCAGGATACATAGAGAGATGAGTTTGATTCCTGGGTTGAGAAGACTCCCTGGAGGAGGGCACGGTAACCCACTCCAGTTTTGCCTGAGAATTTACATTTTGAATTAAAAGGTTCTTCAAATGAATATTCAGGGTAGATTTCCTTTAGGATTGTTTTGATGTCCTTGGAGTCCTGCCTGTGGTCAATTCATAGTCATATCCAGCCCTCCCTCAGAGTATCTTCTGACTTTCATGGGTCAAGCTGAGAGCTTTATGTTACAAAGTCCTTTCTTCATGTGGTTTTTGACAAAGTCAGTCAATGAGAGATCCTTAGACAAGGTCTAGAAATCAGAAGAGGGGGAAGTTACATATATCAAATTCACCACAACATTCTGTCCAGCTTATTAAGAGAATTCATAATGGTGCCTCAGATTGAGATAATTGGAACTTTGAGAATTTCTTGGGCTTTGTAATCATATCTGGCATATACATTGTGTAGACTAATTATATGTGTTAAGACTGGGTAAAGGATGTCCAAGTTCGTAGTAAAACATTATTTCTGAGTGTGTCTGTGAGGTTGTTTCTGGAAGAGATTAGCATTTAAATCTGTCGACTGAGTAACACAAGTTCCTTCACAGTAATGTGGGTAGCATCATGGTTTGGTTTCTGCTATACAACAACATGAATCACCTATAAGTATACATATATCCCCTCCTTTTTGAACCTCCTTCCCACCTGCATACTCCCCACCTTGTCCTATTCCTCTAGGTCATCATGAGCAGAGCTGAGCTGAGCTCCCTGTGTTATACAGAAGCTCCCCACTAGCTATTTGTTTGACACATGGTAATGTATATATGCTGGTGCTATTCTATTTGCCCCACCATCTTCTTCCCATTGCTGTGTTCACAGGTCGGTTCTCTATGTCTTCAGCTCTCTTCCTGCCCTGCAAATATGTTCATTTTTCTAGATTCCATATATATGTGTTAATGTATGATATTTGTTTTTATCTTTCCAACTTACGTCACTTCCGTATGACAAACTCTAGGCTCCTCCACCTCACCACTGACTCAGTTACATTTCTATTTATGGATGAGACTTCCCAAGTATCTCTAGTGGTAAAGAGCCTACCTGCCAGTGCAGGATACATAGAGAGATGAGTTTGATTCCTGGGTTGAGAAGACTCCCTGGAGGAGGGCACGGTAACCCACTCCAGTATTCTTGCCTGAGAATTCCATGGACAGTGGTGCCTGGAAGGCTATGGTCCATAGGGTCACAAAGAGTTAGACATGACTGAAGTGAGTTAGCACACATGCATAATAATAAATATTGGAGAAGATGTGGAGAAAAGGGAATGCTTTGTGCTGTTGATGGGAATGTACACTGGTACAGTCATTGTGCAGAATAGTCAAGAAATTCCTTAAAAAAAAAAGGAATAAAACCACAATATGACCCTTCAGTCCCTGAGAAAACTATAAATCAAAAAGTCACATTTAACCTAGTGTTCATTGAGGCACTATTTACAATAAGCAGGACATGGAAACAAGCTAGATGTTCATTGACAGATGAACCGATAAAGAAGTTTTGGTTTCATTAGGGTATAAGCCTAAGAGTGGGATTGCTGGGTCATATGGTGCTTCTATTTTTAGTTTTTTAAGAAATCTCCAGACTGTCTTCCATAGAGGCTGTATCAATTTACATTCCCACCAGCAATGCAGGAGTGTTCCCTTTTCTCCGCAACCTCTCCAGCATTTATTGTCTGTCGATTTGTGGATGACGGCCATTCTGACGGGTGTGAGGTGATATCTCATTGTAGTTTTGATTTGCATTTCTCTAATTATAAGTGAAGTTGAGCATCGTTTCATGTGCTTTTGGGCCATCTGTATGTCATTGTTGGAGAGGTGTCTGTTTAGGTCCTTTTCCCATTTTTTGATTGGGTTGTTCGTTTCTCCAGTGCTGAGTTGTCTGAGTTGCTTGTAGATTTTGGAGATTAATTCTTTGTCTGTTGTTTCATTTGCTATGATTTTCTCCCATTGCTGTGTTCACAGGTCGGTTCTCTATGTCTTCAGCTCTCTTCCTGCCCTGCAAATATGTTCATTTTTCTAGATTCCATATATATGTGTTAATGTATGATATTTGTTTTTATCTTTCCAACTTACGTCACTTCCGTATGACAAACTCTAGGCTCCTCCACCTCACCACTGACTCAGTTACATTTCTATTTATGGATGAGACTTCCCAAGTATCTCTAGTGGTAAAGAGCCTACCTGCCAGTGCAGGATACATAGAGAGATGAGTTTGATTCCTGGGTTGAGAAGACTCCCTGGAGGAGGGCACGGTAACCCACTCCAGTATTCTTGCCTGAGAATTCCATGGACAGTGGTGCCTGGAAGGCTATGGTCCATAGGGTCACAAAGAGTTAGACATGACTGAAGTGAGTTAGCACACATGCATAATAATAAATATTGGAGAAGATGTGGAGAAAAGGGAATGCTTTGTGCTGTTGATGGGAATGTACACTGGTACAGTCATTGTGCAGAATAGTCAAGAAATTCCTTAAAAAAAAAAGGAATAAAACCACAATATGACCCTTCAGTCCCTGAGAAAACTATAAATCAAAAAGTCACATTTAACCTAGTGTTCATTGAGGCACTATTTACAATAAGCAGGACATGGAAACAAGCTAGATGTTCATTGACAGATGAACCGATAAAGAAGTTTTGGTTTCATTAGGGTATAAGCCTAAGAGTGGGATTGCTGGGTCATATGGTGCTTCTATTTTTAGTTTTTTAAGAAATCTCCAGACTGTCTTCCATAGAGGCTGTATCAATTTACATTCCCACCAGCAATGCAGGAGTGTTCCCTTTTCTCCGCAACCTCTCCAGCATTTATTGTCTGTCGATTTGTGGATGACGGCCATTCTGACGGGTGTGAGGTGATATCTCATTGTAGTTTTGATTTGCATTTCTCTAATTATAAGTGAAGTTGAGCATCGTTTCATGTGCTTTTGGGCCATCTGTATGTCATTGTTGGAGAGGTGTCTGTTTAGGTCCTTTTCCCATTTTTTGATTGGGTTGTTCGTTTCTCCAGTGCTGAGTTGTCTGAGTTGCTTGTAGATTTTGGAGATTAATTCTTTGTCTGTTGTTTCATTTGCTATGATTTTCTCCCACTCTATGGGCTGTCTGTTCAGCTTTTTTGTAATTTCTTTAGCTGTACAAAAGCTTTTAAGTTTCATGAGGTCCCACATGTTCATTTGTCCTTTTAGTTCCGCTATTCTAGTAGGTGAGTCAGAGAAGATCTTGCTTTGATTGATGTCCTTGAGGGTTTTGCCTATATTCTCCTCTAAGAGTTTGATGGTTTCTGGCCTTACATTTAAGTCTTTAATCCATTTTGAGTTGATTTTTGTGCATGGTGTCAGGGTATGTTCCAACTTCATTTTTTTGCATGTAGCTGTCCAATTTTCCCAGCACCATTTGTTGAAGAGGCTATCTTTGTCCCATTTTATATGTTCACCTCCTTTGTCAAAAATAAGGTACCCATAGGTGCGTGGGTTGATCTCTGGGTTCTCAATCTTGTTCCATTGGTTGATATTTCTGTTTTTGTGCCAGTATCATACTGTCTTGAGGACTGTTGCTTTGTAGTAGAGTCTGAAGTTGGGGAGGCTGATCCCCCCAGCTCCATTCTTCTTCCTGAGGATTGCTTTGGCTATTCGAGGTCTTTTGTGTTTCCATATGAACTGTGTTATTCTTTGGTCTAGTTCTGTGAAGAATGTTATTGGAAGTTTGATAGGGATCGCATTGAATCTATAGATGACATTTGGTAGTATGGTCATTTTCACAATATTGATTCTTCCAACCCAGGAACATGGAACATCTCTCCATCTGTTTAAGTCTTCTTTAATGTCTCTCAGGAGTGTCTTGTAATTTTCTGTGTATAGTTTTTTTGTTTCTTTGGGTAGGTTTATTCCTAGATATTTGATTCTTTTGGTTGCAATGGTGAAGGGGATTGCCTCTTTGATTTCGTTTTCTGATATCTCATTGTAGTTTTGATTTGCATTTCTCTAATTATAAGTGAAGTTGAGCATCGTTTCATGTGCTTTTGGGCCATCTGTATGTCATTGTTGGAGAGGTGTCTGTTTAGGTCCTTTTCCCATTTTTTGATTGGGTTGTTCGTTTCTCCAGTGCTGAGTTGTCTGAGTTGCTTGTAGATTTTGGAGATTAATTCTTTGTCTGTTGTTTCATTTGCTATGATTTTCTCCCACTCTATGGGCTGTCTGTTCAGCTTTTTTGTAATTTCTTTAGCTGTACAAAAGCTTTTAAGTTTCATGAGGTCCCACATGTTCATTTGTCCTTTTAGTTCCGCTATTCTAGTAGGTGAGTCAGAGAAGATCTTGCTTTGATTGATGTCCTTGAGGGTTTTGCCTATATTCTCCTCTAAGAGTTTGATGGTTTCTGGCCTTACATTTAAGTCTTTAATCCATTTTGAGTTGATTTTTGTGCATGGTGTCAGGGTATGTTCCAACTTCATTTTTTTGCATGTAGCTGTCCAATTTTCCCAGCACCATTTGTTGAAGAGGCTATCTTTGTCCCATTTTATATGTTCACCTCCTTTGTCAAAAATAAGGTACCCATAGGTGCGTGGGTTGATCTCTGGGTTCTCAATCTTGTTCCATTGGTTGATATTTCTGTTTTTGTGCCAGTATCATACTGTCTTGAGGACTGTTGCTTTGTAGTAGAGTCTGAAGTTGGGGAGGCTGATCCCTCCAGCTCCATTCTTCTTCCTCAGGAATGCTTTGGCTATTCGAGGTCTTTTGTGTTTCCATATGAACTGTGTTATTCTTTGGTCTAGTTCTGTGAAGAATGTTATTGGAAGTTTGATAGGGATCGCATTGAATCTATAGATGACATTTGGTAGTATGGTCATTTTCACAATATTGATTCTTCCAACCCAGGAACATGGAACATCTCTCCATCTGTTTAAGTCTTCTTTAATGTCTCTCAGGAGTGTCTTGTAATTTTCTGTGTATAGTTTTTTTGTTTCTTTGGGTAGGTTTATTCCTAGATATTTGATTCTTTTGGTTGCAATGGTGAAGGGGATTGCCTCTTTGATTTCGTTTTCTGATTTTTCATTGTTTGTGCATAGGAATGCCAGTGATTTCTGTATATTGATTTTGTATCCTGCGACTTTGCTGAATTCGCTGATTAACTCTAGTAGTTTTGTAATAGTGTCTTTGGGATTTTCTATGTACAATATCATGTCATCTGCAAATAGAGAGAGCTTGACTTCTTCTTTTCCAATCTGGATTCCTTTGATTTCTTTCTTTTCTCTTACTGCTGTTGCTAGAACTTCCAAGACTATGTTGAATGAGAGTGGTGAAAGTGGACACCCTTGTCTTGTTCCTGATCTTAGAGGAAATGCGGGGGAGATGTACATATGACTAATCTGGGAACATACATATCTGTAAACAACAAAACTCTGTAAAAGCTAAAAGCAAAATAAAGGTTTAAAAAAAAAAATGTAAAAAAAAAAAAAAAAGAAGTTTTGGTCCTAATAGACAATGGAATATTACTCAGTCAAACTTTTCATTTAAAACCATTTGTTCAAATACTTCCAAAGTTTGAAAAGATGAAATCAATCTTCTAAATATATTTAGTTTTGTATCTATACACTTATAATTTGAAAACTCAAAAGCAAAATTTTCTTTTAATGTATTTTTATTCACTATTACATCTCACACATTCAAGTAGTTTATTCTGGAAGAACCATCTTTTCTTTATGGCTCCTTCTAGATCTGTGAAAGTCTTTAAGTTGCTTTCCTTCAAGATAAGATATTTGTCTGGTTGTAGCATTTTGGGGTTTACAACATGTGATTGTTTTTCTTTTCTTCAGTTTTCTGTAGAAGTTCCATTGTGTACTAACATTTATGAAAGAGTTTGAAAAGAAAGAAATAATTTATGCCAGCCTGATTTATTTCCTTTTTTGGTACCTAATTTTTCTGTCTGAATATTTGTATGAGGTCTCTGTTTGTAACAGATAAAAATTGTAGTTTGTTTTAAATGCGATTTTGTTACTGGCATAAAATTAAATCTATTTTTCACTGTTTCCAAAAGTGAATTTAATTCATTCTCTATAATTTTTATGTATCTTGGGATGTTGAATATTCCTTTACTACTCAACCAGTTTTATTGCATTAAAAATGTTCTTAATAGTATTTGTTATGGTTTTATAATGTTTTGATAGCTTTTGAAATATTATATTAATATTGTAATGAGCTGACACATATAACTTATATATTGAAATATATTTACTGTACATTTCACTTGAAATATCTTCCACAAGCAATGCTTTTTTGTTGTTTGTTTGTTTGTTTTTTTTTTGTTGTTGTTGTTTATTTATTTATTTCTTGGGCGGCAGTCGGGTTGGGGAGGGAGGGGAGTGGGCGGGCCACTTCTATTGGTCTTTCATTTCTCTATTTTCATCTGTCTTTGTTCTTTGGCTCGTATGGGCCTCCCATCGCGGTGGCGTCTGTCGTTGTAGAGCACCGGCTCTGGGCGCATGCACTCCAGAGCTCCGGCTGGGTAATTGGACACATCCGTCCAGCCGCTCCGCGGCACATGGGATCTTCCCAGGCCAAGGACCGAACCAGCGCCCCTTGCACTGCAAAGCGGTGTCCTTACCCACTGAACCACCAGGGGAAGCCCTCAAACAATGCCTTTTATGGAGAAAAGACCAGATGTATGCTCAATATCCTCAATAATTTTGTGTCTTACTTGGTTTAAAATCTCAAGTCTTTAATAAGAAATGAAATATTCCCTGCCACATAAGTAAACTAGTTTGTTATAATCATCAGGGATTGCACATCCCCAAAGTGATCTTGTGAATCCTATGGGCTTTCAGGAAGGAGAAGAATACCTGTGAATTAGCAGCCATCAGGAGAGCAGCCACTCCTGATGATGAGCCTCAAGGGAACTCAGGGTGTGAAAAAACACAGGATACTGGCCAGGTAGAGCTGTGATGCATGTCAGAGGAATGATTTCATTGAGGCCAGACTCTTGCATCTTAACATGCATAGAAAAGCACTGAATCCATTAATTTGATATATCTGGGTTCCTTTAATTAACCATACTTTTTGATGTTCAGACTACCTGTCCTTTGTTGCAAAACTTCTATGTAGCCTGGCTCTTCCCCTTGCCTCCTTGAAGCAGCTCTCTCCTAAGCTTAAAGTCCTAAAAATTCCCACTGAGTAATATTTAACTCTCAACTTCTAGTCTGTGACTATGTGTTTTAAGTTGACGTTACCTGGCCTCAATACCTTCATGATCTGACTCTCTCCTAACTCCAAATTCAACAACACCTTGAACTCCTTTCCTCACTATGCACCCTTCACTCCACCTTCTCGTAAGTCCATATCAGCTCAAAGTCTTGGTAATCTACTCTTTCTTTTCATGGAACACTTCACTTTTTGGTATCTGTGATTTATGTCTGTACACAGTTCAATTTTCTACATAAAATTCACTTTAAGAGGGATCTTTTCACTATCCTGTCTCAATTGAAATTCCTTCTTCCTGATCCATCCTGTCACTTTCTAGTTCCTTACCTTATTTTTATTTGGAGCACTTTGACAACCTGACGTATTATATGTCTTTAACTTTGTTAGTTATCTAACCCACAAAAATATATTAGGTGTCAAAGTACTAGTATTTTGAATATCTAGTGTTTCTCCTAAGCTTAGATGGGTGCTTCACATATAAGACACTTTTAACATATGCAAAATGATGGAATGAAATATATTGTATTTTAGTTCATATTCCTTATAAACATAAGCAATTACTTTGTTCAGATCAGTATGCTAAGACAAATTTAACATCAGTTAATTTAATAATTTTGTGTCTTACTTGGTTAAAAATCTCAAGTCTTTAATAAGAAATGAAATATTCCCTGCCACATAAGTAAACTAGTTTGTTATAATCATCAGGGATTGCACATCCCCAAAGTGATCTTGTGAATCCTATGGGCTTTCAGGAAGGAGAAGAATACCTGTGAATTAGCAGCCATCAGGAGAGCAGCCACTCCTGATGATGAGCCTCAAGGGAACTCAGGGTGTGAAAAAACACAGGATACTGGCCAGGTAGAGCTGTGATGCATGTCAGAGGAATGATTTCATTGAGGCCAGACTCTTGCATCTTAACATGCATAGAAAAGCACTGAATCCATTAATTTGATATATCTGGGTTCCTTTAATTAACCATACTTTTTGATGTTCAGACTACCTGTCCTTTGTTGCAAAACTTCTATGTAGCCTGGCTCTTCCCCTTGCCTCCTTGAAGCAGCTCTCTCCTAAGCTTAAAGTCCTAAAAATTCCCACTGAGTAATATTTAACTCTCAACTTCTAGTCTGTGACTATGTGTTTTAAGTTGACGTTACCTGGCCTCAATACCTTCATGATCTGACTCTCTCCTAACTCCAAATTCAACAACACCTTGAACTCCTTTCCTCACTATGCACCCTTCACTCCACCTTCTCGTAAGTCCATATCAGCTCAAAGTCTTGGTAATCTACTCTTTCTTTTCATGGAACACTTCACTTTTTGGTATCTGTGATTTATGTCTGTACACAGTTCAATTTTCTACATAAAATTCACTTTAAGAGGGATCTTTTCACTATCCTGTCTCAATTGAAATTCCTTCTTCCTGATCCATCCTGTCACTTTCTAGTTCCTTACCTTATTTTTATTTGGAGCACTTTGACAACCTGACGTATTATATGTCTTTAACTTTGTTAGTTATCTAACCCACAAAAATATATTAGGTGTCAAAGTACTAGTATTTTGAATATCTAGTGTTTCTCCTAAGCTTAGATGGGTGCTTCACATATAAGACACTTTTAACATATGCAAAATGATGGAATGAAATATATTGTATTTTAGTTCATATTCCTTATAAACATAAGCAATTACTTTGTTCAGATCAGTATGCTAAGACAAATTTAACATCAGTTAATTTAATAAAAGCATGTTTTAAGATGTTATTGAAAATGTATTCTCTGGCCAACAGTTCTTTTGCTCTGGGATAATAAATATGTTATGATTTCCTAGAGCCTCATTGAACTACTAAAGTGAAATCACGGTTACAAGAAAATAACAGAAAATCATTTAAAATTAAACATTGTGTAGTACATAAATCAAGAGAACCATAACAAATTCCCTATCCTCTATGCAACAATATAGCAAAGAGGTACTTTCTAAATCAAAGCTTTTACTATGTAAGTGGTACAATAAATCAAGCCATTAAACAACACAACATTAAGTTTTTGAATCATTGTTGAGGAAAATGTCACTTCACTTAAAAACCTCCTTTGTAAACAGAACAGGCATCATAAGGGTAACTTTTACCAACATCAAATAAAGACTTTCAGGAGTACTGAGTGGGTTTATAAACAGTGTGCCTCCAAAGGAAGATTCCACTTTATAAAAATGACAACATTCAGAAAAGTAGCACTATTCTGTAGCAATAGTCATTTTTTAAAAAATTAGAACTTAGATGATGAGCTATTTAAAGTAGAAAGAGTTTTAATGTGACATTTTTATCAAGAGAAACACACCAAAACGTCATAATAAACAAAATAGGAAATGGAAAATCAAATCTTTTTCTTTTAATTGTGAGATGAGCGTTGATGCATCATTAATCTTTTTTAAACTGTCTTTTGACAAGAAATTACATTGTCAAATGCACTGGTTACATTACTTGGTGTTGCACTGATGCACTATTAAAACATCACATGGCTAATTCTCTTCACTCCAGCAACTTTGACTGCTTTCTTAATTTCCTACTGTGGCTTAAACTATTATCTAATTTTTTTGGAAAGTTATTTTAACCCACAAAAATATATTAGGTGTCAAAGTACTAGTATTTTGAATATCTAGTGTTTCTCCTAAGCTTAGATGGGTGCTTCACATATAAGACACTTTTAACATATGCAAAATGATGGAATGAAATATATTGTATTTTAGTTCATATTCCTTATAAACATAAGCAATTACTTTGTTCAGATCAGTATGCTAAGACAAATTTAACATCAGTTAATTTAATAAAAGCATGTTTTAAGATGTTATTGAAAATGTATTCTCTGGCCAACAGTTCTTTTGCTCTGGGATAATAAATATGTTATGATTTCCTAGAGCCTCATTGAACTACTAAAGTGAAATCACGGTTACAAGAAAATAACAGAAAATCATTTAAAATTAAACATTGTGTAGTACATAAATCAAGAGAACCATAACAAATTCCCTATCCTCTATGCAACAATATAGCAAAGAGGTACTTTCTAAATCAAAGCTTTT
Source organism: Tragulus kanchil (assembly GCA_022376925.1). Lineage (NCBI taxonomy): Eukaryota > Metazoa > Chordata > Mammalia > Artiodactyla > Tragulidae > Tragulus > Tragulus kanchil. The sequence continues at coordinate 220,502,274 of JAIOJX010000028.1, read as the reverse complement.
ACTATGTAAGTGGTACAATAAATCAAGCCATTAAACAACACAACATTAAGTTTTTGAATCATTGTTGAGGAAAATGTCACTTCACTTAAAAACCTCCTTTGTAAACAGAACAGGCATCATAAGGGTAACTTTTACCAACATCAAATAAAGACTTTCAGGAGTACTGAGTGGGTTTATAAACAGTGTGCCTCCAAAGGAAGATTCCACTTTATAAAAATGACAACATTCAGAAAAGTAGCACTATTCTGTAGCAATAGTCATTTTTTAAAAAATTAGAACTTAGATGATGAGCTATTTAAAGTAGAAAGAGTTTTAATGTGACATTTTTATCAAGAGAAACACACCAAAACGTCATAATAAACAAAATAGGAAATGGAAAATCAAATCTTTTTCTTTTAATTGTGAGATGAGCGTTGATGCATCATTAATCTTTTTTAAACTGTCTTTTGACAAGAAATTACATTGTCAAATGCACTGGTTACATTACTTGGTGTTGCACTGATGCACTATTAAAACATCACATGGTTAATTCTCTCTTCACTCCAGCAACTTTGACTGCTGCTTCTTAATTTCCTACTGTGGCTTAAACTATTATCTTTATGAAAATGTTATAACATAAAAGGAATATTTTCACATAGAGATGACAAACTGCTCCAATATATCACAGTACTACTACTCTATTCTAGAGAATAGTAGTTAAAGCAATAAAACAGTGTTGTTTTTGCTAAACAACTTCACTTCTCTTTAGAAGAGAAGAACATCAGTGACATTAACTGTCCAGATGAAAAAACATGTTAAGTAAATATTTCCAAAGAATAGTTTTGATTTAAAAGAAAAAGGCCAGTCATTTAAAGACTGTAATATGAATTCAAAATGCAGCCTTACAATTGTCAATATTAATGCATAAATTTATTATTTCGATAATGCAGTTCAAATATACAAGGTGGTATTTGTACATGCTTATCTTTCAACTTACGAAACATGCTTCAAATAGCTCTTCATAATTATAAAATCATATACATTTCAATATAGTAGTTATTTTGTGAACATCTACTCTATTTTTGTTTCAAATGTCATTTACCAAAGTGAAAATAAAAGTTGTTATTTGTTATACTATCACTTTTGCCGTATATATCTGTGTGATTTTCTCAGCAGGTAACATTTAGAGGCATAACCTGGTAAACTAAAATACATGCTCAAATGTGTATTGAATCTTTCTTATTCAACTTGATTTCTTGTATTTATTTTGCCCTGTGTTAGTATAAAATATAGGAACGTAATATTTTGTATAATTTTATCTAATAGTTTACCTTTGTATAAATTATTTCATTCAACAAGATTTTGAGTATACTAAGGGCAAGAATAGAGGCCAAAAACAAAGCAAACTTATAAATAGAAATAAATCATTAGCATGAGGGAAATATAGATATTAAAAGTTAAGGTTTAAAGAAAAACATATGTAACAAAATTTTCAAATCTTTTCTTTTAATTGTGAGATGAGCGTTGATGCATCATTAATCTTTTTTAAACTGTCTTTTGACAAGAAATTACATTGTCAAATGCACTGGTTACATTACTTGGTGTTGCACTGATGCACTATTAAAACATCACATGGTTAATTCTCTCTTCACTCCAGCAACTTTGACTGCTGCTTCTTAATTTCCTACTGTGGCTTAAACTATTATCTTTATGAAAATGTTATAACATAAAAGGAATATTTTCACATAGAGATGACAAACTGCTCCAATATATCACAGTACTACTACTCTATTCTAGAGAATAGTAGTTAAAGCAATAAAACAGTGTTGTTTTTGCTAAACAACTTCACTTCTCTTTAGAAGAGAAGAACATCAGTGACATTAACTGTCCAGATGAAAAAACATGTTAAGTAAATATTTCCAAAGAATAGTTTTGATTTAAAAGAAAAAGGCCAGTCATTTAAAGACTGTAATATGAATTCAAAATGCAGCCTTACAATTGTCAATATTAATGCATAAATTTATTATTTCGATAATGCAGTTCAAATATACAAGGTGGTATTTGTACATGCTTATCTTTCAACTTACGAAACATGCTTCAAATAGCTCTTCATAATTATAAAATCATATACATTTCAATATAGTAGTTATTTTGTGAACATCTACTCTATTTTTGTTTCAAATGTCATTTACCAAAGTGAAAATAAAAGTTGTTATTTGTTATACTATCACTTTTGCCGTATATATCTGTGTGATTTTCTCAGCAGGTAACATTTAGAGGCATAACCTGGTAAACTAAAATACATGCTCAAATGTGTATTGAATCTTTCTTATTCAACTTGATTTCTTGTATTTATTTTGCCCTGTGTTAGTATAAAATATAGGAACGTAATATTTTGTATAATTTTATCTAATAGTTTACCTTTGTATAAATTATTTCATTCAACAAGATTTTGAGTATACTAAGGGCAAGAATAGAGGCCAAAAACAAAGCAAACTTATAAATAGAAATAAATCATTAGCATGAGGGAAAATATAGATATTAAAAGTTAAGGTTTAAAGAAAAACATATTTATAAGAAAATTACATAGTTGGTTAATCTAGCCCTATCTGACTTTTAGCTTACTGATAGCCAAAGTGAAGAGGAGATATGATCATTTCTTTGTGTTAGTCGCTCACGGGTGTCCAAGTCTTTGTGACCCCATGGACTGTACCCTGCCAGATTCCTCTGATCATGGAATTCTCCAGGCAAGAATACTGGAGTAGCCCTTCCTTTATTTAGGGGATCTTCCTGACTGAAGGAAGGTTCTCCCTGACCTGGGAAACCCAGGTTTCCCACATTGCATGGAAATTCTTTACCATGTGAGTCACCAGGGAGGCCTGATCATTTCATTGGTTTTCATGAAAAGAGAGGAAGACAGATATTTTAAGAAAAGCAAATAAGAAACATATTATAAAGATCTCAAATACTATTTCTACACCATATCTCATATGTTGGCAATGAGAAGAATATAGAGCACTGTCATCAAAACTATTGCTGTGACATAATCAAATGTGAACTTAATTTGAATTTAATATTATTTTTAATTATGCAAACATCATTGCAGTGTTATTTTTGGAGAGAAAATCATAATACTGTTTTAGTAGATTGCTTTTTTATATGAAAAATACAATACGTATTAGATAAAGGAATAGATGCTTTATTGCAAAAAGATTCTCTATTAACATTATATCTATACTTACCTTTACACTGCTTAAGAAGCTGGATAGGAAATAGATTTTAAGAAGCCTACTTAGAACTGTGAGGCCTAAGAAACGTGCTAGGTGTATTTGGCTGAAAATAATCCTTCAGATAAAATGAGGATTCCTTTTTCTCATAAGGAAAATATGGATCTGGTAGAGTACATATTTTATCTAATAGAATCTTTCTTATTCAACTTGATTTCTTGTATTTATTTTGCCCTGTGTTAGTATAAAATATAGGAACGTAATATTTTGTATAATTTTATCTAATAGTTTACCTTTGTATAAATTATTTCATTCAACAAGATTTTGAGTATACTAAGGGCAAGAATAGAGGCCAAAAACAAAGCAAACTTATAAATAGAAATAAATCATTAGCATGAGGGAAAATATAGATATTAAAAGTTAAGGTTTAAAGAAAAACATATTTATAAGAAAATTACATAGTTGGTTAATCTAGCCCTATCTGACTTTTAGCTTACTGATAGCCAAAGTGAAGAGGAGATATGATCATTTCTTTGTGTTAGTCGCTCACGGGTGTCCAAGTCTTTGTGACCCCATGGACTGTACCCTGCCAGATTCCTCTGATCATGGAATTCTCCAGGCAAGAATACTGGAGTAGCCCTTCCTTTATTTAGGGGATCTTCCTGACTGAAGGAAGGTTCTCCCTGACCTGGGAAACCCAGGTTTCCCACATTGCATGGAAATTCTTTACCATGTGAGTCACCAGGGAGGCCTGATCATTTCATTGGTTTTCATGAAAAGAGAGGAAGACAGATATTTTAAGAAAAGCAAATAAGAAACATATTATAAAGATCTCAAATACTATTTCTACACCATATCTCATATGTTGGCAATGAGAAGAATATAGAGCACTGTCATCAAAACTATTGCTGTGACATAATCAAATGTGAACTTAATTTGAATTTAATATTATTTTTAATTATGCAAACATCATTGCAGTGTTTTTTTTGGAGAGAAAATCATAATACTGTTTTAGTAGATTGCTTTTTTATATGAAAAATACAATACGTATTAGATAAAGGAATAGATGCTTTATTGCAAAAAGATTCTCTATTAACATTATATCTATACTTACCTTTACACTGCTTAAGAAGCTGGATAGGAAATAGATTTTAAGAAGCCTACTTAGAACTGTGAGGCCTAAGAAACGTGCTAGGTGTATTTGGCTGAAAATAATCCTTCAGATAAAATGAGGATTCTTTTTTCTCATAAGGAAAATATGGATCTGGTAGAGTACATGAATGATAAATTAAATATCTAAAGTTATGAACTATACAACATGTTCAAGATAACTCTAGCTTAATTGATTTCAAAATTCATATCCTAGCCAGTTGCTTACATGGCATAAAGGTGAACAAGATCAGTAATTCATCCACTGAAATTTAATTTTATGCAACATTGTTTCTTAATGATTCCTAGAAATGACTGCAAATACATCTAAAAAGTTAAGTGTAAAATTTGACCTGCTATGTACAGTCATTAACAAATACTGACTTTATATGGAAAGCTATGTAAAAGGGGAAGTCCGTTTTGCACATTTTATAATGAGAATCTCTCATATAGTTTTATAGCCAACACCTGTTTTAACTCATGGTTAATTGTATTGTCTCTTGGTTAAAACCTAGTAAAATACACAGAATTTACATGTTCTGATTATCTATAATGGACAGGCATAGTTTCTGAGAGCAGTGTGCTGATAATTACTCTCTGTGGAGAGAGTTGGTAAACTATGATTTGTAGATGTGACAGTTTAACAGTGTAAATACTACTACCATAGCCAATTTCAAGCTATCAACCTGATGTCGTTGAAAGTGGAGCTGGAAAGAGATACTCAGTAGCACCCTTTTATATAATAATTTCACCATACAAGTTTCAATACAGACTTTATCAGATTAGGTTTATTAATATTTAAATAACTTCAAGAATTAGATAAGAGAAATAATATGATAACCAGTCAATTCTAAAGGAAATCAGTCCTGGGAGGTAAGTAGGTCATGAGAGTGTTACTTTTAGAGACCCAGAGATCGCCCTGTCCTTGTGACACAGTGAGAGGATGGCCATTTATGAACGAGGAAGCAGACACTGAAGCTGTCTGCACCCTTGTCTTGCACTTCTAACCTCCAGAATGGTGAGAAAGAAATTTCTGTTTTTTATAGGTGCCCCAGGCCATGGAATTTTGGTTTATGCCTCCTGAACAGAGACACTCTCAGACTCTATTATAACAATAGGCAGAGAACGACAAAGATATAGAGAAAGGAACAAAGTGAAAGACCAGGTAAAATGAGGATTCTTTTTTCTCATAAGGAAAATATGGATCTGGTAGAGTACATGAATGATAAATTAAATATCTAAAGTTATGAACTATACAACATGTTCAAGATAACTCTAGCTTAATTGATTTCAAAATTCATATCCTAGCCAGTTGCTTACATGGCATAAAGGTGAACAAGATCAGTAATTCATCCACTGAAATTTAATTTTATGCAACATTGTTTCTTAATGATTCCTAGAAATGACTGCAAATACATCTAAAAGTTAAGTGTAAAATTTGACCTGCTATGTACAGTCATTAACAAATACTGACTTTATATGGAAAGCTATGTAAAAGGGGAAGTCCGTTTTGCAGATTTTATAATGAGAATCTATCATATAGTTTTATAGCCAACACCTGTTTTAACTCATGGTTAATTGTATTGTCTCTTGGTTAAAACCTAGTAAAATACACAGAATTTACATGTTCTGATTATCTATAATGGACAGGCATAGTTTCTGAGAGCAGTGTGCTGATAATTACTCTCTGTGGAGAGAGTTGGTAAACTATGATTTGTAGATGTGACAGTTTAACAGTGTAAATACTACTACCATAGCCAATTTCAAGCTATCAACCTGATGTCGTTGAAAGTGGAGCTGGAAAGAGATACTCAGTAGCACCCTTTTATATAATAATTTCACCATACAAGTTTCAATACAGACTTTATCAGATTAGGTTTATTAATATTTAAATAACTTCAAGAATTAGATAAGAGAAATAATATGATAACCAGTCAATTCTAAAGGAAATCAGTCCTGGGAGGTAAGTAGGTCATGAGAGTGTTACTTTTAGAGACCCAGAGATCGCCCTGTCCTTGTGACACAGTGAGAGGATGGCCATTTATGAACGAGGAAGCAGACACTGAAGCTGTCTGCACCCTTGTCTTGCACTTCTAACCTCCAGAATGGTGAGAAAGAAATTTCTGTTTTTTATAGGTGCCCCAGGCCATGGAATTTTGGTTTATGCCTCCTGAACAGAGACACTCTCAGACTCTATTATAACAATAGGCAGAGAACGACAAAGATATAGAGAAAGGAACAAAGTGAAAGACCAGGTAGTTATCCATTCTATTAAAAGTTCCTCAAATCAGGCTAGTGATGGGCCATAAGATACAAGAATGTGAGATAAAGAATTTAAACTTGGAGAGCCCCTTGGCTGTGAGGGCCCAGACAGCCAGAGGAGACTTCACTCCCTGCGTGGGCCTCCATGGCAGCCCACGGCAGGGGCAGTGGTGAGCACAGGGTCAGCCAAAGCCAGCTTGGGTGGAGGGCTGGCCTGGAAGCCTCAGTTCAGTGGAGCCTGGGCTGTAGGGTCCTGTGCACACAAAGTGGTCATGTAACAAGAACACAGTGAGAAGGGGGCCATCCGCCAGCCAAGGAGAGAAGCCTCAGGAGAAACCAAGCATGGGGACACCTTGATCTCGGACTTCTAGCCTCCAGAGCTGTGGGAAGATAAATATCTGTAATTTAAATCACCTCGCCCCCCAAAAAAGAATTTAAATTTAATGAACTACTTTATGTACAAATTGTCAGGAAACCAAGACTATCCATCTAGTATGTAAATAAGTGGCAGAAAAGAAAAAAAAAAAAGATAATTCATGCTTGAAGACAATGATGGAGGGAAAAAAAAACAATATTCTTTTTTTTTAATTTATTTTCTTTATCTTGTTTTTCACAGAATTTTGTTGTTTACTGCCACACATCAACCTGAATCTGTCATAGGTATGCATATGCCCCACCGCAAACCTTCCTCCCATCTCCATTCCCAAATATATATATTTAAAACTGCAAGCAACAAGTTTGTCTTCCAGAAAATATCAAATAAATATTCTGTTAAACTATAATAAAATGTATATCTCGTGTCACAAAAAGTTGGTCTGAAAGGAATAAGTAACTAGTAATTCTTTCATTAGGAAAGAATTCTGAAATTGAGGTGGAGTGCAGAGACATGAAAGGGCTATCCCTGAAAAGAAACGTGAAATATACATTTAGCTTGTCTAAACCAGATCTCATCTATTAAGTTATTTGGTCTCAACTTTAATAATCATGCCTCCTAAACACGTATTCAGAAGATCTTTTCATTTGTTATTCTATTTAAGACATTCTGTGATGAGAAAAAAAAAATACATAAAAGAACTCAAATGAAATGCTTCAGTTTATAGCACATAGATTTCACCTCTAAACATAAAACCCTGACTTAAATATTAATAATATTCCCTTTACTGTCCTGAAATAAAGTCCACAGCTATTAAACTTACCCAAGCATTTTAAATCAGAGGAGACTTCACTCCCTGCGTGGGCCTCCATGGCACCCACGGAGGGCATACAGGGTCAGCCAAAGCCAGCTTGGGTGGAGGGCTGGCCTGGAAGCCTCAGTTCAGTGGAGCCTGGGCTGTAGGGTCCTGTGCACACAAAGTGGTCATGTAACAAGAACACAGTGAGAAGGGGGCCATCCGCCAGCCAAGGAGAGAAGCCTCAGGAGAAACCAAGCATGGGGACACCTTGATCTCGGACTTCTAGCCTCCAGAGCTGTGGGAAGATAAATATCTGTAATTTAAATCACCTCGCCCCCCAAAAAAGAATTTAAATTTAATGAACTACTTTATGTACAAATTGTCAGGAAACCAAGACTATCCATCTAGTATGTAAATAAGTGGCAGAAAAGAAAAAAAAAAAAGATAATTCATGCTTGAAGACAATGATGGAGGGAAAATAAAACAATATTCTTTTTTTTTAATTTATTTTCTTTATCTTGTTTTTCACAGAATTTTGTTGTTTACTGCCACACATCAACCTGAATCTGTCATAGGTATGCATATGCCCCACCGCAAACCTTCCTCCCATCTCCATTCCCAAATATATATATTTAAAACTGCAAGCAACAAGTTTGTCTTCCAGAAAATATCAAATAAATATTCTGTTAAACTATAATAAAATGTATATCTCGTGTCACAAAAAGTTGGTCTGAAAGGAATAAGTAACTAGTAATTCTTTCATTAGGAAAGAATTCTGAAATTGAGGTGGAGTGCAGAGACATGAAAGGGCTATCCCTGAAAAGAAACGTGAAATATACATTTAGCTTGTCTAAACCAGATCTCATCTATTAAGTTATTTGGTCTCAACTTTAATAATCATGCCTCCTAAACACGTATTCAGAAGATCTTTTCATTTGTTATTCTATTTAAGACATTCTGTGATGAGAAAAAAAAAATACATAAAAGAACTCAAATGAAATGCTTCAGTTTATAGCACATAGATTTCACCTCTAAACATAAAACCCTGACTTAAATATTAATAATATTCCCTTTACTGTCCTGAAATAAAGTCCACAGCTATTAAACTTACCCAAGCATTTTTTTAAATCAACAAAGTGTCTTAATTGTAATAGTAAAATGATAATAAAGTGATTTATAATATTATAAGGTTCAATTCAGTCTATCAAGGAGCAGGATTAAATCATCACAGGATGTGATGAAGATGCCCAAGTGCTTTTACTTATGAGAAAAATCAGCAAGAATATCACAGTTCTATAGACGAATACTGGTGTTTATCAGCAACTCAAATACCACAAGCACAGGGGATAAAATTTGCCAAGATGATAAACCACTTGATAAAATTTTAAACTTTTTCTTGATTTAAAGAGAATTTTCTTTTGTAGAAATTTTGTATATATTAGGACTTCAAAATCTACTCTATATTGATATCTGCTTTAAATATGTTCTAAATCAGATAATTATAATGAGGTTTTTCTTTCTTGAATGTCTAGTGGTCATTTGAAATGTGAATGGAATGTAAGGCTGGACTCTCTTTGCAGTCTTCCATCCTTCTTATCCATTGAACACTAGCAGACAGTGATTCTCGCTATTATTTTTGACAGCTGGAGACAGCTCTAATAATTGGAAAGATTTCTCCCAGTAGCATTACCACATTCACTAAACCCCACTGGTAATGAGCATTATAATGGGAATCAAAGTTACCTAGGCTGTGATTCTAGCCTATTAAATAACAGTAAGTGTCTCAGTTGCTCTCTTACTTATAAGATAATTCCTAGAGTTAAAATTATGATTTTCAATAATATCCAATTAAACAAAATTAGGGTGTCAACAAGTTGCAAAAGCTAAATTTTCTTTTCCTCCCAAGGAACTCTCAAATTCAGTATACATTAAATTTAAAATATGCATATTAACAAGACAGCCATCATGTGCAGTCTTTCTACAGTTTGTAAGGCTATGTTCCATAAACCACTTAGAACTAAAAGAAAAAAACAGATATTGATTTCTGTAAGTAAATTAGGTTTTGAAAGAAAGTATCCATGTGATTGCTCACCCATTTAACAAATGACAACTTGCAGGACACTAATTGCTACCTTGGTTAATTCATCTCATATAGACATACTGTTAACCACCTAAAGATACCAAGAAAAGTACAGGACATAATTGCATCTTAAAAATATAACTATAACATTATGTATCATCCTAAGCTTCTTTTAAGATTATAAAATAAAACATGTAATTTTCAATAGGTTTTAAAGAAATGATGCTTTCCAAGTAGGCAGTTACATTCCAGTAATATTTTTGAATGCTTCATATGAATTAAAAAATAAAACAAGTTGATTTTTAATTAATGCATAAGTTATTTCCATTTCACAAATCTAAAGATTTTCAAACTGTGCAGCCTGATTGTTTGTACTAATTCATTTGATACAGGAGGAAAAATATTTTATCTGCATAGATTCACCCTCAGATATTACTCCAAAATTACTCTTTATTGATCAATTGATACATGTAAAATAATCTCAGACACCACCCATTTTTTCAAATCTCTTACCCTTATGGCTGGAACACATACACAAGCAATTTGAATACAAAACTGTGAAATGTTCATGTGGTATTGTGGAATCAAAAATTAGGAGACTGTGTAAGTTAAAGTAGCACCAGTGGCTAGAAAAGATAAGTTTTGGAATATCTGTGTGTTCATATAATAATTTTTTTATTATTATTATTTTTGGGTGGGGGTCGGGTTGGGGAGGGAGGGGAGTGGGCGGGCCACTTCTATTGGTCTTTCATTTCTCTATTTTCATCCGTCTTTGTTCTTTGGCTCCTGTGGGCCTCCCATCGCGGTGGCGTCTGTTGTTGCTGAGAGCCGGCTCTGGGCGCATGCGCTCCAGAGCTCCGGCTCGGTAATTGGACACATCGGTCCAGCAGCTCCGCAGCACGTGGGATCTTCCCAGGCCAGGGATCAAACCAGCGCCCCTTGCACTGCAAGGCGGTTTCCTTACCCACTGGACCACCACGGGAAGCCCCCATATAATAAAATTTTATTTGTCTTCATTTAGAGTTAAAAAATAGTATTCCTGATCAAGCCTGAGGGAATTGGAGGTGGGGGAGTTCACTCTAGAATTACTCAGGGACAATCATCACTGCAGTTTCTAGGGTCACCCTGGTGACGATTTTAAGCTATGAGAAATAAGAGGGGGTAAAAAAAGAAATGCTTGTCTCCTTAATAAGCTTGACCAGACAACCTTACTTTAGTTTATATTCCATGGTTAAAACCCAGTCAGCTGGCCATCCCTGAGTACAAAAGAGGCTGGGAAATGTAGCTTACCTGAGAATAAGAGAGAGATACCAGAGGCAGAAAGAGAGTTAAGGGGAAAGGGAAGAGAAGTGGGGAAGAAGACAAGGAAGAAGGAGGAAAAGGAAGTCAGTTTTAGAGGTTATATAGCATTCTCTCCTACTTTCGTATGTGTTAAAATAGAAAGTTTAAAAATATATAGCTATAAGCAATGTGTGTTAGTTACACAGTCATGTCTGATTCTTTGTGACCCCCTGGATTGTAGCCTGCCAGGTTCCTCTGTCTATGGGATTTCCTAGGCGAGACTACAGGAGTGTGTTGCCATTCCCTTCTCAAGGGGATCTTCCTGACTCAAGTATCAAACATGAGCCTCCTGCATTGCAGGCAGATTCTTTACCCTCTGAGCCACCACACCATAAGCAAAAAGAGATATTAAAGTAGCTTGAGTCAGAGGAGAAACATATTCAATTTTACAGTTAAGATAGATCACTCTAGCACATGTGTGTAGGAAAAAGCTAGGTGGTGACAGATTTCCAGAAAATTGTATTTTCAGCTATCAATTAATAGCAAGCCTGAAGAAACAGGATGCATAATAGAAAAATCATTTCAATGGGAATGTTAAAAAAGAAGAACAGGCCCCATATTTCTGATCAATCTAGTGAGGTAATGTGCATGGTACACTGTACTTTCCTCAAAAGTTCGTGACATTGCCTGAAAAACTCTTGTATTACACTTACTTGTCTTACTCCATTTCTTGCCTTTAAAAACCTACTTTGTATATCTCCTCCTGGCTTCTATTTGCTAGATGGAATGTGGTCCGATTCATGAATTGTTGAATAAAGCCAATTTGAACTTCAAATTTACTCAGTTGAATTTCTTTAGCAGAAATTCAAATGCTACTGACATTTTTCATCAAGTACAAACTCTTTGAACCTTAGATAAATTTTAAAAAAATGTTTTTTGATCTGTTAAGCCAGCAGATCCCTCCTCACTCTTCTATTTTACTGAATCTTGAGAAGAGTCATTCAGAATGAGTCAGGACAGCTCTAATGCCGGGGCTTATAGGACTGAATCCTTAACTATTAGTGGAATCTGACACCATCTCTGGGTAGATAGTCTCAGAATTTAGGTGAGTTGTTCAATAGCATACTGGTGGGGGTACCACCCCCGCTCCCACTGCCCTTACTGCTTGCAGATTGGGATTTTAGAATCAGAATTCTTTTACTCCAACTGGTTTTCATGTTCCTCTGAAAATCTTGCAGGTGATGTTAGAGCTGTCTGTCCCAACTCACTCTCTATGACTCTTCTCAAGATTCAGCAGAATACAAAAGTTGGAAGGGATCTGCTGACATAACAGGTTAATTTTTTAAAAACTACGATCATGTATATATTGCATAATGTATATATTTTATATATAATATAATTATACTATATATATAATTTATATGTAATACTATTATACATATATATCTGCTGATTCACTTTGCAGTATATCAGAAACTAGCACATTATAAAGCAGTCTTATTCCCATAAAATATATGTTTTAGTCATTTGAATGACTACATATATATGTATGTGTATAAATTTATAGATCACAATAGCACACAGAGTATTTCTGAAATGAATGGCAACAAAATTTATGGTGGTCAATATAGCCTGAGGTAAGGATCTGAGAAACAAATATTTCATATTCTTTTAAAACATAAAAAAGTCAGGAAGAAAGGAAATGTGTCATCTATTGAATATATGGCCTGAAGCAAGTCATTTAATAGAATGTCATGTTAGTATCCTCCTCTGTAAAATGGGGATTATGATGCTGCTCAGTCATGCCCAGCTCTCTGAAACCCCATGGACTGTAACCCACAAGGCTCCTCTGTCTGTGGAATTTTCCAGGCAAGAGTACTGGGGATCTTTCAGGCTCATGGATCAAACTCAGGTATCCTACACTGCAGGCAGATTTTTACTGTCAGAGACATCAGGGAAGCCCCCTTCTACGTGAAACAATTTGGCATATATCCTACAATATAGTAGGTAGTAAATAAAGGCTTTTCTAATAGATTATTGAAATAGAACTTTTTATTTAGTTGATGAATTTCCATATTGACACTATACAAAATAATACAGACACTGCTGCTCAAGATAGTTAATTAGAATATAACCAGGCTTACTGGTAAGTATTCTGTGAAATGTTCGATAGGTAGCTATTGTATAATTAAGTAAGAACTATTCAATCAGATATCCAAAATTTCAAAGCTGTTAAACATGTAAATACACCCAATAGATTACATCTGTAAACGGAACACAAAATTAATTTCATGTCAACAAATTACTAATTTAGCAAGCTATACAATGGTGAGAATGATATAATTCTCCAGAATTTGAAATATGCTTTCTTTCAAATAGTGATAATGAAGATAACTAAAGAGCAATGCAATGAAAATAGTAACGTGTTATATGTTCAATAAGTCATACTTTATGTGTGGTTGGGAAATTAGCCAGTCCTACTTTCAATGCTAATAAGTCCTAATATTTGAAGAAAGAAAGTATGGGTGGATTAGCAGTTCATTGCTACCTGGCACATAATGAAGATTTAACCTTTATGGTGAGCAATTCAGTGCTAGAACAACTGCCCTAGCAAAATTTTAATTTAAAATGTCATCGTTTCATTTATAATGTGGATACCATATTCCTTCATAGTTTCGCACAATGAAGTTACTGGCATTTTGGATAATGTAGTAAGTTTAAATAATTGCAAAGGTGCTTGACTGTGAGTTACAAACAAGGTTTTTAAATGGGAAAAGATTGTTAAATGATCGTAGCACATTTCCAAAAAAAAAAAAGCTGTAAAGCCATTTAAAAGGCAACTGCATTTGTGTCAAAACAAACAAAATGTCCCATGAATGCCATTTATGGTGTTAAATCATAAATCATCTATTCGAAACATTCTCCTTTCACAGAATTCTGTTGCCCAGTTGCTTATGACCTAATTTTCAATATTTACGTATATATTTCTTGCTCTTTCAGATAGGTGGATTTCTTTCAAGCTATAGTCAATGTATGACTCTGAATTTATAAGTTAAAAAAAAAGTAGTTTCCTAGTTTAAAATCCACCATTACCGATAAGAGATTAAAACAAATTCAGAAATGATTGAGATTATTTGCAAGTGTGGGCTGGGAGCTATATGGAAGGAGGGAAATTACAGAGGCATGGATCACAACAAATACTTTTGCACATTTATTTTAAACAGTGTGTTCTGTTAGCATGTAGAAAGTGACGTTTGCCTTGCTAGAGAATATTTACCTATCAACATAAACTTTTGGTAACACTATGTTTCATATTTTCTTTTTTTTTTTTTAAAGATTTATTTATTTATTTATTTATTTTGGGGGGTGGAGTGGGGTGGGGAGGGGGGGGAGAAGGCGGGCTACTTCTATTGGTCTTTCATTTGTCTATTTTTATCCATCTTTGTTCTTTGGCCCTTGTGGGCCTCCCATCGTGGTGACCTCTGTTGTCGCAGAGCACTGGCTCTGGGCGCATGTGCTCCAGAGCTCCAGCTTGGTAATTGGATACATCGGTCCAGCCGCTCCATGGCATGTGGGATCTTCCCAGGCCAGGAATCGAACCAGTGCCCTTGCACTGCAAGGCGGTGTCCTTACCCACTGGACCACCAGGGAAACCCTCACCTCATTTCTATGTAGACCATACATCACATCCTAAAGCTTGTCATTTGGATGGTGAGAACTGTAGCATCTCTAACAGAACTTTACTTTTTTCTCCGTCCTTCTGGTGTAGGCCCTCTCTGTCTATCACTATCTGTCCATCTATCTCTTTCCTTCTTAGCACTTCTCTCATTGTTATTATACTTGTATATTAAGCTTCCCAGGTAATCACACAGTCATTAAAGTTTTCTTATGTAAAATACTTTGGCAAAATCTTCCAAAAACTTTCTTCATGTTGTTTGCATTAAGAAGTCTTGTTCTTCATGCGTCATTGCCATCTGCTTTGTGGATGTTTCTCAAGACATTTGCTGCCTATTTAAAAGGCAACTGCATTTGTGTCAAAACAAACAAAATGTCCCATGAATGCCATTTATGGTGTTAAATCATAAATCATCTATTCGAAACATTCTCCTTTCACAGAATTCTGTTGCCCAGTTGCTTATGACCTAATTTTCAATATTTACGTATATATTTCTTGCTCTTTCAGATAGGTGGATTTCTTTCAAGCTATAGTCAATGTATGACTCTGAATTTATAAGTTAAAAAAAAAGTAGTTTCCTAGTTTAAAATCCACCATTACCGATAAGAGATTAAAACAAATTCAGAAATGATTGAGATTATTTGCAAGTGTGGGCTGGGAGCTATATGGAAGGAGGGAAATTACAGAGGCATGGATCACAACAAATACTTTTGCACATTTATTTTAAACAGTGTGTTCTGTTAGCATGTAGAAAGTGACGTTTGCCTTGCTAGAGAATATTTACCTATCAACATAAACTTTTGGTAACACTATGTTTCATATTTTCTTTTTTTTTTTTTAAAGATTTATTTATTTATTTATTTATTTTGGGGGGTGGAGTGGGGTGGGGAAGGAGGGGAGAAGGCGGGCTACTTCTATTGGTCTTTCATTTGTCTATTTTTATCCATCTTTGTTCTTTGGCCCTTGTGGGCCTCCCATCGTGGTGACCTCTGTTGTCGCAGAGCACTGGCTCTGGGCGCATGTGCTCCAGAGCTCCAGCTTGGTAATTGGATACATCGGTCCAGCCGCTCCATGGCATGTGGGATCTTCCCAGGCCAGGAATCGAACCAGTGCCCCTTGCACTGCAAGGCGGTGTCCTTACCCACTGGACCACCAGGGAAACCCTCACCTCATTTCTATGTAGACCATACATCACATCCTAAAGCTTGTCATTTGGATGGTGAGAACTGTAGCATCTCTAACAGAACTTTACTTTTTTCTCCGTCCTTCTGGTGTAGGCCCTCTCTGTCTATCACTATCTGTCCATCTATCTCTTTCCTTCTTAGCACTTCTCTCATTGTTATTATACTTGTATATTAAGCTTCCCAGGTAATCACACAGTCATTAAAGTTTTCTTATGTAAAATACTTTGGCAAAATCTTCCAAAAACTTTCTTCATGTTGTTTGCATTAAGAAGTCTTGTTCTTCATGCGTCATTGCCATCTGCTTTGTGGATGTTTCTCAAGACATCTGCTGCCTATCAAAGTCATTGTTTTTCTTTTCTTTTCCCCCCGTTTTATTGTGTAAGGAAGTATTGAACTCTATTTTATAACTTCATTATAAATATAGATTCAAAGCGCTTAATTTTCTGGGCCAGAGGGCACCCTGTATCTCTTTGTCCATGTTTGCATCACAGATGCTGGTCTATTTGGTTACAGTATTGTTTCTTCCTCAAATGAGTTAATCAACTGTGGCTCTTTGATTGACAATCATGGTCTAGCTTTATTCCTAGCATTCACTGAATCTTGTTCTATTTCTTAAGACAGAGAATAAAAGATTTTAAGTCTCCCTTGACCTATTACTTTATTTCATACCTAGGGTGATCATACAAACTGGTTTCCCCAGAGTATGCTTGGGGTTTGTTCTGTTTGGCCGATGCCCCCTTCCCATGTAGGCTTTGAGTATGATTTTTACTTTTAATAAAACAATATTACTAATAGCTGCATTAAATTTACATAGTGTAGATTCTATTCTGTATGTTGATGCATACAGATTCTGCCATGATCTCATCTATTAGTGATAGCGATAGACACATGATGAATACATCGAGTATGTGTTATGAAAGGTGTGTAGTAATAATCCATCTGTTAGCTTTCCTAACTAATCACAATGTACATTTCTTTTTCAAATTTATCATACAGAATGCTTACTAATAATAAAAAATAGCACTTGGACTTAAGAATATTATGCCACACAATTGTCCTTTCCAGTCACTTGACCAAGCCAATATGCTTTTGTTTGCTCAGTGCTATGCAAGTCTTCAGGTTGCCAGTTGGTGAAAACCAGTGAAATGGAAAGATTATTAGATTAATATAATGTATTTGTCAGGAAAAGGTTGTGTTTTGTTTCTACAGTATATGAAGAAAATACACATTCTTGTTATGTTATTTTGTCAAATTATTATATTTTATAAATTTTTACTAATTATTGCTAGGTATGCATTAATTTCTTTTCAAAAATCTTTGGGCAGCAATTAATCCTAAGAGTTAAACTGCAAGGCAAATGGAAGATGAAATGCTATATTTGATTCTTGAGAAATGCAGTATTGAACATTTAATCTGCAGAGTATCTTTACTGATATTAATCATACATCTTGGGAATGACAAGGAAGTATTGAACTCTATTTTATAACTTCATTATAAATATAGATTCAAAGCGCTTAATTTTCTGGGCCAGAGGGCACCCTGTATCTCTTTGTCCATGTTTGCATCACAGATGCTGGTCTATTTGGTTACAGTATTGTTTCTTCCTCAAATGAGTTAATCAACTGTGGCTCTTTGATTGACAATCATGGTCTAGCTTTATTCCTAGCATTCACTGAATCTTGTTCTATTTCTTAAGACAGAGAATAAAAGATTTTAAGTCTCCCTTGACCTATTACTTTATTTCATACCTAGGGTGATCATACAAACTGGTTTCCCCAGAGTATGCTTGGGGTTTGTTCTGTTTGGCCGATGCCCCCTTCCCATGTAGGCTTTGAGTATGATTTTTACTTTTAATAAAACAATATTACTAATAGCTGCATTAAATTTACATAGTGTAGATTCTATTCTGTATGTTGATGCATACAGATTCTGCCATGATCTCATCTATTAGTGATAGCGATAGACACATGATGAATACATCGAGTATGTGTTATGAAAGGTGTGTAGTAATAATCCATCTGTTAGCTTTCCTAACTAATCACAATGTACATTTCTTTTTCAAATTTATCATACAGAATGCTTACTAATAATAAAAAATAGCACTTGGACTTAAGAATATTATGCCACACAATTGTCCTTTCCAGTCACTTGACCAAGCCAATATGCTTTTGTTTGCTCAGTGCTATGCAAGTCTTCAGGTTGCCAGTTGGTGAAAACCAGTGAAATGGAAAGATTATTAGATTAATATAATGTATTTGTCAGGAAAAGGTTGTGTTTTGTTTCTACAGTATATGAAGAAAATACACATTCTTGTTATGTTATTTTGTCAAATTATTATATTTTATAAATTTTTACTAATTATTGCTAGGTATGCATTAATTTCTTTTCAAAAATCTTTGGGCAGCAATTAATCCTAAGAGTTAAACTGCAAGGCAAATGGAAGATGAAATGCTATATTTGATTCTTGAGAAATGCAGTATTGAACATTTAATCTGCAGAGTATCTTTACTGATATTAATCATACATCTTGGGTGCCAAAGTGACACCACAACAACCTGAAAATGAAAACCAAAAGGAAGAAGACATATTGGTTTCTTTTTTTTTTTTTTTTTTAAAGATTTATTTATTTATTAACTTTGGGCGGGAGGTGTGGGTCAGGTTGGGGAGGGAGGGGAGCGGGCGGGCCACTTCTATTGGTCTTTCATTTCTCTATTTTCATCCGTCTTTGTTCTTTGGCTCCTGCGGGCCTCCCATCGCGGTGGCGTTTGTTGTCGCAGAGCTCCAGCTCTGGGCGCATGCGCTCCAGAGCTCCGGCTCGGTGACCGGACACATCAGTCCAGCCGCTCCGCGGCACGTGGGATCTTCCCAGGTCAGGGATCGAACCGGCGCCCCTTGCACTGCAAGGCGGTGTCCTTATCCACTGGACCACCAGGGGAAGCCCGACATATTGGTTTCTAAGGTCAGTATTTTAAGAAGTTTATCCTTAAAGGGGACAATTTAAAGAATTCTAGCCACAGAAGATGCATTTGCATATTATCCTGTGAAGCAAGGATTTTCATTTAGATAGAATAATTGATTTCATAAAGTATTTTTCTCACTTTACCACTCTCTTTCACATAGAGAATAGATGTGATATAAACTAATGCATTATCTGGGCTTCGCTGTGGCACATTTGCCTGCAAACGCAGGAAACACAGGTTTGCTTCATGGTCTGGAAGATCTCCTGGAGAAAGAAATAGCAACCCACTCCAGTATTCTTGCCTGAAAAATCTCATGGACAGAGGAACCTGGTGGGCTATAATCCATGGAATCACAAAAGAGTCAGACATGGACGTCGTGAATGAACAACAATGGCAATATGCTAGTTTCTGAAGTAGAAAAACGCAGGGGCTTCCCCTGGTGGTCCACTGGATAAGGACACCGCCTTGCAGTGCAAGGGACCCTGATTCGATCCCTGGCCTGGGAAGATCCCACGTGCCGCGGAGCGGCTGGACTGATGTGTCCAATCACCGAGCCGGAGCTCTGGAGCGCATGCGCACAGAGCTGGCGCTCTGCGACAACAGATGCCACCGCGATGGGAGGCCCGCAGGAGCCAAAGAACAAAGACGGATGAAAGTGGAGAAATGAAAGACCAATAGAAGTGGCCCGCCCGCTCCCCTCCCTCCCCAACCCGACCCCCGCCCCCCCAAAATAAACAATAAATCTTAAAAAAAAAAAAGGAAAAACCTCAGGGTTAAATGAATCCTTCACCATCACCATGCTCCTAACTGAAAATCAATTAAATAAATTCCAATAATGATTGCCTTTTATTTTACTCATTCAGTGAATCAAAGTAAAATATTTGGAATTAATCCTGTTAAAGAGATGGTTGACATGGCATTGAATGCTATACTAAATTGTAAACAATGGCAAACTTTTAGAATTGAAATTAAAATGGCTAATTCTTGCATTGATAATTAATAGCAAGTATTAGAATAAGAAATCTGTGAAGGTGGAATGTACTTCAGATTGATTGTGATGAACACATTATTTACATCATGTCTAAATAAGCAAGTATCCATTTTATGTTAATCAAAATAAAAGCTGTAGTTGTCCAAATTTATAACAAAAAATATAGAGTATTGAGCTATAAAATTTGTGTGATGAAGCTGATGATGAATACAAAAAAGTCTTCAGCATTGCAAATATACTTTATTTACTGTTCATTAAATTTCAAATCTTAGAAAATCTTTGTTTTCTTGGAGGGGGTGGTGGGGAGGGGCAGGTTGGGGAGGGAGGGGGATGGGCAGGCCACTTCTATTGATCTTTCATTTATTTATTTTCATTCATATTTGTTCTTTGGCCTGTGTGGGCCTCCCATTGCAGTGGTCTCTCTTGTCTCAGAGCGCCAGCTCTGGCACATGCGCTCCAGAGCTCCGGCTCAGAAATTGGCCACATCGGTCCAGCCGCTCCGTGGCACGTGGAATCTTCCCAGGTCAGGGATGGAACTGGCGCCCCTTGCACTGCAAGGCGGTGTCTTTACCCACTGGACCACCAGGGAAGCCCAGAAAATCTTTGAAGTATACTTTATAAATCAATCTACAAAGAAGGCCCATTAATGATATGTAATATTATTCCAAAAGTCTCCTGAAAATTATTTCTTGTGATTTTTATAAACTAGTTATGAATCTTTATTTAATCAAATTATTTTGTAAGTGCAGCACCTCAAATTTTTCACTTTTGAAACTGTTAAAATAATTCAATTACTGGAAATAATGATTGCAAATAAGAAAACAAAAATATCTATAAAAGCAAACAAAAGGGGATCATTTAGACCCTTGGGAAGAATCATTGGCTAGAGCTACTATTTTTATATGCAATGATTTATGTTCAGTTTTGGAAAGAAATGAAATGAAAAAAATTCATATTTATGGAGCAATTCAAATACTATTCAAATAGTAAAAATAACTCATTTGAGAAATTCCACCTGATAAAATCTTCCTTCAAAAGTGATACTGTGAATAAAACCAAAATGACCCACCTAACAAAATATTTAGAATGAAATATTAATATTGTCAAATAAAGTAGAATAAAGAAAATCTTCTGGCAGAAATTTCTGTGAGTTTACCAAGTACCTCAGCTTCTGTAGACAATATTTTTTCTATCTCTTCTTATGATAATTGATTATCATTACTTTAAATATATTAACTGAAAGAGTGCATCTGTGATGCAAATTGTAGCCAGTTATAGAAACATAGAATAAAAATGCACCATATTTCAAAAGGATACTCTTTAAAAATGCAGGTGAGGGATTCTCTGCTTATCCAGTGGGTAAAGAGACTGCCTTGCAGTGCAAGAGGTGCCAGTTCGATCCCTGGCCCAGGAATATTCCACTTGCCTTGACTGGACCAGTGTGTCCAATTATGAGCCAGAGCTGTGGACCACATACATCCAGAGCCAGCACTCTGTGATGAGAGAGACCACTGCAGTGGGAGGTCCACACACATCAAAGAATAAAAATATGGATGAAAATAAATATAAAATAAAAGAGGCATGATGGGGAAAAGAAAAAATCTTAAAAAAATAAAAATACAGGTGATATATATAGTTCTTGTAGACAAACATAGCTAAGAAAATATATGACCATGTTTTCAAAATAAGTATTTTGCTTATGTTATATTTTAATGTTCAGACAACTAATATGAAAAGTTCTATTTGTATTCTTTCCTCAATTATGTGAAGACTTATAAACCCCAGCAGAAGACATTGTTTTGTTATTATTAAATGACAAAATATATTGTGCATATTTATTTTTATACATAGCACTTAGCATTGTATTGGATTTTATTAATTTTTTCAGTTAAAAGAATATTTCTTTATTGCCTTGATTTAAAATGATGAATTACAGAAGAAATAGTGACCTAGAAAACTTTATCTATATGTTACACATAACCCATCTGCAGAACATTCGAGTATAATTTAGACAAATTAGTGAGAATATATTTTCTACTGAAAAATTTTGTCTAATACAAAACTATCACTGAAGTATGGAGAACTATAAAAGTAAAATATTGCATCCTCTTGTCTACTATAACAAGAAAATATGTTTATAATGAATAGAAGTTACAAATACATTTAACTTAGATGGTGGAAAAGTATCTGCCTGCCAATGGGTAAGAGAAGTAAGAGATGTCAGTTTGATTCCTGCATTGGGAAGATCCCCTGAAGGAGGAAATGGCAACCTATCCCAGTATTCTTGCCTGGAAAATTCCATGGACAGAGGAGCCTGGTGGGCTACAGTCCGTGGGGTTACAGAAGTATCAGGACTGAGTGAGCACAGGCAAGGGTGGCTTAAATAACAGAAATTTGTTCTCTCAAGAAGTTTCAGGTTAGACCAGGTGTGGGCAGAGTCACACTCTCTTTGAAATCTCTAAGGGAATATCCCTTGTTATTTCTTCCTAGCTTCTATTGTTTGCTGGTCATTTTCAGCTTGCCTTGGTTTCTGAATGTTTCATTTTAATCTCCATCTCATATGGCCTTCTCCTCTCAGCTGTCTCTATGCATCATTTTTCTTTTCTTATGAGCACATTAGTCCTTGGATTCAAACTTACTCTGTTGCATTATAAATATGGATGAAAATAAAGTAAAACAAAAGAGGCATGATGGGGAAAAGAAAAAATCTTAAAAAAATAAAAATACAGGTGATATATATAGTTCTTGTAGACAAACATAGCTAAGAAAATATATGACCATGTTTTCAAAATAAGTATTTTGCTTATGTTATATTTTAATGTTCAGACAACTAATATGAAAAGTTCTATTTGTATTCTTTCCTCAATTATGTGAAGACTTATAAACCCCAGCAGAAGACATTGTTTTGTTATTATTAAATGACAAAATATATTGTGCATATTTATTTTTATACATAGCACTTAGCATTGTATTGGATTTTATTAATTTTTTCAGTTAAAAGAATATTTCTTTATTGCCTTGATTTAAAATGATGAATTACAGAAGAAATAGTGACCTAGAAAACTTTATCTATATGTTACACATAACCCATCTGCAGAACATTCGAGTATAATTTAGACAAATTAGTGAGAATATATTTTCTACTGAAAAATTTTGTCTAATACAAAACTATCACTGAAGTATGGAGAACTATAAAAGTAAAATATTGCATCCTCTTGTCTACTATAACAAGAAAATATGTTTATAATGAATAGAAGTTACAAATACATTTAACTTAGATGGTGGAAAAGTATCTGCCTGCCAATGGGTAAGAGAAGTAAGAGATGTCAGTTTGATTCCTGCATTGGGAAGATCCCCTGAAGGAGGAAATGGCAACCTATCCCAGTATTCTTGCCTGGAAAATTCCATGGACAGAGGAGCCTGGTGGGCTACAGTCCGTGGGGTTACAGAAGTATCAGGACTGAGTGAGCACAGGCAAGGGTGGCTTAAATAACAGAAATTTGTTCTCTCAAGAAGTTTCAGGTTAGACCAGGTGTGGGCAGAGTCACACTCTCTTTGAAATCTCTAAGGGAATATCCCTTGTTATTTCTTCCTAGCTTCTATTGTTTGCTGGTCATTTTCAGCTTGCCTTGGTTTCTGAATGTTTCATTTTAATCTCCATCTCATATGGCCTTCTCCTCTCAGCTGTCTCTATGCATCATTTTTCTTTTCTTATGAGCACATTAGTCCTTGGATTCAAACTTACTCTGTTGCATTATGACCTAATCTTACCTTGATAACTTCAGGAAAGACTTGATTACTTAGTAAGATTCACCAGAGACTGGAGTTAAGACTTAAACATATCTTTCTTGGATCCAAAATTCAACACAACAAAAAACAAGATAGATAAGATGAGTACAAGAGAGAAAATTACCAAAAAATATACTGTAAAAAAAAAGAAACTGAGTATACAAGTATAAGAAGAGAGGGTAAAAACAGGAAAGTGATGGATATTCTAGGAAGATCTGAAAGAAAACAAAAGCCAGGATGCTGATGAGAATCTTAAGATTCATGAATTTCATATATAGGAAGACAAATAACCAAAATATAAAAAAAAATGAAATCCATCTTAATTTAAACCCAACAATTGGAATACATAATCCATTAGGAAAAGAGTTGTTTTTGCCTCTGTTCTTACTTATATTCTGCCATTACTATCAAATTTGGGCCCTGGCCTTTTCTAATCAAAACCAAAACCAGATTGTTCTTGTTTTCTAAAATATGTTTTGTTTATGAGAAATAATATCAAAATGTTTTTTATTGCAAATTTAATCATTCATCTTAAATTTAAAGATATTCAAGGGACCATGCATGATATCATGGCTCACACTTTTCTTCATTTAGCTATGGTAATTCAGTTTAGTCTAGCTAACAGAAAGGTAGTAATGTTGGCAAACAATGAACCTTTCATTCCTTCTTTCATGGTGTCAATACTCATCATAGAAATAAGTATCATACAGTTACAATTTCAAATTCAAACATAAAAGATAATGTAGGTACTTAACTAGAATTTAGGGCAAAATTTTGTACATTTTTTTCAAAAAAAAATCTTCAATTTTACTATCAATGTGGCATATGAAAAATATGCTGCATATTTTTACTATATTAGTCTACCTGTAGCTACAGATGCATAGATCTCAGTTGAATGCACCTATTAAAAGTTATTTCAGGTGATACTAGAATTTGAAAATACTCTACCATTTTTCAAAATTAATTTTAAAATTCTGAAGATAAATATATGTTGTAAGTGAATTATATTAATAAACTTTTCTCATATATCAGAGTGCCCATATCAAATTACTAAAATTGCAATCCTATATCACATAGTGAAGAAAAAGACAAATGAAAGATACTTATATAGAAATATATGTATTATATTTCAGCATACTTTGTATAAATACATGTCTGTGTGTAAAATTGTATTTCTATATATACACATAGATATATATGAGTATATCTGTATGCATGAATATGTATGTTTGTGAGTATTTTAACAAATATTGAACTTCGTTTATGAGAATCCTGCTTACCTGTCAACACAGTATGCTTTGCACCTGCTTGAGCGGAGACAGATAATAGTCTCTTGTTGTCCAGTTAGATGTATATATGCCTCAGTATAAGCCAGGGGTCATCAGAAGATTCGCTTGACTGCATTCAAAGTTAAACTTTAATTTAATTAGTGATAAAAAAATAACATTTTGATTTCCATCTTTCTCATTTTGGGATCATTATCTCAATAGACTCTTTACATGTACAATAAAGAGGGTATGACCTATCCACTCTCTATAATTTCAAAAGTATATACACCTACTTTACACAAATCCAGACATACAGTTTTATCTAAATCAGAAATCTGAGTGTTATCCTAGAATTCTTTCCTTATCTTCAAACTGGTGAAGTTCATTATTCAGTCAACAAGTTGTATTGATTTGAGATCCAAAATAGATTAAAAAAAAAAAAAACTCTATCACATTTTTTCCATTTCACTTGCTATTTTTTAGCGTTGTTTTCATCTTCTGTTATCAAACAATTGATATTGCTTTTCTGCTTCTAATCTTTCTCTTATCTGTACAGGTTACAAAATATTAATAAAACCCAAACATAATCATGCCCCTTTCTTGCTTAAAATCCTCTGCTCATCCTAGCACTTAAAGCCCAAATTCCCTGGAGATCTGTTTGAAGACCCTCAAGAGGCTTCTACATTCCTGCCCCAGCACTTTTCATATCACTCTACATAGGTGTTCTACATAGAATTCCTTGTAAATACTACTCAAGGAATCACCTTTCTCCATTTAGGCCCCTAATTATTATTCTAAAAATTCAAGTCAAGATACTCACATGCAGTAACACTTTCTCTAGTGTTCTCTCTAGGCAGAAGTAACTGTCTTCTGATTATCAACTTACACCTATTCTCGTTCAGATGACTCCTGGTAAATGGTTGACACAAACAGCTATTCCTTATTCATCTATGTGCATGCATGCTATGTTGCTTCATTCATGTTTGACTTGGGACCCTATGGATTTTTGCCCACCAGGTTCCTCTGTCTGTGGGATTCTCCAGGCATAAATACTGGAATGAGTTTCCATGCCCTCCTCCAGGATTATTCATCTATGCAATATGCTATTCTAGTACGAACATGTCATGTTAAGTGACCAATATTATAAGTGTTTTACAGCTGAAAGAATGAGACTAAATTTTTATTCCAAATATGTGTTTCAAATCATAAAGATTTCGTTATTTTCAAATCCAGAAAAAAGCACTTAATGAGCTCTTATCTATTGAAAACTGATCAGAGGAAAATCATATGAATCAGAGGGGATTACATCTCCAGAATTCCACTGACTCTCTAAAATGGGACACATCCATATTTATGTTGAGTAAGCACTGTGGTTGTACTGTGGAAAGGTGAACACCAAATATAACCGGAGCTCCTCACTTGTCCATTGAACACAGAGGTTACACTCACTGGATAATGCCACTCTGAACACGGTGAACACAATAATCAAAGACACTTAAAAGTTACAGATGCCTCTGATACTACATAATTGCTTGTTAATGGGTAAAAAGAATGACTCTATATTTTAAACATGCACACACACATACACAAACACAATCAGGGGCACTGGGATAATTGGGCAATGATAATCCCAGTGGTAATGCTCAATCAAAATATGCATAATCCCTTTAAATGCCTTGTTAAGATAGTTGAAGATATAATAAAGTTATTTTACTTGAATACAGTCTCCAAGAATTACACTGCCTTAAAACAAAAAAAAAAACAACTTTAAATTTCTGACATTTACCATCCTGCTAGAAAGAAAGATAGATATTCACATACACAATACAAATGTGTGGGCTTACACAAAATCACAATTTTTCATTCAGATTTTTTATCAAATATTCAATTAGCATTCAGTATTTCAACCTCTCTCACAGCTCTTTTTACCCCTTTGGGACACAAAAACCAGTTAGAATACTTTCAGAGCAGAATATCTGTTTTAAACCATATACCACATGCTAACCGGTGCCTTTTTAAGAGCAATAAGCATTGTGTTCTCATTACAAGACAGTTTCAGTTTTCCCAAGAGCACAGTAATCTCAAGGAGGTCTCTCACTTTGTCCTTTGTCATGAAAAAAAAAAAATCTCTTAATGATACCAATTAAGAAGTTTGAATGTCATTTCTACATTTTTGTTCTGTTTCAGGTCAGCAAGTCCAGGGCTCAAGACAAAGTCATAACAACTCAGTTGAAGCTTATAGATATTTTGTAGCATTTGATTAGTAAGCCAGGTATTTCAAAATAACTCCAAATGTCTTATGTTATTTTCAGTGAGACACTGCATTATTTTTTGCTCTATTTTTATTTATATTTACTTTATCTTGATAAGAGAAAAGGGATTACATCTCCAGAATTCCACTGACTCTCTAAAATGGGACACATCCATATTTATGTTGAGTAAGCACTGTGGTTGTACTGTGGAAAGGTGAACACCAAATATAACCGGAGCTCCTCACTTGTCCATTGAACACAGAGGTTACACTCACTGGATAATGCCACTCTGAACACGGTGAACACAATAATCAAAGACACTTAAAAGTTACAGATGCCTCTGATACTACATAATTGCTTGTTAATGGGTAAAAAGAATGACTCTATATTTTAAACATGCACACACACATACACAAACACAATCAGGGGCACTGGGATAATTGGGCAATGATAATCCCAGTGGTAATGCTCAATCAAAATATGCATAATCCCTTTAAATGCCTTGTTAAGATAGTTGAAGATATAATAAAGTTATTTTTACTTGAATACAGTCTCCAAGAATTACACTGCCTTAAAACAAACAAAAAAAAAAACAACTTTAAATTTCTGACATTTACCATCCTGCTAGAAAGAAAGATAGATATTCACATACACAATACAAATGTGTGGGCTTACACAAAATCACAATTTTTCATTCAGATTTTTTATCAAATATTCAATTAGCATTCAGTATTTCAACCTCTCTCACAGCTCTTTTTACCCCTTTGGGACACAAAAACCAGTTAGAATACTTTCAGAGCAGAATATCTGTTTTAAACCATATACCACATGCTAACCGGTGCCTTTTTAAGAGCAATAAGCATTGTGTTCTCATTACAAGACAGTTTCAGTTTTCCCAAGAGCACAGTAATCTCAAGGAGGTCTCTCACTTTGTCCTTTGTCATGAAAAAAAAAAAATCTCTTAATGATACCAATTAAGAAGTTTGAATGTCATTTCTACATTTTTGTTCTGTTTCAGGTCAGCAAGTCCAGGGCTCAAGACAAAGTCATAACAACTCAGTTGAAGCTTATAGATATTTTGTAGCATTTGATTAGTAAGCCAGGTATT
The DNA here is from genome assembly GCA_022376925.1 of Tragulus kanchil. Classification (NCBI taxonomy): domain Eukaryota; kingdom Metazoa; phylum Chordata; class Mammalia; order Artiodactyla; family Tragulidae; genus Tragulus; species Tragulus kanchil. The sequence continues at coordinate 220,473,896 of JAIOJX010000028.1, read as the reverse complement.
TCAAAATAACTCCAAATGTCTTATGTTATTTTCAGTGAGACACTGCATTATTTTTTGCTCTATTTTTATTTATATTTACTTTATCTTGATAAGAGAAAAGAAGAAAATGTGTGAAGTATGTCACTGGAATCTTATTCAGTTTTCTCCTGAATAATTACTATTACTTGTGAGTTTACTACTGGATATTAACTTTTCTTGTATTCCTTTAAACAAATGATGCAAGCTTCATACAGTACTTTGATTACTCTTCTTAAGGATGACAAAGCAAGCCATTTTTAGTACCTTTCTTTGGCCTCTCATCCCCAAATCTTGATTTCCTCTCCTTTAATGTTTACATGTGCCCATTCAGCAATAAATTGTCACCTTTATCAGGATCAGTTTGAGTTTAAATACTATTCAACCCCAGTTTTGCTCAGTGAAGCAATAGAGATCTGTCTCTTTTCAAATACTCTGGCTGACAACTCCTAAATGGAATATGAAGGATAGGGGTTAAGGTCATTTTACAGGAGGCATTATTTTGGAAAGATCTTTTTTTTTTTAATGGAATATTATTGCTTTACAATGTTGTGCTAGTTTTTCCTATACAACAAACTGAATCATATATATACCCTCCTTCTTGATCTCCCCTCTCTGCACCTTCTCTTTCTACCCCTCTAGGTCATCACAGAGCACAGAGCACCATACTGAGCTCCCTGTGATATATAGTGACTTCCCACTAGCTTTCTGTTTTATATGATAGTGTATATATGTCAATCCCAATCGTCCATTCTGTCCCACCCTTCCCAACCCCTTGTGTCCATGTACCCATTCTCTATGTCTTCTTCTCTATTCCTGTCCTACAAATAGATTCATCTGTACAATTTTTCTAGATTACATACATATCCATTAATATGTATAAGGATAAGGGAATACTACTCATCTATAAAAAGAAATAAAATTGGGTCATTTGTAGTGATATAGATGAATCTCATGGAGTCTGTCATTCAGAGGGGAATAAGTTAGAAAGAGAAAAACAAATACAGAAGGCATTTTAATACTGAAGAAGCCAAAAGAAATTTTTTTTCTTTTTGGCCTCTAAGTCATCGTTTATTTTTCATCCATTTTTACTCTTTGGCCTGTGTGGGCCTCCCATCACAGTGGCCTCTCTCGTTGCAGACCACTGGCTCTGGGCACATGCACTCCATGTGGGATCTTCTCGGGCCAAGGATTGAATCCAGGTCCCTTTCACTGCAAGATGGATTCTCTACCCGCTTGACCTCAAGGGAATCTCATAACTATGCCCTTTATTTCCTGATTTTGTCAGGTTTCTTTTTCATCATTGAAATCACTTCTTTTTCAAAAAATATAAAGTATAAATAAGATGAAAAGTAATCTACCAAAATGCATCAGTCACTCTACTAGAAGTGATCAGTCTTCAAAAGTTTTTGAACATCTCTCTATAATTATACATATAGAAATATGCATGTGTGTGTATAAATGTACACACACACACATATGTAAACTATATACATGCCTATATAAGGTTATTTACATATTTACTTTTTTTCCCCAATCATTTATCATGAAGATCTTTCCATAACAGAACATGTAATTTTATTTTATTTTCTCTAATTATAACATAGTATTTCATGATCTTTAAAACATTCTATATGGTAATTACACATAATTACTATATAATACAAGTACATTATACATGCATTATATGTATATAAAATGTATAATAAATAACATCAGATTACATGAACTGTCATGTTAGTAGTTTTATTTTTCATTTATTTGATAGTGGATATATTTTATAGTGATTTATTAAGTCCTTGTGTATGTTCTAGGCCCAAATTTATCTCATGTTTCTGATGCTTTTGGAAGATTAGATCATTGGCAACTTCTGCAATTTCTTTCCTGGTCCTTGACCCACATAGAAATCTCTCACTGTTCTTACCTTGCCATAGATGCTCCAAGAATGACTAAGCGTCATTTAATTCTTTGTATTTTGTTTTTTCCTCTTTTGCCTCAAGACATTTTCCCAGGCACAGAACCTCAGGAGAATGTCAGTGATCAACCAGAGCAGTCTTCCAGACTGTCAATTTGCTACTATCATTCAAATTTCACCTCTCTCATAACTTTCAAGACATAATTTTGCAAAACTTCAGACTAGACTAGAGGTCACTAGTCTATCACATTAATTATCATAGTATATGATTTTTTTAACTATGACTTTCCATGGCTAGAAAAATTAACAAGTTTGAGGAACAAAATTAGGAGCTACTTATGTAGCCTCAGCATCTAAGGCAACACCTGGAACATAGTAGGCATTCAACAGATAGTTGTTTATTTGCCTGAGGGCTCCATTGGATTCATTATATTCCGAAGCTTTTGTATACATGCGGAGTAATTAAAAAGGAACAGGAGTATTGAGATTGAATTACATTATCTACTCTGTCAATTATTCATGCATATAATCATTCTATAAACAGAAATAATCACGTACTATAAATTTGACACTAATGACAAAAATATTAGCAAACACCAGCACTAAACTATCTGAACATGTGGTTTTTTTATGTGCTAAAAACTGTAGGGATTTTGCATTAATTCTTACAATAGTCCTATTTTGAGTAGAACCATAAGTATAGTTAGTGGTGAAATTGATAGCTTAAGTATTACATCAATATCACAGACCTTTTACTTAAGCAGAATCAGGAGAATTTTAAGTTTTCATTGACTCTATCATCTAAACTTTTAAACCATCTCAATGAAAAAGATAGTATTTATCTTTTCATAGCCGATGAATACCCAATTACATAGAAGACAATTGGTAAGACAATTTCCATTATATTCCTCTCATTTTCAAAATTCTCTGTATCCCTGTGTGATGATTTTTATTTCTGTATTTATTGAAACAATGCTACAATTCATTCTTAAATGCTGGTAATGTGTGAAATAATGCAATTGATTTTAGAATGGAAACTTAGGGCTTCCGTGGTGGCTCAGATGGTAGAGTCTGTCTGTAATGCAAGAGACCAGGGCTTGATCCCTAGGTTGGGAAGTTCCCCTAGAGAAGGAAATTGGCAATCCATTCCAGTATTCTTGCCTGGAAAATCCCATGGACAGAGAAGCCTGGCAGGTTACAGTCCATAGAGGTGCAAAGAGTTGGACATGACTGAGCAACTGACACTTTCACTTTCAGTGGAAACTTGTTTGAATATTTGGTATAAAATTTCTGGATACTTTATTAAAATTATGATAGTTAATTATAATAGTTGCTAGAATTTGTTGATGATTTCTGTATCTACGTCTATAGCGTTTTATGGAAATGTTTATTGTAAAAAATATTTGTATTAAGCTTGTTATTAAGGCCATATTGTATCTTTTGATACAAGTCAGTTGAAAATGTTTCCTCTTTCTCTACTTTCTGAAATAATTTTAAAATGTTGGTATTATTTCCTTTTTAAATGTTATAAAACAAAAATATAAGGTTATGATTCAAATAAGATAGCATAAACTCATATTTCCCTGCTCCCCTCTGCTTAGGATAATGATAAATGATGGAAATAATGAAATGGATAACAAAAGGAAAACTCTGAAAAGTGCAAGAGGGAAGATAAACAGGCTAGAAAATCCAAGACTGGAGGAAAACATAGCAATGGTGTCTTAGCTAATGACAAAAATATTAGCAAACACCAGCACTAAACTATCTGAACATGTGGTTTTTTTATGTGCTAAAAACTGTAGGGATTTTGCATTAATTCTTACAATAGTCCTATTTTGAGTAGAACCATAAGTATAGTTAGTGGTGAAATTGATAGCTTAAGTATTACATCAATATCACAGACCTTTTACTTAAGCAGAATCAGGAGAATTTTAAGTTTTCATTGACTCTATCATCTAAACTTTTAAACCATCTCAATGAAAAAGATAGTATTTATCTTTTCATAGCCGATGAATACCCAATTACATAGAAGACAATTGGTAAGACAATTTCCATTATATTCCTCTCATTTTCAAAATTCTCTGTATCCCTGTGTGATGATTTTTATTTCTGTATTTATTGAAACAATGCTACAATTCATTCTTAAATGCTGGTAATGTGTGAAATAATGCAATTGATTTTAGAATGGAAACTTAGGGCTTCCGTGGTGGCTCAGATGGTAGAGTCTGTCTGTAATGCAAGAGACCAGGGCTTGATCCCTAGGTTGGGAAGTTCCCCTAGAGAAGGAAATTGGCAATCCATTCCAGTATTCTTGCCTGGAAAATCCCATGGACAGAGAAGCCTGGCAGGTTACAGTCCATAGAGGTGCAAAGAGTTGGACATGACTGAGCAACTGACACTTTCACTTTCAGTGGAAACTTGTTTGAATATTTGGTATAAAATTTCTGGATACTTTATTAAAATTATGATAGTTAATTATAATAGTTGCTAGAATTTGTTGATGATTTCTGTATCTACGTCTATAGCGTTTTATGGAAATGTTTATTGTAAAAAATATTTGTATTAAGCTTGTTATTAAGGCCATATTGTATCTTTTGATACAAGTCAGTTGAAAATGTTTCCTCTTTCTCTACTTTCTGAAATAATTTTAAAATGTTGGTATTATTTCCTTTTTAAATGTTATAAAACAAAAATATAAGGTTATGATTCAAATAAGATAGCATAAACTCATATTTCCCTGCTCCCCTCTGCTTAGGATAATGATAAATGATGGAAATAATGAAATGGATAACAAAAGGAAAACTCTGAAAAGTGCAAGAGGGAAGATAAACAGGCTAGAAAATCCAAGACTGGAGGAAAAACATAGCAGTATGGTGTCTTGAGAAGCCTTGACCAACAAAAGAATATGGCTCAGGCTTGCAGTTTCCCATTCTCCAGTTAGCAAGAGGAAGGGACCAGTGTCATAAGGCATTCTCTCTATGCCTGTGTCTGTTTTCCTTTCTTATAAGGACACCAGTCCTTGGATTAGGGCCAGCTTTAATCTAACGTGATTTAATTTTTTAAGTATGGTTACATTCTGCAGCTTTGTTTCTGGAAGCCATTTGTGAGCCTAGTATACTACCCTTGTGATATTATAAATCATATTCAGTAATTGAAATAAAAATCAAAGCACTATCTTACACTCAAAGGAATGCAATTTATAAGCAGTGAATGTAAAAGGAAGCAAATGGAGTTAAAGTATCAACACTTCTCCCTGAGTGTTAAACATCATAAAAAAATAACTTTGAAACCATATTGACTTGAAAATATTTTTGTGTGTGGGAAGATTATAATTATGAATCAAATTTCTTTCATTGATTTTTGAATAAGGTCTTTAGATTCTATATTGCTTCTTGGCTTAGTTTTGCTAAGTTACACTTTTCAAGGATCTTCTTCTATTTCATTTAACTAATCAACATTATCTTGAAGGTATCATTTTCCTTTTAGTACTTTTTTTGTATCATTTTTCCAGATTTATTGAGATACAAGTGGCATATAATGTGTGTGTTTAAGGTGTACAATGTGATGATTTGATACGTATATGTATTACAAAATAATTATGGCCATAAGTTTAGTTAACACATGTATCACCCCACATTATTATAATTTTTCTGTGTGTGGTACAAACATTCATGATTTACTTTCTTAGCAACATTCTGGTATATAGTACAGAATTGATAACTATAGTCACCATGCGGAATCTTAAATCCCCAGAACTTATTCATCTTATCACTGGAAGTTTGCACCTTTGACCAATATCTCCCCATTTCCCCCACTGTTGGGCTAGTCTCAGCATACCCTGGTGATGTTATTGACTGGAAATGCCTGAGCTACTAGCCTAGGTCCAAGCCGAAAAGTAACACAGACTTTTCCCAACCAGAGTCAGTGTTGTGGCTGAATCACCTCTCATGGTTGTTTTGTTTTGTTTCGTTTTTTTTCCCCCTGTTTCTTTCTTTTTTTTTTTTTTTTTAAATACTTTATTTTAAAGCTTTTACAGAGTTTTGTTGTTCACCAACATGTATGTTCCCAGATCATTCATATGCATATCCCTGGACCCTCCCCCCACCCAGTTCCCCTCCCACCCCTCCAGACCATCCCCCCAAGTGATTGTAGGTACTCCAATTCCCTTAGCACAATGACCATAGATATATTTTCCACACGTGCCAGTATAGGTTTCGATATTACTTCCTCTATGCCTCCCTCTCACTGTTTGTTCTCCACAATGTCCTTATGTCTATTCTCTGTCTGTTTTTCCATGAGTTCACTGAGTGTGTTATCATGACCATCTTACTAGATCCCATATATATGAGTTAGTATACTGTACTTGTCTTTCTCTTTTTGGCTTACTTCACTTTTTATGATAGGTTCTAGAGTCAGCCACTTCATTAGGACTGAGTCTTCTGCATTTCTTTTAACAGCTGTGTAGTATTCCATTGTATATATGCAACAGAGCTTCTGGATCCATTCATTCGTTGATGGACATCTAGGTTGCTTCCATGTTCTGGCTATTGTATAAAGAGTTGCAATGAACATTGGGGTACAGGTGCCTCTTTCATTTTTGATTTCATCAGGATATAGGCCTAATAGTGGGATTGCTGGGTCATAGGGTGCTTCCATTTTTAGATTTTTAAGGAATCTCCATATTGTCTTCCATAGAGGTTGTATCAGTTTACATTCCCACCAGCAATGCAGGAGTGTTCTCTTTTCTCCGCACCCTCTCCAGCATTTATTGTCTGTCGATTTGTTGATGATGGCCATTCTGACAGGTGTGAGGTGGTATCTCATTGTGGTTTTAATTTGCATTTTCTCTAATGATAAGCGAGGTTGAGCATCATTTCATGTGCTTTTGGGCCATCCGTGTGTCCTCTTTGGAGAGGAGTCTCTTTAGATCTTTTTCCCATTTTTTGATTGGGTTGTTCGTTTTTCCTGTGCTGAGTGGTCTGAGTTGCTTGTAGATTTTGGAGATTAATTCTTTGTCTGTTGTTTCATTTGCTATGATTTTCTCCCACTCTGTGGGGTGTCTGTACAGCTTTTTTGTAATTTCTTTTGCTGCACAAAAGCTTTTAAGTTTCATGAGGTCCCACGTGTTCACTTTTCTTTTCAGTTCCACCAATCTAGTAGTGGGTCAGAGAAGATCTTGCTTTGATTGATGTCCTTGAGGGTTTTGCCTATATTCTCCTCTAAGTGTTTGATGGTTTCTGGTCTTACATTTAGGTCTTTAATCCATTTTGAGTTGATCATTGTGTATAGGGTCAAGGAATGTTCCAATTTCATTTTTTTATATGTAGCTGTCCAATTTTCCCAGCACCATTTGTTGAAGAGGCTCTTTGTCCCATTTTATGTTTGCCTCCTTTGTAAAAAATAAGGTACCCATAGGTGCGTGGGTTTACCTCTGGGTTCTCAATCTTGTTCCATTGGTTGATATTTCTGTTTTTGTGCCAGTACCATACTGTCTTGATGACTGTTGCTTTGTAGTAGAGTCTGAATTTAGGGAGGCTGATCCCTCCAACTCCGTTTTTCTCTCTCAGGATTGCTTTGGCTATTCGAGGTCTTTTGTGTTTCCGTATGAACTGTGTTATTCTTTGATCTAGTTCTGTGAAAAATGTCAGTGGTAGATGAATAGGTATTGCATTGAATCTGTAGATGATATTTTGTAGTATGGTCATTTTCACAATATTGATTCTTCCGATCCAGGAACATGGAATATCTCTCCACCTGTTTAAGTCTTTAATTTCTCTCATGAGTGTCTTGTAATTTTCTGTGTAGTACAATTCTTTTGTTTCTTTGGGTAGGTTTACTCCTAGATATTTGATTCTTTTGGTTGCATTGGTGAAGGGGATTGCCTCTTTGATTTCGTTTTCTGATTTTTCATTGTTTGTGGATAGGAATGCCAGTGATTTCTGTGTGTTGACTTTGTATCCTGCAACTTTGCTGAATTCATCGATTAGCTCTAGTAGCTTTGTAACCGTGTCTTTGGGATTTTCTATGTATAATATCATGTCGTCTGCAAAAAGAGAGAGCTTGACTTCTTCCTTTCCAATCTGGATTCCTTTGATTTTTTTCTCTTCTCTTATTGCTGTTGCTAGAACTTCCAGGACTATGTTGAATAGTAGTGGTGAAAGTGGGCACCCCTGTCTTATTCCTGATCTTAGAGGGAATTCTTTCAGTTTTTCACCATTGAGGATAATGTTCGCTGTGGGCTTCTCATAGATGGCTTTTATTATGTTGAGATAGGTTCCTTCTATGCCCAGTTTCTGAAGAGTTTTGATCATAAATGGATGTTGTACTTTGTCGAAGGCTTTTTCTACATCTATTGAGATGATCATGTGGTTTTTGTCTTTCAATTTGTTGATATGATGTATCATATTGATTGATTTGCGGATGTTGAAGAAACCTTGCATGCCTGGGATGAACCCAACTTTATCGTAATGTATGAGTTTTTTGACGTGTCGTTGAATTCTGTTTGCTAGGATTTTGTTGAGGATCTTGGCGTCTAAGTTCATCAGTGAAATTGGCCTATAGTTTTCCTTTTTTGTGTTATCTTTGCCTGGTTTGGGTATCAGGGTGATGGTGGCCTCGTAGAATGTGTTTAGAAGTTTTCCTTCCTGTGCAATTTTTTGGAAGAGTTTTAGAAGGACAGGCATTAGCTCTTCTTTAAATGTTCGGTAGAATTCGGCTGTGAAGCCATCTGGCCCTGGGCTTTTATTTTTGGGTATATTTTTAATCACAAATTTGATTTCTGAGCTTGTGATTGACTTGCTCAAAGTTCCTGTTTCTTCCTGGCTCAGTCTTGGGAGATTAATCCTCTCCAAGAAACTGCCCATTTCATCCAGGTTGTCCAGTTTGTTGCCATATAGCTGTTCATAATAGTCTTTTAGAATCCTTTGGATTTCTGCATTATCTGTTGCAATGTCTCCTTTTTCGTTTCTGATTTTGTTGATCTGGTTCTTCTCTCTCTTTTTCTTAATGAGTCTGGCCAATGATTTGTCAATTTTGTTTACATTTTCAAAGAACCAGCTTTTTGTTTTATTTATCTTTACTATTGGTTCTTCAATTTCTTTCTCATTTATTTCTGCTCTGATCCTTATGATTTCTCTTCTGCTGGCTTTGGGGTGTTTTTGTTCTTCTTTCTCCAATTGTTTTAAGCAGAGGGTTAAGTCATCTGCTTCATATTTTCCTAGTTTCTTGAGGTGGGATTGTATTGCTGTAACTTTCCCTCTTAGAACTGCTTTTGCAGTATCCCATAAGTTTTGCACTGTCGTGTGTTCATTGTCATTTTCTTCTAGGAATTGTTTAATTTCTCCTTTGATTTCCTCAATGATCAGTTGGTTTTTTAGGTATGTATTGTTTAATCTCCATGTGTTTGTGTTTTTAAGGTTTTTTTTTTCCGGTAGTTGATCTCAAGTTTCATTGCATTGTGGTCCGAGAAGATGGTTGAGATAATTTCGGTTTTCCCGAAATGACTGAGGTTTGATTTGTGACCCAAGATGTGGTCTATCCTGGAGAATGTTCCGTGAGCACTTGAGAAGAAAGTGTATTCTTCTGCTTTTAGATGGAAAGTCCTAAAGATATCGATGAGTTCCATTTCTTCTAGTGTGGCATTTAAGGCTTGTGTTTCTTTATTAATTTTCTGTTTGGATGATCTGTCCATTGGAGTGAGAGGAGTGTTAAAGTCTCCTACTATTACTGTGTTATTGTTGATTTCTTCTTTTATGTCTGAGAGTACCTGTCTTATGTATTGAGGTGCACCTATGTTGGGTGCGTAGATGTTCATGACTGTTATGTCTTCCTCTTGGATAGATCCCTTAATCATGATGTAGTGACCTGCCTTGTCTCTTAGAATCTTCTTTACTTTAAAATCTATTTTGTCTGATATGAGGATTTCTACTCCAGCTTTCTTTTGATTTCCATTTGCATGGAATATCTTTTTCCAGCCTTTCACTTTCAGTCTATGAGTGTCTCTAGGTCTGAAGTGGGTCTCTTGTAAACAGCGTATATATGGGTCTTGCTCCTGGATCCATTCAGCCAGCCTGTGTCGTTTGGTTGGAGCATTTAGTCCATTTACGTGCAAAGTAATTATTGATATGAATGTTCCTATTGTCATCTTCTTAGGAATTTGGGGTTTGATTTGTAAGGCTTCTCCCACTCTATATCTTGGCTATATCAGGCCCTTTAACACTTGTTTTAGGGCTGGTTTTGTGGTACAGAATTCTTTTAGTTTTTGCTTGTCTGTGAAACTTTTGACTTCACCGTCAATTCTGAATGAGATTCTTGCTGGGTAGAGAAATCTTGGTTGGAAGTTATTCTCTGTTAGCCGTTTAAATGTGTCTTGCCATTCTGTTTTGGCCTGCAGAGTTCTGTTGAAATATCCGCAGTAAGGCATATGGGGTTTCCTTTATATGTTATATGTTGTTTGCTCCTAGCTGCTTTTAGTAATCTGTGTTTATATTTAGTCTGCGTTAGTTTGATTAGAATGTGCCTTGGTGTGTTTCTTCTGGGGTTTCTCCTGTATGGAACTCTTTGTGCTTCTTGGATTTGGTTGACTATTTCCTTTCCCATGCTGGGGAAGTTTTCAACTATAACCTCTTCAAGAATTTTTTCATAGCCTTTCTTCCCCTCTTCTTCTTCTGGAACTCCTATAATTCTAATGTTGGTGCGTTTGATATTGTCCCATAGGTCTCTAATGCTATCCTCAGTTCTTGTAATTCTTTCAGTTTTGTTGTGTTCTTCAGCACTTATTTCCACCATTCTGTCTTCCAGCTCACTTATCCGTTCTTCAGCCTCTGATACTCTACTGTTGAGACATTCTATGGTATTTTTGAATTCAGCAATTGAGTTGGTTGTCTCCGTTTGCTTGTTTTTCATTTCTTGCATGTCTCTTCTCAATGCACTAATTTCCTCTAATATTCTGTTTTCGGTTTTTTGCATCCTCATTAGTATAGCTTTTCCGAATTCTCTTTCAGATAGTTTGTCTATCTCCTCCTCTGTCATTTGAAGCTGTGTTTCTCTAGCTTGGTCCTTCATTTGTGCAGTGTTTCTCTGACGTTTCATTATTAGGTTAATTTTTGTTTCTTTGTGTGTGTCTGTGTATATGGAGTTCTTTTTCCCCCACTAGGCTTCTTGGTTGAATTCTCCCTTCCTTTGGGCTTCTGTCCTTGTAGAAGGGTTCAGTGGTTTCTGACTTGGATGGTGTTAGGTCTTGTTTACAGATGAATGCTCTCTAGTGTTGTATGTTCTTTGATAGTGTGGGGTCTTGGAATCAGGGCTTCCGCTCCGAGGATCCTTGGTTTGATGATTGGTCAGGAGGTGTAGACTCTATGTCTGGTTTGCTATGGTGTTCCGTGATATTAGTTCACATACTAGCATCTGAGGAACAAGAGGTGCATCCCTGATGGGTGACAGTCATAAAAGCATGCAAATGTTTTCCAACATAATCGTAAGATATACATACATACACAGCAATCCCCACAACTGACCAGTTTTACAGAGATAAGGCACAGGAAATCTTTCTGGCAAATCATGCAATCATAGATGATACTTGCCCGTTAAGCTTTGAATTAATTAAAATAGTGCCTGAATAAATAGATCCAGCACAAGGTCCTGGCTTGGATAATTACAGTGACAGCAATTTTTAACTAGGACATGTGTTGGGGGTGACGAGGAGGAGAGTGTATAGGTAATGAGAAGGAATAGATTCATCTTGGAAGGATTTTATAGGGTTAGGGAGCAAAGATTAGTGTGTGTATTGTTTAGTGTATTTGGAAGAGAATAGTGGAGACAGGAAGATAGGAAATAATTTATCTAGAGGATATTGATAGATAGGGAAATGTTTTACATTTAGAACATAGAGGGAGAAAGCAGTGGGAAAGAGGAAAGAGAATTAGAGGTTTCCAAGAATTAAAATTAAAAAAAACACAATAAAATAAAAGTCAAAAAAAAATTAAAAATTAAAAAGGGCAGAAAAAATTAATAAGAGCCCAAAAAACAAACAAAAAACAAAACAAACAAACGAAAACAGCAACAACAAAAAAAACCAGAATAAACAAAAAAAAAATAATAAACCCCAAACCAGACCAATTGATTTAGCAAAATAGTCCACCACAAATAAACAAGCAAAAAAATAAAAATAAAAATCCTAAATACTGTCCCTGTTTTTTATCTTCTCATCTGCCTGTTGGAAACCAATCTGCTCGTGATGGTGGTGTCCTGATGACATAGTCTTTCCCTTATAGCGCCAGTTGCTATGGTTTCTGTTATTGTGCTCAGCGAAATGAGGGCTTTGCTGCCATACTGGGTCCTGGCCGGGACGGCGGGCTGATCCCAGTCAGTTGGGCAGAGGCCGCAATGCGCGCAGTGCCGTGTCGGAGTGGGCCCCCCCCCCCCCCCTCTACCGTGCACCCGCCAGTAGTCTCCAACTCCTGGTCTTTCCCCGGCTTCCTACGCTGCTGCTGCAGCTCTAGGGGTGCGCGGGCTCCTTCGCCGCTGGCACACATGCACTGCCGGTTACGTGTCTGAGTCCCAAAGGCGGGTGCGAGCTTTCCCGTCCAGCTAGTGTTCGGTCCCTGGTCCGCAACCCGTGGGAGACTTCCCCTCTCCGTTCAGCAAGCCCTCCAGTTGTTGTGGTGGAACTTACCCGTGACGCGGTGCTTCTCGCAGCGCCGCGGCTTCTCGCTCCGGGTTCTGGCAGCTTCTCGCTCCGGGTTCTGGCAGCTTCTCGCTCCAGGTTTTGGCTCTGGCCTCCTTTTAGTATTATCAGTAGCAATATTGCCTCTTTCATTCCTTATGTTGATAATCTGTGTTACTTATCTTTTTTTGTCACTTCTTAATTACTCTTGTTATTGACTTAGCAATTTGATTAAAACTTTGAAAAGAACAACTTATTTCTTTGTCTTTTTTGTTTATTGTTGTGTCCCATTTCATGGATTTCTATTTTCAGATTTACTCATTTCTGTGTATTATTTTATATCTAATTTGGTCTTTTTTTTTTAGTCAATTAGATAATTGTCTTGGACTTTTATTCTTTTAAATATATAGATATTTAGAGTGACAATCTTATTCTGAGTATTGTTTATACTATATCTTGCAAACTTTTATTTGAGAAAATCCTTATTTGCAATATGTTTTAAATATTCCAAAGAGATGTTTCCAAACAAACAAATAATAAACCCCAAACCAGACCAATTGATTTAGCAAAATAGTCCACCACAAATAAACAAGCAAAAAAATAAAAATAAAAATCCTAAATACTGTCCCTGTTTTTTATCTTCTCATCTGCCTGTTGGAAACCAATCTGCTCGTGATGGTGGTGTCCTGATGACATAGTCTTTCCCTTATAGCGCCAGTTGCTATGGTTTCTGTTATTGTGCTCAGCGAAATGAGGGCTTTGCTGCCATACTGGGTCCTGGCCGGGACGGCGGGCTGATCCCAGTCAGTTGGGCAGAGGCCGCAATGCGCGCAGTGCCGTGTCGGAGTGGGCCCCCCCCCCCCCCCCTCTACCGTGCACCCGCCAGTAGTCTCCAACTCCTGGTCTTTCCCCGGCTTCCTACGCTGCTGCTGCAGCTCTAGGGGTGCGCGGGCTCCTTCGCCGCTGGCACACATGCACTGCCGGTTACGTGTCTGAGTCCCAAAGGCGGGTGCGAGCTTTCCCGTCCAGCTAGTGTTCGGTCCCTGGTCCGCAACCCGTGGGAGACTTCCCCTCTCCGTTCAGCAAGCCCTCCAGTTGTTGTGGTGGAACTTACCCGTGACGCGGTGCTTCTCGCAGCGCCGCGGCTTCTCGCTCCGGGTTCTGGCAGCTTCTCGCTCCGGGTTCTGGCAGCTTCTCGCTCCAGGTTTTGGCTCTGGCCTCCTTTTAGTATTATCAGTAGCAATATTGCCTCTTTCATTCCTTATGTTGATAATCTGTGTTACTTATCTTTTTTTGTCACTTCTTAATTACTCTTGTTATTGACTTAGCAATTTGATTAAAACTTTGAAAAGAACAACTTATTTCTTTGTCTTTTTTGTTTATTGTTGTGTCCCATTTCATGGATTTCTATTTTCAGATTTACTCATTTCTGTGTATTATTTTATATCTAATTTGGTCTTTTTTTTTTAGTCAATTAGATAATTGTCTTGGACTTTTATTCTTTTAAATATATAGATATTTAGAGTGACAATCTTATTCTGAGTATTGTTTATACTATATCTTGCAAACTTTTATTTGAGAAAATCCTTATTTGCAATATGTTTTAAATATTCCAAAGAGATGTTTCCTTTGTAGGTCAGATGGAAATGTGGCATCTAGTTATTTATTTGGGAATTTTCTCCTTCTTGTTTTGTTGATATCTAATTTAATACATTTTGAGTCAGGTAAAACATAGCCTGTAATTTATATGTTTAAAATTATTGAAACTTATTTTATGGACCAGGATGCATTTTTCCCATGTGACTGAGAACAGGAGGAGAAAGGAGAAACAGAGGATGAGATGGTTGGATGAGATTATAAACTCAAAGGAAATGACATTGAGCAAACTCTGGGAGATAGCGAAGGACAGCGAAAGCTGGTGTACTGCAGTCCATGGTCACAAACAGTCAGACACAACTGAGCAACAGAACAACAGCAACAATAATATTTGTAAAGCATATCTGATTTTGCAGTTGCAACTGTTGGGTTCAGTTTTCTACAAATGATGATTAGGTCAGTTTGGTGAGTAGTATTGCCCTGATCGCCTATATTCATGTTTTTTAATCTATTCTACGAATTATTAAGAAACATATTTTTTAGACAGGGATGATAAAATCTCAAATTAAATTTAAGAATTTGTCTATTTTTCTTTAATTGTTTGTTTTTTCCATATATTTTGAAGTTCTGTTCTTAGGTACAAGCATATTTGAAACTGTTATGCTTTTCTAGTGAATTGCCCCTTTATCATGACAAAACATCACTTTTCATTTTTTTTTATCCTTTTTTTTTTTTGCTCATTTTTCTTTGTAAAGTCTCTGCTGTCTTATAATAATATAGTCATAGAGTTCTCTTATGCTTTCTGTCTGGCAATGTATACTTTTACTTTCATCCTAATTGCATTTTTAATTTTAAGATATATCTTTGGGGAATTATCCTTAGTCCCAAATCAAAGCCTTTCTACTATCTCTGGCTTCAGCCCCTAGGGATTAAGGAATTACTAATGATCTCTCTCCCCTCAGGCTGGCTGAATCTTTATGCCCCTCAGCGCTGGTTTGACTGTTTTTTTTTTTTTTTTTTTTCCTGCTCCTTTGTTCTCAATTTGCTACCAACTGACTCTGTGGTAAGCTTCATGCCCTTGCCCTGCATATTCTCAGCCAAGCCTTCAGCAGTGAGTTGCAGGATGCCCTCTGAGAGATTTCTGCCTAGTCATTCCTCAGCTCTTTAAAGCTGCTATTCAGAGCGTGTATAGTCCATGTTGCTGGTCTGCACTCTGATTTCTGCCTCTGAGTTTCAATAGTACCACTGTGTTCTGCTAAGACTCTAGTTTGCTGTGCCCGTGAAATTTCCACCAAGCAAGGATCTAGGAGCTTCCCTTCCTTTGGTGATCAGTTTTTTTTTTTTAAATCTATTCATTTTTAATTGAAGGATAATTGCATTACAGTATTGTGTTGGTTTCTGCCAATCATCAACATGAAACAGCCCTAGGCATACATACACCCCCTCATTCTTGAATCTCCCTCCCACCTCCATCCCTATCTCATCCATCTAGGTTGTTACAGAGTCCTGATGTGAGTTCCCTGAGTCTTACAGCAAATTCCACTGACAATCTTTTTTTTAAATATGGCAATGCATGTTTCCACATTACTTTCTCCCTACATTTTGATATATTTTTTCTTTGTTTTTCTCTGACTAAAGACAGCTGCCTCTTGTATTCTATTGAGCTTTTAAGGTTGATTACTGGGTATGACAAGTCCAGTACCAGATATCTTGTCATAGTTAGAACCAGAAATCCCTGAATTGTGTTTCATTTCATCTTTTTAACCAGTTGCTGGTGGAAAGCTAGCTTTGACTCCATAGTTTTAAAAGATCTGTGACTCCTTATATCCTCCAGGGGGAGCCAGAACATTAGTCTAGAGGTATATTGCACTTGGATCTCCAAGGTTCTGCAGACCACGGAGAGATTCCAGAGGAAAATCTTACTAAGATGTACAGGAAATGTTTAAATCCCAGTAGATAGGAGTATTCCCTCACAGCCATCATATCAAGGTCACATCTGTGAGGATGATCTATAGCTTCAGAAGCAATTCAAGGCCTCAGAGGAAATTTTGAATCTTTGAAGATAAATAATGGGAAACTCATTATTTGATAGGTTCTTGAAGTCAGACTTTGGCAGTACTTTTCGTTGTTTTCACTCAGATGATTGCTGAAATTAAAGGATAAGCAGGTTGTGAATATGGTGAGTATATATATTTCAAATAAGACTTCCCATGTGGCCCAGTAGTAAGGAATCCGCCTACCAATGCAGAAGTTGTGGGTTCGGTTTCTGGCTCAGGAAGATCCCCTGGATAAGGAAATGGCAACCCACTCCAGTATTCTTGCCTGGGAAATCCCATGAACAGAGGATCCTGGAAGACCATAGTCCATGAGGTCACAAAAGAAGAAAACACATACTGTAATGTGGGTTTTTTTTTTTTTTTTTTTTAGGACGTTACTTTTTACTCAACAAATGTTTTGACATGGAGACACAAGGATGGTAAAACGGCAGAGTTTCAATAAATAAGAGCAATGGGGAAAGGAGTGGGCACATGCCTGCACAGCACCACTTAAATAATGAGAATGTTGAGCCAGAGTAGAGACGGAGGCTGGGCCATCGCCTGCACTGCCCAGGCCAGGGGACAGACCAACACCACAGGGACACAAGCCACCAAGGCCAGAGGTCCCATTCTAGCCCCGTCACACATCCCTTTCCCTCTAAAGCACCTGAGATCTTGGGAGTGGCTGGGGCTCTGCCACAGTCTTGCCCCCAAGTCTGTTTCTTCAGTTTCAACAAAAACAGCAGGGGGGGCTTCCCCTGGTGGTCCAGTGGGTAAGGACACCGCCTTGCAGTGCAAGGGACGCCAGTTCGATCCCTGGCCTGGGAAGATCCCACGTGCCGCGGAGCGGCTGGACCGATGTGTCCAATTACCGAGCCGGAGCTCTGGCATGTGTGCACTCAGAGTCGGTGCTCTGCGACGACAGTGGCCACCGCGATGGGAGGCCCACAGGAGTCAAAGTACAAAGACGGATGAAAATGGAGAAATGAAAGACCAATGGAAGTGGCCTGCCTGCTCCCCCCCCCCCCCCCCCCCCCCCCCAAAGGCGAAAAAAATTAATAAAAAAAAAAAAAAAAAAAACCACAGCAGGGGAAGGCACATGCATTAAGCCCCTTAGGCACAGCCCCAGGGGAGGCTTGCAGATGGAGGCCCTGAAACAGCAAAACCAGGGCCAGATGAAGCTACTAGTGGGAAGGCTGGGCTGGAGTCGAGCTCTGCATCCAGAGTCTGCAATGAATCCCAACTCAGATGATTGCTGAAATAAAGGATAAGCAGGTTGTGAATATGGTGAGTATATATATTTCAAATAAGACTTCCCATGTGGCCCAGTAGTAAGGAATCCGCCTACCAATGCAGAAGTTGTGGGTTCGGTTTCTGGCTCAGGAAGATCCCCTGGATAAGGAAATGGCAACCCACTCCAGTATTCTTGCCTGGGAAATCCCATGAACAGAGGATCCTGGAAGACCATAGTCCATGAGGTCACAAAAGAAGAAAACACATACTGTAATGTGGGTTTTTTTTTTTTTTTTTTTTTAGGACGTTACTTTTTACTCAACAAATGTTTTGACATGGAGACACAAGGATGGTAAAACGGCAGAGTTTCAATAAATAAGAGCAATGGGGAAAGCAGTGGGCCCATGCCTGCACAGCACCACTTAAATAATGAGAATGTTGAGCCAGAGTAGAGACGGAGGCTGGGCCATCGCCTGCACTGCCCAGGCCAGGGGACAGACCAACACCACAGGGACACAAGCCACCAAGGCCAGAGGTCCCATTCTAGCCCCGTCACACATCCCTTTCCCTCTAAAGCACCTGAGATCTTGGGAGTGGCTGGGGCTCTGCCACAGTCTTGCCCCCAAGTCTGTTTCTTCAGTTTCAACAAAAACAGCAGGGGGGGCTTCCCCTGGTGGTCCAGTGGGTAAGGACACCGCCTTGCAGTGCAAGGGACGCCAGTTCGATCCCTGGCCTGGGAAGATCCCACGTGCCGCGGAGCGGCTGGACCGATGTGTCCAATTACCGAGCCGGAGCTCTGGCATGTGTGCACTCAGAGTCGGTGCTCTGCGACGACAGTGGCCACCGCGATGGGAGGCCCACAGGAGTCAAAGTACAAAGACGGATGAAAATGGAGAAATGAAAGACCAATGGAAGTGGCCTGCCTGCTCCCCTCCCTCCCCACCCCACCCTCCAAAAGCTAAATAAATTAATTAAAAAAAAAAAAAAAAAAACCACAGCAGGGGAAGGCACATGCATTAAGCCCCTTAGGCACAGCCCCAGGGGAGGCTTGCAGATGGAGGCCCTGAAACAGCAAAACCAGGGCCAGATGAAGCTACTAGTGGGAAGGCTGGGCTGGAGTCGAGCTCTGCATCCTCCGGCCTCGCCCAGAGTCTGCAAGGCTGGAAGTCCCTGAGCACCAAGATGCCGCTCCCCCTGCTTCACAGTCAGGAGAACTGGGGCCCAAAATGGGCCAGGGGCTTACCCTGCACTGCAAGGCGGTGTCCCTACCCACTGGACCACCAGGGAAGCCCCAGGGGCTTACCCTGGATTAGAACTCTGGAACTCAGCTCCCAGCCCAGGGCTTACGCTGACCCCTCGCTTTGCAGGACCTGTCAGAAAAGGATGTGCTAAACCACATGACTTAGCAGCTAAACAACAACAAATATATTTCACATAACAATTTTTCTTTAAGTTAAGAATTTGGACAGTCCAATGGTAAAGACTGCTTTCCAATGCAGAGGTGGAGCTTTGATCCCTGGTTGGAGACCTAAGACTTTCACATGCCTTGAGGCCAAAAAACCAAAACATAAGACAGAAGCAATAATGTAACAGATTCAATAAAGACTTTTAAAATCGTCCACATCAGAAAAATCTTAAGAAAAATGAATATTTGCTGTAAATTCTTTGGGAGTTTCATCGCTTTACATTGACTGAATTTCACTCTGATTTTTAAACGCTTTAAATGATTGAAGCCAATTTCTATATTTTCTTTATATACTGCCTTTCCCATTGATTTACATATTTTTTATATTTTGTTTGCTTGCTTTTCAGTTAACTTGTATCGTCCTCTCACTGTCAAACTATGGCTTTAAGAATTTGCTCATTCAAGTTGAATTTGATTGTGAGCAAATGTCAAGATACACGTGGTAAAAATCTGAGTAGAAAATAGGGAAGTTGTGATAAAAATGAGACTAACTCATTAGGTGTCCACCAGTTATTTCCTGTCCAGTCTCCACTGTGCTAATCTCGTCCTTTTCAATCCATCCTCAGTATTTTTTCTATGCTTTCTTTCTAAATACAATACTATTTAACTCCTTCCTTGCATGGAACCTGTCAGTTGCTGACTGCTGCATAGAATTCAAAGTTGAAGAAATTAGGAAGGCATGAGGAAGCATTTCTGTATCCAGGGCCAGATGAAGCTACTAGTGGGAAGGCTGGGCTGGAGTCGAGCTCTGCATCCTCCGGCCTCGCCCAGAGTCTGCAAGGCTGGAAGTCCCTGAGCACCAAGATGCCGCTCCCCCTGCTTCACAGTCAGGAGAACTGGGGCCCAAAATGGGCCAGGGCTTACCCTGCACTGCAAGGCGGTGTCCCTACCCACTGGACCACCAGGGAAGCCCCAGGGGCTTACCCTGGATTAGAACTCTGGAACTCAGCTCCCAGCCCAGGGCTTACGCTGACCCCTCGCTTTGCAGGACCTGTCAGAAAAGGATGTGCTAAACCACATGACTTAGCAGCTAAACAACAACAAATATATTTCACATAACAATTTTTCTTTAAGTTAAGAATTTGGACAGTCCAATGGTAAAGACTGCTTTCCAATGCAGAGGTGGAGCTTTGATCCCTGGTTGGAGACCTAAGACTTTCACATGCCTTGAGGCCAAAAAACCAAAACATAAGACAGAAGCAATAATGTAACAGATTCAATAAAGACTTTTAAAATCGTCCACATCAAAAAAATCTTAAGAAAAATGAATATTTGCTGTAAATTCTTTGGGAGTTTCATCGCTTTACATTGACTGAATTTCACTCTGATTTTTAAACGCTTTAAATGATTGAAGCCAATTTCTATATTTTCTTTATATACTGCCTTTCCCATTGATTTACATATTTTTTATATTTTGTTTGCTTGCTTTTCAGTTAACTTGTATCGTCCTCTCACTGTCAAACTATGGCTTTAAGAATTTGCTCATTCAAGTTGAATTTGATTGTGAGCAAATGTCAAGATACACGTGGTAAAAATCTGAGTAGAAAATAGGGAAGTTGTGATAAAAATGAGACTAACTCATTAGGTGTCCACCAGTTATTTCCTGTCCAGTCTCCACTGTGCTAATCTCGTCCTTTTCAATCCATCCTCAGTATTTTTTCTATGCTTTCTTTCTAAATACAATACTATTTAACTCCTTCCTTGCATGGAACCTGTCAGTTGCTGACTGCTGCATAGAATTCAAAGTTGAAGAAATTAGGAAGGCATGAGGAAGCATTTCTGTATCCACTCACTTAATCTCTAACTCTCTCTAATATGCACAGCCAGTGTCCCAAACAGTCTGTGAAATACTTTAAATCCTTTCCCAATGGTCTATTTGCTCATGACTCCACGTTTTTGTTTATACTATTCCTCAGCCTAAACTTCCATCTTCAACCACATTCATCTGCAAAGTGTCAGTTATGGTTTGAAAGGTTGTGTGCTTTCAAAATTCGTAGTTGAAATCCTATCCCCAAGGTGATGATATTAGGAAGCAGATCCTTTGGGAGGTGACTAGGTTATAAGAGTGGAGCCCTTGCGATTGGGAATGGTGCTCATTAAAGAGATCCCAGAGAACTCTCTTGTTCCTTCTGTGATGCAGAAGAAGGTCTTGATCAGAGCTTTATTATCCTAACCTTGAACTTCTAGTATCCAGAAATGGAATCAATAAATTTCTGTTGTGTATAACCCACCAGATTGTGGTATTTGTTATAATAGTCCAAACAGGTTAAATTGGCACCCACATCCTTTTATATTCCTTTTTTTTTGTTCTTTGCAAATGTTGACTTTTATTTTTAAGACCTTACTGTCACACTCTTTCCCTCAAGGAGTCTATCACTCTGTTATAAACTGCATGCCATAGACATTACCATGATAAAAAAAGGTGCATTTATTTTTGTCATGTAGGTTTATATTCCCTAGTTTGTGACTCTTACATTCTTACAGACTGAATTTCACATTATTTTAAAGTTCTCAAAGTCTAGAACTCAATTTTGTTTAGTTTTTTGTCTCCAACAACTTCCAAAATGACCTAAAACATAACAAATGATTAGAACCTGGTCAAAAAAAAAAATGAAAAGGAAAAGATGGAAGGAGCCCCATTCATATATAAACAAACTAATATTGAAGTCAATACATTATAAAGCTCCTTTTTTTAATATGCCAGAAGTGAATCAATACTTAAGCAAAATATATCCATGATGTTGGAAAAAACTCTTGAGAGTCCCTTGGACTGCAAGGAAATCAAATCAGTCAATCCTAAAGGAAATCAATCCTGAATATTCATTAGAAGGACTAATGCTGAAGCTCCAATACTTTGGCCACCTGATGCGAAGAGGTGACCCATTGGAAAAGACCCTGATGATGGGAAAAAAAAAGAAGGCAGAGGAGAAGAGAATGGCAGAGGATGAGATGGTTAGATGGCATCACCGAGTCAATGGACTTGAGTTTGAACAAGTTCCAGGAGATGGTGAAGGACAGAGAAGCCTGGCATGCTGCAGTTCATGGGCTCACAAAGAGTTGGACATAACTGAGCAACACTTTAAAATGAAATTTTCTCCTTGGTCATAAGAAGAAATGCAGAATAAAAATAGATATACAATAAGAAGTAAATCTTAATGGTCCTCAAGGAAAATGTCCCTCCCATGTCAGTAATCCAGCAGAGAGATGCCTCAGCTGGACTAAGTGTTCTCCAAAACAAACAAACAAAAGACCTTTTTCTGATCTTCCACACAAAACTCTTCTGATAGTCTTAGAGTACATACATGGCTCTTGCTATGCACATTCCTGATATACCAGGGCCTGGATGTTCATTAACACATTTTTTTTTTTAATTTTTTGATTGGAAGGTAAATGTTTTACAATGTGTGTTGGTTTATGCAGCACACCAATGCAAATCAGCCATAGTTGTGTATATAGATCCTCCCTCTGGAGACCCCTCCACCACCCCCAATGCCATCCCTCTAGGTCATCACAGAGTTGCAGGCTGGGCTCGCTGTCTTATATAACAGCTTCCCACTAGCTATCTGTTTTACACATGATAGTGTATACATGTCAATGATGCCTGATTTTTTTTTATTTCTTTAGTAAAAAATAAGTGTTTCTTAACACCTCTTTGTGTACACTATAGTTACCACCTGGGTTATAGAATGATGAGAGTTTGGCAGGCAGCATCCATTTCTGCATAGAAATGGTCACACCTGCATCAGGTGGACTTAATTGTCTTTGTACATGACATCTTCTTCATATATAAACAAACTAATATTGAAGTCAATACATTATAAAGCTCCTTTTTTTAATATGCCAGAAGTGAATCAATACTTAAGCAAAATATATCCATGATGTTGGAAAAAACTCTTGAGAGTCCCTTGGACTGCAAGGAAATCAAATCAGTCAATCCTAAAGGAAATCAATCCTGAATATTCATTAGAAGGACTAATGCTGAAGCTCCAATACTTTGGCCACCTGATGCGAAGAGGTGACCCATTGGAAAAGACCCTGATGATGGGGAAAAACGAGAAGGCAGAGGAGAAGAGAATGGCAGAGGATGAGATGGTTAGATGGCATCACCGAGTCAATGGACTTGAGTTTGAACAAGTTCCAGGAGATGGTGAAGGACAGAGAAGCCTGGCATGCTGCAGTTCATGGGCTCACAAAGAGTTGGACATAACTGAGCAACACTTTAAAATGAAATTTTCTCCTTGGTCATAAGAAGAAATGCAGAATAAAAATAGATATACAATAAGAAGTAAATCTTAATGGTCCTCAAGGAAAATGTCCCTCCCATGTCAGTAATCCAGCAGAGAGATGCCTCAGCTGGACTAAGTGTTCTCCAAAACAAACAAACAAAAGACCTTTTTCTGATCTTCCACACAAAACTCTTCTGATAGTCTTAGAGTACATACATGGCTCTTGCTATGCACATTCCTGATATACCAGGGCCTGGATGTTCATTAACACATTTTTTTTTTTAATTTTTTGATTGGAAGGTAAATGTTTTACAATGTGTGTTGGTTTATGCAGCACACCAATGCAAATCAGCCATAGTTGTGTATATAGATCCTCCCTCTGGAGACCCCTCCACCACCCCCAATGCCATCCCTCTAGGTCATCACAGAGTTGCAGGCTGGGCTCGCTGTCTTATATAACAGCTTCCCACTAGCTATCTGTTTTACACATGATAGTGTATACATGTCAATGATGCCTGATTTTTTTTTATTTCTTTAGTAAAAAATAAGTGTTTCTTAACACCTCTTTGTGTACACTATAGTTACCACCTGGGTTATAGAATGATGAGAGTTTGGCAGGCAGCATCCATTTCTGCATAGAAATGGTCACACCTGCATCAGGTGGACTTAATTGTCTTTGTACATGACATCTTCTTGCACAAAACCATGCAACTAAATGTGTATATGCTTTAAAGACATTACTTTCCATTAATTTATGTGAACATGTATGGAATAAATTATTCAGTAAGTCATATTTACATAATTCTTGCAAATTATTGGGTCAAATGGGAAGCTCATTCATTTTTTTCAAATAATATGACATGGCAGATAATTAACTTTAACATATCACCTATCATTAAGTAAACTGCTGTATGCATTTCCATGTTTTAATTTGAGTAATGTGAGAAAATTACACAGTAGCAAATTATTCAGCCACATGACCTGACATGTGTGATTAGTTATCAGATGTTCTTTATCAATGATGAGCCTTGGTATTCATGTTCTGGGAAATGTCCAAGAGTAGTATCAGTCGTGAGTTCTGCATCATACTCTACAGCATGGTAATGACAAAGTCAAATATTGAAATGATTCGTTGTGGCGATTCAGGGAGAATAATTAGCTCTGACAGCAAATCTCTGTAGTATACATGCAGCCTTCGCTGATAAAAACATTTCTTGACCTTGACAACCCTTAGTTATTCCAGGCTTTCTGGAGTCATATGTTTCAATTGCTAGAATCAGTAACGTAAAACTACTTTTACTGTAAAGGGACATTATATCATGCTGGAGTTGAGATAGAGGTATGCCTTCAGAGGTATCCCAGGAACAGTTTGCACTTGGAATAGTCCTTGTCAGGGAATAGCCGTGGGATAATTTTATGCATGCTGAAATAATACTGTTCTTATGACATCCAAGAGTATTCCCAGTAAATAAGTTTTAGACTGATTCCAGTCATAAATAATCCCATAATCTAGTGTCAAGTTTCATTGTTTTTGTTGTATAGTTGGATTGATATAGACATGCCCTAAGAGTAAATGTTATATTAGTAATTAGCCATTATTATCAATATCTTCAACAGTAATCGATTATACTTAGTATAATTCTTTACTTCAACACAATGCATTGTATTAACTCTACATACATATTCTATGAAATCCGAAATTCCATTCATTTTAAGGAACAAACAATAATTAGATTCAGAAGGAGAGACCTTGATATTTAGTTTTCAGTAAAAGCCTCCATCTAAACTGTAAATCTAAAATGTCTGTGCCCTTCCTTTGTATATGCAGGTTGAAACAAGCAATGACAGTTTTCTTTAAGCTGTTCTCATCTTTAAAGCTTTTGGGAACCAAAGCAAAATCTTTACTGATTCTTAAGCTTTTCCATTTTCCCTTTGGAAAGTAACTGTAAGCACACAGAGCAGACATCTAGATCTATAATAAGAAATTTTATAATTATTTATAGGCTATTTTATATGACATCATGAAATTGCAAGATGCTAAGGGTTAGTTGCATCAAGAGAAAATAGGTTTGTTAGCAATAGGTTTTCATTTTCAATACAGTCCCTTTTGTCTTCACTTTTTTTTAGCATCTGTTAACAGTTTTTACATCCCCATTATGTTCAACTGGAACAAAGAACAATTATACCAGGAAGGATAAAGTACTCTCACCGTGTTTACTAGAAAGAAAGGCCCCATGCTGCATGATACTTACCACTAGATTTGCTGTCTGTCAGCAGTTTCTTACCAAAATGAAAATGTTCCCTGAATTCATGTTTTGTCGGTTTCCCTCTACTCTCTGGTGCCTTTCCTCCTTGGGGTATAACAGGGATAAGAATCTTTCTCCCTTATAACTAATGTTTTAGAACTCACAGTGCAATGTGTCATTTACCCCTCTCCTCAGACTCATTTATCTCCTCTGAAGCGTACTTCTATTATTTTATTTTAAAGAGCAAGGTTTGGGTGCACATAACCCATTCAGTTATCAAGGTCAGATGCAATTATTTCTGTCTTCCAGGGTGCCTGCTTTTCCCATGTGGTGAGTGGTTTATAAATGCTGCTCTCTGTGATTTCCGGCTTTGCTACCAGTCCACTTAGAGATACTCACGATTCATTCAAATGCGTATCGTATGCATTATACAAATCCAGTGAAAATTATTTTTAAACCCTTATGCTACCAAAAAAACTACACAATCGATTATACTTAGTATAATTCTTTACTTCAACACAATGCATTGTATTAACTCTACATACATATTCTATGAAATCCGAAATTCCATTCATTTTAAGGAACAAACAATAATTAGATTCAGAAGGAGAGACCTTGATATTTAGTTTTCAGTAAAAGCCTCCATCTAAACTGTAAATCTAAAATGTCTGTGCCCTTCCTTTGTATATGCAGGTTGAAACAAGCAATGACAGTTTTCTTTAAGCTGTTCTCATCTTTAAAGCTTTTGGGAACCAAAGCAAAATCTTTACTGATTCTTAAGCTTTTCCATTTTCCCTTTGGAAAGTAACTGTAAGCACACAGAGCAGACATCTAGATCTATAATAAGAAATTTTATAATTATTTATAGGCTATTTTATATGACATCATGAAATTGCAAGATGCTAAGGGTTAGTTGCATCAAGAGAAAATAGGTTTGTTAGCAATAGGTTTTCATTTTCAATACAGTCCCTTTTGTCTTCACTTTTTTTTAGCATCTGTTAACAGTTTTTACATCCCCATTATGTTCAACTGGAACAAAGAACAATTATACCAGGAAGGATAAAGTACTCTCACCGTGTTTACTAGAAAGAAAGGCCCCATGCTGCATGATACTTACCACTAGATTTGCTGTCTGTCAGCAGTTTCTTACCAAAATGAAAATGTTCCCTGAATTCATGTTTTGTCGGTTTCCCTCTACTCTCTGGTGCCTTTCCTCCTTGGGGTATAACAGGGATAAGAATCTTTCTCCCTTATAACTAATGTTTTAGAACTCACAGTGCAATGTGTCATTTACCCCTCTCCTCAGACTCATTTATCTCCTCTGAAGCGTACTTCTATTATTTTATTTTAAAGAGCAAGGTTTGGGTGCACATAACCCATTCAGTTATCAAGGTCAGATGCAATTATTTCTGTCTTCCAGGGTGCCTGCTTTTCCCATGTGGTGAGTGGTTTATAAATGCTGCTCTCTGTGATTTCCGGCTTTGCTACCAGTCCACTTAGAGATACTCACGATTCATTCAAATGCGTATCGTATGCATTATACAAATCCAGTGAAAATTATTTTTATTGACAACATCCCAATTAGATAAGCTAGAAGAAATGAAGCTAATTGACAAAAGAGGGTAGAACTTACAAATTCTGTAAACTCTTCCGGCTCTTCCTGCTGCCTTTTGTCCAGAACTGTGTTCAGTCTTTTGAATCTATTGATATTTCCTACCTCTCTCTCAGGCTTTTGTTTATTCCCTTTTCATTGTACCTATGAATTAGAAAGTGAATTAACAACTTAGAATTGTGAATTGTTTCAATATACTCTGTCCACAATAATACTAATACTTCTTCTATTATTAGTATAATATAATATTATAATTATACTGGCTTCCCAGGTGGTGCTAGTGGTAAAGAACCTGCCTGCCAATGCAGGAGACATAAGAGGCTCAGGAGATGTGGCTTCCATCCCTGGGTTAGGAAGATCCCCTGGGGGAAAGAATGGCAACCTGCTCCATTATTCTTGCCTGGAGAATTCCATGGACAGAGGAGCCTAGTGTGCTACAGTTCCTGCAATCACACCGAGAAGGACACAACTAAAGTGAATTAACACACATAATACTACTATCATAATAGTACTACTACCAGAAACACAAAGTACTTTATATATATATATATACACACACACCCACACACCCACCCACACCCACCCACCCACACACACACACACATATATATATATATCTAAAACAAGCCTGTGAGGAAGACAGGAAGTATAGATATTCTTACCTCCAACTCACAGAGAAGAAAACCAAAATTGAAATACTTACCCAAGATCTCAGGTGGGAAAGAAGCAGAGATCAGATTTGACTCATTTCTTTGTAATTCAGGAAGATTCAGAGAGGTTTCCTCCTAGAAACCACTTGTACCGACCAACATACCAGAGTGAACAGGAAGGTATTCTTTTACTTAAATACTGAGGTTTGTGATGGCCCTTTTTTGTATTCTCAACTCTATCATTAACCTGAGATGTAGAGCAAAGGATCATATACATAAAATTTTTGAAGTACAATACATAGGAGAATGCATGATTAATGTATATTTATTTTTTTTAGCACTTTTTTTTGGACACTTCTGTTAGTCTTTCATTTATTATTTATCTTTGTTCTTTGGCTTGTGTGGGCCTCCCATCGCAGTGGCCTCTACTATTGCAGAGCACTGGCTCTGGACGCATGAGCTCCAGAGCACTGGCTGGTAGTTGAACACATCAGTTCAGTTGCTCCGCGGCATGTGGGATCTGGGGTAGAACTTACAAATTCTGTAAACTCTTCCGGCTCTTCCTGCTGCCTTTTGTCCAGAACTGTGTTCAGTCTTTTGAATCTATTGATATTTCCTACCTCTCTCTCAGGCTTTTGTTTATTCCCTTTTCATTGTACCTATGAATTAGAAAGTGAATTAACAACTTAGAATTGTGAATTGTTTCAATATACTCTGTCCACAATAATACTAATACTTCTTCTATTATTAGTATAATATAATATTATAATTATACTGGCTTCCCAGGGGGTGCTAGTGGTAAGAACCTGCCTGCCAATGCAGGAGACATAAGAGGCTCAGGAGATGTGGCTTCCATCCCTGGGTTAGGAAGATCCCCTGGGGGAAAGAATGGCAACCTGCTCCATTATTCTTGCCTGGAGAATTCCATGGACAGAGGAGCCTAGTGTGCTACAGTTCCTGCAATCACACCGAGAAGGACACAACTAAAGTGAATTAACACACATAATACTACTATCATAATAGTACTACTACCAGAAACACAAAGTACTTTATATATATATATATACACACACCCACACACCCACCCACACACACCCACACACACACACACATATATATATATATCTAAAACAAGCCTGTGAGGAAGACAGGAAGTATAGATATTCTTACCTCCAACTCACAGAGAAGAAAACCAAAATTGAAATACTTACCCAAGATCTCAGGTGGGAAAGAAGCAGAGATCAGATTTGACTCATTTCTTTGTAATTCAGGAAGATTCAGAGAGGTTTCCTCCTAGAAACCACTTGTACCGACCAACATACCAGAGTGAACAGGAAGGTATTCTTTTACTTAAATACTGAGGTTTGTGATGGCCCTTTTTTGTATTCTCAACTCTATCATTAACCTGAGATGTAGAGCAAAGGATCATATACATAAAATTTTTGAAGTACAATACATAGGAGAATGCATGATTAATGTATATTTATTTTTTTTAGCACTTTTTTTTGGACACTTCTGTTAGTCTTTCATTTATTATTTATCTTTGTTCTTTGGCTTGTGTGGGCCTCCCATCGCAGTGGCCTCTACTATTGCAGAGCACTGGCTCTGGACGCATGAGCTCCAGAGCACTGGCTGGTAGTTGAACACATCAGTTCAGTTGCTCCGCGGCATGTGGGATCTTCCCAGGCCAGGGATCGAACAGGTGACCCTTGCACGGCAAGGCGGTGTCCTTACCGGCTGGACCACCGGGGAAGCCAGATTAATGTATATTTATTGTGAGGATTTTATGTGTGTGTGTAGTTGTGTGTATCTGATTATTTTACATTTTCTTTAAGGTAAATCTCTATTCTAAAATAAAATTACCACATATTTCAATGTTTGGCCTGTAGTTCAACTGTATAAGGGGAATGGGAGAAAGGACATTACTATAATTGGATTTGTTGTGAATATCTGTTAAGGTTCAGACTACTGCTGCTACGTAGGATTATTCACAGACTGGGACAGTTAGTGTTATTTCACTATAAATGTCACCAGGATCCCCTGTTTCCTATAGGATAGATAATGTAATGGTCTCTTTTGTTTATATATCAGAGAATTTGTATTTTTGGTTTTTTTTTTTCCCAGAATTTCCACACTTTTATTCAGTAACGCTGATTAATTTCAATCAATACCTCTTTTACCAAATAAATACTTTCTATTACAACATATGACACATCATAGTTAACAACATTTTGTCAAATGCTTAATTATGATACTTTTCTTTTTTTATCTATATATATGTATTACATGTTATATGTTCATGGCATAAGTATGTGTTGTATAAGTAAGATTCTAACAATGCTTTGATCACGTGATGCTGGTGGCCATGCCTGTGTAATTTAGAGTGGAAGACCATTTTTAGAAAAGTCACCAGCTTCTGCTGATGAACCTGTCATATTCATATGCCTCTGTCAAATCAGTCATAATATGACTTTGCTTTAAATAGTCTTTGTTCTCAAAGCAATTTAAATTGTCAGAGGATCACACAGAGCTTAGGTAAAATTTGAAAAGAGCCACAAATGGGAATATGAAGGACCATAAATCATTTGGCTTTCAATTGACTAAAACTATAAAAGAAAAAAAAATATGTATATATTGAAATAATCTTCTGTTCTAGAAATAGCTCTATAACCACCATGCCCCCAACCTGAGAAAAATTACTCTGGTGTTGTGATGGACAAGGAATTGAAAACTGTCAGCAGATTGTCACAAATGTGCCACCAAGCACTACTCCCAGAGTTGCTGTATCTTCCTTTGTCAAGACTGCTCGAGGCAGAGGAAAAATAGACAACTAGCTACACCAACAGGACTTAGGTTCTGAAGAAAAAGTTAAAGATTAAAGATGTGATCTCTCTGTTCTTTCTTGTTCTTGCAATGTCTCAGAAAGCATTGCTAAAATGATAGAATTTGGCCAAACATAAAACAGTTCTTCAGGGTTATCTAAATGAAGTATAAATTTGTGTGGATGTCTGTCGCTAGCAGTTATCTTAAATTTGTACATGGTTGAATTTTCAAATTCTTTAATATGCTAGCAATTTACTCTCTGAAAATATAAAAATATCTATAATCAGAATCAAGTGTGTTCTTAATCTTAGAATCAACCTGTTTCATCTGCATTCTGTCTAGATATATATATTTTTTTTAATTTTAGTTTTTTTTATGAGACAATCTAAAAATCTTTCTACCTCTGTTTGGCTATAAATTCTGCTACAAAGTTTCATTTTGTTTCCTTTAATGACTTCAAGTGATCAAGGTTGAATTCTTGCAATGTCTTTGTAAGGAGCCTGTGGCCTTCACGACTTCATTTCTTGGTTGCTCAATATTAGTTCTTTGTTGATAGGTAACAGCTTGTTTATTGCCTGGATATTATTAATTGTAAACTTCTGCTAAAACAATTTTTTTCTACAAAATCAGCTTAATGCCCTTCTGTTCTACCTTAGAATATATAAGAAAATTATAGTTGCTTTAATATTTTTTCCCTTCTCCTTTTCATTTATATCCTATAATGACTAATCCTTTAGACGTCAGAGAGTTTACTGCATGGTTTTGAATAAAGAAACATGATTTTACTACTCCGGTTTTTTTAATGCATTGAATTCAATTAAAATTTGAAAAGAGCCACAAATGGGAATATGAAGGACCATAAATCATTTGGCTTTCAATTGACTAAAACTATAAAAGAAAAAAAAATATGTATATATTGAAATAATCTTCTGTTCTAGAAATAGCTCTATAACCACCATGCCCCCAACCTGAGAAAAATTACTCTGGTGTTGTGATGGACAAGGAATTGAAAACTGTCAGCAGATTGTCACAAATGTGCCACCAAGCACTACTCCCAGAGTTGCTGTATCTTCCTTTGTCAAGACTGCTCGAGGCAGAGGAAAAATAGACAACTAGCTACACCAACAGGACTTAGGTTCTGAAGAAAAAGTTAAAGATTAAAGATGTGATCTCTCTGTTCTTTCTTGTTCTTGCAATGTCTCAGAAAGCATTGCTAAAATGATAGAATTTGGCCAAACATAAAACAGTTCTTCAGGGTTATCTAAATGAAGTATAAATTTGTGTGGATGTCTGTCGCTAGCAGTTATCTTAAATTTGTACATGGTTGAATTTTCAAATTCTTTAATATGCTAGCAATTTACTCTCTGAAAATATAAAAATATCTATAATCAGAATCAAGTGTGTTCTTAATCTTAGAATCAACCTGTTTCATCTGCATTCTGTCTAGATATATATATTTTTTTTAATTTTAGTTTTTTTTATGAGACAATCTAAAAATCTTTCTACCTCTGTTTGGCTATAAATTCTGCTACAAAGTTTCATTTTGTTTCCTTTAATGACTTCAAGTGATCAAGGTTGAATTCTTGCAATGTCTTTGTAAGGAGCCTGTGGCCTTCACGACTTCATTTCTTGGTTGCTCAATATTAGTTCTTTGTTGATAGGTAACAGCTTGTTTATTGCCTGGATATTATTAATTGTAAACTTCTGCTAAAACAATTTTTTTCTACAAAATCAGCTTAATGCCCTTCTGTTCTACCTTAGAATATATAAGAAAATTATAGTTGCTTTAATATTTTTTCCCTTCTCCTTTTCATTTATATCCTATAATGACTAATCCTTTAGACGTCAGAGAGTTTACTGCATGGTTTTGAATAAAGAAACATGATTATTGTTGTGAAATACTACTCCCTTATAATTTGGAATGTTTATAATACATTTAAATGTCTATTGTTCACATTCATTATATTTGGAAATATTTAGGTTAGATTATACATTGTGTTGATGTAGGTATTTTTTATAAAAATATAAAGCTGCCTTAATTGGAAAGATACTAGAAAGGGAGTTCTTAGGATGTTCATTTAGCCTAACAAGCTAATACAGCATGAAGTCATCCATACATGACACCACTTTTTTTTTTTTTTTCTGCATCATTGTAACTATTTCAGAGGGCTATCCACCTGTGCCCCTCAGCTCCCATTCCACAGCTATTAGAGGAACTTATTCCCTTGTCTTCAAACCTTTTTCTTTCTCCTTGGGAAGTTAGACTGAAGACAATCATAAAAGACATTTTCTAAAGTCATTTATACAGCAACCAACATGTCCTTCAGTAGGTGAATGGACAAATAAACTGCTACATCCAGGCATTGGAATATTAGTTGGTGCTAAAAAGAAATGAGCTATGAAGCCATGAAAAGTCATGGAAGAGCTTTAAATGCATATTACTGAGTGAAAGAAAGCAATCTAAAAAGGCTACATACTGTATGATCAACTACATGACATTGGAGAGAGGCTGAAAATATGGAGACTATAAAAAGATTGCATGTTGCCAAGGACTGGGGGGCAGGTACAAATAGCTAGTAGGAACACACAGGATTTTTATGGCAAAATTGCTCTGTATGACACTAAAATGATGGTTACATGGTATAATACATTTGTCTAAATCTACAGAATGTACAACACGGAGAGTGAATCCTAATGGCGACTATGGACTTCGGGCTTGATGACATGACAGTGTAGGTTCTTCAGTTGCAACAAATGTGCCTCTCTGGTGGGGATGCTGACAATGGAGGAGGCTGTGCATGTATGGACGAAGAGGGCTCTATGAAGAAACACTTGTACACTCATCCCAATTTTTCTGTGAACCTGAAATGACTTTAAAAAAGTATTTTAAACATAACAATACCTCCTATCACATCAACCAAGTCACTTCTGCCAAAGATTCTCAAAGTATAGTCCCAGACCAACAACCTCAGTGTCACCTGGGACATTTTTTGACAAGCAAGTTCTCAGGCACCGGTTCAGCCTTACTGAAGTAATTGCTCGAAATTCTGAAAAGTGAGAATCAGTAATCACTGTTTAAGAAGGCTTCCTGGCCATTCTG
The DNA here is from genome assembly GCA_022376925.1 of Tragulus kanchil. NCBI lineage: Eukaryota > Metazoa > Chordata > Mammalia > Artiodactyla > Tragulidae > Tragulus > Tragulus kanchil. Next base: position 220,440,316 of record JAIOJX010000028.1, on the reverse strand, counting down.
TTGCATACTAAAATCTCAGTAACACTGCTTTCATTGATGGAATTTTACCCCAACTGACTTGAAAGTCTAATTTCTGAACCATTCACTCCATATGTTTTTGATATTGAATGCAGGGCTATAGCTCTTACTTTTTCAGGAAAAGAAATATTACTGTGTTTAAAAAAATAATCTTGTATATAGTCTTCGAATTGTACTTTCTTCACTTGCCAGAAAATTGAGTATTAGTTCCCAGTATCCTCTCTCAGCTTCATCTAAATTTCATTGTATCAAGTTGATATTTCAAAATGTGTGGGATGATGATGGGAACTTGTCCAGTTTTACTGGAGATGAAGTTTTCATTTCTATTTTATTGTGATTTATATCATTTTTAATGTCTGTCAAACAATTTTGGAAATATGTACCAACTCTCCATCTTTCTTGGAAGTCATTCAGCACACTGCATATTTATTAGATACTAACACCTAATGGGATGTAACTTCTTTGCTTTAAAATATAAACTTCCTGGCAGTGTTGCAGTTTCAGGTACACCTGAGAGCTATTTCAGTGCATCATTATATCCACTGAAATGGAAAAGGGATCTAGGGGTTATTTCCCTCTAACAGCAGAGAGGTATACTAATCATGCTGGAAAGTAAAGTATGTTGTTCCCAAGTACTGACTGAAAGGAAACTGGCATTTCAAAAAAGGCATAGTCCCACTACATATTGGAAATTCTGAAGAAACACATAGGGTTTTTTTTTTTTTTTTTTTTTTTTTTTTGCCAACTTCCTAAGAATTCAGGTCACATATTAGGTTTTCATGACTTAATAAGACAAAGTGTGTTAAGGATAAACTGGAGAAAAAATCCATTGATAATTAGGTGAGATAAAAACAAATCCACATAAAACAGTCAGCATGCAAAACCTAAAGGATAACTACCCTCAAAGTTGCAGTTTAGGAAAAAACATAAGCAGCCAGTCACCCTTTTTCATTTTTCTCATTTTTTTGTCCTTTCCTTATAAGCTGTGGCCCTGGATTCACTCTTATTGTTTTTCTTCCAATTTTGGTTAAGTATAGTGGATCTACAATGTTGTGTTATGTTCAGTGCACAGAAAAGTGATTCAGTTGCCCATATACATATATTCATTCTTTAAAAATTATTTTCCAATATAGGTTGTTATAGAATATTGAGTAGAGCTCCCTGTGTCATAAGGTAGGTACTTGTTGGTTGTATATCTTATATAGTAGTCTGTGCCTGCTCATCACATGCTCTTGATTTATCCTTCCCCCACCGTGCTTCCCCATTTTGTGATCATGAGTTTGTTTTCAGTATCTGTAGTTTGTTTCTGTTTTGTGAATAAGTTCATGTGCACCATTTTTAAAATTAGGTTGATTCCCCTCATGAGTGATATCATATGATGTTTGTCTTTCTCATTGTGAATTACTTCCTTAGTGTAATAATTTATAGGTCCACCTGTATTGCTGTAGATGGCATTGTTTCATTCCTTTTTTTATGGCTGAGTAATATTCTATCTTATATATGACTCAATATTCTATGTTAATTTCATTAAAAACTTTAGAGACTTTGTCAGGGAGGCCAACTGAATTCTCAGTTGTCTCCTTATAACATATTGATGGTTTTACTAGAATATCAAATATGAAAAACTTCCCAACAATGTCTGGTCTCTCTACATACAGTAAAATCACTGACTGTAAAATCCAGCAGTGACTATGAGTAATATTTTTAATACCCCATTCCAAATCTGCATATACACTAGCCATCACCTTTATTCAAGAAACATTGGCCTCTATTAGAAAAGAAGGAGTATCAATTTGGGAACCACTGTATTACTTGTGGAAAAAAGTACATTTCATTGGCTAAATTCACTTGAAAATTTGGGAAGCAGAGCACTAAGGGGTGAGGTGAAGCTGTTAACCAGCATAATATAAATAAAACTTACACACATAGAAGTTAACTAAATATAAAGGATAATATAAGAATTTAAACACATATGTCTTAGCATAGCATCATTTAAATGTTGTAGTAAGATTGAAGAGATACTAAGAAAAAGTTTTATAAAAATTATTTTTATACATCATCAAGCACATTTGGTTTTGAGAACTCCTTGTGATTATAATTTGATATACCATAATCTAGTATAAAATGTTCATTTCAATGATATAAGTTGATATGGTAAAATGAATATGTCCCTGTAACCTGGCAGAAATAGTCATAAAATTCAGCAGTTTTGTATAGTTGTGTGTCTTCATGCAGTTATCTTTTTGAGGCTCAGTGTTCTCAGATAGATGCAAAATTCCATGTGTGTATGCATGCATGTGTGTATACATGTGTGTGAAAGAAAGAAAGCAGGCAAGAGAATAAAGCATCGAAGGTTTGTTTTTTCAGTATCTGTAGTTTGTTTCTGTTTTGTGAATAAGTTCATGTGCACCATTTTTAAAATTAGGTTGATTCCCCTCATGAGTGATATCATATGATGTTTGTCTTTCTCATTGTGAATTACTTCCTTAGTGTAATAATTTATAGGTCCACCTGTATTGCTGTAGATGGCATTGTTTCATTCCTTTTTTTATGGCTGAGTAATATTCTATCTTATATATGACTCAATATTCTATGTTAATTTCATTAAAACTTTAGAGACTTTGTCAGGGAGGCCAACTGAATTCTCAGTTGTCTCCTTATAACATATTGATGGTTTTACTAGAATATCAAATATGAAAAACTTCCCAACAATGTCTGGTCTCTCTACATACAGTAAAATCACTGACTGTAAAATCCAGCAGTGACTATGAGTAATATTTTTAATACCCCATTCCAAATCTGCATATACACTAGCCATCACCTTTATTCAAGAAACATTGGCCTCTATTAGAAAAGAAGGAGTATCAATTTGGGAACCACTGTATTACTTGTGGAAAAAAGTACATTTCATTGGCTAAATTCACTTGAAAATTTGGGAAGCAGAGCACTAAGGGGTGAGGTGAAGCTGTTAACCAGCATAATATAAATAAAACTTACACACATAGAAGTTAACTAAATATAAAGGATAATATAAGAATTTAAACACATATGTCTTAGCATAGCATCATTTAAATGTTGTAGTAAGATTGAAGAGATACTAAGAAAAAGTTTTATAAAAATTATTTTTATACATCATCAAGCACATTTGGTTTTGAGAACTCCTTGTGATTATAATTTGATATACCATAATCTAGTATAAAATGTTCATTTCAATGATATAAGTTGATATGGTAAAATGAATATGTCCCTGTAACCTGGCAGAAATAGTCATAAAATTCAGCAGTTTTGTATAGTTGTGTGTCTTCATGCAGTTATCTTTTTGAGGCTCAGTGTTCTCAGATAGATGCAAAATTCCATGTGTGTATGCATGCATGTGTGTATACATGTGTGTGAAAGAAAGAAAGCAGGCAAGGAAGAGAAGATTAAATTACATAGCATTTCTGAAAGCACATATAACTATTTTTTTTTTCAGTTGGCTACTTATCTTAGTTTGTAAGTTTAAAGACTAAAATAAGTTTCATGATAACAAAGGCCTGCTTTTTAAACTTTTATTTAGCCTCATTTAAGGTGAAATGGCACTGTTGGCTTGAGTCTCTCCAATTTTCAGTGTGATTTGCATACATAGACATGACTTGTATAGAAATGCACAATGGCCCTTCTTTGTCATTTTTATATTGGAAACAAAGCAGCAAACTCATGGAATAATTGGTGTCATAAATAACAGTTGCACTTGCCTTACTTTTTCACTGGAATAGGTACATTTATTTTTCATCTGGTGTTAGATAGTGCTGTGCTTATATACCCTTGGGAAAAAACAGAGTTATCTCTTTGTACCTAGGAAACAACTAGACATTGATAAATGGAATGGGGCAGAGCTCATGTACCATAGATTTCATATATCACTTTTTTACAAGAGATTTTTCATTTGGGTTTGTTTGGTTTCTTTTTTGTTGTTGTTATATTTTATATGTGATATCAACATTTTTTTTAGTTTTTATTATTTAATGTCTTATTAAAGGTATAAGTTTTCAGCTACAAATTTTGGAATAGGTTGATAATTTTTCAGTAGAAAATTTCTTAGTTGCAGGAATTTTTCTCAATCAGAGTAGAAAATACATTTATATGTTGCAACCTGTGGAAAGCAAACTATACTAACTCCCACAAATTTTTCATAATTCAGGTATAATATTGAAACTTTGTTTTCCACAAATGAGTTACAGGTGTGCAAAAAGATTTTAAAATCCATAAAATCTATCTATCTATACATGTATCTCCTAGGTACCTACTTGGACTTCCCTAGTGACTCAGATGATAAAGAATCTGCCTGCAATCCAGGAGACCTAGGTTTGATCATGGGTCAGGAAGATCCCTTGGAGTAGAAAATGGAAACCTACTCCAATATTCTTGTCTGGAGAATTTCATGGACAGAAGAGTCTGTCAGGCCATAGTTCATGGAGTCGCAAAGAGTCAGATATGACTGAGCGGCTATCACTTTCACTTTAACGAGCACCTACTTAGCTGAACAATATTTGAAATATTAGGCCAGCTGCATCCAACATAAATAACTTACTCATATTTTTCAAAATGTCAAATAATTTTAGCTTTTTCTATGCATGCGATTATATGAAATATTTGAGAAGTTATTTAACAAAAGCAACTTTAAAAAAATAATTACTCTTTCAGTTACAATAGTGTAAAATGATCTTTAAATTATTGATTTTATAAAAATGTAAGGTATTCTGTGAGGCCAATAATAAACAAAATGTAGTATCCATAGAAGGTAAAGAAACCCCAAAGGGAACGATATCCTTGTGAGTTTTGTCAAACCCTGGTGAAATTTACTCTTTGTAAAGAAAGAAAGAAAAGACAATGTCCAAGAATGCTGAGGAATTACCCAAGTTATACACACTTGGGCACTAAAGGAATATGCCTTAAGTTTATGGGACTATATCTGTGAAACGAAAAAGAACAACAAAAAATAAAAATATCTTGACCCTAGTATTCAACTGTAAGAAAACAAAAGTCTTCTAAGAAACTATGACAAGTTACCCCTATGTAGATTTTGGACTAAATTCATTCGACTTGGACATCTATAATCATCTCTGGTGACAGGCAGAAACAGACATTTTGCCTGCTAGGATAGAAAATGTTAAAATTATTTAATATACTGAAAACAATGAGTAAGTTATTAAAGTTGGAGGCATCTTGCCTAATATATCAGATGTTTGAGGGACAGTATTTTAATTCAGGCCTCAAGTAACTGCTACAAGTAGGGTTCAAGAAAAAATATAGTCAACATGAATTTAAAAATTACTAAAGAAGTAGAATATCTTAATTTCAAAGAAGATGCAATAGCCATCAGAATTAAACCCACGGAGCTTTTAGAATTCATGAATATTAGAAACAAAATGTAAAATAAACAGTTCATTTTAGTAGATAACTGTTAGGCTTTAACATATTGAGAAAGAATTATAATCTTTAAGAATAATTAACAAATAAAAACTTTAGAAAAGTAGTAGAATTTTTGAAGCAATAACTAAAAAAAAGAAAAAAAGTCAAGAGATAATGGATTGGTTAATCAGCATATTCAATGTTATTGAAGAAATTATTGACATGAAAGATGAATTTGCAAGAACAGGCATATCCCTAAAAGACAAGTAAAATCTATTTTGCTTATGGAAAAAAAGATAAAATTAAAAGAAATCTGGAGACTAAATAAGTTTTAAAACCATGAATTTTTGGTAGGGGATTAATGAAACTGAATAAAATTAGACTATGTTAAGATAACTAGGTATATCAGCAAATAAAAGAAATTAAAAAAATACAAATAGAATGTCAGAAATAAGACCAAATTAATAAATAATTACAATATAATTAATAGGCTAAGACTTAAAAGTAAAAAAAAAAAAATCAGAAATCATAATGAATAAACATAATCTACAAAGAAAAATATTTTCAGAATATAAACAAAAAGAAAAATCAACTAAGATTGTGAAGGAAGCATTCCAGAATCAAAGAATTTTAAACCAAGTTTTCAAGAAGAAACCTAGACTCACTTTCAAAGACTTGAGAGTATCAGACTTCATATTCTTGACATGAAAATTTCAGTTTCTTATTTATACAAAAGAACACTCTAACCAGAACTATGTAATATTTACTCCAAAATTGTCTGCTAGGCAACAGTTGAGGAAAGGTCATGTTATTTAGGCAGGAAGGGTGAGAACTCAGCGAGTTCACAGCATTATCAGAGCCTGTCTTTATTTAAAATTTAGGTATTTTCTTCATCTTAAATGTTTGTGTACATATGCTATTCAATTTTAGGACAGTATTTTAATTCAGGCCTCAAGTAACTGCTACAAGTAGGGTTCAAGAAAAAATATAGTCAACATGAATTTAAAAATTACTAAAGAAGTAGAATATCTTAATTTCAAAGAAGATGCAATAGCCATCAGAATTAAACCCACGGAGCTTTTAGAATTCATGAATATTAGAAACAAAATGTAAAATAAACAGTTCATTTTAGTAGATAACTGTTAGGCTTTAACATATTGAGAAAGAATTATAATCTTTAAGAATAATTAACAAATAAAAACTTTAGAAAAGTAGTAGAATTTTTGAAGCAATAACTAAAAAAAAGAAAAAAAGTCAAGAGATAATGGATTGGTTAATCAGCATATTCAATGTTATTGAAGAAATTATTGACATGAAAGATGAATTTGCAAGAACAGGCATATCCCTAAAAGACAAGTAAAATCTATTTTGCTTATGGAAAAAAAGATAAAATTAAAAGAAATCTGGAGACTAAATAAGTTTTAAAACCATGAATTTTTGGTAGGGGATTAATGAAACTGAATAAAATTAGACTATGTTAAGATAACTAGGTATATCAGCAAATAAAAGAAATTAAAAAAATACAAATAGAATGTCAGAAATAAGACCAAATTAATAAATAATTACAATATAATTAATAGGCTAAGACTTAAAAGTAAAAAAAAAAAAATCAGAAATCATAATGAATAAACATAATCTACAAAGAAAAATATTTTCAGAATATAAACAAAAGAAAAATCAACTAAGATTGTGAAGGAAGCATTCCAGAATCAAAGAATTTTAAACCAAGTTTTCAAGAAGAAACCTAGACTCACTTTCAAAGACTTGAGAGTATCAGACTTCATATTCTTGACATGAAAATTTCAGTTTCTTATTTATACAAAAGAACACTCTAACCAGAACTATGTAATATTTACTCCAAAATTGTCTGCTAGGCAACAGTTGAGGAAAGGTCATGTTATTTAGGCAGGAAGGGTGAGAACTCAGCGAGTTCACAGCATTATCAGAGCCTGTCTTTATTTAAAATTTAGGTATTTTCTTCATCTTAAATGTTTGTGTCAATTTTCACTTTTTAAGACATATGGCATGAAAAATATTCTGTCTATTTAAGTAATTTATCTAAATTTTTGGCATCTTAGCTTTGCACCCAGTGCTCTACCTCATTGGACTCACACTACTCAGTGCCCTGCTTCGGGATGCAAATTAGCCCACTCTTTCCTCTAGGCTAAAGCTACCATCTCAACAGAGGATGAGACGGTTGTATGGCATCACTGAGTCAACAGACAAGAGTTTAAGCATGACCCAGAAGATGGTGAAGAACAGGGAAGCCTGACATGTTGCAGTCCATGAGGTTGCGGAGAGTTGGGCACAACTGAGCTACTGAACTGAACTGAGACTACCATGGCTGGTGGCAATATGTGTGTGCCATGCAAAATTTCCACTGTCTCAGGTAGCATCATTGACATGCAGAAGAAAAAAAGCTCATTTTTGGTGGTGGTAGATCTGATATGGTTGTGGTGAATGGTCCTCCTAACTCAAGCTTAGAGTGCAGGACATACATATAATAAGAGATGAATATCCAAGATTTTCTATTGCAAAATACAGTCACAAGGATGCATGAGACAACCTTAAAAGGCCTAGCCCACTTGTTGGCAAGGTATCTACTATATTTTGCTGCAATGCCTTTGTATATATTCAGTCCTATGACAACGTTAATATGGAGTCCAGTGGTAGCCTATCAAAGAGGAAATAAGCTAAAAGGATTTTGATACATTGTGATTTCTTGAAAATTATATAAAAGGTTAAGTTGGAGTTGGGAAGAGGCATCTGACTTCGGTTTAAAAGAGACATCTGACTTCGGTTTAAATCTGTATGTTATTTGAACATATTTCTTCGTCTTACAGGTAGTGTAACTAAGTGACAATCTGGCTGCTCACTGCTCAAAAGCTTGTTAAAACATGAGATCGGTAGAAAGGAAACTGCTTTGTTGCAGATTCTGGCAAATGTTGGGGGAAGGTAGATTCCTGTCTAAAAGCCAACTTTCCCCCCACAGCCACTGACATTCAGTGTGTGTGTCAGTTGCTTAGTTGTGTCTGACTCTTTGCCACCCCATGTCTATAGCCCACCGGGCTCCTCTGTCACAGAATTCTCCAGACAAGTGTATTGGAGTGGGTTTCCATGCCCTTGTCCAGGGTTTCTTCCTGACCCATGGATCCAACCTGGGTCTCCTGCATTGCAGGCCGATTCTTCTATCATCTGAATTACCAGGGACTCGACAATCAGAGGGCATTTGTAGACACAGAACAGGGGCTACATGCAGAAACAGTTAGCTCTGGCAGTCACCTTGAAATTGGTCATGTAGTGGTCCGATCAGCATCATATAGGGTATGGCTCAAAATATTATCTAGAGTCCTCGAGAAGTACCTAAAAGTCCTTGACTGCTGAATGACTAAACTATCATTTTGTCCTGTTTGAGTGTTCTTTTGTTTCTGATTTTTCTCACTTTTCCAATTAAAATCATTTTTTAGCTGAAGTTTTTCCATAGGCAAAAAGAAGGCAGAGAACAGAGAGTGGATAAGGCAGGGGCCAGGTGGGTGGTGGGAAGGACCACAGGGTCCTGCTCTGTTTTAGTATCACAAGAAGGGTAACACATACAATGTGAATTTCTATTGACTTCAAGAACCACTATCTTCTCTACTAAATATTGTATAAAGGAACTCCACAAAATATGAAAATGATGAGAAGTTAGACATAAAAGATTAAAGATGATAGCAAGGAAGCAAATACACTACTTTTCTCAAATAGAGTCTTTGAATCATAGTAAAATGCTATCAATCCCTAGTAAAATAATAGAATGTATGTTTCTACCTTTTAAAGATTAAAATGTATTATTTCTCTTAATTTTTAAGTGACAAACAATTCCCCCACTCACAATATCAAATGCATTCAAAAGTACACATATATTTAGCTCTTGAGCCTACAGTTCAGCTGTTTAAGTCTAGCTGAATTGCATAGTTTTCTACTCCTTACGGGTTTACTGATATAACTCATTATTGGCTAACTGACAGATCGTCTGGACATTAAAGTCTCCAAAAGACCTTTCTACTGCCCTTACGGGATTTAAAAGACACAGGCCAGAGTCTAAAATAGCCACTGACATTCAGTGTGTGTGTCAGTTGCTTAGTTGTGTCTGACTCTTTGCCACCCCATGTCTATAGCCCACCGGGCTCCTCTGTCACAGAATTCTCCAGACAAGTGTATTGGAGTGGGTTTCCATGCCCTTGTCCAGGGTTTCTTCCTGACCCATGGATCCAACCTGGGTCTCCTGCATTGCAGGCCGATTCTTCTATCATCTGAATTACCAGGGACTCGACAATCAGAGGGCATTTGTAGACACAGAACAGGGGCTACATGCAGAAACAGTTAGCTCTGGCAGTCACCTTGAAATTGGTCATGTAGTGGTCCGATCAGCATCATATAGGGTATGGCTCAAAATATTATCTAGAGTCCTCGAGAAGTACCTAAAAGTCCTTGACTGCTGAATGACTAAACTATCATTTTGTCCTGTTTGAGTGTTCTTTTGTTTCTGATTTTTCTCACTTTTCCAATTAAAATCATTTTTTAGCTGAAGTTTTTCCATAGGCAAAAAGAAGGCAGAGAACAGAGAGTGGATAAGGCAGGGGCCAGGTGGGTGGTGGGAAGGACCACAGGGTCCTGCTCTGTTTTAGTATCACAAGAAGGGTAACACATACAATGTGAATTTCTATTGACTTCAAGAACCACTATCTTCTCTACTAAATATTGTATAAAGGAACTCCACAAAATATGAAAATGATGAGAAGTTAGACATAAAAGATTAAAGATGATAGCAAGGAAGCAAATACACTACTTTTCTCAAATAGAGTCTTTGAATCATAGTAAAATGCTATCAATCCCTAGTAAAATAATAGAATGTATGTTTCTACCTTTTAAAGATTAAAATGTATTATTTCTCTTAATTTTTAAGTGACAAACAATTCCCCCACTCACAATATCAAATGCATTCAAAAGTACACATATATTTAGCTCTTGAGCCTACAGTTCAGCTGTTTAAGTCTAGCTGAATTGCATAGTTTTTCTACTCCCTTACGGGTTTACTGATATAACTCATTATTGGCTAACTGACAGATCGTCTGGACAGTCTTGCCAGGATGTCTCCAAAAGACCAGTGAGGGCATGATCTCAGCAGATGGAAAAACACAAGCACAGTTGATGAAGTATTGTTCAAGTTCATGTCATGTTTGCTGAAACTTCATTGACCAAAAACGACACAGGCCAGAGTCAAGTGGAAAGACTCTGAGGCATAGCAGAGTGTGGACTCAGGGTGAGGTGAAGATTCAAGGTTACTAATGCATCCAATCTACTGTAATTATATAAAGCAACTGAAAGGGAAAATCAATAAGTTATCCATCATGTGCAGATGTTGTAACATAGTCTTCTAAGTTCATGTTAGATCCAACAGAAAAAAAAATTAAATACCACAGTTTTTGGACATTTATAGAACATAAAAACTCTCACATTCTTACTTAACAAGCATGAAATATTTACTCAAATTCACATTGTGAGGTATGAAGCAAATCCAGAGTTCAAGTAATTGCATCTAGAATTTTATTTTTAAATACACTTCAACTCATTTATGGTTTAAAGAGAAAAAAATCACTATAGAAACTAAACAGTACTTGAAACTAGCATTTGAAAAAGTATATCATGTAAAAACTTAGGAGATGGAGTCAGTGTGTACTAAACAGAAAGTTTTACTTAAATAATTAGAGATGAATCAAAATTAATGAACTGAATAGCTAAATATAAAAGTTTAGAAAAGAACCAAAGTAAATGCTCAAAAGAAGAAAATGAACAACAGACTAAAAACATTTTTTAAAAAAAGGACAAGGGAATATTAAGATGAACACAAATTAAAAGCAAGCAAGGAGAACTGTAAAACATTAAAATTTGATTATTTGAAAAAGTAACAAGAAGACTAATCTGTGGATAACTAGCTACATAAAAGGAAAAAAGTAGATATGAGTAATTTAAAGTAACATATACAGCAGAGATTTAAAATATTGTGGACATGGTATAAACTACACAAATACATTTGAAAGCATAGGGGAAATACACAGAGTCTTCAGAAATTAAAACTCACAAAATCATACTCAGTATGACTATGATTATTTCATACTCATGATGAAGTAATACAAGCATTTCTGAAATTTTTAAAGTCCTAAATCTTTAATTTCAAATATTCCACATAGTGCAAAAAAAATGAACATATTCAGGGCTTCCCTGGTGGTCCAATGGGTAAAGAGTCCCCCTTGCAGTTCAGGGGGCAATGGTTCAATTCCTGGCCTGGGAAGATCCCACATGCCAAGGAGTGGCTGGCCTGGTGTGTCCAATTACAAGCCAACAATTTGGAGCATGTGCGCCCAGAGCCAGTGCTCTGCAACAAGAGAGGCCACTGCAATGGGAGGCCCACACAGGCTAAAGAATTAAGATGGAGGAAAAATAAATGATAACTTACAGGCAAAAAAAAAGAGAGTATTTAAAAAAAAAATCTACCACATTCAGATGTGTTTGCAAGTGAGTTTTACTTAATATTCATAGAATTAATAATTCCAATATTACATAAACACTTGCAGAAATTAGCTCAGAGGTTATATCTAAAAAAGTTGGCATGACCCTAACCTTAGCTTGAGATTAAAGGGCAATTTTTATGTCTTTCCCAAAAAAGTAATTCAAAGAATATTATTATCTAGGCTGATTGTATTCCAACTTGAGTGATTTTGCCTGCCTGTATACTTTTTTTTCCTTCTAGTTCTTAAAGCAAGGATAGCCTGGCCAAGAGAGTCTCTATGGGTTTGCTTTTTCTGAATTTTCACCATATTGTGATTGTTTTTTCTCATAGCCTAAGGGAAAAAGCATAGACATTGACCTGCAATATTTATACATTAGTCTGTGCTTAGTCACTCAGTCGTGTCAGACCTTTTGCATCCCCATGGACTGAAACACTCCAGGCTCCTCTGTCCATGGGGATTCTCCAGCAAAGAATACTGGAGTGGGTTGCCATGCCCTCTTCCAGGGGATCTTTCCCAACAACGGGATCAAATCCAGGTCTCCCGCATTGCAGGCAGATTCTTTACCATGTGAGCCACCATGGAGGCCCGAGAATATTGGATTGGGTTGTCTGTGATTTCTCCAGGGGATCTTCCCAATTCAGGAATCGAACTGGGTTTTTCTGCATTGCAGACAGATTCTTTAATAACTGAGCTCCCAGGGAGGCCACATACTTTATTTTAGCAAATTTTATATTGTGTTTTCAAAACGTATCATTAAGAGACTGGCAAGTTTTATATATATATATATATATATATATATATATATATATATATATATTATTATATTATATTAAGAAATATTATATCCTTTAAAGTATGATGACAAATTTTACTGTTTTAAAATATGTTCACCTTACATATTTTAAACTTTATATCATTTATATATGGACACATTTATTTACAGTATTTTAAACATCTTTAGAAATAATTCAGAATCATCAGTAATTTGATTCTATTCACTTCTACAGAAATGTCCCAATACGAGTAGAACATGACACAGTAAATACTGCTATTTGAGACATTTTGTTGATTGAATTATTTTATTACTTAGTTTTCATGCTATGTTGTTGTTGTTCAGTTGCTAGGTTTGTCAAACTCTTTGTGACCCCATGGACTGTAGCATGCCAGCCTTGCCTGTCCTTCACCATCTCCCAGAGTTTGCTCAAATTCAGGTCCATGAGTCAGTGATGCCATCCAACCATCTCAACCTCTGTCTCCTACTTCTCCTCCTGCCCTCAATATTTCCCAGCATCAAGGTCTTTTCCAATGAGTTGGCTCTTCACATCAGATGGCCAAAGTATAAGAGTTTCAACATCAGTTTTTCCACTGAATATTCAGGGTTGATTTCCTTTAGGTTTGACTGGTTTGGTCTCCTTCCTTGTAGTCCAAGGGAATTTCAAAAGTCTCTCTAATACCACAGTTGGAAAGCATCAGTTCTTTGGTACTCAGTCGTGTCAGACCTTTTGCATCCCCATGGACTGAAACGCTCCAGGCTCCTCTGTCCGTGGGGATTCTCCAGCAAAGAATACTGGAGTGGGTTGCCATGCCCTCTTCCAGGGGATCTTTCCCAACAACGGGATCAAATCCAGGTCTCCCGCATTGCAGGCAGATTCTTTACCATGTGAGCCACCATGGAGGCCCGAGAATATTGGATTGGGTTGTCTGTGATTTCTCCAGGGGATCTTCCCAATTCAGGAATCGAACTGGGTTTTTCTGCATTGCAGACAGATTCTTTAATAACTGAGCTCCCAGGGAGGCCACATACTTTATTTTAGCAAATTTTATATTGTGTTTTAAAAACGTATCATTAAGAGACTAGAAATTTTTATATATATATATATATATATATATATATATATATATATATATACATATATATATATATATTATATTATATTATTATATTATATTAAGAAATATTATATCCTTTAAAGTATGATGACAAATTTTACTGTTTTAAAATATGTTCACCTTACATATTTTAAACTTTATATCATTTATATATGGACACATTTATTTACAGTATTTTAAACATCTTTAGAAATAATTCAGAATCATCAGTAATTTGATTCTATTCACTTCTACAGAAATGTCCCAATACGAGTAGAACATGACACAGTAAATACTGCTATTTGAGACATTTTGTTGATTGAATTATTTTATTACTTAGTTTTCATGCTATGTTGTTGTTGTTCAGTTGCTAGGTTTGTCAAACTCTTTGTGACCCCATGGACTGTAGCATGCCAGCCTTGCCTGTCCTTCACCATCTCCCAGAGTTTGCTCAAATTCAGGTCCATGAGTCAGTGATGCCATCCAACCATCTCAACCTCTGTCTCCTACTTCTCCTCCTGCCCTCAATATTTCCCAGCATCAAGGTCTTTTCCAATGAGTTGGCTCTTCACATCAGATGGCCAAAGTATAAGAGTTTCAACATCAGTTTTTCCACTGAATATTCAGGGTTGATTTCCTTTAGGTTTGACTGGTTTGGTCTCCTTCCTTGTAGTCCAAGGGAATTTCAAAAGTCTCTCTAATACCACAGTTGGAAAGCATCAGTTCTTTGGTATTCAGTCTTCTTTACAGGTTACATCTGTACATCTCACATCTGTACAAGATCACTGGAAAAACCATAACTGGTATAATTCTACTGACATAATCAAAGAGATTATCTGAATTTTTAAAATCATTGTAATTTCTATTTGCAATTTATTAAGAAAATCTTTTATCTGTTTTAAATACGTCAAGGTTGTCATTAGGATTATATTTACTCAATAGATAGAAAAGTGAAGCTTTGTAATGAATTGGTTAGCTGGCAATCAATAGGAGATTACAAACTCTAAAGTGAATTGAGGGTTAAAGTGATGCTCAGTTGTCTGGTTATGAGTATTGATCAACTTAATAAGATAACTGCGGAACCCCTACTTCCTTTTCTAATGTGCATTCAATTCCAAATGCTTTAGTTCATTTTCTCCTTCAAGAAATGTAAAAAAGCTATGATGATAACTTTCTCTTCAAAAGTGTCTGTTTGTATCTATTTGTTAAGAGAGGCATCATAAGATTTTTTTTTGTTCTCATCCATTTTGTCTTTACTTGATAAATTAAACTTTGTTCAAGTCGTCTCCATTTTCCCGCTTTTTGATTTCTAATTTCTTCCGTATTTGTAGTCCTTACCTCATTTATTTTGATTTCTGTAATCTTGTCCTCACCCTTTTCCTGTACCTGAGGTTGGTTTTCATTGCAAGGTAATTCCAGTTGGGTGAGATTTTATCTCAAAGAGAGAGAAGGGACATTGATATTTTGGCTACTACTAAGGCCTGCCACATGGCTTACGTGTTGTTTAAAGGGAAAGTTAGCTAATCTTGGAAAATACAGATCTCTTCATTTTTTATCATTTTTCTCCATTTGTAACAGGAAAAGTCAGAAAATCAACAATACTAGATTAAAATGAAAGTTGGTTTCTAAGTTAAAACAAAAGTTTTGTATGGCTCATTATTGAATAGCTTATTTAACACATGAGCCTTGTTATATTATACTCTACATCTACTCCTTGACTGTTATTTTCAACACTTTTTGATATATTTATAAATTTTTCCCTTTCTGCTTCTCAAACATTCAAGAACAGAAAAGCTTCAAATCGCCTCTACTTTCTTCAATTTTTGTTAGAAGGTCAAGAAATATCATCTTAGGGAAATAAAATTACAGTAAATAGGAAAGTCCCTTGACATATTTTTGACTTCAGACGTTCTAACATTTAAATTGATCTTTCATTTTTTTCTACCCCACCAGGTTGTCATATTTACCCACATGGAATTAGAGCCTAAAATGTTTTAGAGCTTAAAATGTTTTACCTCTTATAATATATTCACAGATATCATATCAAAACAAGGAAGACATGTTTTTCACTAGACTCATAAGTATGTTGCTTCTTTTAAAACAAATTATAGACATATGTATTACAATAAGAATGTCATGTAAATCACAAAATTAACAGAGTATATGAAAAAGTTTATTTTCATAGAGTGATATTCTTAATCATCTAATCTAACAATGATATAACTCTTTGGGATAGAGTATTTTATTCAAACTGATATATTAAAATAAGTCTTGAGTCTTTATATTTTGTTTGTGTCAAGGACTTAAAAGATCTTTACGATATGATAGAAAAAGCAGTACATTATAGCTTATCAGAACAAACTTTTAGCTTCACAAGATATTTTCCTTGAAAGAAAAAGCATACAAGTGTGCAGAATTGGAGCTTCTTGAGTTCATTTTTTCACCTTTATATCATGAAGATGTTATCTTTCTTGTGGATTCCATAAAATTCATACACAAATGTATGAGTTTCCTTAAATTTTTATACACAGTTCTGTCATGTGCAGTTCAGGTTTTCATTACATAAAAGCCTGAATTAAGAAAACTGTGTCTCTTGGTCTAATTAAAATACTCACCATAGCAAGCTATTAATACTTTGGCTAAAATTGGCTTCTCTAATGCCATCTAACCTTAAAAATGAATTATTCTCTCACTCTCCAAATTTATGGTTTCTTATAACCAATGCAATTACCCCTTTCCTTTGCTACTTTCCATATATCTTTACAGATTCTCTCTCTTACATCACTAAGGAGAGCACATACTTAAACATCCATGATTTATACTCTACATCTACTCCTTGACTGTTATTTTCAACACTTTTTGATATATTTATAAATTTTTCCCTTTCTGCTTCTCAAACATTCAAGAACAGAAAAGCTTCAAATCGCCTCTACTTTCTTCAATTTTTGTTAGAAGGTCAAGAAATATCATCTTAGGGAAATAAAATTACAGTAAATAGGAAAGTCCCTTGACATATTTTTGACTTCAGACGTTCTAACATTTAAATTGATCTTTCATTTTTTTCTACCCCACCAGGTTGTCATATTTACCCACATGGAATTAGAGCCTAAAATGTTTTAGAGCTTAAAATGTTTTACCTCTTATAATATATTCACAGATATCATATCAAAACAAGGAAGACATGTTTTTCACTAGACTCATAAGTATGTTGCTTCTTTTAAAACAAATTATAGACATATGTATTACAATAAGAATGTCATGTAAATCACAAAATTAACAGAGTATATGAAAAAGTTTATTTTCATAGAGTGATATTCTTAATCATCTAATCTAACAATGATATAACTCTTTGGGATAGAGTATTTTATTCAAACTGATATATTAAAATAAGTCTTGAGTCTTTATATTTTGTTTGTGTCAAGGACTTAAAAGATCTTTACGATATGATAGAAAAAGCAGTACATTATAGCTTATCAGAACAAACTTTTAGCTTCACAAGATATTTTCCTTGAAAGAAAAAGCATACAAGTGTGCAGAATTGGAGCTTCTTGAGTTCATTTTTTCACCTTTATATCATGAAGATGTTATCTTTCTTGTGGATTCCATAAAATTCATACACAAATGTATGAGTTTCCTTAAATTTTTATACACAGTTCTGTCATGTGCAGTTCAGGTTTTCATTACATAAAAGCCTGAATTAAGAAAACTGTGTCTCTTGGTCTAATTAAAATACTCACCATAGCAAGCTATTAATACTTTGGCTAAAATTGGCTTCTCTAATGCCATCTAACCTTAAAAATGAATTATTCTCTCACTCTCCAAATTTATGGTTTCTGATGACCAATGCAATTACTCCTCCTCTAAAGTTGAATCAACTGATGATTGCTATGGCTACTTTCCATATATCTTTACAGATTCTCTCTCTTACATCACTAAGGAGAGCACATACTTAAACATCCATGATTTCAAATCCCAGTTCTCACATTTCTTAGATATAGTAGCCTGGGAAGTTGACACTTCTTTGACTTCTCTCAGTTTTATGAGCTGGATTATTTTGCAGGAAAAAAGAAATCAACCTGATGAAAAAGATGGCAATGTCCTAACTTTATTCTCTCATTTCTGCAATGGTTTTGCACGTGACTCAAGACTTATTCATCTAAAAGAATAGTCATGTTCACAGAGACCACTTTGTTAAAAACTAAAACAAACGAGATATCAGTGATCTCACACTTGGATTCTGATATTTTTCTTAAGAATTTTGGGACAAATATCTTCTACCACAATAAATCTTTATTCTTTGATCTAAGTACGTTTTTACTGTACTATCGAATCTATACTGGAAGACTTTGTTGATGAAGGTGATAAAATAAACAGTAACAACTACCACAAAGTACAATGTTTCCTTGGATTTCTGAAACTGTGTGACATTGTGCAAACTATTTCTTCTCTCTAAACCTCAGATTCCACCTACATTAAAGCATATAAAGCTATCACCTCTTGCAATAAGATCTTGTGAAGTTGGACGTAATAGCTGAAAGGTACTTACTTTCTAGTGAATAGTAAAATAGACGTTTAAAAATGGTTATTACTATTGTGTGTGTATGCACATTCAATTGCATCCAACACTTTGTGACCTTCAGACCATCACCCACCATGCTCCTCTGCCTATGGAATTTTTCAGTAAAGAATACTGGAATGGGTTGCCAGTTCCACCTCCAGGAGATCCTCTGGTTCCAGAGATGGGGGCCATGTCTCTTTTGTCTCTTGCATTGGCAGGTGGGTTCTTTTACCACTTGTGCAACCTGAGACTTATATGAACTCATTTTTACTATTAAAACTGCAAAATGATTAAATTTACAAAACCCTGGTGTTCTCTCTCTTGAAGAACTCAATCAATTGCTTATTGTAGTTTTAAATTATACACTTCAGAGAAGAGACAGGCTTCTTCCAAAAGCACTCCATGGATAAACAGCATTTTTGAATATGAGGACACATTGTTTTCAAGACAGCTTTTGTCATATCTAGATTTGTTTGCTAATGTACAATGTAGATCTTCTTAAGATAAACATTATTTCAATCACACAATAGAAAAAAATATGTATACACATAATTTATTTCATCTCAGTGCAGTACTTAAAGCTCCTCAAAAGAAGGGAATAAACAAATTGCCAAAATGTATAAATCCCTTACCAGTAAAAATGAGCTTCCCAGGTCACACTGAGGGCAAAGAAATTGCTTTCCAATGCAGGAAGCATAAGAGACCCAGGTTCGATGCCTGGGTCAGGAAGATTCTTTAGAGGAAGCTTTGGCAACCCATTCTGATATTCTTGCCTGGAGAATCCCATGGGTAGAAGAACCTGGCAGTCTGCAGTCCTTTGGGTCACAAAGAGTCAAGTGGGACATGACTGAAGCGACTTAGCTCTCACCAGTAAATAAAAAGATATGCACCCTTTGGGCAAGTTGATTTTCAGCTCATTGCTTGTAAAGAAATATCCATTCTTTGTTCTATTAGCAAGAAAAACTAAGTCATCCTTCCCACCTCATACCGTAACATAGAAGAAGGAGTCAGATTCCCCTTTACAAACTGTCAGTGTTAGCAGATTCAGCAACCCTATCATCTTCCTAAAGGGAAAATTGACATTGGAATTTTGGCAATTTTTGTAATTTGAAAAAAAAAACTGTTCTGCACTTTATCTTCTGAAAACATAAACTGAGCACTTTTAATCAAAGTGAACACATAATTTTGCACTTTGCTTTGTTTTCTGCTTGAAGTTGTACTTAAACATTTTTCATATGATATAATACTTAGTTATAACTTCAAGTGCCGCATAATATTCTATCAATTTACAAATAGTAATTTAACTAAAGTGATTTTCCCCAGCATTTCACTGTTTTTCATACTGTAGTGATTAACCTCTTTGTCCATGTAATTTTTTCCTTAGGATTACATACTTGGACTATAATTACTAAGATACTATAATCTTTCTTCTCTTATTAAAACATATTTTCCAAAGTTGATGAGAATTTGCATCACATATTTTGTCTTATTCTAGTTTAAAAGAAGAGACAGGCTTCTTCAAAAGCACTCCATGGATAAACAGCATTTTTGAATATGAGGACACATTGTTTTCAAGACAGCTTTTGTCATATCTAGATTTGTTTGCTAATGTACAATGTAGATCTTCTTAAGATAAACATTATTTCAATCACACAATAGAAAAAAATATGTATACACATAATTTATTTCATCTCAGTGCAGTACTTAAAGCTCCTCAAAAGAAGGGAATAAACAAATTGCCAAAATGTATAAATCCCTTACCAGTAAAAATGAGCTTCCCAGGTCACACTGAGGGCAAAGAAATTGCTTTCCAATGCAGGAAGCATAAGAGACCCAGGTTCGATGCCTGGGTCAGGAAGATTCTTTAGAGGAAGCTTTGGCAACCCATTCTGATATTCTTGCCTGGAGAATCCCATGGGTAGAAGAACCTGGCAGTCTGCAGTCCTTTGGGTCACAAAGAGTCAAGTGGGACATGACTGAAGCGACTTAGCTCTCACCAGTAAATAAAAAGATATGCACCCTTTGGGCAAGTTGATTTTCAGCTCATTGCTTGTAAAGAAATATCCATTCTTTGTTCTATTAGCAAGAAAAACTAAGTCATCCTTCCCACCTCATACCGTAACATAGAAGAAGGAGTCAGATTCCCCTTTACAAACTGTCAGTGTTAGCAGATTCAGCAACCCTATCATCTTCCTAAAGGGAAAATTGACATTGGAATTTTGGCAATTTTTGTAATTTGAAAAAAAAAACTGTTCTGCACTTTATCTTCTGAAAACATAAACTGAGCACTTTTAATCAAAGTGAACACATAATTTTGCACTTTGCTTTGTTTTCTGCTTGAAGTTGTACTTAAACATTTTTCATATGATATAATACTTAGTTATAACTTCAAGTGCCGCATAATATTCTATCAATTTACAAATAGTAATTTAACTAAAGTGATTTTCCCCAGCATTTCACTGTTTTTCATACTGTAGTGATTAACCTCTTTGTCCATGTAATTTTTTCCTTAGGATTACATACTTGGACTATAATTACTAAGATACTATAATCTTTCTTCTCTTATTAAAACATATTTTCCAAAGTTGATGAGAATTTGCATCACATATTTTATCATTTGATAACTTTTAAAATTTATTACTACACCCTAAGGTATACATACGTCTAGCATTTTATTTTATTCAGCCCCCAAGAGATCCTTATACTAGTCAATGCTATTTTAAATCATCATGTTCAATAGAATTTATTTGTTACAAATAACATTACACATCACCTAGAATGATTTCTTCATCTAAGTTACAAGATAAAAAATTGAATTGAATTGAATTGAATGCCTACTGCATATTGAGTATTGTGCTAAGGGACTTCCCACATGGTGCTAGTGGTAAAGAGCCTGCCTGCCAATGCACAAAAATTAAGAGACTCACACTTCATCCCTGGGTCAGGAAAAACCACTCCAGTGTTCTTGCCTGGAGAATTTCATGGACATAGGAGCCTGACAGGCTACAGTAACAGGATTGTGAAGTGTCCAACACTTTGCACACACACTCACACACTGTACTAAGTTTATGATAATGATTCACCATCTATACTTAATTTTTGTGTCAATTAACAGGCACATTCAATTTATAAAGGCATATCCACGAGGGATTCCCTGCTGGCTC
The DNA here is from genome assembly GCA_022376925.1 of Tragulus kanchil. Lineage (NCBI taxonomy): Eukaryota > Metazoa > Chordata > Mammalia > Artiodactyla > Tragulidae > Tragulus > Tragulus kanchil. Next base: position 220,418,765 of record JAIOJX010000028.1, on the reverse strand, counting down.
ATAGTAAATAAGTCTCGCATAAAATGGGAAACCCAGCTTCGATCCTTAGGTTGAGTAGATACCCTGAAGATGGGAATGGCTACCCACTCCAATATCCCTGCCAGGAGAATTCCATGGAACAGAGGATCCTGATGGGCTACAGCCCATTGGGTCACAAAGAGAAATTACTGAGTGACTATCTCTATCTAGAAGAAGAAGATATCCAACAAGGTGATGTATGTATACTGCTTCTTCTGTACAGTATTGATTGACAGTATAGGAACAGGGAAGAGAAAGCTTTAATTGTCTCAGTCCAGTTCAGTCTCTCATTTGTGTCTGACTCTTTAGGTTGCCATGGACTGCAGCACACAAGGTTTCCTTCACCATCTCCCAGAGGTTGCTCAAACTCATGTACATTGACTCAGTGATGCCATCCAACCATCTCATCCTCTATCGTCCCCTTCTTCTCCTGTCTTCTATTTTCTTTGTCCATGTAAAGACATACTTGGACTATAATTACTAAGATACTATAATCTTTCTTCTCTTATTAAAACATATTTTCCAAAGTTGATGAGAATTTGCATCACATATTTTATCATTTGATAACTTTTAAAATTTATTACTACACCCTAAGGTATACATACGTCTAGCATTTTATTTTATTCAGCCCCCAAGAGATCCTTATACTAGTCAATGCTATTTTAAATCATCATGTTCAATAGAATTTATTTGTTACAAATAACATTACACATCACCTAGAATGATTTCTTCATCTAAGTTACAAGATAAAAAATTGAATTGAATTGAATTGAATGCCTACTGCATATTGAGTATTGTGCTAAGGGACTTCCCACATGGTGCTAGTGGTAAAGAGCCTGCCTGCCAATGCACAAAAATTAAGAGACTCACACTTCATCCCTGGGTCAGGAAAAACCACTCCAGTGTTCTTGCCTGGAGAATTTCATGGACATAGGAGCCTGACAGGCTACAGTAACAGGATTGTGAAGTGTCCAACACTTTGCACACACACTCACACACTGTACTAAGTTTATGATAATGATTCACCATCTATACTTAATTTTTGTGTCAATTAACAGGCACATTCAATTTATAAAGGCATATCCACGAGGGATTCCCTGCTGGCTCATAGTAAATAAGTCTCGCATAAAATGGGAAACCCAGCTTCGATCCTTAGGTTGAGTAGATACCCTGAAGATGGGAATGGCTACCCACTCCAATATCCCTGCCAGGAGAATTCCATGGAACAGAGGATCCTGATGGGCTACAGCCCATTGGGTCACAAAGAGAAATTACTGAGTGACTATCTCTATCTAGAAGAAGAAGATATCCAACAAGGTGATGTATGTATACTGCTTCTTCTGTACAGTATTGATTGACAGTATAGGAACAGGGAAGAGAAAGCTTTAATTGTCTCAGTCCAGTTCAGTCTCTCATTTGTGTCTGACTCTTTAGGTTGCCATGGACTGCAGCACACAAGGTTTCCTTCACCATCTCCCAGAGGTTGCTCAAACTCATGTACATTGACTCAGTGATGCCATCCAACCATCTCATCCTCTATCGTCCCCTTCTTCTCCTGTCTTCTATTTTTCCTGACATCAGGATCTTTTCCTATGAGTAGTCTCTTCCCATCAGGTGGCCAGAGTGCTGGAGCTTCAGTTTAAGCATCAGTCCTTCCAATGAATATTCAGGATTGGTTTCCTTTAGGATAGACTGATTTGATCTCTGTGCAGTCCTATTGACTCTCAAGTCTTCTCCAGCACCACCATTCTAAGGCATCTGTTCTTCAGTGTTTACCTTCTTTATGGTCCAAATATCACATCCATACATGTCTACCTGGAAAACCATAGCTCTGTCTATATAGACTTTTGTTGGTAAAGTGATGTTTCTGCCTTTTAATACACTGATAGGTTTGTCACAGCTTTTTGTCCAAGGAGCAAGAATCTTTTAATTTCATGACTGCAGTCACCATTTGCAGTGATTTTGGAACCCAAGAACATTAAGTCTGTCACTGTTTCCATTGTTTGCCCATTTATTTGCCTTGAAGTGATGGGATTGGATGCCATCTCTTTCCTTTTTGAATGTTGAGTTTTAGGCCAACTTTTTCACTCTCTTCTTTCACTTCTAACAATAGGCTCTTCAGTTTCTCTTTGCTTTCTGCCATAAGAATGGTGTTGTCTGCATACCTGAAGTTATTGACCTTGCTCCCAGCACTTCTGATTCCAGCTTGTGCTTCATCCAGGCTGGCATTCCAAATGATGTACTCTGAACATAAGTTAAATAAACAGAGTGATCTACAGTCTTGATTTAATCCTTTCCCAATCTGCAAACAGTCCATTGTTCCATGTCTGGTTCTAACTATTGCTTCTTGTCTTGCATACAGGTTTTGTAGGAGGCAGGTAAGGTAATCTGGTATTCCCATTTCCTGAAGAATTTTCCAGTTTGTTGTGATCCACAGTTAATGGTTGACAGTATAGGAACAGGGAAGAGAAAGCTTTAATTGTCTCAGTCCAGTTCAGTCTCTCATTTGTGTCTGACTCTTTAGGTTGCCATGGACTGCAGCACACAAGGTTTCCTTCACCATCTCCCAGAGGTTGCTCAAACTCATGTACATTGACTCAGTGATGCCATCCAACCATCTCATCCTCTATCGTCCCCTTCTTCTCCTGTCTTCTATTTTTCCTGACATCAGGATCTTTTCCTATGAGTAGTCTCTTCCCATCAGGTGGCCAGAGTGCTGGAGCTTCAGTTTAAGCATCAGTCCTTCCAATGAATATTCAGGATTGGTTTCCTTTAGGATAGACTGATTTGATCTCTGTGCAGTCCTATTGACTCTCAAGTCTTCTCCAGCACCACCATTCTAAGGCATCTGTTCTTCAGTGTTTACCTTCTTTATGGTCCAAATATCACATCCATACATGTCTACCTGGAAAACCATAGCTCTGTCTATATAGACTTTTGTTGGTAAAGTGATGTTTCTGCCTTTTAATACACTGATAGGTTTGTCACAGCTTTTTGTCCAAGGAGCAAGAATCTTTTAATTTCATGACTGCAGTCACCATTTGCAGTGATTTTGGAACCCAAGAACATTAAGTCTGTCACTGTTTCCATTGTTTGCCCATTTATTTGCCTTGAAGTGATGGGATTGGATGCCATCTCTTTCCTTTTTGAATGTTGAGTTTTAGGCCAACTTTTTCACTCTCTTCTTTCACTTCTAACAATAGGCTCTTCAGTTTCTCTTTGCTTTCTGCCATAAGAATGGTGTTGTCTGCATACCTGAAGTTATTGACCTTGCTCCCAGCACTTCTGATTCCAGCTTGTGCTTCATCCAGGCTGGCATTCCAAATGATGTACTCTGAACATAAGTTAAATAAACAGAGTGATCTACAGTCTTGATTTAATCCTTTCCCAATCTGCAAACAGTCCATTGTTCCATGTCTGGTTCTAACTATTGCTTCTTGTCTTGCATACAGGTTTTGTAGGAGGCAGGTAAGGTAATCTGGTATTCCCATTTCCTGAAGAATTTTCCAGTTTGTTGTGATCCACAGTTAATGGTTCTAGCATAGTCAATAAAGCAGAAGTAGATGTTTAGTGGAATTCATTTGTTCTATGATCCAACAGATGTTGGGAATTTAATCTCTGGTTCCTCTGGCTTTTCTAAATCCATCTGGTACATCTGGACATTTTCAGTCCATGTACTGTTAAAAGTCTAGCTTGGAGGATTTGGAGTGCTGCTTCCTAACATGTGAAATGGGTGCAATGGGTGTAGTAGTTTGAACATTCTTTGGCACTGCCCTTCTTGGGGTTTGGAATGAACACTGACCTTTTCCCATCCTTTGGCCACTGCTGAGTTTTTCAAATTTGCTGGCATATTGAGTGTAGAACTTTAGCAACATCATATTTTAATATTTGAAATAGCTTAGCTGAAATTCCATCACCTCCACTAGCTTTGTTCACAGTAATTCTTCCTAGGATCCACTTGACTTCATCCTCTAAGATATCCGCCTCTAGGTGTGTGATCACAACGTAGTTGTCTAGTAGGTCTAAAAATTTTTTTAAAATTGTAAGCAGCAATTTATTTATCCAATATTTATTGAGTATCTAATATGGCCCAATAGACATACACTAGATTTATTAACAAAATTTAAGTGAAAAACAGTCAGTGATAGCAATAATATCTAAGAACTAACTGAGAGTACTTTAGAATATATTGTGATGTGAGATATGTATCTAATGTGGACTTGTTTAAATAGTGATTTTGACTTGAATCTTAAACATGTCATGCTGAAATATCATCATGGGTATTGAAAGGGAAGTGGATAGAAGGATAGGAAGAACAAAGTCTCAGAAGTTATGGTCAGGCTTATGGGTAGACAGTTCAACACAGCGATAAGCACTGTTAGGATTAAATTTTGATATATCCACATGTATATAAAAATAAGCTGATAAGTAATAATAATAATAATAATAATAATAGAAAATATTTATGTATTAGGTGCATATTCTGTATCAAGTTCTGCTGTGCTGTACTCAGGCATTTCAGTAGTGTCCAGACTCTGTGAGACCCTAAGGACTGCATCTTGTGTGGTTCTTCTGTTCATGGGATTCTCCAGGCAAGAATAGTGGGATGGATTTCTATACCTGCCTTCAGATCTTCCCAAACCAGCAGCTGAACCCACATCTCTTATGTTTCCTGCTTTGGCAGTGGATTCTTTACCACAAGTGCACCTAACCCGTACAAGTGCATTTGTTCTATGATCCAACAGATGTTGGGAATTTAATCTCTGGTTCCTCTGGCTTTTCTAAATCCATCTGGTACATCTGGACATTTTCAGTCCATGTACTGTTAAAAGTCTAGCTTGGAGGATTTGGAGTGCTGCTTCCTAACATGTGAAATGGGTGCAATGGGTGTAGTAGTTTGAACATTCTTTGGCACTGCCCTTCTTGGGGTTTGGAATGAACACTGACCTTTTCCCATCCTTTGGCCACTGCTGAGTTTTTCAAATTTGCTGGCATATTGAGTGTAGAACTTTAGCAACATCATATTTTAATATTTGAAATAGCTTAGCTGAAATTCCATCACCTCCACTAGCTTTGTTCACAGTAATTCTTCCTAGGATCCACTTGACTTCATCCTCTAAGATATCCGCCTCTAGGTGTGTGATCACAACGTAGTTGTCTAGTAGGTCTAAAAATTTTTTTAAAATTGTAAGCAGCAATTTATTTATCCAATATTTATTGAGTATCTAATATGGCCCAATAGACATACACTAGATTTATTAACAAAATTTAAGTGAAAAACAGTCAGTGATAGCAATAATATCTAAGAACTAACTGAGAGTACTTTAGAATATATTGTGATGTGAGATATGTATCTAATGTGGACTTGTTTAAATAGTGATTTTGACTTGAATCTTAAACATGTCATGCTGAAATATCATCATGGGTATTGAAAGGGAAGTGGATAGAAGGATAGGAAGAACAAAGTCTCAGAAGTTATGGTCAGGCTTATGGGTAGACAGTTCAACACAGCGATAAGCACTGTTAGGATTAAATTTTGATATATCCACATGTATATAAAAATAAGCTGATAAGTAATAATAATAATAATAATAATAATAGAAAATATTTATGTATTAGGTGCATATTCTGTATCAAGTTCTGCTGTGCTGTACTCAGGCATTTCAGTAGTGTCCAGACTCTGTGAGACCCTAAGGACTGCATCTTGTGTGGTTCTTCTGTTCATGGGATTCTCCAGGCAAGAATAGTGGGATGGATTTCTATACCTGCCTTCAGATCTTCCCAAACCAGCAGCTGAACCCACATCTCTTATGTTTCCTGCTTTGGCAGTGGATTCTTTACCACAAGTGCACCTAGAAAGCCCTGTAACAAGTGCTATTCTAAATGTTTTACATGTCATTTCATTGATTCTCACAACAATCTTATAAATGTGATTTTTCAAGCCCATTTTATAAATGAGAAAACTGAAACTCAGACAGTTGAACCAGTTGGGTCTGAGACTCTGTCATTGGCAAATGGCAGGACTGTATTTGGAACACCCTCCTAATACTAGAGACGCTAGTCTAATGAACTTATCCTAGTCATGACCAGCCTTCTCAGATGTGTTGCTGCTTTATGATAGACTTATCTGTGAATGTTGGAAGAAATTCCATTTTGTTCAAGAGATAAAACATTAAAAGCTAAGGAAATGGAAACTCATCTTACACGTTGGGTGAAATCTTTTGAAAATATGCTTGTAGCATAATTGAATTCACTGTTGTTTTAAACATATAATCATCTTTGTAAATTTCTAAATTGCCAATTTCTTCAAAATAAGGTATCATTTTGTGTACCAGGAGGATTTGGAATCTTCATTGTTTATTTGTAATAGTTTGTGCACGATACAGTTAAACTTTTAAAAAATAATGTAAACAGGCTACGATAGTTTAGGCATGACTAAATTATAATGAAACACATTTATTCTGTTTTACGTGTTACTTCAGGAGATAAGTTCTTTAGGGATATTACTTAATTGCTCAGGTCATAATTTTCTCCTTCCATTTAAAAGTAAGAAAATTAAGCCAGTGTCATATGCAGTGGCACAACTGTTATTCTTAGAAAAATTGAACAGTTGCCTGAAAAACTCCGCAAGACAACCCTCTACTATTACTAAAATGATAGAATCCTGTCATTTAATCCTCCACTGAGATAGGAAAGTCACAATAATGCTTCTGTTATGCTCAGCTAGGAAGGTTTTTATGGATCAAATAAGTCATAGAAAATAATAGATGCATTTGAACTTGCTTGGGAAATGACTGTTGCTTTCTATTTTGGCTTTCAAAATTAAAATTTAAATGTATTTTTAGGTTGTATATGTGAAATATTTGATTACATGGCAAATACTATGTGACTAAGTTTGTGAAATAGAATTTTTCTCTTAATTTCCTACTAATGATTTTTTTTCTCTTAATCCAAAATTGAAATATAAGATAATAAATTCTCTTAGTGGGGAATTCATGATTAATACCCTCAGATCACAAATATAATTTTAGTGATACGATCTTGTGTGCAAGTCCATGAGACATAATACATCTTAATTTGGGGAAATGTGCTTGGAAGTAATGCAGAGTTGTGTCAATTAATATTAATATTGTATCAATGAATATTAGTGCTAATATTAACATGGTATCTAAAATAGTTTCTTAAAACATGTATTTATTTCATCAATTATATTTGCTATTGATACCTAAAGCTTTTATATTTAAAATAGTTAGTAATTTGAAGAGTGCTTTATTCAGTGAGGTTATAAAAATGTAAAAGGTGGAAGATTCTATACCAGAGGGAAAACTAGAGTGCTACACATTATATAAGGCAGTATAAAAGATTTTAATAGAGTAATAAAGTTATAGTTTTACAAACCAACACTAATGGTTGTGGTAAAAAGGTTGTCTACATGACTGAGAAATACTGTAACTTTTACTTTATATTGTTAATGAATATCAGTAAGGAAATGTAACCTCTTACCATTCACTAAAACATACCATATTTATAATTTGTAATAATTGTTACATTTATGCTTTAGTAGGGTTGAGATGATTAGCAGAAAAAATAAAATGAAAATTGAAGGAAAAATGTAAATGCTAAACCACCAGTATTTTTACCCTGTATTATTTCTGTTTTATAAGATATTAGAAGAGCTACACCATTTTTTTATTGTATACTTTCACTGCCATCTTGATTTTATCAAAGGATATGATAATATCTAATGATAATGATCTCTTCTACCTGGGAGTAGACATAAAGATACAGTTTCACAATAGTCATTCTAAACAACTGTATTATAAAAAGAGACAATTATTTTATAATCCAGTGCTAATAAATTATCACTACAATTTCTATAACTTCTATTTATACTTACTGAGCATTTAACTCTTAAAGAAAAAATGTAAAAAAAAAAAAACTAAACAATTTATTTAAACTTGCAATCTATTTGTTTATTTGAGGCGGGTATGATTTTTTTCTCATGTTTACATATATAAGAACACTCTCTTTTCTTTCCCTTCATAAAATTATTTTAGAACTTTCACTTTGTTTTGCTATTTACTTATCTGTTTTTCTCCTGATGCAAGGTGACCCTGTGCAGAGCTAAGGGCATGGGTTTTGGGAATGGAAAAATTGAGTTAAATACAGTTCATCACTAAGTCGCTGATGGCTTTATGTAAATCTTGTAAACAAGACAGGGAAACCCAAGATCTTTTTGAATGTTAAATGAGACAATAGAGTAGTAGTTTGTAAAATACAAAGAAAATGCAAAGTTTTATTATTAAATTCAGGAAGAAATATGACTACTTGCTTTCAAAGTGAAAGTGTTAGCCATTAGTCATGTCTGACTGTTTCCTACACCACAGACTGTAGCCCTCCAGGCTTCTCTGTGCCTGAAATTTTCCAGGTAAGAATACTGGAGTGGGTTGCGATTTCCTACTCCAGGGAATCTTCCTGACCCAGGAGTCAAACCCGGGTCTCCTGCATTGCAGGCAGATTCTTTACTATCTGAACTACCAGCGAAGCCCAAGAAAAGCTTCCCTGCCTAGGAATAAAACCTGAATCAAGGTGGTAAAATAGTCAAATCCTAGCCACTAAACTTTAGGGTTATAAGAAAAGTAAGTTAATTAACATACCTTAATATTCACCATTAAATTAAATTCCCAATGATCTACACTAAGTATAGTCAGTGCTTTGAAGTATTAGCCAATTAGATTTTGGCCTTTTAGTACTACTCAACTAAGAACTCTGCCATATTTAATGAAGGATGATTTTGACATTTTCATATATTTCTTATATTTGTACAATTATTGGAATCCAGTGTCAATGTTGAAAACAACAGACTCAAATCTCTCATTTACAATCTAGTTGCTGAGTTTGGCAAACTTTCTGCTTAGGGCCAAGGAGTAAATATCTAGGCGGCCAAGAGTCTTTTTCATATATGTAAAGATAGTAAATATTTTTCTCTTATATAGTTTCTGTAACATAGTCTTCTTAATAATTACATGTTTGTTTGTTCTTTATTCTTTACAACTGTTTAAAAATGAAATGGAATAAAACAACTTTAGTGCAAGGGTAATCAAAAAGCATGGGAGCTGGATTAGGTCCAAAGGCCATAGTTTGTCAAGCTCCAATCTAGTAAAGCAAATGACATTTGAGGCTATGGTGCCTTAAATTAACAGGGGAGAAACTGCATTATACTTAAGCAAGGCTGACCTGCCTGTCCAAGGGCAAAACATCATTTAAAATACCAATCAAATCACTTCTCTGGATGTATACTTATTTTGGAAAATCATTCCTTCCTTTTTTCACTTAAAAATCATATAAAACATTTTAAGAGCTAGTGAAGATGAAATCTAATCAATGTTAATTGTTGAAAGTATGTAACAATAGCTTTCATAAGGCAGTGAGCTAATATTTGTATAAGAATCGGTAGATATATATAGAATGTGGATATACATAGAATGTTTTCTGATTTCAATTTTGAGAGCTTTTTACAATATTGTCTTGACAGAAGGCTGGTATCCTATTTCTGCATGCACTTGGGAAAGAACTAAAGGGATGCCATGCAATGTCACCAAAGAGAAAAATAGCCGAAGCTGGAGAAGAGCACATTGTGAAATCCAGATTTTATCTGGATTTAACTGCCCATAGATGCTAATTTTCAGCTATATCCCAGATGGTGGTAAAATTAATAAAACCTTTCATGTGTGTTTTAGAACATCACGAAGCCATTTGACTGTTGACTGTCACCTTAATTTTTAGTGTCTCTATTGTGAATTTTACAGTCCAGTGTACCATGTTAATGCCAGGGAATGATTCGTCATCCATATTTAATTAGTAAGTACTTAAAGGCATTGACATTTTGAATCCAGATATGATAAGACTGATTATGATCATGCCCATACATGCCAAATAGTGTGTTCGAATATGCTTTGCAATTCAAGCCAAAAGACTATTGACCTGAAAGAGGCAGATTTCTTAGTTGGAAGTATTATATAATTTGCATTATATCTGAATGTGACAATTCCCCAGTTCAATGTGTGCATATAGACTCAGTTATAATATATAGTTAAGTTGCTTTCATAAAAATTCATGAGCAATAATTGTTATATGGAAAGTATAATAGATATACTCAGAGCCAAGAATTGAGAAAAATTCCTGACTTGAATACATGTTTGTTATTTGAGGGTAGGTTAGAGATAATGAAGAATTCATCTGATGTTATAACTCATCTCAAAATATTAAGGATGCTATATGCTTTGGATACTAATTAAAATGTGAAATCTGTCCTTTGCTGTGCCTTAGGATTCCTGTTTTTACTCTGAAGTATGGAAAATATTTAAAAAGAGCATGACCCCCACATAAAAGTAAGGTAAAAAGCATAGTTCTTTAATCAATACCTAGAAAGATAATCAGCATGCTAGAATTTCATGGACCTGTTTTTAATTTCAATTTTATTTAATAACGCAGCTCTTCTTGTGCATTTTAGTGTTTGCAAAGCAAATCCTAATGAATTTATTGATTTTTTATGTGAAGTAAGCATGCCAAAAGGTACTTATCTAAAGAGGGTAGATGCAAAAGAGCAAGATCTGTTTTAACATTTAGAGAGTAATCATGTCCACTGTTTAGCAGAGAAGAACATGCTATCAGTACTTTGTAGGTTTTATAAGAGGGAAGCAGTCTAAGACAAATCACTGATAGTCTGCTGGAGAGATCAAAAGACAGGACCTATATTTGCTAAAACACAAAACATTCCAGTAGTCTCTGTATGGTCCACAATGGGTCTCTGTAGATTACCCAGTGGTAAAGGAGAGTGCAGGAGTAGGAACAATGGTGAAGTTATCAGTACTCTTAAGCAGCAGCACTTACATTGATTTGCAATTTCTTTCCTTCTGCCAAGACAAATAAATAGTTCCTTGAGGGCTGGGATGTTGTCTTTTTGTCCCTGTTTCCTTTATATTTAGCACAATGCTGTGTTCCAAGAACCTAAGGACATTCTGGTGAACTAGCACAGTGTAAAGAATCCGCCTGCTAATGCACGGGACAGGGAGTTGATCCCTGAGTCAGGAAGATCCACTGGAGGAGACACACTGACCAAAGAAGCTCTAACCCACACATGGTATAGAATTTATTATAAAGAGTTATATATTATCAGAGAAAGAGCCAATTATCAGAGAAAGAGACCGTATCCAGAGAAAGAACCAATGCAGAGAAAATAATCAGACCAGAGTACAATTCGTAGCAGTATGAGAGGACCAAAACTCAAAGTTATAGTGACAGATTTGAGGACAAAAGCAGCACTGTTGACATAAAGTGACCCAGAGAAGTGATGACAGTGAAGGTTTGGGACCAGAACATGCTCCAGTGGAAGACTGTGGCAAGACTGTAGCTTCCAGTGGAAGACTGTAGTTGCTCTGGAAAAAAGTAATGAAATGAAAACGACTACCAGAGGCAGCCATATCTCAGTGGAGAATTTGACTGGAGTAGCTAATAGAAGGATTGATTCACCACCTTGGCTCAGGTTTGATTCTTGGACCGGGAAGACATTTTCTTAACAAAAGAACAGTCATTAGGGCCAATAGATGCAGTAACTATATCTATACCCAGGTGTGCAAGAATAAATTATTTCAAACCATTAATAAACATTTGAAGTTTTCTCTGCCAAGTAAATGTGTGGAGATGTCCCATGCTTATCAATGCATGGGTTCAATGTGCTGGTAGAAAAATGATGTCTGAAAAAAAATCAAAAACTCCTGTTTGTAGTATTGCCAATTCTCAACTTGTTAGTAATTCTGCCATGGCTAATTTATCAATGAATATCAAAGGACTTGTATAATTGGTTCTGGTGATCGAGCGCAAAATATGATTATGACACCCATAGCTGGGTTAAGTTCAAGGAATCATGAGTGTATGCTTATAAGGCGATTAATTTCAGGAGGATAAGTAAATAGATCCCAATATCTTTTGCTCAAAGCATTTGCATATGATTCTAATTTCTGTGTAAAGTAAGGACCTGAATTATTACTAACTCTTTCATGTCTTTGATGGGAAAATCCTAAGTATCAAGACCATAAATTATGGCAGAAGGAAGGATGTCAAGATCATAGACATAAGGGAACAGGTGAGTTGATCCCTGGGGGGTTCCAGGAAGATCCACTGGAGGAGACACACTGACCAAAGAAGCTCTAACCCACACATGGTATAGAATTTATTATAAAGAGTTATATATTATCAGAGAAAGAGCCAATTATCAGAGAAAGAGACCGTATCCAGAGAAAGAACCAATGCAGAGAAAATAATCAGACCAGAGTACAATTCGTAGCAGTATGAGAGGACCAAAACTCAAAGTTATAGTGACAGATTTGAGGACAAAAGCAGCACTGTTGACATAAAGTGACCCAGAGAAGTGATGACAGTGAAGGTTTGGGACCAGAACATGCTCCAGTGGAAGACTGTGGCAAGACTGTAGCTTCCAGTGGAAGACTGTAGTTGCTCTGGAAAAAAGTAATGAAATGAAAACGACTACCAGAGGCAGCCATATCTCAGTGGAGAATTTGACTGGAGTAGCTAATAGAAGGATTGATTCACCACCTTGGCTCAGGTTTGATTCTTGGACCGGGAAGACATTTTCTTAACAAAAGAACAGTCATTAGGGCCAATAGATGCAGTAACTATATCTATACCCAGGTGTGCAAGAATAAATTATTTCAAACCATTAATAAACATTTGAAGTTTTCTCTGCCAAGTAAATGTGTGGAGATGTCCCATGCTTATCAATGCATGGGTTCAATGTGCTGGTAGAAAAATGATGTCTGAAAAAAAATCAAAAACTCCTGTTTGTAGTATTGCCAATTCTCAACTTGTTAGTAATTCTGCCATGGCTAATTTATCAATGAATATCAAAGGACTTGTATAATTGGTTCTGGTGATCGAGCGCAAAATATGATTATGACACCCATAGCTGGGTTAAGTTCAAGGAATCATGAGTGTATGCTTATAAGGCGATTAATTTCAGGAGGATAAGTAAATAGATCCCAATATCTTTTGCTCAAAGCATTTGCATATGATTCTAATTTCTGTGTAAAGTAAGGACCTGAATTATTACTAACTCTTTCATGTCTTTGATGGGAAAATCCTAAGTATCAAGACCATAAATTATGGCAGAAGGAAGGATGTCAAGATCATAGACATCTTTATTATTTCTCAGAAATAATAGAAAGGATAAACATTTATTCTGAAGTAATAAATAAAATAGATAAAATTTGTGGTATATACATATACATATGTATATATATATATATATATACATATATATATATATGTGTGTGTGTGTGTGTGTGTGTATGTGTATAAAATGAAATATTACTCAGCCATAAAAGGATAGTGAAATTTTGCCATATTCAACAAGGATAGACCTAAAGGGCATTCTGCTAAGAGAAATTAGTCAGAGTAAGGAAAATAACACATGACCTCTTCAATATGCTGAGTTTAAAAAAATAATCTAAGTTCATAGAGACAGAGAGCAGGTTGTTGGTTGCTGGGATAGCAGGGAAATAAATGTGTGAAAGGATGTGAATTTATATTTTAAAGAAAGTAAGGCGTGCAAGTCAGCATGTGATGCATTCTACATTTTGTAAGAAAGAAACAAAAATCAGAAAATAAACATATGTTGTGCTATGGCAATTTATACTAAGAAATATTTATATTTGAATTTTGTTCCTAGTCCCCTACACAAGGCTCCTAAAATCTTTGTAGATTCCTGAATGATAGGAAATTGGGAACATCTTTTGTTTTATTGGGGTAACTCTGGGTGGATTCCTGCAAGGCTTCTAGATGGGGCCTGACCATAAGAAAGACCAAGTTGTGCTTAGAAACATGGAATACCCCAATTTATCTAGAGAAGAAAGAGAGGCTGGAAATGGATTTAATAACTATCATAATAAATATATAGATAAATAAATATTGAGTGAATACATTTATGGCTAATAGACACATATCATGCATGTGGATGAAGGACAGATTCTGAGGTTGAGGAGCTTCAACGAAACAATGGTTTGATCCCTATTCATTATGGTCCTTGCTTTGCACTCTCAAAAATAATACTTAGGTTTCATTTACCAGAGATTATTTGATAATCTTCTACATTAAAAAATCACAATTTCTTAATATAATAATCCAGAGGTGAAAAAAACTGGCACATGCCCCTTACGTGCATCCTCTTTAGGGTATAAGTAGAATATTGAATTAAAAATAATTTTCAAAAGTAACTTGTTAAGTCCAGAGGCATTTAAACAATAACATGTATTCTACCTCCTGAAAAGTTAGAGGTAAGGAAGCTGTTATCCTTCCCATTTCACATCAGAGAAAATCAGGGGTTATTCATTTATTTATTGCAATTAATAGATAATGAATCCCCTTTGTTTTTAAAACAGAATGAAAACAGCTTGTTTTTTTGATTTGGTCCATGCAGTATACAGGGAATCTGAACATCAGTATGATATGGATTGCTATTAGTTTTCATCTGATATTGCAAATAATCTTTTAAATATTTCAGCATGGTCAATTTGTATATTCCAAATTGATATTGAGGCTCTATAATGATCTCATATGCAATTTATTCTGCCATTGTATGATTATTTATAATTCCTATCATGTTATTTCTAAAATAGTTTGCATTAAGCTATCAATACTAAGTAAAAATCTTAACTGAAACTTCTACATGTTGTTATTTATAAAATGAGAAAGCAGTAAGTAAACACAAATTTCAAGTCTATAATTGCTTCCATTTGTCATGCATTTTGTAAGGTAAACTGAATTATCACTGATTTATCAGATATATTGCATAAATTAGATGACAAAATACATATCATCAGGGAAATGTATTTATCACACATTAAATTAGACTCCCACTGTTTTCATAAAGAGCTAACTAGAGCTAACTATTTAAAATATCTTGAAAACTATGTAGCAATGTATACAGGATTAAGTCTACCAGTCAAATCACTATGTTATGTTGCATTGTACTTTTGAACCTACTAGTTTTTTGCCTTTTTTTTTTTTTGATGCTGCAACTTTCAAAATAGGGAAATTTCATATTGTAATGATCAGTAAGCACAGGTCAGGTTTGCTGTATTGTATAGGACAAATATCATTTGTTATATTTTTTGGTGGTTCAAAATATTCAGACATGCTTCTTAGGTTGGTAAAACTGATTGTATTGAGAGATTATCCTTCTGCAAGGTAGAAGCTCATCTATGAAGGCTTTTTATCAAGATGTGTTTAACTATATGACATGAACCCTAACAACCAGGTATTTAGCTTGTACCTTATGTTCATTAAACTAGGTAGGCAGGTAGGTTTAGTCACTAAGTCATGTCGAACACTTAAAACCGCATGGACTATTGGCCCTCCAGGCTTCTCTGTCTATGGGATTTCCCAGACAAGAATGTTGCAGTGGATTGCTGTTTCCTTCTTCAAGACATCTTCCTGACCCAGGGATTGAGTCAGTTCTCCTCAGTTCTCCTGCATTTCAGGCAGGCTCTTTACTGACTGAACCACCAGAAAACTAGAGACACAGGAAAATAGCAGTCCCTGCCCCTATGACTATTCAATAGCAGTGGAAGCAGAGCTTCTTTAACATCTGTGACAAAAAACTGAGCTGTTTCTGCCCAGCAGCAACAGATTCCACCCAGCAGGTGGATTTGAAAACTCATTCTGCCATATGACTTAAGTGTAACTTCTGCTTGTAAAAATGTCAGAAATTAGTCTCTGGTTCTTTCTGACATATCAAATACAATTAACATTTATGTTCTCTCTAAAACAGGTTTTTGTTGTTTCCTTTTTTATTCTTTAATTACCAAAAAGTGAAAGAAAATAATGTTTAAGTAGGTTTAGAATGGTGTTTCTGAAAGTGACATTTCATGAAATCAGCTTATTAAGTCATGGCCAAGATTTATTTTTAATGAACTAGAACATAAATATCAAAGCCAGTTTTATAATATAAAATATATTTAATATTATAGTTTTATAAAATATTCATTTCATACATGCCAGTTCATGTATAATATATATGCACACACATATATATATATGAGTATATGTGAATGCATACATATGTGTGTATATACACAAACACACATACAAACATGCACACACACATTATATATATCCTGGATCCCAAGTGAAACAGATTGTTACTGTACCTGAGAGGGAAAAATGTACAATGGTTAAATGTACTTTACTCGATTAATTTGTGTGGTTTAGCATACTTTTTAAAGAAATTCTGAGATGAAGCATTATAAAATTACCAGATGAAGCCTTTATACCTCCACCTTACTTCCAACTAGTACCTGGCTATACATAAACTATACAGCAAAACAAAGCAATCTGCTAATACCACCCCCATATCCAAATAATTCAGATTGTCTCTTGTTCTAATGATTTTTCCTCTTTGCAGTAGGATCTAAAACTATGCAATTGTGCTCATTCTGAAAACATGATTTCATCTCCTGCTATGATCTTGACTGTTACTTTATCTCAGCGAGAGAAAGCTTTTAGAATTCTCTCTTAAAATGATAGGAAACTATTGTATACCATTGTATTAAAATATCAAGAAATTCCTTCAGCGTAAAGGTCATATCCAAGTTGGTTGAGCTATTTCACTTTATAAAATTCAATAGTTTGTTTCCTTTGTTGGGTACTGTGTTTCTTTCTGTTTGTAAAATAAATCTCTTGACACTATGAATACATGACAATATTTCTTTAGCAGCCAAAGAGCCAACGAACTTTATATCTAGAAAAGATACTGCCTGGTGGGATATAAATACAATTTAATACAACAAAATAACAACAACAACCACTGCAGAAAAATAAAAACAAATTAAATCACCACTAACTTGTTCAGTCTGAATGGAATATGTATGGTTGGAATACAATTTGTTTTAATATGTTAATTTGGGTTTTAGACTAAGAGATCATTATGAGTTACAGGTGCATGTATAGTGAGGGAGATCAGTATTATTGATTTTGACTTTTGGGGGGTAATTTTATTTGTAGAAAGGAAGAAAAACTTAGCTTAAGGAAAAAAAGGGCATATTTTCTCTGCACCATTGACTTTGGATTTGATCAAATAACTTGATTTTCTCAATGGAATGTGGACATACAGCACATAAGTCACATTCTAATTAGAGCTGTAAGTGCCCTTGTGTAGTTTAAGTCTGTTGCCCCCATTTCCCTGTCAGGCTTCTGCCATCAATCAGAATAGCTTGTTAAATGTAGAAACTGATCCTTCATCTCGGGTCCTAGAAAGAGAAGATGCAAAAACCCTGGCCCAGCCCTAAACACAGATGCATATTAAGTATTTTTCTCTTTATATGAGGAACAATGTAACAAAATCTACTGAGTTTCTCTTTTGTGTCCTGAAATATTCCCAGGGCCCACAGTAATCATACACTCAGTAAAACATGTTGTCTAAGGAAAGAACTTATGTCAGTTCAGTTCAGTCGCTCAGTCGTGTCTGACTCTTTGTGACCCCATGGACTGCAAACCCTAACATATGTAGGACTGGTCAAGAAAGGTGAAAAACTAGTCTTGTCACTCATACCTCACTGTCATAGTAAAAATAAATAATAACTAGAGACTTAAAGAGAAAGGGAAGGTAATGTGGGGAAGAAGGGCTCTATCAGTGTCTTGCATCAGGAAGAATTTTGATAGAAAGGTTATTGTAAACACCCAACCTTGGGAAAAAAACAACTTACTTATCCAGAGGTTATTAGTTGAAATTTTGGGAGATGAGAAGTCTGAGAAAGTCATAAAAGAGTCTAAGTGAAAAAGAACCAGCTGTAAATACCTATCAAGTCAATACCTGTTCCTGCATGGCTTGCCATGTAAAAGCGTGTAATTTCTTTGAATGTTCTCATTTGGAGAGGTGGGAACACTGGCGTGCGTGTGTATGTGTGTGTGTGTGTTCTTTTTGAGGGGGTGGGTATATCTAAAACTAGTATATCTAAGATGGAGGTCAGAAGTTGACTGTCCACTGTTCCATTAACCCATCTCTAAGCTAAAAGCAATAGCTAGCTGGGGGAAATGATCTAAAATCTCTGACTCAGAGCGGGGGTTTAGTTCTATTTCTGGGAGAGTTGTTAATATCAGCGAGAGAGAGTGTAGATTCTCTGCCAAAAGGAATGGTTGTAGAGAAAAAAAATCAGCATCAGCTACGAAGAGCATGAGAGAACTTTAATGGAAAAAAGAGTATATTGTCACAGATAACCTGGAGAGAAAGAGAGAACTCCAGCTTTCAGGAGATTGGGAATTAAGAGGACTGAACAGGTTTCATAAAGAATACAGGCACAAAAGGATGAAAAATGTGTTTGTGGTGGACCAAGAACTTGATGCATTTGCTCTGAATTTCTGGTGACTCTGTTCAACAGCCTCATAAATTGGAAACCAAAGTGCTTGTAGCTGTCATATTTGAAATAAAAAAACTAAGTAAATCAATGATATATTCACATCTCCAACAATGTTAGTGGTGCTGGTAAAAATAGTCTGTGTTGATTTATAAGGTTATCCTTATATTGAGGCTGGCTAACTGTTATATACATACCGTGTCAGACTTTTGATGTGTAAAAAATATGACTTAATCACATTTCATCATCAATAGTGCTAATTTTTTTAAATAATGGCATTTATCTTAATTTTTTATTTATAAAATTAGGCACTGAAGCTTTGAATCTTTGAATGTCATCAGCCCATACACTGGAATTAGAGTGTTAGGTTATTTGGGATCATTCATAAAATATCAATTGATCAAGAATGTCTCTTTTTGTATGCTTTTATGTAGCAATATATTCCATAGTGTGACTAATCTCTGTAAATTTGCCCAGGAGTCATGTACCAGTTTTCTATAAAGAGAAAAAAATGATCTCTGTTTCAGTGCATGGGAAAAATAGTAGGCTAATTAGAAATAAATTAAATCTCCTAGTTTCATATTTCCGTTAAAAATTCTACAGTACTCTCCCACTTTAAAATGCTAATAATTGGAAAACTCATCTTGCATAGCAATGGAAATAAGAGCTAGTTTCCTAACTTTATGAAGTTTGCCTTAAATAAATTATTAATGTATCTTGAAATAGGTTGAACACCTTTGTAGGCTTATGGTAAAATGCCCTTTTGTATTATTACTTACCACGATGGGTTGTTAATCACATACTGTGCACAAATAATCTCGATAAAATTTTAAGATAAACTTATATTGTGTGCTAGTGACTGCACAGAAAGGTGACTGGTTCAATCATGTTCCACAAGAAAAATTTTATCTATACTAGGGAAGAAGCCTTGGAAGCCTGTTATTTTACCTGCAGAAATTGCTCTCACATCTATATATTAATAATAAAAACTTGAAATGTATAATTTCAGTGTACAAATATAACTCCAAAATTTATAATAGAATTAAATATGAAGACATTATGTTCATGCATATTTAACATTAACCACTAGATATGTCCTATATCCTCAATTCTGCTGGCATATTTGCATATTAATTCTTCCTAGAACTGGTTCACAAAGGCATCAGGGAAATCATTCAGCAGTTGATGCATCACAAAAAACCATATTACCATAGTAAACTTTGACAGCATTACTAACATTCTAAATTTCTTTTGATTTGCATCTTTGGTCAGGACCTTGATGGGTCTTTTTCTTCAGGAGCTAAAGTCATCAGTAGAAACTGTAACACACCATAATGGCAACTGTTCAGATCCTCTCTGCTGTCATCTCTCTGAGGAATACACATAAATTCTCATGTTTACATTGAGAGCAGTGAGTTATTTTCTGTGCCCAGCTCTTGTCACTTCACCTGACAGTAGGTAGGTGATGAAGTTTAGTTGTAAGTCCTGACTCCCAAGGAGAAAGCACATTTCTCTGGCCATGGCTGAATCTGCCCAGTATTTTCATTAAAAAATAAAACAAATCAGAGAGAATTTCCTTCTACAATTGCCTTTGGAAGGCAGAAGAAACAACAACACAGCTATTCATACACCCTTCATAATTTAACCATCCTTAGGTTGATTCATTCATGCTCATATAATGGAATTGCACATCCTTTGGGACTGTCTTTTTGATCTCATTTCTGATAATCTAAATGTTATCTTGAAATATTGAATGTTATTTGCCTATTATAAAGATAGTACCCATCCTGTTTAGAATTTTGAATAGATTTGTTGATTGATTAAGTCAGTTAAAATTAAATTTAACAAATTCTTAGAAACTACTGCTGCTGATACTAGTTACACTTGAGTTTTCATATTTAAGACAGTTTTTGGATTGAAGGGAACTAATATTTGCAAAATTACTTAGTTTTCAAATAAGGTTTCAATGTTTTTGAAGTAGTCTGTCTTCATGACAGTATTCAGTGATGGATTTTTTTTAAATGAAGAATATGCCAAGATGCCCAGTTTTTGAACTATTCAAAAGTTTATTATGTATCTATCAGTATTTCTCAAAAAATAGGGAAAAATTCAAATTCTTTCAATTTAAAAATTTTGATCATTATCCTTAAATATGCTGATACAATGTAGAGTCCAGAAATCTGCATTTTCAACCTAGGTTAATTAGTATTCAAAGGATCACAGTTGAAAAATTCCAATGGGGATTATACTTCATAGAATTTTGTATCTCTCTTTTTTACTACAAAGTGAAAAGTACAATTATATACTTTAAACAAATAGGGTCATCAGTATGAAAACCTGTAACTTGACAGCATTACTAACATTCTAAATTTCTTTTGATTTGCATCTTTGGTCAGGACCTTGATGGGTCTTTTTCTTCAGGAGCTAAAGTCATCAGTAGAAACTGTAACACACCATAATGGCAACTGTTCAGATCCTCTCTGCTGTCATCTCTCTGAGGAATACACATAAATTCTCATGTTTACATTGAGAGCAGTGAGTTATTTTCTGTGCCCAGCTCTTGTCACTTCACCTGACAGTAGGTAGGTGATGAAGTTTAGTTGTAAGTCCTGACTCCCAAGGAGAAAGCACATTTCTCTGGCCATGGCTGAATCTGCCCAGTATTTTCATTAAAAAATAAAACAAATCAGAGAGAATTTCCTTCTACAATTGCCTTTGGAAGGCAGAAGAAACAACAACACAGCTATTCATACACCCTTCATAATTTAACCATCCTTAGGTTGATTCATTCATGCTCATATAATGGAATTGCACATCCTTTGGGACTGTCTTTTTGATCTCATTTCTGATAATCTAAATGTTATCTTGAAATATTGAATGTTATTTGCCTATTATAAAGATAGTACCCATCCTGTTTAGAATTTTGAATAGATTTGTTGATTGATTAAGTCAGTTAAAATTAAATTTAACAAATTCTTAGAAACTACTGCTGCTGATACTAGTTACACTTGAGTTTTCATATTTAAGACAGTTTTTGGATTGAAGGGAACTAATATTTGCAAAATTACTTAGTTTTCAAATAAGGTTTCAATGTTTTTGAAGTAGTCTGTCTTCATGACAGTATTCAGTGATGGATTTTTTTTAAATGAAGAATATGCCAAGATGCCCAGTTTTTGAACTATTCAAAAGTTTATTATGTATCTATCAGTATTTCTCAAAAAATAGGGAAAAATTCAAATTCTTTCAATTTAAAAATTTTGATCATTATCCTTAAATATGCTGATACAATGTAGAGTCCAGAAATCTGCATTTTCAACCTAGGTTAATTAGTATTCAAAGGATCACAGTTGAAAAATTCCAATGGGGATTATACTTCATAGAATTTTGTATCTCTCTTTTGTTACTACAAAGTGAAAAGTACAATTATATACATTAAAAATTAGAAAATCATAAATAATAAATTTATAATACTACTAGATATGCCCTGGGTAGGTATCAATTGATATTATTTGCTCACATATTTTATCACATATTTTTCTCATTATATTCTTTTCTGGGGGGGGGGATCGGGAGGGAGGGGGACGGGCAAGCCACTTCTAGTGGTCTTTCATTTATCTATTTTCATCCATCTTTGTTTTTCCGCCTATGTGGGTCTCCCATCGCAGTGGCCTCTGTTGTCGCAGAGCACCGGCTCTGGGTGCATGTGCTCCAGAGCTCCAGCTCGGTAATTGGACACATCGGTCCACGTGCTCCGCAGCATGTGGGATTGCCCCAGGCCAAGGATTGAACCGGCGCCCCTTGCACTGCAAGGTGGTGTCCTTACCCACTGGACCACCAGGGAAGCCCTTATCAGCATATTCATGGCTGAAAGAAACAGAAACCCTACTTGTCTCTTTTAAAACATAAGAAATAAATTTTCCTGCTGTAAAACAAGAGGCAGAAGATAAAAGCCTCCAGGATTATAAATTTAGATGTTAAATTATTTCATTAAGGACCAACAGACCTTTAAAAATCCATGCTGTCACCCTTAACATGCTGCGTTGTTCACAGGCTAGCTTTCTACAAGTCCAAAAGAAACCTACAGTAGTTCTAGTCAACACAACCAGAAATGAAATATACCAGTGTAAGTGAAGGGAAGATGGTTTTTTTCCCTTTAAAAATGATAGAAACCTATTCTAGAGTTTCCTGGGAAATGGGCTTTTTTATCTAATTGACTAGAATTGCTTCACAAACCAATGCCTAAATCTATCATTGAACATAAGAATGGGTTTGAATGGCTGGTTCAAACTGATTGAGTCTGAAACCTGAAGCTGAAGATGGATGACTATTTATTGGTTTGAAGAGAGATGAGCACAAATATTTGATTCAGTCAGAAAAAGAAGTAAATATCTATCGGTCAGGTAGCAACAAGTTTCCTCTACTAGTTATTAAACTTTTCAAGTATTTTCTAAAATAGAAATTTTTTGTTTATCTCTCTTTGTTACTACAAAGTGAAAAGTACAATTATATACATTAAAAATTAGAAAATCATAAATAATAAATTTATAATACTACTAGATATGCCCTGGGTAGGTATCAATTGATATTATTTGCTCACATATTTTATCACATATTTTTCTCATTATATTCTTTTCTGGGGAGGGGTGGGAGGGAGGGGGACGGGCAAGCCACTTCTAGTGGTCTTTCATTTATCTATTTTCATCCATCTTTGTTTTTCCGCCTATGTGGGTCTCCCATCGCAGTGGCCTCTGTTGTCGCAGAGCACCGGCTCTGGGTGCATGTGCTCCAGAGCTCCAGCTCGGTAATTGGACACATCGGTCCACGTGCTCCGCAGCATGTGGGATTGCCCCAGGCCAAGGATTGAACCGGCGCCCCTTGCACTGCAAGGTGGTGTCCTTACCCACTGGACCACCAGGGAAGCCCTTATCAGCATATTCATGGCTGAAAGAAACAGAAACCCTACTTGTCTCTTTTAAAACATAAGAAATAAATTTTCCTGCTGTAAAACAAGAGGCAGAAGATAAAAGCCTCCAGGATTATAAATTTAGATGTTAAATTATTTCATTAAGGACCAACAGACCTTTAAAAATCCATGCTGTCACCCTTAACATGCTGCGTTGTTCACAGGCTAGCTTTCTACAAGTCCAAAAGAAACCTACAGTAGTTCTAGTCAACACAACCAGAAATGAAATATACCAGTGTAAGTGAAGGGAAGATGGTTTTTTTTTCCTTAAAGATGATAGAAACCTATTCTAGAGTTTCCTGGGAAATGGGCTTTTTTATCTAATTGACTAGAATTGCTTCACAAACCAATGCCTAAATCTATCATTGAACATAAGAATGGGTTTGAATGGCTGGTTCAAACTGATTGAGTCTGAAACCTGAAGCTGAAGATGGATGACTATTTATTGGTTTGAAGAGAGATGAGCACAAATATTTGATTCAGTCAGAAAAAGAAGTAAATATCTATCGGTCAGGTAGCAACAAGTTTCCTCTACTAGTTATTAAACTTTTCAAGTATTTTCTAAAACTTGCATCTTTTATTCACCTGGATCCTGTAAAGTATTAATAAATCAGCTGTCCATTCTTTATTGTTTGGGTTTTTGAATAGGTAGAGAAATATGCTTACAGTGAGATTGAAATTCTTATATTCATCTGAAATATTTCTGTGATATCATAATTTGAAAAGTCTAGCAAGGAATTTTACATATTCTTTGAGGGAAAAGGTTGCATTTGTTCTGATAGTATGTAATTCAAGTCCAGTGTGGACTTTTTCTTTTTGCATCTCCATTCATTGTGCTGTGAGAGGGGACAATAACTGATGAAGGCAAGAATGATGAATCACATAAGATAAAGTAACAAGGCTTTCTCCTTCTAATACAATATTTCTTAGTCCCAGTAGATTTCCCATATGTCAGTGTTTTCTTTATGTTTTTGATCTCAAAGGATATAAAACACTAGTTAATCAGATTGCTTTTTATCATCCCCTAATAGATTAGCATGTATTTCACACTGCACTATGCCAGCATGATTGGAATATGAAATCAAGGAACGCTCAGATGTTATGCTTTATTAGCTGATATCTATGATTGAGTCTCTAGTTGCTAATATGGAATTCATGCTTGCTCCTATGAACATAAGACAATTGGAACAGAAAGATGAAGTAATATTAAAGTGATAAATGGGCCTGTCATCTAAAACCACACCTTTCTTTAAAATCTATCCATAGTTTAACACTCATTGTTAAGCCACACTTAATATTAAGTTTTTTATGGCCTTAAATATTAACCAGAAATGAAATATACCAGTGTAAGTGAAGGGAAGATGGTTTTTCCTTAAAGATGATAGAAACCTATTCTAGAGTTTCCTGGGAAATGGGCTTTTTTATCTAATTGACTAGAATTGCTTCACAAACCAATGCCTAAATCTATCATTGAACATAAGAATGGGTTTGAATGGCTGGTTCAAACTGATTGAGTCTGAAACCTGAAGCTGAAGATGGATGACTATTTATTGGTTTGAAGAGAGATGAGCACAAATATTTGATTCAGTCAGAAAAAGAAGTAAATATCTATCGGTCAGGTAGCAACAAGTTTCCTCTACTAGTTATTAAACTTTTCAAGTATTTTCTAAAACTTGCATCTTTTATTCACCTGGATCCTGTAAAGTATTAATAAATCAGCTGTCCATTCTTTATTGTTTGGGTTTTTGAATAGGTAGAGAAATATGCTTACAGTGAGATTGAAATTCTTATATTCATCTGAAATATTTCTGTGATATCATAATTTGAAAAGTCTAGCAAGGAATTTTACATATTCTTTGAGGGAAAAGGTTGCATTTGTTCTGATAGTATGTAATTCAAGTCCAGTGTGGACTTTTTTCTTTTTTTTGCATCTCCATTCATTGTGCTGTGAGAGGGGACAATAACTGATGAAGGCAAGAATGATGAATCACATAAGATAAAGTAACAAGGCTTTCTCCTTCTAATACAATATTTCTTAGTCCCAGTAGATTTCCCATATGTCAGTGTTTTCTTTATGTTTTTGATCTCAAAGGATATAAAACACTAGTTAATCAGATTGCTTTTTATCATCCCCTAATAGATTAGCATGTATTTCACACTGCACTATGCCAGCATGATTGGAATATGAAATCAAGGAACGCTCAGATGTTATGCTTTATTAGCTGATATCTATGATTGAGTCTCTAGTTGCTAATATGGAATTCATGCTTGCTCCTATGAACATAAGACAATTGGAACAGAAAGATGAAGTAATATTAAAGTGATAAATGGGCCTGTCATCTAAAAACCACACCTTTCTTTAAAATCTATCCATAGTTTAACACTCATTGTTAAGCCACACTGTTTATGAGGCTTAGATGATACACTGACTTCTTTGCCTTAAAACTTATATGTTGCCCAAGATGATACTGAATCTGAATACTCAGTTTAACTAAGTTTCAATTAAGAACACATTGAATTAAGTTTATCAATTAAAGACTAGCCTTTGGGCAAGAGAAGCAATGAATTCCAAAATAGTGGTTTATACAAACTAATTTTTTTCCCTTTAAAAGAACTTAAATCTGAAACTGATTCTGTGGCTCCAACATGTTTTCAAACAAAACCCATTCTTTTTGATATGGTTTGTTTTCATCTTTTTGTTAAGATTCCAGTTTTTACATTTGTAAGATGGCTGCCAAAGCTCCAGCCATTAAGCTGGCATCTCGGAGAGCAAGAAGGCGAAACACAAATAAGGTTCATGTTGAATTAACTCTTTAAGGGTTCCCAGTGACTTCTGCTTTTACTATATTGATAAAATATTAGCTAACAACAAGAGCTGCATAGGAAGCTGGAGAAATTTGGGGGACAAGGAAGGAGAAGTTTATTAAAACTACAAATAAAGTTAAGTTCTACACTTGGGAGAGAGGGGGAAACGGCTACTGGTGAGAACCTAGCTGTTTTGTTCCATTTTTCAGACTGAGAGAAGCCTGCTTATAGCAACTTACTTAACTGTTCAAAAAGGGAAGAATTATATAGATAGATGAAATAAAGGTCACAATCAAGATTTTTACCTCGAATGCTGATAACATTATAGCCAGAAAAGGGCAGAGGAGCATAAAACATGTTCAAACACTCCCCTTCAGGTCCACCAGAATTTCGCATGGTTCCACAGTTTCAACCTTTTTTTTTTTTTTTTTCGGTACTGATAACTCTCAAAAATACATATCAAATCCGTCTTTCCTTTCATCTGTTATCTTATATGCACAGATATTTCAATACCCCCATGTTAACTAGTTCATGTCAATATATCCAAACTGAATCCAATATTTTCCTTATTTCTTTTATCTTTAATCTATTTTTAATTTCTGACTGGAAGATAATTGTTTTTTTATTAGTGTACCACTATGGCTGTGTAAACTTGCACACACACACACACACACACACACACACACACACTTCCAAATGTCCTCTCCTGTCTATTTCTTTATTCATTGCCCTGACTATTCACACTGTGGTTAGAGAATTCATCAGATCATCACCATGTATGCGTATGTGTGTGTGTGTCTATGTGAATTTATGAAAAAGAAAGGTAAAAGCTGGGAAAACAGTTTGTCCTTGAAAAATCCAGAGTATGAATGAAGACAATGGCGTAGTTGTTTCTGTCGTTGTTAAATTCTGAAACTGATTCTGTGGCTCCAACATGTTTTCAAACAAAACCCATTCTTTTTGATATGGTTTGTTTTCATCTTTTTGTTAAGATTCCAGTTTTTA
This sequence comes from Tragulus kanchil, assembly GCA_022376925.1. Classification (NCBI taxonomy): domain Eukaryota; kingdom Metazoa; phylum Chordata; class Mammalia; order Artiodactyla; family Tragulidae; genus Tragulus; species Tragulus kanchil. The sequence continues at coordinate 220,391,546 of JAIOJX010000028.1, read as the reverse complement.
CATTTGTAAGATGGCTGCCAAAGCTCCAGCCATTAAGCTGGCATCTCGGAGAGCAAGAAGGCGAAACACAAATAAGGTTCATGTTGAATTAACTCTTTAAGGGTTCCCAGTGACTTCTGCTTTTACTATATTGATAAAATATTAGCTAACAACAAGAGCTGCATAGGAAGCTGGAGAAATTTGGGGGACAAGGAAGGAGAAGTTTATTAAAACTACAAATAAAGTTAAGTTCTACACTTGGGAGAGAGGGGGAAACGGCTACTGGTGAGAACCTAGCTGTTTTGTTCCATTTTTCAGACTGAGAGAAGCCTGCTTATAGCAACTTACTTAACTGTTCAAAAAGGGAAGAATTATATAGATAGATGAAATAAAGGTCACAATCAAGATTTTTACCTCGAATGCTGATAACATTATAGCCAGAAAAGGGCAGAGGAGCATAAAACATGTTCAAACACTCCCCTTCAGGTCCACCAGAATTTCGCATGGTTCCACAGTTTCAACCTTTTTTTTTTTTTTTTCGGTACTGATAACTCTCAAAAATACATATCAAATCCGTCTTTCCTTTCATCTGTTATCTTATATGCACAGATATTTCAATACCCCCATGTTAACTAGTTCATGTCAATATATCCAAACTGAATCCAATATTTTCCTTATTTCTTTTATCTTTAATCTATTTTTAATTTCTGACTGGAAGATAATTGTTTTTTTATTAGTGTACCACTATGGCTGTGTAAACTTGCACACACACACACACACACACACACACACACACACTTCCAAATGTCCTCTCCTGTCTATTTCTTTATTCATTGCCCTGACTATTCACACTGTGGTTAGAGAATTCATCAGATCATCACCATGTATGCGTATGTGTGTGTGTGTCTATGTGAATTTATGAAAAAGAAAGGTAAAAGCTGGGAAAACAGTTTGTCCTTGAAAAATCCAGAGTATGAATGAAGACAATGGCAGTAAGAATAGATAAAATGGCTATTTCTTCTGAAATTACGTATGTTTAAATTGTAAAGATGAAAGTTGTTGATAAATCATATATCTTTAATTGTACACATTTAAAAATAATATTCCACTGTTAACTCTTAAAGATATCTCCCCTTAGAATTTCTGATTTATTTTTTTTCTGCATCTGAAATTCCTAAAAAAGTATAGGCAAATCAGTTTAGACCTGTGGACTCTAGATACTAACTTCTTAAATTATTCTGAATTGCTCTGTAAATTTCATTTTTGATGAAGTTTTGGAAAAACTTGAAAAATTCAGATGCAATATAGGAAAATATTTGTAGCTAAAAGAGGACTTTTATTCACATAGAAGCATTGTCAGTATGTCAAACTAGCCAAGCCATTTAACAGCACCCATAGTTACAAAATGCCAACTAAATCCAGAAGCAGGTTCCTCTCACTAAACAGTCCGATTGTTTATACTGAATCATGGCTTAGTCATAGGCCAGGTGTTCTGAGCTTTAAATATGAATCCATTTTCTGAAATTAAATCTGAGAACCTAATGGAAAAACTGACTGTAATTGCCAATGACACATTTCATCATGACAATTGCCAATTGCAAATATTTCAAAGTGAGTATTCCTCTAAATTGCTTGACACAGATACTGAGAGGAAATTCCTTTAGATTTATTTACTTTTTTACAAATGCATTTCTTGGAAAGATAGAGCCTATTTCCACAACTAAAAGATGAATAGATTTTCTCTGTATAGCACTCCATTGCACTCCTTAATTCCTCCAGGGATAAGCTTTTATCTTATTTAAAAATAAAAAGTTTGAAAATCCTCCCCAACATTGCAGTGAAGATTGTAGTAAATTGTTTGGAAAGATGATTTCTGTTTTACTTTTTCACTATATCAGATATTTATTTATAGCCCAGTATGGTGGCATTTGTAACCTTTTCAAGGTAAAATGAGAGGTTTACTATTTACTAAAGTGTTTCTTTTGTAAGGTAAACAAATTCAATTGATTGAATTGTGGTAAGTGATGAATTCATCGAAATAAGTAATAAGTTAATTTGTCCTGTTTTGCATCTCAAAGGAATTTTGTCCTTTAAAAACATTTATTTATATTTCTTTTAAATAGTTAAAATCATATACAACAGTGGCCTATTTAATTATGAAATTACATTTATTGATAACATGGTGAATAATAAAAAATTATAACCTAACCCTAAATTTAAGTTGATATGTGAATGCTGGAAAAAGTCTAAAGTAAGGGTTTACAAAATGATTGCATATTGTTCTTTTATCATATTCTAGGCATTCTTAAGAATAGTTCACTCATCTGAATTTCCCCTCCCCTCCCCACACACATCCACACACACAGATATACACTTACCTGTTCAGCCTTTCCATTCGGAATATATTAGATCTTTCAAGTAAAACTGCAAACGTACTTTCCCATGTAAATTCCCATGATGTAGTAGTAAAAAAAAAAGATTGATTAAATAGATTATTTGTGATCCTAAAAATTAAAGGGAAATTACATATTTGAAATCAACCACTTTTATCATAATTTAACACTCTGTAATCAGAAAACATGGTCCTAAAACATTTAATAAAATCAACATTTAAACCCAAATTCCATTATTACACAAGCCAAAGAACAGTTTGGCAGCTAAGATAAAATATCTTTGATACTTAAGATTATCACCAGTGTTCTGTTAGTAATGCTAAAAATGATTAACTGTGATTTATTGTAATTATAAGATCTTAAAATCAAAGATGATACATTTTATGTGTATTTATTGTTATCAGAAACATCAGGGGGTGTGCTTAAACCTTCTAGTCTCATTGACCCTGTGATCTGAGGGCAGCATTGACTGCTAATTCAATAAAGTGGTAAGTTTAGAAAGTACAATTCAAACTCTCTTAACACCTTTTTTTTTTTTTTTTTTTTTAATTTTTATTAGACCAGTGCTTTGGGATCTTAATGACAGTAGATAGTCAAGAAAATTATGTTATGAACATGTTTGTGCTTAGTCGTTCAGTTGTGTCCCACTCTTTGCGACCCTATGGACTGTAGTCCACCAGGCTCTACTGCCCATGGAATTTTCCAGGCAAAAATATTGGGGTGGGTTGCCATTCCTCCTCCAGGAGATCTTCCTGATCTGGTGATTGAACCCACATCTCTGGCATCTCCTGAACTGGAAGATGGTTCTTTTTGCCACCTAGGCAGCCCATTATGAACATGCATGGGAAAAAATAGGAAGATTGGGAATCATACAAAATATTACAAAAAGTAGCATTCTTTTTTTGGTTTGCATTTATCTCACTCACTATAAAATTCATTTAATAAAGAGTAGGTTTTTGTTTCTTGAACTCAGAAAAACAGCACTAAGCATTTGTACATTTTGAGGTCAACCTACTCCAGGAAAAACCAGAATATTCCTAGGAAGTGTGAATGATGCAACCTGCCTTGAGAGCAGCATTTAACTTCCACACTATCAATTTGGAAGTTCCTGACACTGGAATTCACACTATTTTAAAAATGAGTTTATATTAAAAATCATAACTCCTGACAATTAAAATCATAGCAATGCTGGAAGGAAAATCACCTCAGCTGGATATAGAATATTTTGAGGATGAAATGATGAAAACAAATGCAAGTTATCAGATAAATTGTCATAAAAACAATAACATAGCAATATTTACTAACTATGTATTATTTGCTGGGAATCTTTATGAGTTAGAAACAAGGACAAATGAGAGTTTAGTTTAGCTGTCAGAAGAGCTAGGGCAAGAGATTCATTGAAAATGTAATAGCAATGAAGGGATTTTGAAGGATAGAGATGGAATCTAATAGATCAAAATTTTTAATCAGTTTCTGTCTTAGCTCCACTTCTCGTAACAAAATACCATATACTGGGTGGTTTAAGTATCAGGTATTTATTTCTCTCTGTTCTGATAAGAGCATTACTCATGACTTTCATTGGCCATCTTCTTACTGTGTCTTCACAGGAAAAGAAAAATGTAGTATCTTTCTGTTGATATAGGATACATCATTGGGTGTGCCCCATATGACTTCATCAAATGTAATTACTTCTGAAAAGGTCTGCTACAAATGCTATCATGTTGGTGGAGAGGGTCTTAACCTATGAATTTCTGGGGAGGGGACAAACAAATACAATACCCCTTCATTGTGATAAGGAAAAATGTATTGATTTCACACATATCCTATATTATTGAACTTTGCTATCTCTCTTGATCTCTTTCATATTTTTGGAACAGAAATGTCTTCTGTCCATAACCTCAAAAGATTAATCAGAATAAATTTAAAGATATGAGAAAGAGCACGTTCTTTTAAGACATTGTTGTTCAGTCACTTGGACCTGTCCAAATCTTTGTGATACCATGGACTGCAGCGCGCCAGGCTTCCCATCCTTCACTGTCTACCTGAGGCTGCCAAATTCATTTGTATTGAATCAGTGATGGCATCCAACCATTTCATACCCTGTTGCTCTCTTCTCCTCCTGCCTTAAATATTGCCCAACATTAGGGTCTGTTCCAATGAGTCAGCTCTTTGCATCAGATGGTAAAATTATTGGAGCTTCAGCATCAGTCCTTCAAATGAATAGTCAGTGTTGATTTCCTTTAGGATTGACTGATTTGATCTTCTTATTGTCCAAGGGACTCTCAAGAGTTTTCTCCAGCACCACAGTTCAAAAGCATCAATTCTTTGATGGTCAGCCGTCTTTGTGGTACAATTCTCACATCTGTACCTGACTTTTGGAAAACTATAGCTTTGACTAAATGGGCCTTAGTGGGCAAAGTGATGTCTCTACTTTTAATACACTTTCTAGGTTTTTCACAACTCTTCTTCCAAGCAGCTAGAGTCTTAATTTCATGATGGCAGTCACCTTTCACGGTGATTTTGGAGCACAAAAAACATCTGTCACTATTTCCATTTTTCCTCATATACTTCCATGAAGTGACGATTGGATGACATGGTCCTATTTTTTTGAATGTTGATATTTTAGGCCAGCTTTTTCCATCTCCTCTTTCACCTTTACCGAGAAACTTTTTAGTTCCTCTTCACTTTCTGCCATGAGGATGCTGTCATTGTGATATCTGAGGTTATTGATATTTCTCTCAGCAATGTTGATTCCAGCTTGAACTTCATCCAGACTGGTATTTCACATGAAGTACTCTTCATAGAAGTTAAATAAGTAGATAGTGCCTTGATGGACTCCTTTTCCAATTTGGAACAAGTCCACTGTTCTATGTTCGGTTCTATTTGTTACTTCTTGTACTGTATATAGGTTTCTCAGGAGACACCTAAGGTGGTCTGGCATTCCCATCTGTTTCAGAATTTTCTATAGTTTGTTGTGATCCACACAGTCAAAGGCCTTAGCATAGTCAATGAAGCAGAAGTAGATGTTTTTTCTGGAATCCCTTTGCTGTTTCTACGATACAACGGATTTTGGCAATTTGATCTTTTGCTCCTCTTTCTTTTCTAAAACAACCTTGTACATCTGGAAGTTCTCAGTTCATGTATTGTTGAAGTCTAGCTTGGATAATTTTGAGCATGATCTTGTTAACATGTGAAATGAATGCAATTATACAATAGTTTGAACATTCTTCAGTATTACCCTTCTTTGGGATTGGAATGAAAACTGACCTTTTCTAGTCCTTTGTACACTGCTGAGTTTTCCAAATTTACTGCCATATTGAGTGCAGCATTTTAACAGCATCATCCTTTAGGATTTGAAAATGCTTCAGCTGGAATTCCATCATTTCCACTAGCTTTGTCCCTAGTAATGTATCTTAAGGCCCACTTGATGTCTCTTATGTCTACTGAATTGCCAGGTGCTTTCTTTACCAGTAGCACTACCTGGAAAGCCTTTCAAGTCATAAAATCCAGTTTTGAATCCTAAATTCTACCTCCAAATAGTTGTATGTGGCTGCACCGATGTGTCCAGACACCGAGCTGGAGCTCTGGAGTGCATGCGCCCAGAGCGGGTGCTCTGTAAGGAAAGAGGCCACTGCAATGGGAGGCCCACACAGGCCAAAAGAACAAAGATGGAAGAAAATAAATCAATGAAATACCAATAGAAGTGGACAAAAAAAAAAAAATGAAAACACATCCATTTTTTGAGGAAAGAATGTGAAGGACTAAGTTATATTTTCCAAGGAGTGTACATTAATGACAAACAAATATTTAATTATTCCAACAATAACCACAATAGTGAATTTCACATGTGAGTTCTTATTATGTCCCTGAATATAATGTACAGCTCAGTAAAAATGATTTGAAAAGAATATGAGAAAGATGAGTACATAGAGTTCTGTGGCTAAAACACTGAGGCCCTGTGGGTCTGTTTTCTTCAAACATTGACCTGTTTCTACAAGTTGAGAATTAATCTCCAAAACTAAATTTCTGGAGATGCTAATTCAATATTCTGATGTTAAAATTCTTTAAAAAAACACTGGAAGTCAAGATAGTTCCTATGTTTCATTTTCACCTCACAAACAGTCATTCTTTCCTGGAGTATCTACTTTTTTTTCTCCAGTTTGCTTTAATAATAACCTTGTACATCTGGAAGTTCTCAGTTCATGTATTGTTGAAGTCTAGCTTGGATAATTTTGAGCATGATCTTGTTAACATGTGAAATGAATGCAATTATACAATAGTTTGAACATTCTTCAGTATTACCCTTCTTTGGGATTGGAATGAAAACTGACCTTTTCTAGTCCTTTGTACACTGCTGAGTTTTCCAAATTTACTGCCATATTGAGTGCAGCATTTTAACAGCATCATCCTTTAGGATTTGAAAATGCTTCAGCTGGAATTCCATCATTTCCACTAGCTTTGTCCCTAGTAATGTATCTTAAGGCCCACTTGATGTCTCTTATGTCTACTGAATTGCCAGGTGCTTTCTTTACCAGTAGCACTACCTGGAAAGCCTTTCAAGTCATAAAATCCAGTTTTGAATCCTAAATTCTACCTCCAAATAGTTGTATGTGGCTGCACCGATGTGTCCAGACACCGAGCTGGAGCTCTGGAGTGCATGCGCCCAGAGCGGGTGCTCTGTAAGGAAAGAGGCCACTGCAATGGGAGGCCCACACAGGCCAAAAGAACAAAGATGGAAGAAAATAAATCAATGAAATACCAATAGAAGTGGACAAAAAAAAAAAAATGAAAACACATCCATTTTTTGAGGAAAGAATGTGAAGGACTAAGTTATATTTTCCAAGGAGTGTACATTAATGACAAACAAATATTTAATTATTCCAACAATAACCACAATAGTGAATTTCACATGTGAGTTCTTATTATGTCCCTGAATATAATGTACAGCTCAGTAAAAATGATTTGAAAAGAATATGAGAAAGATGAGTACATAGAGTTCTGTGGCTAAAACACTGAGGCCCTGTGGGTCTGTTTTCTTCAAACATTGACCTGTTTCTACAAGTTGAGAATTAATCTCCAAAACTAAATTTCTGGAGATGCTAATTCAATATTCTGATGTTAAAATTCTTTAAAAAAACACTGGAAGTCAAGATAGTTCCTATGTTTCATTTTCACCTCACAAACAGTCATTCTTTCCTGGAGTATCTACTACTTCTTTAAATAAGGTTTATATTCTCCAGTTTGCATTGCATGCAATATCCTTATATTGTGCCTACTTTCCTGTTAGAAACCTGTAGAAACTGACTTTAATCTTTCCTTACTTTATATGTGGAAAAAACTTTAGAATAACTTACCTCTTGGTAAGTTTGATTTTATAGTTTTCAAAATTGCTTTTGCACATTTGTTTAACTTATGGATAACAGGAGGAAGTGCAGATTTGGAACTTATTCATTCAGTCAAATAACACAACCATATTATCAAATGATTTGCATGGATTGATGATCAAATGATCTCTGTTTTGGTTTGTTATTCTTTGAAGTCAAAGGACAGGTGGCTTGAGACAGATTGATTCATTTCCTAATGAAATAGGATTGCACTGTGAGTTGAACGTTCATGTTGCACACACAAAAATGTGGTATTGTCTTCAAAATCTTCACTACAATATGACAGAGCATATATCAGAAATCAGTGCTGGAAATAGCATACATACATCCTGTGTATTTCTAATGCAGAATCTATAGACTTACTGTAAATATTCAACAAGAGAACTGGCATAATGTTTTAGATGGACCATTCAGTAAGTTAATACATAATTCCAGTCAGGAAATTCAGGAAAAGGAGCAGCTTTGAGAAGGTAGGAGGAAATAAGAGGAAGGAAATGTAAACAAACAATTACGAGGCTTTGCTGGATACACCCTTCTGCCTATTAATCTGATTGAGTATAGACTCCTCTGGTGGCTCAGAAAGTAAAGAATTTGCCTGTAATGCAGGAGACCCGAGTCACTCCCAGATTTGGGAAGATCCCCTGGAGAAGGGAATGGTAATACACTCCAGGATTCTTGCCCGGAGAATTCCATGGACAGAGGAGCCGGCGGATTGCAATTCATGGAAGCAAAAAGAGTCCTGCACAACTGAGGGAATAACTACTTGGTGGGGGGCAGAGTGACGACATTCTACTAAAAGTTTACATGGACTTGAGATATTTCATTTGATATCTCTTTAATGATGGATTATGAGAAGAGAATATAAACTTCCTATGTTTCATTTTCACCTCACAAACAGTCATTCTTTCCTGGAGTATCTACTACTTCTTTAAATAAGGTTTATATTCTCCAGTTTGCATTGCATGCAATATCCTTATATTGTGCCTACTTTCCTGTTAGAAACCTGTAGAAACTGACTTTAATCTTTCCTTACTTTATATGTGGAAAAAACTTTAGAATAACTTACCTCTTGGTAAGTTTGATTTTATAGTTTTCAAAATTGCTTTTGCACATTTGTTTAACTTATGGATAACAGGAGGAAGTGCAGATTTGGAACTTATTCATTCAGTCAAATAACACAACCATATTATCAAATGATTTGCATGGATTGATGATCAAATGATCTCTGTTTTGGTTTGTTATTCTTTGAAGTCAAAGGACAGGTGGCTTGAGACAGATTGATTCATTTCCTAATGAAATAGGATTGCACTGTGAGTTGAACGTTCATGTTGCACACACAAAAATGTGGTATTGTCTTCAAAATCTTCACTACAATATGACAGAGCATATATCAGAAATCAGTGCTGGAAATAGCATACATACATCCTGTGTATTTCTAATGCAGAATCTATAGACTTACTGTAAATATTCAACAAGAGAACTGGCATAATGTTTTAGATGGACCATTCAGTAAGTTAATACATAATTCCAGTCAGGAAATTCAGGAAAAGGAGCAGCTTTGAGAAGGTAGGAGGAAATAAGAGGAAGGAAATGTAAACAAACAATTACGAGGCTTTGCTGGATACACCCTTCTGCCTATTAATCTGATTGAGTATAGACTCCTCTGGTGGCTCAGAAAGTAAAGAATTTGCCTGTAATGCAGGAGACCCGAGTCACTCCCAGATTTGGGAAGATCCCCTGGAGAAGGGAATGGTAATACACTCCAGGATTCTTGCCCGGAGAATTCCATGGACAGAGGAGCCGGGCGGATTGCAATTCATGGAAGCAAAAAGAGTCCTGCACAACTGAGGGAATAACTACTTGGTGGGGGGCAGAGTGACGACATTCTACTAAAAGTTTACATGGACTTGAGATATTTCATTTGATATCTCTTTAATGATGGATTATGAGAAGAGAATATAAACTTCCAAAATATTTTGGGCAGCCGTTTGATTTAATGTATTAATCAGTCTAGTGGGACTGTTTCTAGGAGAGAGATGCCAGATATGAAGAATGCAATATAATATTGCCAGATAACCTATACAGTTCCTGATGTTGAAATTCCTTCAAGTGTTTAATCACCTGAGAGATCATGAAATTAAAAATTATATACTTTTTTTACCTTATCAAGTCCATTTAGAATCTCAAATAAAATAACATTAAATTATAATTACTGCTTTTGTGCACTCAGCATTCACAGACTGAAATTCAAATATGATATTAACAAATGATCATTTAAAAATTTGTAGTACATTTCTTATATGATCAGAAAATGGAACATAAAACTGAAAAATATGTAATTTGCCTCCTTATTTTAAAGCAGGCCTCAGGAATTTGGTAGTAATTTATGGAACATAACATTTGTATCAGCTTCAGCAACATAGTATAAGATTAGCTATGGAATCTTTGTGTAAAACTGCATAATGGGGCAACCAAATGCGAAATTAGTTATTGTGTTAAAATAGTACCTAATTTAGCTATTCAAAATTTGTTTGTTTTCTTAAGACTTACAATGATATAAGAGACAGAGAGAGAAAGAGAAAAATAAAAACCAAAATATGATGTTAGGTTAACTGTAGCATTGTCTAATTGTGGAAGATGTACATTTTTCTTCATAAAATTGTGTGGCGCCTTTTATAAATAATATAACATAGGAAGGCAAATGTGATCCTTGATTGAATGCTAAAAGAAGTGACGAGATTTAGTTAACCATTACTTATCAATATTTAATAACTCCACAGTCATCATGAATTTTCAATAACTGACAACTTTAGAAAACTAAAAGTCAATTTTATAAAATTTTTATCATGGTTCTTCAATTTTGAGGTTTAAAGTAATTTGTAACTTTATTTTGTTTCTATACTTCATTATAATGAAAGATGCATTTATTGCATTTTATTTCAATATTCTGACTTCAAAAGGTTATCATTTTAAAAAATTGAGCCAGTCTTTTTTTTTGTCTGTGCTTGGTCTTCGTTGCTACACAAGGGATTTCTCTAGCTCTGCAGAGTGGAAGTTACTCTTCATTGCCCTTTGGAAGCTTATCATTGAGTAGGTCTCTCTTGCTGGCACAAGCTCTAGGCATGTGGGCTTGGAACTTGTGATGCAGGTTTTAAGTTTTGTTGCTCTAAGGCATGAGGAATCTTCCTGGGCCAGGGATTGAACTCCTGTCTCCTGCATTGACAGACAAATTCTTATCCACTGAGACCCCTGTGAAATCTGTGACTTCAAATTAAATTCATTATATATCTGAGAAACAAAATCTAGAATATAATTATCTGCTTTTCATACATTTTCTAAGAGAACTCTATGACATGAAATTGAAAGTCGACTGTTTACATCAATAACCAGCAATCAATTACCTGTAAGTATCTAATTTACAAGATTATTTCTTTCTTCCAATTTCTTCTGTAGAACATTTTTTAAAATGGTATTATATTCTATAGTAATAAATAAAAGGCCTCAACTTAGTTCTAATTTTTAAAAATTATCCTGAATATTATAACTTACTAGAAAATCTTTCTTATGAGTGTTTTATAGGGCCTTGATATTTTCTAAGTATATTATAATAACTTTTTTCAAGATTGATTTTTCTCTCTGACATAATATAAAGAACCTATTATTTTTGCAAAGATTGTTAAATCATAGTACTCTCTCTTACTCACTTTTCTGAATCTCCTATCTGGGATAAAACCTTAGGTTAATGTATCCATAAAAACATAATTCAACTATAATGAAAAATTGCATATACATGAGTCTCCCACTTTCAAATAAAATATGATTGCTGGTTGGGAGCAGTTCTTAGATTCTCCCCCTTAGAACAATTGATATATATCCTTTTATCTTCTAACAGTACATGTGCAACTTCTTATAAATAAACAAACTGAGACAGATTTATCTGATTTCAAAATGATCAATCTAATCATGGATAGGCACTCAAGTTAAGAAGAATGTCACATTGCTATTGGTATTTACAGGTTATTTCACTTTTTTTGTGTTGTTTTTAAACATTAATTGATACCAAGTGAGATATGATGTCTTTTTATCAATGAAAACATACAACATCTCATACAAATAATGTTTTTCAATTTGTAGTAATAATTCACTTTTGAATAGTATCATATTTACAGAAAAGCTTCAAAGAGAGTGTGGAGTTCTCCTATATCCTTCACTCCATCTGTCTCACTTTTTACACTTTAATAAAGCACATTATCATAACTGACAAACCAATATGAGTACATTTTATTAACAAAAGTTCATTCTTTATGGTCTTACTTTTTAATCTCCTGTCATTTTTGTGATCCAGAATCTCACAAAGGATATTATATTTTATTTAGTTGTCATATGTTTTTAGAGTCCTCCTAACTATTTCTTTTCCTTGTTTTTGATGACCTTGGCCGTTTTGAGGAGACACATGTCGTATTCTTTGGACTGTCCACCAATTTTGTTATTTCTGATATTTTTCTTAAAGTTAGACCAGAGTTATGGATTTGAGAGAGGAAGATCATAAAGATAAACTGCCATTTTCATTACACAATTTCAAGTATTTATGGTACTAACATGACATCACTAATAATGTCCACAGAATTTATATTATAATAATTTATAATTACATGTTATAATGATTTGAAATACATTTTTAACCGGATTTCAGCACTCTAAGGGGAGATACACATCCAGGGAAAACTACTAATTTTTCAAGTATGTGAGACTATATTAGAGCAACAGAGTCATTTTACTTATCTGTAAATGCAACATTATTATCCAGTTTTCAGTAGCTTGCAATTGCTATCATTTATCTTTCACACACACATACCTGTAGGTGGGCTGTGGTAGTACTGACCAAATGTGAGTTGAATTTGGCTCTAATCCTCTTGTTTTCCCATTTTCAAGCTCAGGATATTGGGGCAGTGACACGTGGACTGTTCTTGTTTTATGGTAGAGGAGAAAGGCTCAAGAGAGGATGTCAAACCATACGAACGATTTGAATAATTTACTTAGATGTGGAGTGTGCTATTCTCATTTACATACCACTGGTCAAAGCATTGCTATTGGTATTTACAGGTTATTTCACTTTTTTTGTGTTGTTTTTAAACATTAATTGATACCAAGTGAGATATGATGTCTTTTTATCAATGAAAACATACAACATCTCATACAAATAATGTTTTTCAATTTGTAGTAATAATTCACTTTTGAATAGTATCATATTTACAGAAAAGCTTCAAAGAGAGTGTGGAGTTCTCCTATATCCTTCACTCCATCTGTCTCACTTTTTACACTTTAATAAAGCACATTATCATAACTGACAAACCAATATGAGTACATTTTATTAACAAAAGTTCATTCTTTATGGTCTTACTTTTTAATCTCCTGTCATTTTTGTGATCCAGAATCTCACAAAGGATATTATATTTTATTTAGTTGTCATATGTTTTTAGAGTCCTCCTAACTATTTCTTTTCCTTGTTTTTGATGACCTTGGCCGTTTTGAGGAGACACATGTCGTATTCTTTGGACTGTCCACCAATTTTGTTATTTCTGATATTTTTCTTAAAGTTAGACCAGAGTTATGGATTTGAGAGAGGAAGATCATAAAGATAAACTGCCATTTTCATTACACAATTTCAAGTATTTATGGTACTAACATGACATCACTAATAATGTCCACAGAATTTATATTATAATAATTTATAATTACATGTTATAATGATTTGAAATACATTTTTAACCGGATTTCAGCACTCTAAGGGGAGATACACATCCAGGGAAAACTACTAATTTTTCAAGTATGTGAGACTATATTAGAGCAACAGAGTCATTTTACTTATCTGTAAATGCAACATTATTATCCAGTTTTCAGTAGCTTGCAATTGCTATCATTTATCTTTCACACACACATACCTGTAGGTGGGCTGTGGTAGTACTGACCAAATGTGAGTTGAATTTGGCTCTAATCCTCTTGTTTTCCCATTTTCAAGCTCAGGATATTGGGGCAGTGACACGTGGACTGTTCTTGTTTTATGGTAGAGGAGAAAGGCTCAAGAGAGGATGTCAAACCATACGAACGATTTGAATAATTTACTTAGATGTGGAGTGTGCTATTCTCATTTACATACCACTGGTCAAAGCAATTTACATTGCCAAATTCAACACCTATTAGTGGAAAAGTGCATTCCTTCCTGAAGAGCATGATGGTAGTGAATATTTGGTCTCTTATTTTTTTCCTCTGTCTTCAAAGTCTGCACAATCAAGCATATTGTTTATTTAGCTTTAGTTTTATTATTCTGTGCAAGTATATCCAACCATGTCATATCTAATTTTATGCAGGTTTGGGAACAATTTTATTTCTTTAGAAGTACATTTCACTCATCTTATGTCATACAATCATATTTTCCTCAATTCAGGTTTTGAAGTTGAGGTCTGTAGAGTCAAAACTATGGTTTTCCCGGTAATCATGTGTGTATGTGAGAGTTGGAGATAAAAATGACTGTGCACTGAAGACTTGATGCCTTGAAATGTAGATTTGGGGAAGATTCTTTAGAGTCCTTTGGACTGCAAGGAGATCAAACCAGTTAATCCTAAAACAAATCAACCCTGAATATTCACTAGAAGGACTAAGGCTAAAACTGAGGCCCCAGTACTTTGGCCACCTGATGCAAAGAGAGGACTCATTAGAAGAAACCCCAATAATGGGAAAAATAGAAGGTAGAAAGAGAAGAGGGTCACAAAGGACAATACAGTTTAATGGCATCACTGAGTTAATGGATAAGAGTTTGGTCAATCTCTGGGAGATGGTAAAGGACAGGGAAGCCTGGTGTGTTGTAGTCCATAGGGTCTCAAAGAGTTGGACACGACTGAGTGACTGAACTGAATTCTAATTTTATCTCTCAAGAAATAAAACCTATGCTCATGCATATACTTTTGAGAGATATATTTATTCTTTCTGTCATATGAAAATCAATTTCAAAGTAGAGATATTTATTAAAAATAATGATGTGAATCAATAAAATATGAACCAAAATTTTATGGACCAAAATTCACAGTGTCATATACTTTAAATTATAAAAACAATAGCCTATCTCATTATCCCAATTTTTACTTGCACAAGGAAGTAATCTAAATTTAAGATTATTAATATTTAAGCCTATTTTATTGAAACAAGCAGAAAGAACTATTCAAGAATAATATATAATTTATTGTATATAAGTTGTCAGCTTATAACTAGAATTTATGTGAAAATAAAAATGTATGTATATATATATTTATGTATAGGTACTAATATAAACATATATTTATGCATCCTATATTAAAATTTTGGTTGGTTAAAATTCTCCTTAAATGAAGCTGAATTGAAACTTAATGGTCTGGAAGACAGAGGCAAAATTGCACAAAATGCTGCATAGATATCGAAAAACATGGGAAATTAAAATAGAAATTAGTAAACATATAATATTAAATGTGAATGTCTAAAACATATAAAGCTGGAGATCCAGATGCATAACATATTCTACCTGGTTAGATACATGTCTGTTTCTGCTTCTTTCCACTTCATTAAATGTCAATTTTATCCAAACCATAACAGCAGCCAGAAAATCCATTTCTACATTTTTTCCAATCTCTGTTCAAAATTGAGAATTCATCTCATACCTGAGTCCAAGGAGTCAGCAAATTCTCACATCATTGGCTCCCCTTTGCATTGCATTTTCCTACAGTTTCTCCTTTCTTTGAATATTTCCTGATTCTGAAGCTAGAAGTTCTGCACACTTAAACTCATGAGTTACTTTTTGTTTATAATCTGTTTTCAGAAGATATTATGAAGTAAATTGCACAACAAATTTATTCTAAAACAAAATTTAAGAATATTCAGAGAAGTATTTTTTTTTTCTAGTACAGAAATACCTGAAGTTATTACTAATACACAGACTACAAGAAATCTTAAAGAAAATCTGTCAAGGCAGAGCGAAGTTGATACCAGATGGGAATACAGGTATACATTTGAGGAATATAGAACACTGGAAATGTTAAACACATAGATTGATATATGAGATTCATTTAATTTTATTTAAATATTTTTAAAGGATAATTGGTTGTGTATAATAATAATGTGTTGTGGGATGTGTAGTATTCACACATACACACAAACATATGAATATATAAACACACGCATAATATAGAAATACATACATATAACTGCATGGCAACATTTTTCTAACGTTTAGGAAGTCAAAGATAAAGTATTCTATTGTATGGTTCTTATAACATAATGTGGTATAGTATCTCTTGAGGTTAAACTGTGATAAGTCAAAGCAATAGCTGAAATAACTAGACAAAGAGATAAAACTAAAGTATTGATGTGATAAAATGTATGTATAGTAATAATTACAAAGGCAGAGGAAGAGGAAAAACTGTATAAATAAAAGAAGCAGCAAACAAAACATAAGTGGTGTGATATAAGATATAAATAAGTGTATCAATAGCATATTACATTCACTTGTCTAAATATTTCAATTAAATTGAAGAGATTTTCAGATTGGATTAAAAACAAATGTTTATATATGCTTCTGATGAGAAAAAAGCACAATTATAAAACTACATCAAAGCAATGGGATTGAAATGATAAACCACACACTCTTTAAAAGGAAGGCAGAATTACTATATTAATAACAAACAATGCTGAATTCACATTGAAGAATATTACCAGGTGTGAAGAAGGCCATCTCAAAATAATAAAAGTTCCAGCTCACCAGAAAAAGACAATTATTCTAAATATCTATGTGCCTAATAGCCAACCTTTAAAGTATTTGAATGTAAAACCGATGTAGTTCATTGAGAAATAGAAGAATCAACAAATATAGTTACAAATTTTAATATCCTTCTGACAACTTAGAACAAGTGGATAGAATCAATGAGGATATAAAAGACTTGAATAACATTATCAACCAACTTGACCTAATTGACAGTTATAGAGCCTTCCAACCAACAACAAAATCCTACACATTGTTTTTAAGTACTCATTAAACATTCACCAAGTTGGGCCATAAATTGTCTCAATAAATTGAATAGAATTGTAATCATATATAGTATTATTTCTGACCACAGTGGAATTAAGTTAAAAGGAAACACTGTAAAGATTTATCAAAAATATTCAAAATATATAGAAGAAAAATAAAAGTCTAAATAATCCATGTCAAAAATTAACAGTGTTATTGGAAAGTATTTTTGGCAAGATGGAAATAAAAGCATATGTACCTGGAATTTAAAGGATGTGGAAAAAAAAATAAATAAATAAATCAGTAAAATAGAGAACACATAATCAATAGAGAAATATCTATAAAGTAAAACTAGTTCTACAAGAAAACAAATACAATCAATAAATCTCTAGCCAGACTGCTCAGAAAAAAAAGAGAGAAATCACAATCATTATTATAAGGAATCAGAAAGGTAACAAAACTCCAGATGCTAATATATTATCTAAAGCCATGAAATTTATGAAGCTGTAGGGTAATGAAAATGTTTCATGAGGAGAGATACTTAAGAGTGACAATGGCAGATACATATTTGATGGCATGGCATTAAATGAAGAACACAGAGATGTTCTACATAATCTCATGGGAAACAAAATAAAACTCAGAACATAGCAAGGAAACACTTTCTAATAATCATTTCTTCATGAATTTTTGTGGTGTAATTTGATTAGAAAATGCGGATGTTGAAGTTGGATGACCATTTAATGGAGATGTTTTATGAAGAATGCTAGAAATATCGAAGCAATAGAACTGCCCACCTTAAGACTGTCTTCTAAATCTGAAGTTTTAAATGATGGATTGTATTCTGAGAGCCACAGCTATGGTGCTAACCTATGCAACTTTAAGAGAAGAAAGTAAAATCTGCATTTTTCTTACTATGACTTGACAAACCATTATCAATGTTTTTTTAAATATTTTATTACAGCTATGGAGCTATTTATGAAGAGCTATAGATTATGTCATTTAAACTTGAAAAAACGTCTTGACAGAAAATACTGCGGAGAATCCCCTGCATATCAAGGTGATGATCCAGACCACCCAATAGGTTTCATCCACCTGTGATTTCTTCAGTACTGTGGAAAAACACTTGACACAGGTGAAATATGTAGTGCATCACCCAAATATCTATTATAGCCATTACATTGCCAAAGGCAATCCATCCTCTCCCACTTAATCTGTAAATTCCCATAATTAACACTGTATTCATTTCATGTATCATCCCAACCACAGGATTAAATACCAAAGTTCCCAAGGGTAATTGTTTCATCTATCTATCAAAGAAAACAGAAAGTTTCACATCTTCACTTAGAAAACATTTTTCTCAATAAGTAAAATAGTATATTTGAAGATGTTTAATAATATTTTCACTTAAAAATTATTATCCAATTATCAATAAATTAAGGATTACATTTTGATTTCTATAGCCCTTCTTTCCCACTTTAAATAATCACACAATATTAGAAAAAAATAACAAGAGAACATTTAAAGGAACAATCTTAGTGAAAAACAAGTATCTTTTTGAACCAACAGAAAATAAAACAGTGAGCAAATTTAAATGTGCAGGACTGCTAAGTTTCAAAGCCAGGAAAAAAGGAGAAGAAGGGAGCAAGGACCCAGTAACTCATTGAAATACTAGAAAATAAAATATTAGATTGGTATCAGTGTTAGACTAAATTATTAGTCACATAAAATTTTAAAAAATAGTACTCTGAAACCAGTACATCATGGTAAATCAGCTATAGTTCAAATAAAAAGTAGCAAAGACAGTTCTGAGGAATCTACTCAGATAGCAACACAAGGAGAGAATCTGACAAAAAAAAAATAAAGAAAGACATGTATGTAAGATTTAGTAATAACAGCACATGTCAAATAGACTTTACAGAGGTTAAAATATCACAAAACAGTATGCAGTGATTAAAAACAAGATAGAACTTCCACTGATTTTAAGTGCTGTGAAATCTCAGCTGGAGAATATACGTTGAATATCATGAATAATGAATACATGTAATAACATAGCAACACACTTTGTAATAAAATTGAAACCAACAGCAATAAAAAGTTCTAAGAACTCAGAGAGAAAAAAGAAAAATAAAATCCCATGAAAGAAATAGATTGACAGTAAGTTTTTCAATATCAATATATGCCAGTAGTCAGTGGAGAAAAACCCTTCTATTTATGACAAATAAATAACTGCCAGCAAAGCATTCTCAATCCAAGGACACTATCATCCATAACTGAGATCAAAATAAAGTTATCTTTCAAACGTATGACTATGAAGAATTAAAGCTACCAACCTCTCCCACTTAATCTGAAAATTTCCCCATAATTAACACTGTATTCATTTCATGTATCATCCCAACCACAGGATTAAATACCAAAGTTCCCAAGGGTAATTGTTTCATCTATCTATCAAAGAAAACAGAAAGTTTCACATCTTCACTTAGAAAACATTTTTCTCAATAAGTAAAATAGTATATTTGAAGATGTTTAATAATATTTTCACTTAAAAATTATTATCCAATTATCAATAAATTAAGGATTACATTTTGATTTCTATAGCCCTTCTTTCCCACTTTAAATAATCACACAATATTAGAAAAAAATAACAAGAGAACATTTAAAGGAACAATCTTAGTGAAAAACAAGTATCTTTTTGAACCAACAGAAAATAAAACAGTGAGCAAATTTAAATGTGCAGGACTGCTAAGTTTCAAAGCCAGGAAAAAAGGAGAAGAAGGGAGCAAGGACCCAGTAACTCATTGAAATACTAGAAAATAAAATATTAGATTGGTATCAGTGTTAGACTAAATTATTAGTCACATAAAATTTTAAAAAATAGTACTCTGAAACCAGTACATCATGGTAAATCAGCTATAGTTCAAATAAAAAGTAGCAAAGACAGTTCTGAGGAATCTACTCAGATAGCAACACAAGGAGAGAATCTGACAAAAAAAAAATAAAGAAAGACATGTATGTAAGATTTAGTAATAACAGCACATGTCAAATAGACTTTACAGAGGTTAAAATATCACAAAACAGTATGCAGTGATTAAAAACAAGATAGAACTTCCACTGATTTTAAGTGCTGTGAAATCTCAGCTGGAGAATATACGTTGAATATCATGAATAATGAATACATGTAATAACATAGCAACACACTTTGTAATAAAATTGAAACCAACAGCAATAAAAAGTTCTAAGAACTCAGAGAGAAAAAAGAAAAATAAAATCCCATGAAAGAAATAGATTGACAGTAAGTTTTTCAATATCAATATATGCCAGTAGTCAGTGGAGAAAAACCCTTCTATTTATGACAAATAAATAACTGCCAGCAAAGCATTCTCAATCCAAGGACACTATCATCCATAACTGAGATCAAAATAAAGTTATCTTTCAAACGTATGACTATGAAGAATGCCCACATACACATGCTATCACCTTAAAGTATGCTAAAGGACTGATTGTGTCAAATATGTACCTACATGAAAGGAAAAGTGAGAAGTCAAAAAAGATTAAAAAAAAAGAAACTGAAAACATTAATAATTTAACCATTATGTGCAAAAATAATAATTGTGACTGATGTTTATTATTAAAACATCAGAAATTAATTTCTAGATAAAAACAGTAAACTGTGGTAAAATACATGGTTTCCTTTTTTAAAATTTGCTAAGATTTTTCCTTTTTATAGTCAAATGCTAGAGGAACTGATTATAAAAATAGTTATTAGCATATGTACATTACAGGTGACTATGAAAAAGAGTGCAAATGCAGCATTTACATTACAAACCATAAGAGAAAAAATGCTCTGAGTTTGGCATAATATGGTGTAAAGTTAGGGAAACTTACAACAGGATAAGAAGATAATGAAGAATTGAAAAACCAAATTAAAATATTTAAAAATAAGCAACACTAATCCCCTCAAAAATTACATAATGAATGTCTTAATCAAGCCTTGATATTTAATTGGTTCATATTTATATTTATCAATTCAAATGTTTTAGAAATCTTCTTAATTTACCCAGTATGTATGTGTGTTTTTTACTGTGTTTGTGTATATATATATATATATAAATAATCTGTGCTGTTGATCTAGGCTATTTTGATCTTGGAAAAGTCAACTTTTACCGTTTTAAAACAAAATTCTTAATGTAGTTTATTGTCTTAGTATTTACATGTCAGACTACAAAACACTGCAGGTAGTGGCTACCACTATAGCAGGCATGGGAACAGAATATAGACACTTTCCATTTGAATTCTTTACCATGTGAATGTTTTACTTGGTGCATAGTGTTTCTTTCCTTTGTTTCTTTCTGTTCACATACCAGCCTTCTCTGCCTTGCCACCTGCCCCATGGGGCTGACATCTATTACGTATATCAGCGGACTCCTTGTGCTCTGGGGTTCTAGTTGGGCTCAGTGAATACACTGTGAGGCATGCCAGCAAAGCATTCTCAATCCAAGGACACTATCATCCATAACTGAGATCAAAATAAAGTTATCTTTCAAACGTATGACTATGAAGAATGCCCACATACACATGCTATCACCTTAAAGTATGCTAAAGGACTGATTGTGTCAAATATGTACCTACATGAAAGGAAAAGTGAGAAGTCAAAAAAGATTAAAAAAAAAGAAACTGAAAACATTAATAATTTAACCATTATGTGCAAAAATAATAATTGTGACTGATGTTTATTATTAAAACATCAGAAATTAATTTCTAGAAAAAAACAGTAAACTGTGGTAAAATACATGGTTTCCTTTTTAAAATTTGCTAAGATTTTTCCTTTTTATAGTCAAATGCTAGAGGAACTGATTATAAAAATAGTTATTAGCATATGTACATTACAGGTGACTATGAAAAAGAGTGCAAATGCAGCATTTACATTACAAACCATAAGAGAAAAAATGCTCTGAGTTTGGCATAATATGGTGTAAAGTTAGGGAAACTTACAACAGGATAAGAAGATAATGAAGAATTGAAAAACCAAATTAAAATATTTAAAAATAAGCAACACTAATCCCCTCAAAAATTACATAATGAATGTCTTAATCAAGCCTTGATATTTAATTGGTTCATATTTATATTTATCAATTCAAATGTTTTAGAAATCTTCTTAATTTACCCAGTATGTATGTGTGTTTTTTACTGTGTTTGTGTATATATATATATATATAAATAATCTGTGCTGTTGATCTAGGCTATTTTGATCTTGGAAAAGTCAACTTTTACCGTTTTAAAACAAAATTCTTAATGTAGTTTATTGTCTTAGTATTTACATGTCAGACTACAAAACACTGCAGGTAGTGGCTACCACTATAGCAGGCATGGGAACAGAATATAGACACTTTCCATTTGAATTCTTTACCATGTGAATGTTTTACTTGGTGCATAGTGTTTCTTTCCTTTGTTTCTTTCTGTTCACATACCAGCCTTCTCTGCCTTGCCACCTGCCCCATGGGGCTGACATCTATTACGTATATCAGCGGACTCCCTTGTGCTCTGGGGTTCTAGTTGGGCTCAGTGAATACAGTGCTCTGACGGCAGGTAGAGAGCATGCCAGAGTAATCATACTTCTACTTTCCTCCTTTTAGGTTGCTTCTAACTGACTGTGCATCTTAATTGATATCACTGCTACCCTCAAGGGAGTCTCTATTATACGATTTTCTTCTATTGAGTTATTATCACTGTTTTTTCTCTTTCTCTAATTTACAGTTTTGACTTGGTGGTGATTGGTCTATTGCTACTAAGTCCAGGTCACTGTACAATCACTTATGCTTCATCTGCTTCTGGGTAAATAAACACAACTCTCCTGATTTAGCTTGTTCTTATATTAACCCTGCTAGGTGCACTAGTAATTTTTAAATGGTCATAGTCTTTATATATTAAGTGGAAATATGTTACCCTTTACTTTTAGGGAAATGCAAGCTTAAGGAAATTGTAGAAGATACAAAATCATTACCTTCGTTTAAAGCCTCTCTCTGTAGCTCTTTCAACATCTTAACTTTAAAGGATTATTTACAACATTGTATATTTCCATTGGAGTAGGAAATTGCAAACCACTCCAGCATTCTTGCCTGGAAAATTTCATGGACAGAGGAGCCTGGCGGGCACACTACAGTCCATAGGTCACAAAGGGTTGGACATGACTGAGTATATACACATGCAAACAAACATGCATATCAACATATAGTGGCAGAGTCTCCCTAGCAGTCCCTTTTCTCCTCATTCTTTCCTCGGATTTAAAAAAAAAAACAAAGAAAAGGATCTTATATGAGAGGCTGAAAATGGTCAAAGCTTGTCTTGCCAAACATTCTGCAGATAGTAGTGGTTGAGCAGCTCAGTTCTCACTGATGAACTGTGAGAGATGACTATGTAGGTAGAGAAGGATTTGAAGGAAGATTATTCCCTTCAGTAACTGTGGATGTTAAAGGAAGAAAAAATTGCTCTCCATTCCACTCCTTCCTTCTTAGAAGGCTGTCACGTTCTCATCTGATCCTTACAGACACAACACTTAATTTTTAAGTGTGAGGGAAGATATTGCTACTACATGGGAGGATGGAAAAGCAAAAAAAAAGTTAACTTAAGACTTACCGAGGCTCTATGTCAATTCAGGAGCAGTTAATGCTTGCCTTTTTAACATGGAGCAGAATACTGTTACTTTTTAAACTATAATCAGTCACTCATCTGGTTACATTCAAAAAAAGTTTTCTTGTTATAAAGGATAACTTGGAAATGGCGCAAAATCCAACTTAATATATATATTCAAAAAAGGATTTCAGATGAGAGGACCAAATCTCATTGCTTAATGAGATAACCCTTAAATTGCCCTATTTATTTATTTACTTATGCTGAAATTCTATCTCATTGGAGATACTTTTGTCCTATGAGTACACCTACCGCTTTGGGATTATAAGAAATGGTATCTTTTTTTATGGATAGTGATATACTTCAAATTTTAAAAAAATCATTTTTAATATTAAAGAACAGAAAGGGCAATGGATTCATTGTCTTTTAATAATTTATTTCTGTAGCTGTCAGAACAGCCATGCACTCACTTCTCATTTATAGTACAAACCCTACCCTTCTCCAGCATGAAAATTCTAAATTAAAATTAAAACTACACAGAAAATCAATAATGTTCAGTGTTCCATTTGTTAGACAATTTATTCATATTTACATAAATTGTAACTTTTGTTATATTAGAGTTTATTTTCACCATTTTAGTTTGCCCTTCTGATTTGACCCATATTTTAAATTTTCTTTATAATTTGTGATACACACAGATACAAGGTGCTTTATTTTGGAACTTGCTTTTTTCTTTAATCAATTGCACCTGAAGGAAATTAAATACAGAATAAACTTGAAGTTAATTTCTGTCAAAAAAAATGAATTTTTAGCACAGAAAGAAAAAAGAAATTCTTTATGTTTGGGCATGGGTTTTAAACACTTGAAAATCAGTTACTGTTTCAAAATATTTATTTTGCAAGTTTGAGAAAATTATAGAAATTGAGCAAGTGGTGTCTAGCAGAACCTGGAAGAATTCCCCAGCAAGCAAGTACAAAATCAAGCAGTTAAAGAATAGAACAATAGAGTCACAGATTTTGTACGTTCTCATCTGATCCTTACAGACACAACACTTAATTTTTAAGTGTGAGGGAAGATATTGCTACTACATGGGAGGATGGAAAAGCAAAAAAAAAGTTAACTTAAGACTTACCGAGGCTCTATGTCAATTCAGGAGCAGTTAATGCTTGCCTTTTTAACATGGAGCAGAATACTGTTACTTTTTAAACTATAATCAGTCACTCATCTGGTTACATTCAAAAAAAGTTTTCTTGTTATAAAGGATAACTTGGAAATGGCGCAAAATCCAACTTAATATATATATTCAAAAAAGGATTTCAGATGAGAGGACCAAATCTCATTGCTTAATGAGATAACCCTTAAATTGCCCTATTTATTTATTTACTTATGCTGAAATTCTATCTCATTGGAGATACTTTTGTCCTATGAGTACACCTACCGCTTTGGGATTATAAGAAATGGTATCTTTTTTTATGGATAGTGATATACTTCAAATTTTAAAAAAATCATTTTTAATATTAAAGAACAGAAAGGGCAATGGATTCATTGTCTTTTAATAATTTATTTCTGTAGCTGTCAGAACAGCCATGCACTCACTTCTCATTTATAGTACAAACCCTACCCTTCTCCAGCATGAAAATTCTAAATTAAAATTAAAACTACACAGAAAATCAATAATGTTCAGTGTTCCATTTGTTAGACAATTTATTCATATTTACATAAATTGTAACTTTTGTTATATTAGAGTTTATTTTCACCATTTTAGTTTGCCCTTCTGATTTGACCCATATTTTAAATTTTCTTTATAATTTGTGATACACACAGATACAAGGTGCTTTATTTTGGAACTTGCTTTTTTCTTTAATCAATTGCACCTGAAGGAAATTAAATACAGAATAAACTTGAAGTTAATTTCTGTCAAAAAAAATGAATTTTTAGCACAGAAAGAAAAAAGAAATTCTTTATGTTTGGGCATGGGTTTTAAACACTTGAAAATCAGTTACTGTTTCAAAATATTTATTTTGCAAGTTTGAGAAAATTATAGAAATTGAGCAAGTGGTGTCTAGCAGAACCCTGGAAGAATTCCCCAGCAAGCAAGTACAAAATCAAGCAGTTAAAGAATAGAACAATAGAGTCACAGATTTGGTGTCTGATGTACATTGCTAAACTGTTTCACAGATGCTATGACTTCTACCAGAAGGGAAAAGCCAACTGCATGATGACTAAACAGTAGTCATGAAATAAGCTGTTTCAGCATGACCCGTACTGAATTATGGCTAGCATTGTTCCAGGATCTGGACTCGAGACAAAGGAATGAACATTATTGCTCATAATAATCTGTATATTAGTGAGCATGAACATAGTTGCAGCTTGCTTTACTATTATATGTAAACAGGCAACTAAAATTATCAGCAAAGGAATTCTACAGATTCATGCTGACATCTTCCGCTCTGAGACTACATAAACCTAGGTCAGCTTGGAAATGCTATAGAAGATTGATGGTCAACCCAATTGTGATATTCTGACAACTGGGGATTGTAAGCAGCTCCTTGTAGAAACTACCTTCAGCAGGAAGCTCCTTTCCTTATCACTTTTGCAAAACTATTTCATAACTTTCAAACCAGGCATCCCGATGTTATGCTCATTTCTGGCCCAAGCACACCTTTCAAATCTTTTTATCACACAAATCTTACCTAATATGTCACTTCTTTCCATAGATGGAAAAAGTAGAAATGAAGTTATTAACAGATAACCAGATCTCTTTCCTAGCTTCCCCTGAACAGACTGTAGGACCAAATTGTGTGAACAAAATAACATTTAGAATATTATGAGAAATCAACAAGCTTTACACAAGCCTACATTCAGTAGGGTATGGCGATGACGCTGATCCCCTATCTCAGCAATTAACTGTGATCACTCCTTTGTTTTGCTCTAAAACTATCATAGCCAGGTAGAATCTTCAACCATGGTTTTTGGGGACGCTGAACTGAGCATCTCCCCAGACTGCTGGCATTCTGATTAAAGACACCTTTCTTTCTATGGACATTTGTGATATGCAATTGATAGGGACAGAGTAAAATAGGTAGGTGGTTGTAGAGCCTTAGTAGAGGATGGTAGGTAAAAGGGAGACACCTGAGAAAGGTTGGGAGGCCAGCGAGTTGACAATAACTCAGGAGAGCTTCTTGTTCAGTAAAGCAGACTTGACTAGGTATAAACAGCTGATGAAGGAGGAGCTGGTGAAGAAGCAACCAATCATGTATGTCCTGCACCTGCGTCTACTTGAGGGGGGCGGTCTTCTACCATCCTATATATATATTGCTGCCCACTCAATTGAGGGGAGAGCAGAGCAGAGCTTTCCTGCCTGCCTGCCTGCACCTCTTACAAGTATACTATCCTAATAAATCCTCTTCTTGTCTATCACTCTGCTGCTCGCTGAATTCTTTCTGCATTGAGGCATGAAGAACTTGAACCTCGGTGGGTCCAGATGTTGGGTGAGTGCTGGATTAAGTCCCGGCCACGTGGGTTTAAGTCCCAGACAGAGTTTTGGCCGGGATTGAGTCCTGACTGCATGGGTTCAAGTCTCAAAAAGGGTTTTGGCTGGAATTCAAGCTCCAGCCACGTGGGTTCAAGTCCCAAGTTGGGTTTGATCAGGTCTGGGCCCTGGATTTAAGTTTCAAGTCGAGGTAAAACCCTTTCACAACAAACATGATTCATTTGGAAACATAGCTATAATAGCAACCACCATTTATAAAAAGTGAAAAGCATTAGTTGCTCAGTCATGCCCAACTCTGCAACCCCATGAGCCCACCAGGCTCTTTTCATAGGATTCTCCAGGTTAGGATACTAGAATGGATTACCATGCCCTTCCCCAGGGGATCTTCCCTACTCAGGGATCAAACCCAGGTCTCCAGCATTGTAGGCAAACTCCTTACCATCTGAGCTAATGTTGCCTACCATTTATGAAGCCCTTACTAAAACATAATGAGTCATCAGAACATGACATCCATGCCTCCTTTACTCTTCATCATGACCCTGTTAAGTCTATTTTACAGACAAGGAATCTGAAGCCTTAACACACTGAGTCAGTCAACAGCCTCACAAGCACCATAGACAGAAAGTGTCCAAGTTATTTGGAAACATATTGCTTAAAGCAGGAAGACTGAGGCATATTGGAAGAGGTTAAAGTTGAAAACTGTTTTCCTGGAGCAAAATGTCAAAATGTTTTCAAGTATTTAATATTAATCTGTAGCATAGTGCTCTACATTGTTTATTGTGGTAATGAAAATATTATAATTTACATCTGAACTTCTAAATTATCTATAAAAGTTCAAAAGAGATTATCTTCATTGAATGATAACTGTCTCCCTCAATTGAGTTTCTAGATGTATTTTTCATATCTGTTGTATAGCCTGGAAGGTCATAGTCCATAGAGTCACAAAGAGTCCAATATAACTGTTTGGCTGGGGACATATTTATCTATCTGCCCAAATTTATTCTACTTCATCATGAAATCTTTATGCTTGAATAATAAGCAGAATTGTATAATTGTGTTGGAATGGGATACATGTTTCTGGCATCCTAGTATGGTTTATTTGGGCACAAATCTCTCTACATAACTTGAGGTCAAATTACTGTAAAATATAAACAAATACTGACTAAAAAATGAAATAAGCATAATGCCTCAGAGTAAAGAGCATTTCCTCAGAAAAATGTTGTACTTCCACCTACTTAGGAGTCAGAAGCTTTTGATCTAGACTTTTAACATCTCAATGTTTCATTTTTTCCCAAATAACAGCAAAATTGTCTCAATATTATTCACAGAGCTATTGTAAAGGTCAAATGAAATCAAGGTAAAATACTGTAGAAACTGTCAAGTGATATACAGAGAAAAATAATTAACATATTATTATTAATAAAGTTACCATTTATAGAAATTTCCCACTTATATTCTCCTCTAATCTTTCTCTGATCGAGTGTTTTGTCTTAGTCACTTAAACTATGTACACCATAGCTTCAATCATCTTGACTTTTTCTGATGTCAAATGATTAAAAAAAGAAAAATCCTGGTTCATCTATTAAAATGCTAGGAAAAATAATCCAATCCGCTGCTCTGACTTTATTTCCCAGATGGCTTCTGTATGAAGATACAGTACCTGTCACATTGTCTCCCTGACAGAATTTTTGCTAAAAGTCTCAAGGGTTTCTGTATTAATAATAAAGATCCTTTCACTTTCCAGAATCTCAGAAGATGTTTGTTTCACTTCCAATGATTTTTACCCTTCAGCTCTTCATTCTGTAGTATCTGTTCTCATCTTGTCATTTCCAGCAATGACACCCCTTCCTTAATACAGCTTTAATTATTCCATTCTCCAGACACTACCTCTTATCTTTTCATTCCATTCTTTATTACTACAGTTCTCACAATATTTTTTTTCACCTTTTTTCTTTAATCCACTCTGTTTTTTACCCTCATCCCATCTTTATTATCCAAGCAGGATTTCTATTATCTATTATAATAGTCATTCTTCTACATGAATTTATAGTTCAATTCTCCCTCTCCCTTTTATTTCTGTATTTTACTAAACTGGAAAAAAATCTTCATTAAATATACTTAGGTTAATTAAGTATCACTATCTACATGTTCTATGCCTACATCTGAGCAACTAAAAGTGGCTAGAGGAAAGCACACCCTCATAATGACTGATAACATTTTTAACTCATAGCCAGTAACCTCTACTTCCTTTCTGCTCAGAGATCCTACTCAATGTTCCTATTTTATTTACTCTCAAACTTTTTCAAAATATTTATTTATTTGGCCATGTGCAGTCTTAGTTGTGGCAGGGGGATTCTTCCTTGTGGCACACGGGTTCTCTTGTTGTGGTATATGGGTTTAATTTCCCCATGGCTTGGGGGATCTTAAGATTGAACCTTGTGCAATCTAAGAGATTGATCTCTCAGCTACTGCACAGCAAAGCACATTCTTAACCACTGCACCACCAAGGAAAGCCCTATTCTTCAATTTTAATCTCAAAGATAATATAACAATTTTCTCTTTATGTTCAAACACCATTATTTTTTAAACTGGGAAAGTTTGATGAATCTAAAATAAAATAGAATATTTTTTATGATTTATCAGTTCATCTACGTGCACCCCTAAATTTACTTCTCCGTTAGTTAGTCTCACTTTAGTAAATAATAATTCCAGTTTTTCTGTTGCTCATACCAAAATCTTGGCTTCATCATGAATTCATCTTTTTTTTTCTTTTTCATTTCATATTCTTAAAAAAACTAATAATGATCCTTTCACTTTCCAGAATCTCAGAAGATGTTTGTTTCACTTCCAATGATTTTTACCCTTCAGCTCTTCATTCTGTAGTATCTGTTCTCATCTTGTCATTTCCAGCAATGACACCCCTTCCTTAATACAGCTTTAATTATTCCATTCTCCAGACACTACCTCTTATCTTTTCATTCCATTCTTTATTACTACAGTTCTCACAATATTTTTTTTCACCTTTTTTCTTTAATCCACTCTGTTTTTTACCCTCATCCCATCTTTATTATCCAAGCAGGATTTCTATTATCTATTATAATAGTCATTCTTCTACATGAATTTATAGTTCAATTCTCCCTCTCCCTTTTATTTCTGTATTTTACTAAACTGGAAAAAAATCTTCATTAAATATACTTAGGTTAATTAAGTATCACTATCTACATGTTCTATGCCTACATCTGAGCAACTAAAAGTGGCTAGAGGAAAGCACACCCTCATAATGACTGATAACATTTTTAACTCATAGCCAGTAACCTCTACTTCCTTTCTGCTCAGAGATCCTACTCAATGTTCCTATTTTATTTACTCTCAAACTTTTTCAAAATATTTATTTATTTGGCCATGTGCAGTCTTAGTTGTGGCAGGGGGATTCTTCCTTGTGGCACACGGGTTCTCTTGTTGTGGTATATGGGTTTAATTTCCCCATGGCTTGGGGGATCTTAAGATTGAACCTTGTGCAATCTAAGAGATTGATCTCTCAGCTACTGCACAGCAAAGCACATTCTTAACCACTGCACCACCAAGGAAAGCCCTATTCTTCAATTTTAATCTCAAAGATAATATAACAATTTTCTCTTTATGTTCAAACACCATTATTTTTTAAACTGGGAAAGTTTGATGAATCTAAAATAAAATAGAATATTTTTTATGATTTATCAGTTCATCTACGTGCACCCCTAAATTTACTTCTCCGTTAGTTAGTCTCACTTTAGTAAATAATAATTCCAGTTTTTCTGTTGCTCATACCAAAATCTTGGCTTCATCATGAATTCATCTTTTTTTTTCTTTTTCATTTCATATTCTTAAAAAAACTAATAATGATTATTTTATTATTAAACTCTCCTAGCTAATATACATACATATATACATATATATAATACATATTGACAGTGAATGTTTATAATAACTACAGTAGATAATACAGTCATTCATTTCTATACAGATAAGGCATCATAGTTAGTTTAAGTAGTACCTGTCTGTATTCTGCGAAACTGGCAGTTCTGGAATTTAAATGGAAGTAAACTGACTCCAATGTACATGTTCTTGTCAGATAGGATTTCCAAGTATAGCCTGACTCCAGTTGAGTCAGTTTTCAGGGCCTTCAAAGTTACTGACTTGCTCTAAACTACTGCTGTCTGTTAACCTTAGTTTTTCAGCTTTCTGCTAACTAACTAAGAGTAGGAAATGACAACCCACTCCAGTAATCTTGCCTGAAAAATCTCATGGACAGAGCAGCCTGGAGGACTATGGGCCATGAGGTCACAAAGAGTTAGACAAAACTGAGAATACATCATTTGCTAAGTAACTAATCTCCAGACTGTTACTCTTCGTAGTTTATACTTTAAACTTTTACTTTATCAAAATAAAACTAAAATACACATATAAAAACGTTTTTGCTATATAAATATGCTCATATATTTAAACTTTTACTCACTTATAGTTTAAATTTAAAATGCTTGTTTTTTTTTTTTTTTTTTTTAAAGATTTATTTATTTATTTATTTATTTTGGGCGGGGGTCGGGTTGGGGAGGGAGGGGAGTGGGCGGGCCACTTCTATTGGTCTTTGATTTCTCTATTTTCATTTGTCTTCGTTCTTTGGCTCCTGTGGGCCTCCCATCACGGTGGCGTCTGTCGTTGCAGAGCACCAGCTCTGGGCGCATGTGTTCCAGAGCTCCGGCTCGGTGATTGGACACATCAGTCCAGCCGCTCCGCGGCACGTGGGAGCTTCCCAGGCCAGGGCTCAAACCGGCGCCCCTTGCACTGCAAGGCGGTGTCCTTACCCACTGGACCACCAGGGGAAGCCCTAAAATGCTTGTTTTTTAACATTCACAAATTATCATGTATCCATTCTTAAATCCTTTCAGTTCCTTCATATATTTGTCTCAGACAAAAGAAAAAAAGAGGAAAAACGGGATCCGTACCTTCTCATGCTTGTGCTCATCTGCTTCAGTCGTATCCAGCTCTCTGTGACCCATGGACTCTACCCTTGCCAGATTCATCTGTCCGTAGGGATTATACGCATTGCTAGATCTGTGTCCCAGGGCACTTTCTTTCTTGTCTGACTTCACCGTCTCTCCAGCCTCCAGGCCTCTTGCCAATTTCACCTCTTTGAGGGGTATTTGCATTTGCTGTTCTTTCAGTTTGAAATCCTCCCCACTGGCTTGTCTTTCTCTCTCTCCTCTATTAGGTCTCACAGATGCCACCTTACTTGAGAAGTTTGTCTTTTATTACCTTATGGAAAATAACACCAATTTCTGTCCTCCTTGTTGTTTCAGCCTGTTTTCTTCATAGTCAAGTGCTCTGTTAGGTGCAGGTGGGTTTCAATCTGGGCTGTACTTTCTCTTTTTTAACAAGGGGAAAGAACAAAAAAAGCTTCATTTTTAAAATTCCTAGAAAATATAAGTAGATACTGAACAATAATTTATTGAATAAATTAATAATCCAGCCATATGCTGAAAATTTTCTTATTTGTCCAGAGACCTTTGTAGTTAGCCAAAAGTTTAAGCAAAATTCATGTTGTCTATATTCTTCTCTTAAATGGAAATTGACATTAATTAATGATCTGAGTGATAAAATGTTACCATTCCTTACTGAATAGCTTAACGTGAAGTCTTTTGAATATTGTTTGCCATGTGTTATACAAAGACAAAGGCGAAACAGAATAACTAGTGCATACCCATCACAGGTCTGGCATTAGACAGCTTTTTCATTTCCAAAAGCTGATTTACTATATTCACAGTTTAACTAAGACAATTTGGAAGTCTCTGGACCCCATTTCAAAGGCTTGACCTATACCCTTCCTTGGCTATGGTATATTTGTTCTCTGCTTAGCCCAAGTTGAAAGTGAAAGGAAAGGGAAAGTGTTAGTCATTCAATCATGTCTGATTCTTTGTGACCCCATGGATTATACCCCACTAGACTCCTCTGTCCATGGAATTTCTCAAAACAAGAATACTGGAATGGGTAGCCATTCCCTTCTCCAGAGTATTTTCCCTACCAGGACTCCTGTATTGCAGGTAGCTGTCTCCAAAGCAAGGTATATGTATTACCACAGGAGATAAAGCAGATGACCAATTGAGATACAAGAAGAAAATATTATAACAAATAATATTTAAACATAAATTTATTTAATAAGTAGATGGATTAAATATATTTATTTAATAAGTACATGGATACTGATCTTCTCAGTCTATCCCCAAAACAGCACATGACAGCATATGATATAAGACCTTCCTTCAGGGAAAGACTGGAGTTCACTCAAGAGAATAGATTTACAAAGGCAACTTTGTTTTATTCCCTAACAGGATGTCATGTGTTATGACATACCTGTTTCAGGGTCAGTAAATTTCTAGATAGCGTTATCCAGTTTTAACAGAACTAACTCATAAAATGGACAAGCAGCTAAAAAATATCCCTGTCAAGAACCATGGATTGAAAATATTGCTAGTAGGGTAAGCACAAACAAACTAAAAAGAGCAGGCTGTACACTTTTCTTACTTAGAAACATACTTTGATAAACATTTCATCAACAAATAAGGAATAAAAACAATGCCAATATAATAATATTTAAAGGGAAAATGACAAAAATTAAGACAGAAAACAATTGGAAAAGTCCATCCAATTCCTCATTTAAGTATCTGTTATTCTTAGAGATAGTGGTTAATGATAGTACTAAGCAATTATGGTTACCTAAACTGTTAAGGACTAACCTAAGTAATGAGAAAAAGGTCAATTTTTATTTAGCAATAAATGTTAATAATTATTGAATTGAGAGTCTTCTGTGTCCATAATAAATGATATAAATTATCAAAATATGAGGAATAATCACATGTTTACCTTTATTTCATTTTCTAAATATTTGTCTATTTTTTGTTATTAATATATTTGTTCTCTGCTTAGCCCAAGTTGAAAGTGAAAGGAAAGGGAAAGTGTTAGTCATTCAATCATGTCTGATTCTTTGTGACCCCATGGATTATACCCCACTAGACTCCTCTGTCCATGGAATTTCTCAAAACAAGAATACTGGAATGGGTAGCCATTCCCTTCTCCAGAGTATTTTCCCTACCAGGACTCCTGTATTGCAGGTAGCTGTCTCCAAAGCAAGGTATATGTATTACCACAGGAGATAAAGCAGATGACCAATTGAGATACAAGAAGAAAATATTATAACAAATAATATTTAAACATAAATTTATTTAATAAGTAGATGGATTAAATATATTTATTTAATAAGTACATGGATACTGATCTTCTCAGTCTATCCCCAAAACAGCACATGACAGCATATGATATAAGACCTTCCTTCAGGGAAAGACTGGAGTTCACTCAAGAGAATAGATTTACAAAGGCAACTTTGTTTTATTCCCTAACAGGATGTCATGTGTTATGACATACCTGTTTCAGGGTCAGTAAATTTCTAGATAGCGTTATCCAGTTTTAACAGAACTAACTCATAAAATGGACAAGCAGCTAAAAAATATCCCTGTCAAGAACCATGGATTGAAAATATTGCTAGTAGGGTAAGCACAAACAAACTAAAAAGAGCAGGCTGTACACTTTTCTTACTTAGAAACATACTTTGATAAACATTTCATCAACAAATAAGGAATAAAAACAATGCCAATATAATAATATTTAAAGGGAAAATGACAAAAATTAAGACAGAAAACAATTGGAAAAGTCCATCCAATTCCTCATTTAAGTATCTGTTATTCTTAGAGATAGTGGTTAATGATAGTACTAAGCAATTATGGTTACCTAAACTGTTAAGGACTAACCTAAGTAATGAGAAAAAGGTCAATTTTTATTTAGCAATAAATGTTAATAATTATTGAATTGAGAGTCTTCTGTGTCCATAATAAATGATATAAATTATCAAAATATGAGGAATAATCACATGTTTACCTTTATTTCATTTTCTAAATATTTGTCTATTTTTTGTTATTAATATATTTTTATATTACTTTTACAGAGTTTTGTTGTTTACTGCTATAAATACATACATACTTTTTTTTAATTTATACTTTGTGGATATTTTATAGTACATATAAGTATACATATCACTATGGTAGTATAAATATATAAAGTATAAATAAATAATATTCTTATATTAGGGGCAAATAGAAAACTTAGAAAATCATCTCAGTTTTGTATTCCACTTGAAGCTAAATACTAAAAATTAATTTAAAATTGGTTTTTGAGAAATTACTTGTCATATGCTTACTATTTAAAAATCAATTAAATATTAAATAAAATATACTAAGTAGCTACAAGGATAGTATATCATATGATCACACATTTAAAAATATTTTTGTTGGTTAACAATGTTGTTTTAATTTCAAATGTACAGCAAAGTGATTCAGTGATACATATACATATATCTATTCCTTTTTCAAATTATTTTCCCAGTTAGTTCATTACAAAATACAGAGTTGAGTTCCCTGTGCTTTATAGTAGGTTCTTGTTGATTATTTCTAAATATTGGAGTGTGTACGTGTCAATCTCAAAATCCTGGTTTATCCCCCACATTCCTCTCTTAAACATAAGCTCCATCTCTAATTTTGTGAGTCTGTTTCTATTTTGTGCACAAGTTCCTTTGCATCATTTTACTTTTTAGATTACACATGCAAACAGCATCAGATGATATTTGTCTCTGTCTGACATCACCTAGTATGATAATCTCCAGGTCCACATATGTTGCTGCAAACGGCATTATTTTTAATGGCTGGTTCTGACATCACCTAGTAATTAACAAAATTGGAAAAGTCCATCCAATTCCTCATTAAGTATCTGTTATTCTTAGAGATAGTGGTTAATGATAGTACTAAGCAATTATGGTTACCTAAACTGTTAAGGACTAACCTAAGTAATGAGAAAAAGGTCAATTTTTATTTAGCAATAAATGTTAATAATTATTGAATTGAGAGTCTTCTGTGTCCATAATAAATGATATAAATTATCAAAATATGAGGAATAATCACATGTTTACCTTTATTTCATTTTCTAAATATTTGTCTATTTTTTGTTATTAATATATTTTTATATTACTTTTACAGAGTTTTGTTGTTTACTGCTATAAATACATACATACTTTTTTTTAATTTATACTTTGTGGATCTTTTATAGTACATATAAGTATACATATCACTATGGTAGTATAAATATATAAAGTATAAATAAATAATATTCTTATATTAGGGGCAAATAGAAAACTTAGAAAATCATCTCAGTTTTGTATTCCACTTGAAGCTAAATACTAAAAATTAATTTAAAATTGGTTTTTGAGAAATTACTTGTCATATGCTTACTATTTAAAAATCAATTAAATATTAAATAAAATATACTAAGTAGCTACAAGGATAGTATATCATATGATCACACATTTAAAAATTTTTTTGTTGGTTAACAATGTTGTTTTAATTTCAAATGTACAGCAAAGTGATTCAGTGATACATATACATATATCTATTCCTTTTTCAAATTATTTTCCCAGTTAGTTCATTACAAAATACAGAGTTGAGTTCCCTGTGCTTTATAGTAGGTTCTTGTTGATTATTTCTAAATATTGGAGTGTGTACGTGTCAATCTCAAAATCCTGGTTTATCCCCCACATTCCTCTCTTAAACATAAGCTCCATCTCTAATTTTGTGAGTCTGTTTCTATTTTGTGCACAAGTTCCTTTGCATCATTTTACTTTTTAGATTACACATGCAAACAGCATCAGATGATATTTGTCTCTGTCTGACATCACCTAGTATGATAATCTCCAGGTCCACATATGTTGCTGCAAACGGCATTATTTTTAATGGCTGAGTAATATTCCATTGTGTATATGTGCCACAGCTTCTTTATTCATTCTTCTGTCAATAGACAATTAGGTTACTTATGTCTCTTGGCTATTTTAAACAGTGCTAAAATTCACATCAGGGTGTATGTTTCCTTTTGAATCACATTTTCTTCTGAATATATGCCCAGGAATGGGATTCATGGCTTATATGGTTGTTCTATTTTTAGTTTTCTAAGGAAGTTCCATACTGTTCTCAATAATGGCTATA
Source organism: Tragulus kanchil (assembly GCA_022376925.1). NCBI lineage: Eukaryota > Metazoa > Chordata > Mammalia > Artiodactyla > Tragulidae > Tragulus > Tragulus kanchil. Next base: position 220,354,527 of record JAIOJX010000028.1, on the reverse strand, counting down.
TCAACTTAAATTCTCACCAACAGTGTAGGAAGACTCTGTTTTCTCCATATTCTATCCAGCATTTACTATTTGTAGACATTGATGACGACCTTTCTGACTGGTGTGAAGTATTATCTCGTTGTAGTTTTGATTTCATTTCTCTAACAATTACTGATGTTGAACACTTTTTCTATGTTTATTGGCCATTTGTATGTCTTTGGGGAAATATCTATTCAGGTCTTCTGCTCATTTCTTGATTTTTTTTTTTTTTTTGATATTGTACTGCATGTGCTGTTAGTAAATTTTGGAGACTAATCCCTTGTTGGTCACACCATTCAGAAATATTTTCTCCCACTCTGTAGCTTATCTTTTTTGTTGTTGTGGTTTATATTTTTCCTTGCTATGCACAGGCTTTGAGTTAAATTAGGTCCCACTTGTTTATTTGTGTCATTATTTATATTACTCTAGGGAAAAGATATTCCTAAAAAACTCCTAAATCCTCACTGATTAATGTTTTATTTTTTTTGGAAATTTTCATAAATAAGATATCCTGTTAGTTCTAAATCGAGTTGAGTTCCTGTGCTTTATAGTAGGTTCTTGTTGATTATTTCTAAATATTGGAGTGTACGTGTCAATCTCAAAATCCTGGTTTATCCCCCACATTCCTCTCTTAAACATAAGCTCCATCTCTAATTTTGTGAGTCTGTTTCTATTTTGTGCACAAGTTCCTTTGCATCATTTTACTTTTTAGATTACACATGCAAACAGCATCAGATGATATTTGTCTCTGTCTGACATCACCTAGTATGATAATCTCCAGGTCCACATATGTTGCTGCAAACGGCATTATTTTTAATGGCTGAGTAATATTCCATTGTGTATATGTGCCACAGCTTCTTTATTCATTCTTCTGTCAATAGACAATTAGGTTACTTATGTCTCTTGGCTATTTTAAACAGTGCTAAAATTCACATCAGGGTGTATGTTTCCTTTTGAATCACATTTTCTTCTGAATATATGCCCAGGAATGGGATTCATGGCTTATATGGTTGTTCTATTTTTAGTTTTCTAAGGAAGTTCCATACTGTTCTCAATAATGGCTATATCAACTTAAATTCTCACCAACAGTGTAGGAAGACTCTGTTTTCTCCATATTCTATCCAGCATTTACTATTTGTAGACATTGATGACGACCTTTCTGACTGGTGTGAAGTATTATCTCGTTGTAGTTTTGATTTCATTTCTCTAACAATTACTGATGTTGAACACTTTTTCTATGTTTATTGGCCATTTGTATGTCTTTGGGGAAATATCTATTCAGGTCTTCTGCTCATTTCTTGATTTTTTTTTTTTTTTTGATATTGTACTGCATGTGCTGTTAGTAAATTTTGGAGACTAATCCCTTGTTGGTCACACCATTCAGAAATATTTTCTCCCACTCTGTAGCTTATCTTTTTTGTTGTTGTGGTTTATATTTTTCCTTGCTATGCACAGGCTTTGAGTTAAATTAGGTCCCACTTGTTTATTTGTGTCATTATTTATATTACTCTAGGGAAAAGATATTCCTAAAAAACTCCTAAATCCTCAACTAGAATTAATGTATTTATTGTTGTTTTGGATATATTTTACATGAAATGAATAAAATGGAATGATTATAATTTAGAAAGATCAAACTTTTTAAAACATTTTTGAAAAATTCTTATACCATATTAACATATACAACATTTAAATCACAATTTTAATTCTTTACTTGGAAAACAATGAATTTTACTTTTGTTCATGAATCACAATCTTTATTTTGATGTGTGGGCAATGTAGGGAAAGAAATTTTAGGGGGAAAATGGTCTTTTGAGCATTTGAGAAATCTTATTAAATCTACTCTGTTTCTCCTTTTATATAGAAACTGAAAAGTAGAAGAAAAAAGAAAGAAACTGTTAATCTCAAAGAAAAATACTGTGAACAGAGAGAAATACACAATAATTCTATTTTCAGCTCCTTGGCTCAATTGGTATTTCAATTAAATATGAGGTAGTCAAGTAAGGTAGTCAAATAAATATAAGATAATGAAAAGATGAAGTGATCTTAACATAATCATCTTCAATTTAGTGTGCAGATAAAAAAGTGAGCTAAATGATGACGAACCCAAATACAAAGCACTCTAAGCATTAATATTTATTATGTTCAAGGGAAGTTCAACAACTGAAGTGATATATAAGTAGAATGAAAAATTTTAATACCTTAGAGACACAAATTGCATTTTTCTAAAAATATTTGCATTATCTAATAATCAGGAGCAATTATAATTCACATGGTTGTAAGCATTTTCCCCTCAGAGAAAACTTTGCAGAAAGGAGATGCAATAATTTTGGTATTAAGACATAACACTTTCCAAATTTAATGTGCCAGCTAAAAGGGTTAATTTTACCGCCAATTCATCTTCTTTAAATCACACTTTTCCAACTGCAAAATACTCTAGTTCCATTTTGGTGAGAGGATAAGATTCATTTTATTAAAATATTTTCTCCCACTCTGTAGCTTATCTTTTTTGTTGTTGTGGTTTATATTTTTCCTTGCTATGCACAGGCTTTGAGTTAAATTAGGTCCCACTTGTTTATTTGTGTCATTATTTATATTACTCTAGGGAAAAGATATTCCTAAAAAACTCCTAAATCCTCAACTAGAATTAATGTATTTATTGTTGTTTTGGATATATTTTACATGAAATGAATAAAATGGAATGATTATAATTTAGAAAGATCAAACTTTTTAAAACATTTTTGAAAAATTCTTATACCATATTAACATATACAACATTTAAATCACAATTTTAATTCTTTACTTGGAAAACAATGAATTTTACTTTTGTTCATGAATCACAATCTTTATTTTGATGTGTGGGCAATGTAGGGAAAGAAATTTTAGGGGGAAAATGGTCTTTTGAGCATTTGAGAAATCTTATTAAATCTACTCTGTTTCTCCTTTTATATAGAAACTGAAAAGTAGAAGAAAAAAGAAAGAAACTGTTAATCTCAAAGAAAAATACTGTGAACAGAGAGAAATACACAATAATTCTATTTTCAGCTCCTTGGCTCAATTGGTATTTCAATTAAATATGAGGTAGTCAAGTAAGGTAGTCAAATAAATATAAGATAATGAAAAGATGAAGTGATCTTAACATAATCATCTTCAATTTAGTGTGCAGATAAAAAAGTGAGCTAAATGATGACGAACCCAAATACAAAGCACTCTAAGCATTAATATTTATTATGTTCAAGGGAAGTTCAACAACTGAAGTGATATATAAGTAGAATGAAAAATTTTAATACCTTAGAGACACAAATTGCATTTTTCTAAAAATATTTGCATTATCTAATAATCAGGAGCAATTATAATTCACATGGTTGTAAGCATTTTCCCCTCAGAGAAAACTTTGCAGAAAGGAGATGCAATAATTTTGGTATTAAGACATAACACTTTCCAAATTTAATGTGCCAGCTAAAAGGGTTAATTTTACCGCCAATTCATCTTCTTTAAATCACACTTTTCCAACTGCAAAATACTCTAGTTCCATTTTGGTGAGAGGATAAGATTTTTCAATTTCTCTATTAAAATGTACCCTTTATTCTTGGGCTTCCTTGGTGGTGCTAGTGGTAACACACCCCACCAACCAATACAGGAGAAAGAAGAGATTCAGTTTCTATCCCTGGCTCTGGAGGATCACCTGGAGATGAAAATGGCAGCCCACTCCAGTATTCTTGACTGGAGAATACCATGGATGGATGAGCTTGATGGGCTACAGTCCATGGGATCATAAGCCATAGAATACCACTGAAGCAATTTAGCATGAGCATGACCTTATTCTTTTTTTATTATTATTATTTTTAAATTTTTACAGAGTTCTATTGTTTACAAATATGTATATTTTAAGATTAATCATATGTCTATCTCTGGCCCCACCCCCCTCTGAGTCTCCCCCATCCCAACCTTCCAGGCCATTGCACCCATGCCCCTGCAGGATCCCCTGTTTCCACAGTGCAATGACAATAGCTATCTTTTTCACATATGATAGTATAGATTTCCCTGTTACTCCCTCTAGGCCCCACCCACTGTTTATTCCCCTCAATGTCCACATGTCTGTTCTCTATGTCTGTTTTTCCATCGCTTCACTGTGTGCATTATCATTACCATCTTACTAGATTCCATATATATGTGTTAGTATACTGTACTCGTCTTTTTGTTTTTGATTTACTTCAATTTTTATAATAGGTTCTAGAGCAGCCTAGATGTCCATCGACAAATGAATGGATTAAAAAAAAACAAAAACAAAGCCTCTGGTACATATGTACAATGAAGTACTTCTCAGCTGTAAAAGGAAATGCAGAAGAATCAGCCTAAATGAGGTAGATGGAGCACGACTTTATTCTTAATCTTGGGTTCACACCAATCACCACTGACACAAAGTTTTAATCCTTAAATATGTGACTGACATTCACTGCTTAAAATAAGAAAAGTCACCAATAGCAAGCAAATCAGTGTGCCAAAACAAATATCTGTTAGTTACCTGTTGCCTACCAAATAAATGTATGATCCATCTCCTTCAGTTCTGTTTAGTCACTCAGTCTTGTCCAACTGTTTGTGACCACATGGACTGTGGCACACCAGGCTTCCCTGTCCTTCACTATTTCCCAGAGCTTGATCAAACTCATGTCCATTGACTCAGTGATGCCATCCAACCATCTGGTCCTCTGTCATCCCCTTCTCCTTCTGTCTTCTATTTTCCTAACATCAGGATCTTTTCCAAAGAGTCATCTCTTTGCATCAGGTGGACAGAGTACTGGGGATTCAGCTTTAGCCTCAGTCCTTGCAATGAGTATTCAGGGCTGATTTCCTTAGGATTGACTGATTTGATCTCCTTTCAGTCCAAGGGACTCTCAAGAGTCTTCTCCAGTGCCATAGTTCAAAGGCATTAATTCTTTGGTGCTCAGCCTTCTTTATGGTCCAATACTCATATCCATACATGACTACTGGAAAAACCATAGATTCGACTAGATGGACTTTTGTTGGCAAAGTGATATCTCTGCTTTTGAATACACTGTCTAGGTTTCTGATAGTTTTTCTTCCAAGGATTAAGTGTCTTTAAATTTCATGGCCGAAGTCACCATCCACAGTGATTTCGAGCCAAAGAAAATAAATCTGTCACTGTTTCCATTGACTTTCCATTGATCCCTCATCTCTTTGCCATGGAATGATGGGACCAAATGTCATGATCTTCGTTTTTTGATTGTTGACTTTTGGCCAGTATTTTCACTCTCTCACCTTCATCAAGAGGCTCTTTGGATACTCTGATTTTTGCTAAAAGTGTGGTGTCATCTTCATACCTGAGGTTATTGATACTCCTTTTAGCAATCTTGATTCCAGCTTGTACTTTACCCAGGCCAGCATTTTACATGATAAATTTTCATATCAATTAAATAAGCCAGGTGACAATATACAGTCTTGACATACTCCTATGCCAGTTTGGACCTAGTTTGTTGTTCCATGCCCAGTTCTAACTGTTGCTTCTTGTGCTGCATACAGATTTTACAGAAGGCAGGTTAGGTAGTTGGATATGCCCATCACTTCCAGAATTTTTCACAGTTTGTTGTGATCAACACAGTCAAAGGCTTTAGTGTAGTCAATTAGGCAGATGTTTTTTCTGGAATTTTTTTCCATCTCCTTCAGTTCTGTTTAGTCACTCAGTCTTGTCCAACTGTTTGTGACCACATGGACTGTGGCACACCAGGCTTCCCTGTCCTTCACTATTTCCCAGAGCTTGATCAAACTCATGTCCATTGACTCAGTGATGCCATCCAACCATCTGGTCCTCTGTCATCCCCTTCTCCTTCTGTCTTCTATTTTCCTAACATCAGGATCTTTTCCAAAGAGTCATCTCTTTGCATCAGGTGGACAGAGTACTGGGGATTCAGCTTTAGCCTCAGTCCTTGCAATGAGTATTCAGGGCTGATTTCCTTAGGATTGACTGATTTGATCTCCTTTCAGTCCAAGGGACTCTCAAGAGTCTTCTCCAGTGCCATAGTTCAAAGGCATTAATTCTTTGGTGCTCAGCCTTCTTTATGGTCCAATACTCATATCCATACATGACTACTGGAAAAACCATAGATTCGACTAGATGGACTTTTGTTGGCAAAGTGATATCTCTGCTTTTGAATACACTGTCTAGGTTTCTGATAGTTTTTCTTCCAAGGATTAAGTGTCTTTAAATTTCCTGGCACAAGTCACCCTCCACAGCGATTTCGCGCCACAGAAAATAAATCTGTCACTGTTTCCATTGACTTTCCATTGATCCCTCATCTCTTTGCCATGGAATGATGGGACCAAATGTCATGATCTTCGTTTTTTGATTGTTGACTTTTGGCCAGTATTTTCACTCTCTCACCTTCATCAAGAGGCTCTTTGGATACTCTGATTTTTGCTAAAAGTGTGGTGTCATCTTCATACCTGAGGTTATTGATACTCCTTTTAGCAATCTTGATTCCAGCTTGTACTTTACCCAGGCCAGCATTTTACATGATAAATTTTCATATCAATTAAATAAGCCAGGTGACAATATACAGTCTTGACATACTCCTATGCCAGTTTGGACCTAGTTTGTTGTTCCATGCCCAGTTCTAACTGTTGCTTCTTGTGCTGCATACAGATTTTACAGAAGGCAGGTTAGGTAGTTGGATATGCCCATCACTTCCAGAATTTTTCACAGTTTGTTGTGATCAACACAGTCAAAGGCTTTAGTGTAGTCAATGAAGCAGATGTTTTTTTTCTGGAATTCCCTTCACTTCTCCTTAATTTCTTTTAAAAGATACTACCCAATATCCCCTGGACTGATTTTTTAAAATGCATTATACTCAAAACTCAGTCTCCTCCCAGAAAATTCTATGATCCTTCTACTCTAACTAAACTCTTTGTCATACCTGGGTACACATAAGCTGTTCAGTACACTGGATCTTTACAGATTTAAATGTTAAAAAGTCTCCAAGATATGTCTTTTTAAGTAATTTAAAAAAATTTGGGTCTCTTTTATTGATTTTTTTATTTATTTATTTTCATCTGTCTTTATTCTTCAGCCTGTATGGGCCTCCCATTGCAATGGCCTCTCTGGTGACAGAGCATTGGCTCTGGACACATGCACTCCAGAGCAATGGCTCGCAATTTGACATACCAAGCCAGCCATTCCTCAACATGTGGGATCTTCCTGGCCCAGGGATTGAACCAGTGCTCCTTACACCACAAGGTGGACTCTCTACCCACTGGACCACCAGGGAAGCCCAGGTTTTTAAAAATATATATACAATCTAAACATATCTTAATCAGAATATATATTCCTATTGCTATGGTAAATTTAACTTGTTTCCTCAGATATATTGATAATGCCCTTCCTAAGATCTGGAGTTTAATTCTCTTCCAAATGATCTTTGATTACATATTCAGCTTGTGCACAGACACCATTGCAAGATTATGGACACTTACAGGAAGTTTAGGTATATTTGTAAAGAGATAAATTTAATCAGAACTTTCTAGGATGTTCTAAAAATGTCTAACTTGATTTGAGGTAATTCAGATTTTCCTATGTGATTTATAAAAGGCAAAATCATAGAGTAAGATGTAAAATTACTAAAAAACTTATTGAAAACTATAGCAAGTTATATGTATTTGGCTACACTTGATCTGTGTGGTCTTTGTTGGTGCATAAGGACCTTCTCTAGTTGCAGTGAGCTGGGGTTAATTTCTAGTTTCAGTGCTCAGGCTTCTCATTTTGGTGGATTTTCTCATTGCAGAGTATGGGCTCTAGACACGTGGGCTTTAGTTATTGCAGCTTGTGAGTTCTACGCCCAATAGTTGTTGCCCAGAGCCTCAGTTGCCCTGTAGAATGTAGAATCTTCCTGGACCAGTGATTGAATCCATGCCCCCTGCATTGTCAGGAAGACTCTCATCCACTGGACTACCAGGGATGTCCAATTATACATTTTTAAAGACTGGATTTTTATTTGTAGAAAGATAAAAGAGCAAAACAACTACTGATTTTTTTTTCTGTTCTCCCAAATTTAAATCACACTTTGTAGACAGGCTATTGTCTTAAAAAAAAAAAAAAAAAAAGAGAGAGAGAGTGAAAAAAAATATGGGAGAAAGTTACATTATTTAACATTAATTTTCAGAATAAACCTATGAAATTAACTTAAGAAAGTGTTGCAAGCTTGTTTCAATCACAGTTTCATGGTCACATCTAGTTTTCTTCCCTAATTTCATAAATAATCGGCACAGACAGGTGCTCATAGATTCAAAAAACAGTCCTGTATAAACCTTCACAAACTAGTGCAACATATAGTAAACTACGTAATAGCTTATTTGTAGTAGATTTCAGAGTGTTTTTCCACATTTATATATAGGAAAATATAATTACAACTGTATTAAAGTCCACTTTCTATTGTTCAGTCATTGGGGAGCACAGGAAACAGCATCTCCCTCCTAATTACTCTATGTATGACTCATTTCTATTATCAAATCAACTCTGTCCTTTTCTCTAAGCTAAACAAATCTAATTCATTTGATGTCTATTTGCCAAAGGTTAATTATCTTTTCTTTGACTGTCTCCTGTTTTTCCACTTTTTCTTTGCAGTGTAAAGTTCAGTATCTAAAACTAGATACAACAGATAGAATTATAGAAACCTGATTGATGTAGAACAGAAAGGATTACATCTACCTCTTCCATGATCATTTTATTTAATATTGCTTAGTATCTTATTGGATTATTTTTGTCATGGTATTTCACTATAGATTTCACTGTGGCCATAGATACCATCTTTCATAATCTCTTTTCTGCATAAATCTTGTAACATTTACCCAGAAATTCTCTTCTTAATTTTCTTAATTAAGTCACACATCAAAAATTTGAGGCTCTGACAGCACCGCTGTATCTATCCTCTCCAATCCATCTATCTCAAAGCATCAGATTAACATTCTAAACTAGCATTGCTTCATTACATTCCATGGGAAACCATTTTCTGTCTAGTTTCAAAATAGTTCTCATTATAATATATCCCTGGGCATGAAGGTGAGCTGGCTAGGTTGACACTCCTGAAAGTTTTTCTTACAACATTCTCTTTCTCTTCTACCATAGTTTTTAGAATGCTCTTTTGCACTTTTTGATAGTGAAGAGTGAGGAAGTCTGTCGTATCGAGAAAAGATGATGACCCCATGGCAGAGTCTACACTTAAAGAACTGAGGAGAAGTACCAAAGCAGGAACATGTTGGAAACCCCATGATTCAACAGTACCAACAGCAAGAGCAGTGGTGGGGATGGGTCCACATGAGGGCTCAGCAGGCTCTGACTGTAGCCAAGACACCCATAGCTTTCTCAGCCACAATTTGCAGTATAAATGGCAGAAGGACACCCAGTGCTACAGTGTATCAATGCATAAGGCAGTAAGGACTCAGAAGATAGAAGAGGATCTATGAGATCCTTGAGCTTAGGCTTGTGATGTGGACACATAAACAGTCTTCCATACATCAGCCATAATGAATAGCAGAAGAATCACTGGGAGAATGGGCATTTCCCTAAGGGAGACTATTTAACACATTTTTTTTTTTTCAAAAGGCTTATTTACTGTTAACTGTAACTTTTCAAGCTCCCTTGTCCTCAGTAGAAATGGAAACTTTGGAACCTAATGAAAAGGCTCATAGGAAATAACAGTAACATATTTTCAAGAATTCCTAAGGGATGCTATAGAAAAATTTTACTAAGCAACAGATAAATTTTGTTTCTATTTGTAAATAGATCATTTGATCCATTGTCACTGGGCTGGATTTATGTGAATTTCTTGTTCTTTCACAAACTCTGAATAACTTTTAAATCGGCACAGAGCGTCAGACTATAAAACCTTCCCATTAATTCCAGCTCTAATGGTGCAAGCTTACCATGCAATTGGCTTTAATATCTATGCCCCAACCCCTATTATGGACTGAATTGTATTCTCTTGTCTTACAATTCATATATTAAGACCATATTCGCAATAAGGAGGTAATTGAGATCATAAGTGTTAGTTGCTCAGTCCAGTCTGACATTTTGCGGTCCCATGGACTATAACCCACCAGGCTCTTCAATCCATTGATTTCTCCAGGCAAGAATACTGTAGTTGGGTTGCCATTTCCTACTCTAGGGGAATCTGAGCCGAAGATCATAAAGGTGAGTCCCTAATCTGATAGAACTGATAGTCTTATAAAAAGAATAAGAGACACCCAAACTCTTCCTCTTCTTGAGTGCAGAGAAAAGGTCATGTGTGGACAGAGGGAGAAGATGGCAATTCTGTATATCAACAAGAGAGGTCACACCAGCAACCAAATGTTCCAGCACCTTAATCTTGAACTTTTGCCTCCAGAACTGGGGAAAATCAATTTCTGTTGTTTGAGTCATCTGACCCATGACATTTTGTTAAGGAAACCTGTGGAGACCAATATACCACTCTAAATAAATTTTCCCTGGTCATACCAGCTTCTTCAATGTATCACATAATTTTCCATTTGTGTGCATTTATTCATGCATCTCTTCACCTTTATCTTCATTTTTTCTTGTATTCTTGCTACTACTGATCTTTAGTAACTAATTCAGCGTCACCATCCTAGCTCCTCATACACATTCTTCTCTCTATGCTAGGTTCTCAGAGCTGCAAAGTTTAGCTCTTAAATGAGCTGTGTTACTCATGTTTATTTATTTGACTTTATTCATCAGGTTAACTCTCTTGGGAAAGTCAGCAATATTTATACTTGAATGAATCCCATTGGAGACCTTTATTCTGAATGAGAAAATTAAAGGAATAAAATAAATAAAATTCATAACAAGAGCATATTTTATTTCTTCATTTCTCAGTTTTATCTCTTTTACATTTTTCTTTAGAAATTAATGATCTCTAAAATTCAAAAGCAAAAGTAATCTACTAGATCAAACAGGACAGCTGATCACTTAGTACATTGTTTGGTCAATATGGATCTTCCTTGTCTATTTTATTTGTAGTTTCATGAGTTTATTTTATTACCATACATTTTAATCCCTTTCTAACAATCAGGTTCCTTTTAATGAATGCATTTTTAATTGGTTTTGTACTATGCATGGTTCTCTAAACAAATTTGTTTTGAATTTAATTTTTTGCCTTTTTTTGGTTTTATATTTTATTATGTGGCCATCTATTCAAAATAGCCATATTTCATACATCTGAATATCATCATGTCTAAAATATTGCAGAAAAAGCAAAAGGCATGGAGTTAGAAGACTTAAATAATGATCTCTTTTTTCCTCTGGGCTTCCTGCGTGCGTGCTCAGTCACTAAGTCATGTCCAGCTCTTCGTGCCCCGTTGGACTGTGGGCAACCAGGCTCCTCCATCCATGAGATTTCTCAAGCAAGAATACTGGAGTGGGTTGCCATTTCCTTTTGAAGGGATTTTCCCCATCCAAGATAGAATGTACATCTCCTACATTTGCAAGTGAATTCTTTATCACTAAACCATCTGGGATCTTCCTGGATTCCCTTAAAAATATGGAAAATCCAGTCTCTACTTAATTATAAACAACTAGAGATATACATGAAAGTGTTTTTTAGCCATCAGTAACAATGCAAATATGTTACTATTTTTAAAGGCTAGAAATTTTAAAATTATTTAAGTTCCAACTAATTCAGAATACTTTCAAAATAAACAAAATGCTTTATTATATTTTTATACTATAGTAAATGTCAAAGGTTTGTCAAACTATCATTTATCATGCTATTATTTGGTTAAAATATAATTAAACTTTTAATTACTTAAATTAGCATGACAACTATTAATAGTTTTAATATAAATATTCTCAAGTAAATTTGCTATATAGACTATATAGCTTATGGTACTTATATAGGTCTAAATATTCATCATGGTCACATCTTTCCTGCCACTAAATCTGTGAATTTAATTTTTCTGACTATCCATCTTCCTTTGAAATAAAGGGACTGCACGAGGTTTAAAAAAACATTCTTAGAAGATGTTTGATAATGGCATTGAGAAAAAAATCAAATTTACATAATAATATTGCCTGTGTTCCAAGGGAAGACAATTGGAATAGTACAAAAGGAGATAGTGATGATCCAAGAAAACTAGTGACTCTGGCTGGGACATGAAAAAAATGTGTACACAGATACACATGAATATGCACAAGTGCACACACATACATATTTAATAGTTCATTTTTTCTCCATGAATGATATATAGTCTAATGTGCTCAAAATGAGATCTCTAGACAATCATTTACTCTACCGCATGCTACCAGTCACCACCCTCTCTCAGTTTACAATTGCTACCAAAAAAAAAAAATAATAATAATTCTTACCCTAAAACATCTGGTATCTCAAAATTTATTTACATATTTCCATTTCATAAACATCACAGATAATCATACCTAAACAAGAGAAACTTTTATTACATCATATTATGTTATCTTTTCCTTCTTTTGACTTTTTATAATTCTAGAAAGTCTATTTTTCATAGCATAACGTATTCTTAATCAAAATAAGATACTGCTATATTGTTCATAGACTACCAAAGAAAATCCCTCATTACTAAATGCAATTGCAAAGTATATCATTTCCATCTGGCTATTAAGTCTCTGATCAATAGAAAAGTAGCCATGAAACATAGGAGGTAATCTATTCACTAATAGACTGTAAATGAAACTTTGTGCTTTAGTATATTTTTAGAATTTAAAGTGCACATAAATATTTCAATTTGCTCATTTCAAATATATTCAGAAACTTACTAATAGACATTTGGATAACACCAAAGTCATGAAGTCTGAGGTTTTAAAATTGAATTATTATACTAAATGGCAATAACCAGTGATGAAAGGCTATTTTTTCTTATGAAATATCACAGTCTCTAGTTTTAATCATCATTGAATCATATAGATTTTCCCAACACTCCACTGTCTCATATCCTACAAACCAGAATAAAGAGTTATTTTGCACCCTTAATTTCTCATTTTACTTGTGTATCTTTTGTGACACATGATTCTCTATTGTAATTACAGTTATGTGCCCATATACATTATGTATTAGATTCTATAAAAAGGCATTTGAGAATGTATTTATTACCACCTCTTTATATTTTACAGAAGCTGGTACAGTGTCTTACACAAAAAACATATCCAATAATTATCTCCTGTCTCAGTACATGTGTAGTAAGTTTTAAAAATTCCCTGATTTTCTTTTGATATTACACTCCAAAGTAGCTTAAAAGATACAACTCTAAGCAGACATTTATGGTAGGTGATTAAGAACTAGTTAGAGGATTCATCCATACCTAACATGTAAAAGGGTCAGATTTGTTTGTAGAATTTTGTGAGGAAGGGGTAATTGAAAAGACCTCTCCTAAAATTTCAGTCTCCAACAAGGTGGAAAGGAGAATGCAGCCCAAGTCCTCCAATCCTTAGAATGAAGAACCTGTTGAAAGCTATTTATGTGTCTCTAGTCATTGGAGACCCAGAGAGTTGATGTCTGACCTCTACTTGACAAAGATGAGAGTAAGGAGCTGGTAGGAGCAAGGCCCCATACCTAAACAAGAGAAACTTTTATTACATCATATTATGTTATCTTTCCCTTTATTTTAAAAACTACCAAAGAAAATAAGAGACTGCTATATTGTTCATAGACTACCAAAGAAAATCCCTCATTACTAAATGCAATTGCAAAGTATATCATTTCCATCTGGCTATTAAGTCTCTGATCAATAGAAAAGTAGCCATGAAACATAGGAGGTAATCTATTCACTAATAGACTGTAAATGAAACTTTGTGCTTTAGTATATTTTTAGAATTTAAAGTGCACATAAATATTTCAATTTGCTCATTTCAAATATATTCAGAAACTTACTAATAGACATTTGGATAACACCAAAGTCATGAAGTCTGAGGTTTTAAAATTGAATTATTATACTAAATGGCAATAACCAGTGATGAAAGGCTATTTTTTCTTATGAAATATCACAGTCTCTAGTTTTAATCATCATTGAATCATATAGATTTTCCCAACACTCCACTGTCTCATATCCTACAAACCAGAATAAAGAGTTATTTTGCACCCTTAATTTCTCATTTTACTTGTGTATCTTTTGTGACACATGATTCTCTATTGTAATTACAGTTATGTGCCCATATACATTATGTATTAGATTCTATAAAAAGGCATTTGAGAATGTATTTATTACCACCTCTTTATATTTTACAGAAGCTGGTACAGTGTCTTACACAAAAAACATATCCAATAATTATCTCCTGTCTCAGTACATGTGTAGTAAGTTTTAAAAATTCCCTGATTTTCTTTTGATATTACACTCCAAAGTAGCTTAAAAGATACAACTCTAAGCAGACATTTATGGTAGGTGATTAAGAACTAGTTAGAGGATTCATCCATACCTAACATGTAAAAGGGTCAGATTTGTTTGTAGAATTTTGTGAGGAAGGGGTAATTGAAAAGACCTCTCCTAAAATTTCAGTCTCCAACAAGGTGGAAAGGAGAATGCAGCCCAAGTCCTCCAATCCTTAGAATGAAGAACCTGTTGAAAGCTATTTATGTGTCTCTAGTCATTGGAGACCCAGAGAGTTGATGTCTGACCTCTACTTGACAAAGATGAGAGTAAGGAGCTGGTAAGAGCAAGGCTGTTTCTGGAAATAGATTGTACCCATCTCTGAAGTCGGTCAGAGGAGTGTGTGAATTCCAGTGGCCTCTTTAAAAGATTTTAGGTTTTGGAGGAATTCTGCCAGAGAGTGAGATGTGCTCAGAAGGAAGATATGGAGTCTATCTTCAGATGCCAAGGTATAAAGGGCTTTGGGACTGTGCAGATGAAACCTGGGCATGGTTTACACTGATAACGTTATGTTGAAGCAGTCTAACACAGGATATGTGATCACAAATACCCAAAGACACTATAAAGTGATTCTTCTTTGGTCAAACATTTTGATTTATCTTCCCATTCCCCTCATCTCTCATACCAGCTCTGAGAAGGCCAAGAATCTTTTACTGAAAGGCAAGTATCAAATAAAAGAGAACAGACATACCCCAGCGTACTTTGAAAACTGTAGGTTCTCACATCAGCAGGCACCAGTAGGAGGTGAGGTGCGGGAGAAAAAAACGACTGTCTTGAAGAGGTTTCTTGAGATATCACTGGCATACAATGTTGTTGTTCAGTTTCCAAGTCATGTCTGTCTCTTTGCAACTCATGGACTGCAGTCTTTTTATAGAGTTCATGGGGTTCTCACTGCAAGAATACAGGAGTGGTTTGCCATTTCCTTTTCCCAGTAGACAACATTTGTCAGAACTCTCCACTGCGACGCATCCGTCTTGGGTGGCCATGCATGTCATGGCTCATAGCTTCATTGAGTTACACAAGCCCCTTCACCATGATAAAGCAATGATCCATAAAGGGACGACCTACATAAAGCAAAAAAAAAATTCTCGGTTAGGTGATTAAGAACTAGTTAGAGGATTCATCCATACCTAACATGTAAAAGGGTCAGATTTGTTTGTAGAATTTTGTGAGGAAGGGGTAATTGAAAAGACCTCTCCTAAAATTTCAGTCTCCAACAAGGTGGAAAGGAGAATGCAGCCCAAGTCCTCCAATCCTTAGAATGAAGAACCTGTTGAAAGCTATTTATGTGTCTCTAGTCATTGGAGACCCAGAGAGTTGATGTCTGACCTCTACTTGACAAAGATGAGAGTAAGGAGCTGGTAAGAGCAAGGCTGTTTCTGGAAATAGATTGTACCCATCTCTGAAGTCGGTCAGAGGAGTGTGTGAATTCCAGTGGCCTCTTTAAAAGATTTTAGGTTTTGGAGGAATTCTGCCAGAGAGTGAGATGTGCTCAGAAGGAAGATATGGAGTCTATCTTCAGATGCCAAGGTATAAAGGGCTTTGGGACTGTGCAGATGAAACCTGGGCATGGTTTACACTGATAACGTTATGTTGAAGCAGTCTAACACAGGATATGTGATCACAAATACCCAAAGACACTATAAAGTGATTCTTCTTTGGTCAAACATTTTGATTTATCTTCCCATTCCCCTCATCTCTCATACCAGCTCTGAGAAGGCCAAGAATCTTTTACTGAAAGGCAAGTATCAAATAAAAGAGAACAGACATACCCCAGCGTACTTTGAAAACTGTAGGTTCTCACATCAGCAGGCACCAGTAGGAGGTGAGGTGCGGGAGAAAAAAACGACTGTCTTGAAGAGGTTTCTTGAGATATCACTGGCATACAATGTTGTTGTTCAGTTTCCAAGTCATGTCTGTCTCTTTGCAACTCATGGACTGCAGTCTTTTTATAGAGTTCATGGGGTTCTCACTGCAAGAATACAGGAGTGGTTTGCCATTTCCTTTTCCCAGTAGACAACATTTGTCAGAACTCTCCACTGCGACGCATCCGTCTTGGGTGGCCATGCATGTCATGGCTCATAGCTTCATTGAGTTACACAAGCCCCTTCACCATGATAAAGCAATGATCCATAAAGGGATGACCTACATAAACTGCACAAATTAAAAGTGTAAAATGTGATAAGCTTGACAGATATGCTCTCTGAGACCATGGCATAATCAGGATGGTGAATATATCAGCACCCCTCAAAAATTTCCTCATGTTACTTTGTAATCCCTTTCTCTTTTTTCCTACTTTGGGTATCACCTATTTATGTATTTATTTGTTAACTTTTCATTTTATGTTGGGCTATAGCTGATTAATACTGTCATGCTAGTTGTAGGTGTATATCAAAATGATTCAATTATGCATATACATGTAGCGATTCTTTTTCAAAATATTTTCCCAATTCGGTTGTTACATAACATTGAACACAGTTTCCTGTATTATACAGTAGGACCTTATTGAGTTCCATTTTATTTATTTATTTATTTTCTTAATTTTGGCCTCTTTTATTGATTTCTTTTACCCATTTATTTTCATCTGTATTCTTTGGCATGTGTAGGCCTCCCATCACAGTGGCCACTCTCACTGCAGCGCTCAGGCTCTGAGCTCATGCTCTCCAGAGTACTGGCTTCTAATTGGACACATCAGCCCAGCTGCTCTGCAACATGTGGGACCTTCTCAGGCCCGGGATCGAACCAGTGCCCCTTGCACTGCAAGGTGTACTCTTTACCCACTGGACCACCAGAGAAGTCCCATCAGTTCCATTTTAAATACACGAGTGTGTACAGGTCAATCCCAAACTTTCTAAGTATCCCTCTCTCCACCCATCCTCTTTGGTAACCATAAATTCATTCTCTAAGTCTGTGGGTCTGTTTCTGTTTTGTAAATAAATTCATTTGTATCACTTCCTTTTACATTCCACATATAGACAGTATCCCCAAATAACCACCAACATATTATCACTAGAGATTAGTCTATGTTTTCTGCAGTTGTACATGGAGTCATTTAGCACCTATTCTTTTGTCGGAGAAGAGAAGTCTGGTCTCTAATTCAACAGAAATATTTGGGGGTTCAACCATGTTGTTGCTTGTATTAATGGTTCACTCATTTTATTGCTAATATCTCATTTTTTAGGTTAGTACAATTTAATCACCAGAGAGTGGACATTTAGACTGTTTTTGTCTCTTGCCAATATTTTTGCTATAATGTATACTTTTTTGTAGAGATATATATTCCCTTTTTTTTTCCCTTGGGCAAATGTCTAGGGTCAGAATGTCTGGGTCAGTTAGCTGGGTACAAACTTAACTTTTAAAAAAGAGCATCGTGGCAATCTTTGTCCAAGGTGATTGTTTCTGTTTACACCAACAGTGATGGAAAGAGTTCAAATCCCTTTTCCTTCTCTTCAATGCTCCACACAATCAGTCTTTTTTAATATTAGCCATTCGAATAGGCATGTCATAGCAATTCATTGTGATTTTAATTTTCCTTTCATGAAAAATTAATGATATTGAGCATATTTTAATGTGTATATTTATATTTTACCTAAAATTGAACATTTCAAATTATAGCAATTAGACAGTTTTTATGACTTTACATGACTCCAGGTCTGTCTTTTCCTTGCTTAACAAAAAATACCAGTCATAACTAAATGAACCTTTGTTCAGCTTATTATTTCAAGAAGCACCTCCTTATTTAGTAACTCAGTAAATCTATGATATCTTGTTTAATTAGTTAAATTGGCATAGTCATTAAGGTGGCAGATTCTTAATCAAAGAAATTTGCTCTTTGAAAATAGTAGGGTAATTTCTGATTGTTATAGCACTAAGCAAGGCATTTGTGAGAAATAAAGCATATTACCAAACACAAATGGCAAATGTTTCAAAACAGGTTTCAGATAACTGCTTCAGGCTGGAGCCACAACACTGAATGTCACCTAAGAAATAAAAATTAAATATAGACTCAGAAAAACATGACTACAAAGTTGATTTCACACTATTTAATGTATGTTAAACAACAATTTTATATCTAATAAACTATGATATCATAGAGACTTCAGATTCATCATATACATGTCTTAAGCAACCTTACATATGTTCAACTTTTAAATATGAGGCAAGAAGGAACTTGTGTTATACAATCTTATACGTACCATATTTTAATCTATTAACAAGCTATCCATACATTTCCTTCAAGCTATTTGCTCTCTTGGCTGTTTAAACCTCCTACAGTTACTCACTGATTCAATACTTGGTAATAGTATTTATTAAAAGATGGGGTGCGGCGTTTGGGTGGGCAGTGAGATGGCCCTGACAAGCAGCCTTAAGATAGTTCCAGTTTGATAAATGCCATTCCTTTGACATTACATTAGACCTTTTGCATTATTGATCTAATGAGGAAGAGGAATATAAGAATGGTGATTTACTATCAACCCTCCAAGGTAAGACATCACGAGCAACCTTGCTGTGAGTCTACGAGGATGATTATAATAAATTTAAAGAAACCTCCATTTAATTGCTCCCCTCATAATAAAAGGCAAAATGGTTTCAAGCTCAAATAAGTTTGTTTTTCAATGTCCACATACTCTGAAAAAGTTTAATTAATTTTTATATGGATTTTGTCAATTTTCTTTATAAATTATACCTAAAATTGAACATTTCAAATTATAGCAATTAGACAGTTTTTATGACTTTACATGACTCCAGGTCTGTCTTTTCCTTGCTTAACAAAAAATACCAGTCATAACTAAATGAACCTTTGTTCAGCTTATTATTTCAAGAAGCACCTCCTTATTTAGTAACTCAGTAAATCTATGATATCTTGTTTAATTAGTTAAATTGGCATAGTCATTAAGGTGGCAGATTCTTAATCAAAGAAATTTGCTCTTTGAAAATAGTAGGGTAATTTCTGATTGTTATAGCACTAAGCAAGGCATTTGTGAGAAATAAAGCATATTACCAAACACAAATGGCAAATGTTTCAAAACAGGTTTCAGATAACTGCTTCAGGCTGGAGCCACAACACTGAATGTCACCTAAGAAATAAAAATTAAATATAGACTCAGAAAAACATGACTACAAAGTTGATTTCACACTATTTAATGTATGTTAAACAACAATTTTATATCTAATAAACTATGATATCATAGAGACTTCAGATTCATCATATACATGTCTTAAGCAACCTTACATATGTTCAACTTTTAAATATGAGGCAAGAAGGAACTTGTGTTATACAATCTTATACGTACCATATTTTAATCTATTAACAAGCTATCCATACATTTCCTTCAAGCTATTTGCTCTCTTGGCTGTTTAAACCTCCTACAGTTACTCACTGATTCAATACTTGGTAATAGTATTTATTAAAAGATGGGGTGCGGCGTTTGGGTGGGCAGTGAGATGGCCCTGACAAGCAGCCTTAAGATAGTTCCAGTTTGATAAATGCCATTCCTTTGACATTACATTAGACCTTTTGCATTATTGATCTAATGAGGAAGAGGAATATAAGAATGGTGATTTACTATCAACCCTCCAAGGTAAGACATCACGAGCAACCTTGCTGTGAGTCTACGAGGATGATTATAATAAATTTAAAGAAACCTCCATTTAATTGCTCCCCTCATAATAAAAGGCAAAATGGTTTCAAGCTCAAATAAGTTTGTTTTTCAATGTCCACATACTCTGAAAAAGTTTAATTAATTTTTATATGGATTTTGTCAATTTTTAATTTGAGGAATGGAAATTCTAAAAAAGAAGAATGAATCCCAGTCATTGGAACATGTTCAGAATTGTTTGATAAATTTTCTTAGCAAAATATTCAAAATTGAAGAAAAGATGAAAGATGCTTATATAGAAATCTAAGAAGCACTGTCCTCTAGTTAGCTATAATAAGCTGATTCTTCTCCTATCCATTCCACACATGAAGATCTATTCTACTATCTTAGAAAGTGGTCTCAATGTATTTATAAGCACCAGTGCAGAAATCTTGCTAAATAGATTTTATAACCTTTTAAAAGATGTTTGTCTTTATACTGAAGACTGTATAGACAACATGCTATAATAAAGTGTCTACGACTTGGGTTGTTTCTTTATTCCACCCTTCACTCCAGTTGTGCTACTTATTTGAAACAGTTAAGTTTGTTTCCCATTTTGAAGATTTTTTCTCCAACCTCATTTATTTTATTGACTGTATAACATCTTAATGTGTATTCATATATCATAAATTTTCTAAAAGAAGGGTGATCTGATATGCTTTTGGATCATCATCTTAAGTTTTAATTTTTAAAAGTATATACACATTTTCTTCCTAGGCAGTGCTAGTGGTAAAGAACCCACCTATGGATGCAGGAGACATAGAGACACAGGTTCAATCCCTGGACCAGGAAGATCTCCTGGAGAAGGAAGTGGCAACCCACTCCAGTATTCTTGCCTGGAGAATCCCAAGGACAGAGGAGCCTGGCAGGCTATATAGTCCATGGCGTCTCAAAGAATCAGACATGACTTAGCACTTGTGCATCACATATTTCCTATTTTCTCTTGTTTCTTATGTGAAATAGTATCATACAATATGCACTCTGTTGGTTTTTCCTAGCCTAGCATTATTAAGTGAAATTATTTCACATCAGTTAATATAGATTGTCCATTTCTAATAACTGCATAGACTCCAGTGTAAAC
Source organism: Tragulus kanchil (assembly GCA_022376925.1). Lineage (NCBI taxonomy): Eukaryota > Metazoa > Chordata > Mammalia > Artiodactyla > Tragulidae > Tragulus > Tragulus kanchil. The sequence continues at coordinate 220,333,392 of JAIOJX010000028.1, read as the reverse complement.
ACCACGAGCAACCTTGCTGTGAGTCTACGAGGATGATTATAATAAATTTAAAGAAACCTCCATTTAATTGCTCCCCTCATAATAAAAGGCAAAATGGTTTCAAGCTCAAATAAGTTTGTTTTTCAATGTCCACATACTCTGAAAAAGTTTAATTAATTTTTATATGGATTTTGTCAATTTTTAATTTGAGGAATGGAAATTCTAAAAAAGAAGAATGAATCCCAGTCATTGGAACATGTTCAGAATTGTTTGATAAATTTTCTTAGCAAAATATTCAAAATTGAAGAAAAGATGAAAGATGCTTATATAGAAATCTAAGAAGCACTGTCCTCTAGTTAGCTATAATAAGCTGATTCTTCTCCTATCCATTCCACACATGAAGATCTATTCTACTATCTTAGAAAGTGGTCTCAATGTATTTATAAGCACCAGTGCAGAAATCTTGCTAAATAGATTTTATAACCTTTTAAAAGATGTTTGTCTTTATACTGAAGACTGTATAGACAACATGCTATAATAAAGTGTCTACGACTTGGGTTGTTTCTTTATTCCACCCTTCACTCCAGTTGTGCTACTTATTTGAAACAGTTAAGTTTGTTTCCCATTTTGAAGATTTTTTCTCCAACCTCATTTATTTTATTGACTGTATAACATCTTAATGTGTATTCATATATCATAAATTTTCTAAAAGAAGGGTGATCTGATATGCTTTTGGATCATCATCTTAAGTTTTAATTTTTAAAAGTATATACACATTTTCTTCCTAGGCAGTGCTAGTGGTAAAGAACCCACCTATGGATGCAGGAGACATAGAGACACAGGTTCAATCCCTGGACCAGGAAGATCTCCTGGAGAAGGAAGTGGCAACCCACTCCAGTATTCTTGCCTGGAGAATCCCAAGGACAGAGGAGCCTGGCAGGCTATATAGTCCATGGAGTCTCAAAGAATCAGACATGACTTAGCACTTGTGCATGCACATATTTCCTATTTTCTCTTGTTTCTTATGTGAAATAGTATCATACAATATGCACTCTGTTGGTTTTTTTCCTAGCCTAGCATTATTAAGTGAAATTATTTCACATCAGTTAATATAGATTGTCCATTTTTCTAATAACTGCATAGACTCCAGTGTAAACACCACAGTTTACTCAGCTCAATATCCTATGTTTACAACTATATTTTCCTCCAGTATTTTGCACCTATAAATAGTTCAGCAATAAATACTCTGGTGCATATGCTTTGCCTATTTTTTTGCATTCTAAAAAGTGAAACTCCTAAATCTGTATATTTCTTTCACATGTATTAAAATGTTCTCTTCCTTAGAAGTTACAAAAGCTTCTGTTGTTGTGGTTCAGTCACTAAGTCAACTGTTTTTGATGCCATGGACTGTAACCCACCATTCTCTTCTTTCCCATGACATTTTTCCAGGCAAAAGTCCTGGAGTGGGTTACCATTTCTTTCTAGACGGGATCTTCCCCACCCAGGGATTGAACCCATGTCTCTCAGGTTTATTGCATTAGCTGAAGATTCTTTACCACTGAGCCATCAGGAAAGTTCATAAAAACTTATATTCCTAGCAATAATGTTTGAATGCTTACATTTCTGTGTGTGTGCGCATGTGTGTGTGTGTGCGTCAGGGGCAAGGAGAGTGAGAGAAAGACAAATTTGCTTTAGATATTTGACCTTTGTAGTAATTTCAATGGTTTGACCTTATCCTGAACTGGATAAGCAGTATTTATAAATTTGTTTTCTTGTATCTGACACTAAAGAGGGACACAGGGACAGAGAGCAAGCAGGGGAGGATAGCTGTCAAGGTAATAGCAAGAACTAAGTGAAAGTCAAAGCACATGCTATAGTTCATGAGAAGAGAGCTAAAACGTCTGTCATTTGTCTTTCTCTCTGACTTCAGTGTCATTGGTGTTGTATAGAAGCTGAGCACCAATACAGAGCAAACACATCCTGGACTTAGCAATTAGTGAAACCAGGAAAGGAGCAAGCAGAAGGTGAAACAGTTGCAGGCCTGACTACAGTCTTACATGCAAGACAGGAGTCAGAATGTCAGCAACAAGGTATGAAGGTTACAAAATAGCTGTGGCTTCATGGTCATCCTCCAAATCTCTCATAGGAGTCTCTCCTGTAACCCAGCCTAATCAGAAACATATAGGAAACAAAACCACAGAAAACTATTTCATCATAACCAAGCTGACACTTCACAAAGCCAGATAAAGATTCTATGCCAGTGTTTTCTATTTCCAAACACTCAGTTCTCAAGTTCTATTCTTTTTGATTATCATCACCAGATGATCAGAAACATCTACAGTTTTTGAGTGTAAGTAGACTAGAAACTTCCATGTCTAGGAAATTGAGGAAAATGATTTTTTAAAATTATACCTAACCAGAATTTGTAATATCTAGCATGGTATTCCAGGTGGCTTCCTACGTGGCTCAGTGGTAAATAATCTGCCTGCCAATGCAAGAGATGCAAGAGACATGTGTTCAATTCCTTGGTCAAGAATACATCCTAGGGGCTTCCCTGGTGGTCCAGTGGGTAAGGGCACCGCCTTGCAGTGCAAGGGGCACCGGTTCCATCCCTGGCCTGGGAAGATCCCACGTGCCGCGGAACGACTGGACCGGTGTGTCCAATTACCTAGCTGGAGCTCTTGAGCGCATGCGCCCAGAGCTGGTGCTCTGCGACAACAGAGGCCACTGTGATGGGAGGCCCACCTGGGCCAAAGAACAAAGATGGATGAAACAGAATAAATGAAAGACCAATAGGAGTGGCCCGCTCGCTCTCTCGCACCCCTCCCCCACCAAAAAAAGAATATATCCTGGAATAAGAAATGGCAAACTGCTCCAATGTTCTTACCTGGAAAATTTCATAGACAGAAAAGCCTGGTAGTAAGGTTCATGGGGTCACAAAAAGTTGAATTTGACTGAGCATGCACACACATGCACACAGCATGGTACTTAGCACAATGACAAAAAGTAGGCACTCAATTAGTACATATTGAATGAGTAACTAGGTTGGCAAAAGTGGAGAGGAGAAACTCAGAACTCGTAATGGATATGAAAGGGAAAGTGCCAGAAACTTGATGGTCCTAGGGAAACAAAAATATCTTTCAACTAAACATTCTGAACAGTCAGAATGTCAGCAACAAGGTATGAAGGTTACAAAATGCTGGCTTCATGGTCATCCTCCAAATCTCTCATAGGAGTCTCTCCTGTAACCCAGCCTAATCAGAAACATATAGGAAACAAAACCACAGAAAACTATTTCATCATAACCAAGCTGACACTTCACAAAGCCAGATAAAGATTCTATGCCAGTGTTTTCTATTTCCAAACACTCAGTTCTCAAGTTCTATTCTTTTTGATTATCATCACCAGATGATCAGAAACATCTACAGTTTTTGAGTGTAAGTAGACTAGAAACTTCCATGTCTAGGAAATTGAGGAAAATGATTTTTTAAAATTATACCTAACCAGAATTTGTAATATCTAGCATGGTATTCCAGGTGGCTTCCTACGTGGCTCAGTGGTAAATAATCTGCCTGCCAATGCAAGAGATGCAAGAGACATGTGTTCAATTCCTTGGTCAAGAATACATCCTAGGGGCTTCCCTGGTGGTCCAGTGGGTAAGGGCACCGCCTTGCAGTGCAAGGCACCGGTTCCATCCCTGGCCTGGGAAGATCCCACGTGCCCATGGAACGACTGGACCGGTGTGTCCAATTACCTAGCTGGAGCTCTTGAGCGCATGCGCCCAGAGCTGGTGCTCTGCGACAACAGAGGCCACTGTGATGGGAGGCCCACCTGGGCCAAAGAACAAAGATGGATGAAACAGAATAAATGAAAGACCAATAGGAGTGGCCCGCTCGCTCTCTCGCACCCCTCCCCCACCAAAAAAAGAATATATCCTGGAATAAGAAATGGCAAACTGCTCCAATGTTCTTACCTGGAAAATTTCATAGACAGAAAAGCCTGGTAGTAAGGTTCATGGGGTCACAAAAAGTTGAATTTGACTGAGCATGCACACACATGCACACAGCATGGTACTTAGCACAATGACAAAAAGTAGGCACTCAATTAGTACATATTGAATGAGTAACTAGGTTGGCAAAAGTGGAGAGAGGAGAAACTCAGAACTCGTAATGGATATGAAAGCAGGGCAAAGTGCCAGAAACTTGATGGTCCTAGGGAAACAAAAAATATCTTTCAACTAAACATTCTGAAGTCATAGATAAAAGCCAAGTTACTGAACATCTGGATTTTCACACAGCAGTTGTAATTCAATAAATAGATGATCTTTTTTTGTTCATTCAATTTAAAATTGCTTTTGTAGATTTGCAGTAGCAGGGATGTTTACAGAATGTTTTGTGGATTTAGTGGTTTCTGAAATATACACTGGAAAATTATTGCCTTTGTTTTCTACATCATTCATTTGCACAGATTTTTAAAATACTTGAATTATTCAAGAAATTAAATTTCTTCTATTCAGTAAACATAGCGAGGGTCCTTTCAATCTAATTGCTTTCATAGCAAAATAAAAATATTTTCTGGGAAATTTTGAATAAATTCTTAAGTCTTTAATTTTCTGTGCTCTTTCAGTTTCTTAGCAAAAAATTTTGGTCCAAATGTCATAGTTTGTTTGTGGAGACTTTCAGCATATAGGAAAGTTTATAATTCTTAAAATTTCATTATTAATATTAGATTACACAGGCTAGTAAATATAATCAGAGATCATTAATTATCATAATAGGAAATACTCTGAGATATCATTTTGATCTGGATTCCTGTTTTGTTGAAGTATGCAAACAGTGTGCATCAGAGTAAAGTTCTTTTAAAAATCAACAGTGATAAGTGATGGATAAAAAGTGTAAATGTATTTTTGTGAGCAATAAAGTTTTTAATTGAAGTAATATATATGGTCAAGAGAATAGCATGTGTCCCAGAAAGGGTTCATGCAAGGTAAAATATGGGAAGTTAATTTTACAAGTATTAAAAATGAGTGTTAGTCATTTTTGATCTTAAATACCATAGAATATTTCATTCATTAGCCTTTGAAATTTCCTGTTTTTCCATTGATTATTCAGTGTAATTATAACCATGCATTAAACAAGGTCACCTAGGACATTATTGAATATAGCAAGATTGAATTTTAGTTTGGGGAAACTAAAATGGAAATGACTATGGTTACATAGGAAAATAATGCTCACTCCAAAATGGAAATGAATGTGGTTACTTAGAAAAATAATTCTTATACCAATTAACATATTCCCGTTGTTTCTTTTATGATGCAAATTGTCATTAAAACATTGTGCAAAATTTTACTGCATATCACATAATGAAATAGGAAAGCTCTTGCCATATAACTTTAACATGTAGAAGAATTATAATTACAAGCCTTTCCATCATTCTGAATTATACCATAAAACGTTTCTCACCAAACACACATAAATATAAACACATAAACCAGTTATAACTGCCAAGGTGACCCTATTATATCTAATATGTTAATTTCATGAGGTGAAATGATAGACTGATTACTCAAAACATACACACACAGCACATCAACTTTTTGATCCTATTTCTTCATTCACTGAGAACTAGGATATTTACATGAAAGACTTTCTCACTTTAATTGTCCTTGTTCTGGGCTACTCAACTTCATGTGGGCTTATTGTACAATGTTGGGACCTTAATTTTATGTCAGTGTTCAAAGCCTATTTCAGTATTTAAATCTTACTATCATGTGGAAAGATTCAGCCTTAAAAGCTTACTTTACTTTCTCCACAGCCTAAATCATATGTTCAATTGGTAGTTAAAATAATACCAATACAGCCATTCATCTCAGGACTATCTTTACACTATCTACTCTCTGATACCATCATCTCCTTTGAGGTCACTCCCTTCTTCTATATTTCCTTGTTTTGCACACAGTACTGAATTTTGCTGTTAGAAAAAATAATACTATGTAACGAACATGCTGTTGCCATTTCAAATACATTCTTGCCAAAAAAAAAAAAAACTAACAAATCTAATGGATCAATGTAACTTATTATCTTATTTAATCTCTCAGCTGTATTTTCTAGAGTTGATCAGTCCTTTTTCCTTGAAATATTTTCTCTTCTGTCTATGAAAAATTCTTGGTTGTTTTCCTGTAACAATGACTTCTCCTCTGCAATCACATTTGCTAAAACTTCGCCTACTGCTCCATCTTCAAGTACTGAAGAACTCTTTGGTCTCTCTTCTATTTTTAAAGGTCATTGTTTTTAAATAATTATACTTACTTCTATAGCTTTGAATCCAATAGTATTACCAGTGTTACCTGTGGTAGAGGTAATGCTCTCCTCCATAATTCATTGACTTTCACTTGTGGAAGGTTACGCCACTTCACAAAAATCTGGGATTATTGTGGCTTGCTTTGACCAATGAAAGATGAGAAAGACTGACATGCCATGTCTGTGGAAATATTAAGAGCTATTGAGTACTACTGTATTTTTCTTTCTTTTGTTTGCTTATATTTTTCCCCTCTTTTATGAAAATCTCTTCTAGTAGACAGAAATAGTCTTTCCACCCGGATACAGAACTGAACACAGATGACAGATTATCAGTTAAATTCAGTCATTCAGTCCTATTCAACTCTTTGTGGTCCTATGAACTGCAGCACCCCAGGCTTCTCTGTCCTTCATTTAACTCTTGGGGCTTGCTCAAACTGAACTGATTCAAACCATCACTTTCCAATTGTCCTTGTTCTGGGCTACTCAACTTCATGTGGGCTTATTGTACAATGTTGGGACCTTAATTTTATGTCAGTGTTCAAAGCCTATTTCAGTATTTAAATCTTACTATCATGTGGAAAGATTCAGCCTTAAAAGCTTACTTTACTTTCTCCACAGCCTAAATCATATGTTCAATTGGTAGTTAAAATAATACCAATACAGCCATTCATCTCAGGACTATCTTTACACTATCTACTCTCTGATACCATCATCTCCTTTGAGGTCACTCCCTTCTTCTATATTTCCTTGTTTTGCACACAGTACTGAATTTTGCTGTTAGAAAAAATAATACTATGTAACGAACATGCTGTTGCCATTTCAAATACATTCTTGCCAAAAAAAAAAACTAACAAATCTAATGGATCAATGTAACTTATTATCTTATTTAATCTCTCAGCTGTATTTTCTAGAGTTGATCAGTCCTTTTTCCTTGAAATATTTTCTCTTCTGTCTATGAAAAATTCTTGGTTGTTTTCCTGTAACAATGACTTCTCCTCTGCAATCACATTTGCTAAAACTTCGCCTACTGCTCCATCTTCAAGTACTGAAGAACTCTTTGGTCTCTCTTCTATTTTTAAAGGTCATTGTTTTTAAATAATTATACTTACTTCTATAGCTTTGAATCCAATAGTATTACCAGTGTTACCTGTGGTAGAGGTAATGCTCTCCTCCATAATTCATTGACTTTCACTTGTGGAAGGTTACGCCACTTCACAAAAATCTGGGATTATTGTGGCTTGCTTTGACCAATGAAAGATGAGAAAGACTGACATGCCATGTCTGTGGAAATATTAAGAGCTATTGAGTACTACTGTATTTTTCTTTCTTTTGTTTGCTTATATTTTTCCCCTCTTTTATGAAAATCTCTTCTAGTAGACAGAAATAGTCTTTCCACCCGGATACAGAACTGAACACAGATGACAGATTATCAGTTAAATTCAGTCATTCAGTCCTATTCAACTCTTTGTGGTCCTATGAACTGCAGCACCCCAGGCTTCTCTGTCCTTCATTTAACTCTTGGGGCTTGCTCAAACTCACGCCCATTGATTCAATGATGTATTCAAACCATCTTATTCTCTCTTGTCCCCTTCTCCTTCTGCCTTCTCTTTTCTCCCAGGATCAGGGTCATTTCTAATGAGGCAGCTCTTCACATCAGGTGGCCAAAGTATCGGAGGTTTAGCATCAGTCCTTTCAATGAATATTTAAGGTTGATTTCTTTTAGGATTGAATGATTTGATGTCCTTGCCCTTCAATGGACACTCAGGAGTCTTTTCCAGCACCATAGGTCAAAGACATCAATTCCTCAGTGCTCAGCCTTCTTTATGTTCCAACCCTCATGACCACTGGAAAAACCATAGCTTTGACTATACAGACCTTTATCAGCAAAGTGATGTCTCTGCTTTTTAATATACTGTCTAGGTTTGTCATAGCTTTTCTTCCAAGGAGCAAACATCTTTTAATTTCATGGTCACAATCACCATTCACAATGATTTTAGTGCCCAAGAAAACAAGGTATGTCACTGTTTCCATTGTTTGCCCATCTATTTGCCATTAAGTGATGGGACCAGTTGCAATGATTTTCACTTTTGGAATATTGAGTTTTAAGTCAGTTTTTTCATTCTCTTGTTTCACCTTCATCAAGAGGCTTTTTAAATAGGATTATAGAGAAGTTCAACTGACAACTATGCAAGAAATTCAATTTTACAGCCCAACACTTGCTTAGAATTATTTACATGTATATGTAGGACAAATTACACTGAAATACTCCCTGATGTTTTAGAGGATAAAGAATCTGCTTGAAGGAAATATGGGAGATATATGTTCTATCCCTGGGTCGGGAAAATCCACTGGAGTAGGAAATTGCAAAACACTTCAGTACCTTGCCCTAAAAGTGAAACAGAAAGGAGAATCTGAAAGGCTCAAGAAGAGTCAGAAATGTCTGAGCACATTCAAAAATAATTATACAGATATGACATACTCTTTTTTAATTGTATTAATTTATTTTTATTTTATTTTTCAGAGTTTTGTTGCTTAGTGCTATATATACATACCTGAATCAGTTATAGGTATACACATGACCCCTTCCACTTGAACTTATCTTCCATCTTGCTCCCTATCACACCCCTATAAGTTGTTGCATAGCTCCTGTGTAAGTTTCCTTAGTCTTACAGCATATTCACTTTGGTTGTCTCTTTTAAATAAGGTAATGTAAGTTTCCATGCTACTCTTTCCATAAATCTCACCCATTCCTTCCTCCCATCAATGACCGTGAGTCTGTTCTCTATGTCTGATTCTCCATTGCTGCTCTGCAGATACATTTATCAGTACCATCTTTCTAGATTCCATATACATGTGTTAGCATACAATATTTATCTTTCTCTTTCTTATTTCTCTTTGTATAATAGGTTCTAGGCTCATCTAGCTCATTAGGACTGACTCAAATACATTTTATTTTCTGACTGAGAAATATTCCATTGTATATATGTACCGTAGCTTCATTTGTTGTTGGACATCTAGTTTGTTTCCATGTTCTAGCTATTGTGAATAGTGCTGCAATAAACAATGGAGTACATGTGTCTTTTACCAATTTTGATTTTTGCAGAGTATACGCCTAATAGTGGGATTGCTGGGTCATATGATGGTTCTATTACTAGTTTTTTAAGGTCTTCCATTCTCTTGTTTCACCTTCATCAAGAGGCTTTTTAAATAGGATTATAGAGAAGTTCAACTGACAACTATGCAAGAAATTCAATTTTACAGCCCAACACTTGCTTAGAATTATTTACATGTATATGTAGGACAAATTACACTGAAATACTCCTGATGTTTTAGAGGATAAAGAATCTGCTTGAAGGAAATATGGGAGATATATGTTCTATCCCTGGGTCGGGAAAATCCACTGGAGTAGGAAATTGCAAAACACTTCAGTACCTTGCCCTAAAAGTGAAACAGAAAGGAGAATCTGAAAGGCTCAAGAAGAGTCAGAAATGTCTGAGCACATTCAAAAATAATTATACAGATATGACATACTCTTTTTTAATTGTATTAATTTATTTTTATTTTATTTTTCAGAGTTTTGTTGCTTAGTGCTATATATACATACCTGAATCAGTTATAGGTATACACATGACCCCTTCCACTTGAACTTATCTTCCATCTTGCTCCCTATCACACCCTATAAGTTGTTGCATAGCTCCTGTGTAAGTTTCCTTAGTCTTACAGCATATTCACTTTGGTTGTCTCTTTTAAATAAGGTAATGTAAGTTTCCATGCTACTCTTTCCATAAATCTCACCCATTCCTTCCTCCCATCAATGACCGTGAGTCTGTTCTCTATGTCTGATTCTCCATTGCTGCTCTGCAGATACATTTATCAGTACCATCTTTCTAGATTCCATATACATGTGTTAGCATACAATATTTATCTTTCTCTTTCTTATTTCTCTTTGTATAATAGGTTCTAGGCTCATCTAGCTCATTAGGACTGACTCAAATACATTTTATTTTCTGACTGAGAAATATTCCATTGTATATATGTACCGTAGCTTCATTTGTTGTTGGACATCTAGTTTGTTTCCATGTTCTAGCTATTGTGAATAGTGCTGCAATAAACAATGGAGTACATGTGTCTTTTACCAATTTTGATTTTTGCAGAGTATACGCCTAATAGTGGGATTGCTGGGTCATATGATGGTTCTATTACTAGTTTTTTAAGGAATCTCCATACTGTCTTCCATATTGACTGTATCAACTTACATTCCCACCAACAGTGCAAGAGTGTTCCCTTTTCTCTCTATCCTCTCCAGATTTTTGATGTTAGTCATTCTGACTGGTTGCTGGTGATATCACTGTAGTTTTGATTTGCGTTTTCTCTAATAATGAGTGACATTGAGCATGGTTTCATGTTGTTTTGGCTATCTGTATGTCTTCTTTGGAGAAATATCTTTTTAGGTCTTTTTCCCATTTTTCAATTGAGTTGTTTGTTTTTTCAGTTTTGAGTAGATATGATATATTCTTTTATTCTTCATGTATTAATATTTGGATGGATACTGAGGTCTATTTCCTATCTCAGATATTATGAATAATGGTGTATTTAGTGTGACAGTGCTGTTCTCTCTTCAAAATAATTATTTCATTTTTTCAAACATACACTGAAATTTGAGGTTGCTGAATCATATCATGTGTGTTTTTCTTTTAATGTTTTGAGTCCCTTCCTTACTGTTTCCCATGGTGACTATATCAGTTTATATTCCCAGCAACAGTGCGTAAGAGTACCCTTTTCTCCACAGCCCACATCACTTCTTATTTCTTGATTTTGTGAAAAGACATAAATAAGTGTGAAGTGATGACTCATTGTGGTTTCCTGATAATTGATACTGTTGAACATCCTTTCATATACCCATTGACTGTATTTATGTCTTCTTTGGGAAAAAAAGGGAATTCACATTCTTTGCCCATTTTTAAATTGTTATTTTTTCTTATTGTGTCTTTTTTGCTATTAAGTGTATTACTTTCTTATATATGTTGTGTATTTAACCCTTATTGCATATGTTGTTTGCACACATTTTATCAAATTCCATAGGTTTAGTTTTTGTTTTGTTGATGGTTGCGTTTTTTGTGCAGGAGATTTTTAGTTTGACGTACACCACTTATTTATTATTTCAATTGTTTCCCATGTTTTTGATGCCAAATTCGCAAACAGCATTGCTAAACTGTCAGATTATCTCCTATGTATTTCTACAGGAGTTTTTGACTTTTATATCTTATGCTCAGAATTTTAATCCACTTCAAGTTAATTTTGCATACAAAGTAAGATAGTGATCTGATTTATTCTCTTGGACATGGATATCCAGTTTTCTGACAGCAATTTCTTAAGGTGACTTTCCTTTCTGCATTGTGTATTTTGGCAGAATAGTTAAAAAGAAATAACCATTTGTGTATGCTTTACATCTAGTCTCTCAGTTCTATCCATTGATCTATGTGTTTGTATTTCAATACCACAATCTTGGTTACTTAAGCTTTGTTATACAGTTTGACTTCAGGAACTGTGATGCTTCCAACATTTCTTAGTCAGGATTGTTTTGGTCATTTAAGTTCTTTTGTGGTTCCTTACAAATTTTTGAATATTCTTTCCTATGTCTTGAAAAATATCCTTGGAATTTTTATAGGGATTGCACTAAATCTGTAGATCATTTGGGGTAGTATGGGCATTTTAATTGTCTTACTTCTTTTAACACATGAACACAGAATATCTTTCTATTCTTTGTGTCTCCTTCAAGTTCTCTGATCAGTATAGTTTATTCTAGGTTGTGCAATTTGTTCATGTATTATCATTCATGTGCAATTTCTTATGATTCTTAGTAATTCTGTAGTATCTGTGTTAATGGCCTATGTTTGTTTGTTTTTTTTTTTTTTTTTTTGGCCACTTCTATTGGTCTTTCATTTGTTTGTCTTTGTTCTTTGGCCTGTGTGGGCCTCCTATCTCAGTGGCCTCTCTCCTTGCAGAGAACTAGCTCCGGGTGTATGCGCTCCAGAGCTCTGACTCAGTAGTTGGACACATAGGTCCAGCCACTCCACGACATGTGGGATCTTCCTAGGCCAGGGATTGAACCAGCACCCCTTGCACTGCAAGGCAGTGTCCTTACCCATTGGACCACCAGGGAAGCCCCAGTGTATATGTGTATATCAAACATGAAAGTCAAGTTGAGAGATTTATCTCAGTAGACTATAAAGTCTTCTATCAATTCAGCCATTTCAAATATCAGGATAAGCTTTTCCTAGCAAATTATCCAGTCTAAATAAATGACTTTCCATGCCAAAGCATCCCAGAAATTTATATTCATGTGTGTTGGAAGGCACAGACTCTGTCAGTGTTTCTCAGATACTGCTCAGAATTTTAATCCACTTCAAGTTAATTTTGCATACAAAGTAAGATAGTGATCTGATTTATTCTCTTGGACATGGATATCCAGTTTTCTGACAGCAATTTCTTAAGGTGACTTTCCTTTCTGCATTGTGTATTTTGGCAGAATAGTTAAAAAGAAATAACCATTTGTGTATGCTTTACATCTAGTCTCTCAGTTCTATCCATTGATCTATGTGTTTGTATTTCAATACCACAATCTTGGTTACTTAAGCTTTGTTATACAGTTTGACTTCAGGAACTGTGATGCTTCCAACATTTCTTAGTCAGGATTGTTTTGGTCATTTAAGTTCTTTTGTGGTTCCTTACAAATTTTTGAATATTCTTTCCTATGTCTTGAAAAATATCCTTGGAATTTTTATAGGGATTGCACTAAATCTGTAGATCATTTGGGGTAGTATGGGCATTTTAATTGTCTTACTTCTTTTAACACATGAACACAGAATATCTTTCTATTCTTTGTGTCTCCTTCAAGTTCTCTGATCAGTATAGTTTATTCTAGGTTGTGCAATTTGTTCATGTATTATCATTCATGTGCAATTTCTTATGATTCTTAGTAATTCTGTAGTATCTGTGTTAATGGCCTATGTTTGTTTGTTTTTTTTGTTTTTTTTGGCCACTTCTATTGGTCTTTCATTTGTTTGTCTTTGTTCTTTGGCCTGTGTGGGCCTCCTATCTCAGTGGCCTCTCTCCTTGCAGAGAACTAGCTCCGGGTGTATGCGCTCCAGAGCTCTGACTCAGTAGTTGGACACATAGGTCCAGCCACTCCACGACATGTGGGATCTTCCTAGGCCAGGGATTGAACCAGCACCCCTTGCACTGCAAGGCAGTGTCCTTACCCATTGGACCACCAGGGAAGCCCCAGTGTATATGTGTATATCAAACATGAAAGTCAAGTTGAGAGATTTATCTCAGTAGACTATAAAGTCTTCTATCAATTCAGCCATTTCAAATATCAGGATAAGCTTTTCCTAGCAAATTATCCAGTCTAAATAAATGACTTTCCATGCCAAAGCATCCCAGAAATTTATATTCATGTGTGTTGGAAGGCACAGACTCTGTCAGTGTTTCTCAGATACTGAATGCTGATTCAGCTATACTGACTTGGATATGATTTAAGAATGCAAACTCCTGATTCACAGTCCAGAAATACTTAGTGAAAATCAAGGGATGAAGGAAAATGAATTTGATTCTTATTCACTCTAAAAATTAATGCAATGAAAAAATGTGCATAAGAACAAGTTTAATATATCTATTCTATTTTTTAGGGAAGATAGTTTTTTTTCTCTGGGGCAAATAGGTAGAAGTTATATTGTATGGTAATTACATTTAGGTTCTAAAGAAAAGAATCTGCAGAGAAATCTATGCAATATATAATTTGTCCAGATTAGTTTTCATTTGGGGAAAGAAGTTCTGAAACATCCCCAAAGAAGTTGACTCATCATTTGAACATCCTCCAAAAATATATTGGGAACCCGTGGTATGTGGGGTGGAAAAGAAAAGCTCCCTCAGTTTTTTGGATTGAATAACTAAACATACTTAAATAGCTAAGTTTACTTGGTGCAGTTAAGATTGAAACTTGTTGATTTTAACATTGCTGTTACATCTGAAATAAACTTATGTGGTGCTCTAGTAGATATCTGTGATGTCTGGTAAATGTCAAAGAAATGTAAATGTATTGTGTTGGATTCTGAGAGCATCTATATGTAATTGTTGTTTACCTTTGACCATACTGTTTTCTGTAATTTCATGTTTTTTTTTTAAGATCTAACTTTAATTAAAACAGGCCAGGTGTAATCAAGGCCTTAAAATTCCACAAAAAAAAAAAAAAAAGAGCAATTAAAAAAAAAAAGTGTTTAGATAATTCAATTAGCCCCAATATAATGACACATGTACTTGAGGTTGTTTACATGTTGTGTAAATAATTTAATTGTATTCTCTCTTTCAAATTAAACCAGTTTATTGCCCTAACAAAAATGCTTTCCAAGTATGGAAAATGCAGTAACCACAGAATACAGATGCAGTGAAGCCTTCAGACATTTGAAGAAAATATCATGCTGTCATAGCTGTAAGGAATTTGGAATTTCAGACACTATTGATTACATCTGAATAATTCAGTTTAGCTAATATGAGAGTTCTTGTTATTAGTGTACATGGTTAATTTCAAGATCATGATCTTGGCTTACTTCCCTCGACTTCATATTTTAGAAACAGATTTAGTTTATAAAGCCATTCTAAACAAATCTATGCTTGATGTAACTCCTACAATGCCCAATCAACTAATTCTTGAAGTAATTAGGTTAATTAGTCTTGGGTTGCTAGCAATTTTTAGTTTAATATTCTAGAAATTCTAGAATCTGCAGTTTAGGAAGATAGTTTTTCTCTGGGGCAAATAGGTAGAAGTTATATTGTATGGTAATTACATTTAGGTTCTAAAGAAAAGAATCTGCAGAGAAATCTATGCAATATATAATTTGTCCAGATTAGTTTTCATTTGGGGAAAGAAGTTCTGAAACATCCCCAAAGAAGTTGACTCATCATTTGAACATCCTCCAAAAATATATTGGGAACCCGTGGTATGTGGGGTGGAAAAGAAAAGCTCCCTCAGTTTTTTGGATTGAATAACTAAACATACTTAAATAGCTAAGTTTACTTGGTGCAGTTAAGATTGAAACTTGTTGATTTTAACATTGCTGTTACATCTGAAATAAACTTATGTGGTGCTCTAGTAGATATCTGTGATGTCTGGTAAATGTCAAAGAAATGTAAATGTATTGTGTTGGATTCTGAGAGCATCTATATGTAATTGTTGTTTACCTTTGACCATACTGTTTTCTGTAATTTCATGTTTTTTTTTTAAGATCTAACTTTAATTAAAACAGGCCAGGTGTAATCAAGGCCTTAAAATTCCACAAAAAAATAAAAGAGCAATTAAAAAAAAAAAGTGTTTAGATAATTCAATTAGCCCCAATATAATGACACATGTACTTGAGGTTGTTTACATGTTGTGTAAATAATTTAATTGTATTCTCTCTTTCAAATTAAACCAGTTTATTGCCCTAACAAAAATGCTTTCCAAGTATGGAAAATGCAGTAACCACAGAATACAGATGCAGTGAAGCCTTCAGACATTTGAAGAAAATATCATGCTGTCATAGCTGTAAGGAATTTGGAATTTCAGACACTATTGATTACATCTGAATAATTCAGTTTAGCTAATATGAGAGTTCTTGTTATTAGTGTACATGGTTAATTTCAAGATCATGATCTTGGCTTACTTCCCTCGACTTCATATTTTAGAAACAGATTTAGTTTATAAAGCCATTCTAAACAAATCTATGCTTGATGTAACTCCTACAATGCCCAATCAACTAATTCTTGAAGTAATTAGGTTAATTAGTCTGTTGAGATTGCTAACAGTTCAATATTTTTCAGTCTATTTTTACATAATTTCAGAGAAGAATGGAGTTTTTAAAGTACCTTCCACAATAAAGAATTTTCCTTTTTCATTTCGGTGAACTCATCTACAATATTCTGAAAGGGTTAATAGGCTGACTTGGTAAGGAAGCCAGGAGTTTTCAAGGAGGAAAAGGAGGAGAAGGAAGAGGAGGAATAAACATTTTCTAGCCTAAATGTTTGCCATGATAATGATCTGTTCTGTTGGGAATTAACTTTCTCAAAACCCAAGTTACCCTTACAGTTTTATGGATGCAAACTATTTTGCTTTGGAATGCCTTATCTAGTCTTTTTGTTAATGATGTCCAGAGAACATCCTCTAGGTAACCCTATGTTAATTGTCTCAATATATACCTTGTTGGTGTGGATCTCATAAGATCTTTACAACCTTGAGATATCCTATCAATAACCAACTGAGAAAGTATATAATGTCCTGCTTGAATTAGCTGTGTGAGGTACTCTCTGATCCCCTTCCAGTGCCTTTCACTGGAAGGTTTCTGTATCCCTTTTTACTTTAATAAAACCTTTGCTGCATGAAGCTGAATGATCCAAGCCATGTCCTTTTATCCTGAAGTGAAATTTTCTTCCTCAGAGATCACAAATCAGACAACGTTCACTAAAAGCTTTCTACCGTCATCTATCAATTTTATGGCTGACTAGTAAACAAATGTGTTAGTCAAGACTTCAGACATTTGAAGAAAATATCATGCTGTCATAGCTGTAAGGAATTTGGAATTTCAGACACTATTGATTACATCTGAATAATTCAGTTTAGCTAATATGAGAGTTCTTGTTATTAGTGTACATGGTTAATTTCAAGATCATGATCTTGGCTTACTTCCCTCGACTTCATATTTTAGAAACAGATTTAGTTTATAAAGCCATTCTAAACAAATCTATGCTTGATGTAACTCCTACAATGCCCAATCAACTAATTCTTGAAGTAATTAGGTTAATTAGTCTGTTGAGATTGCTAACAGTTCAATATTTTTCAGTCTATTTTTACATAATTTCAGAGAAGAATGGAGTTTTTAAAGTACCTTCCACAATAAAGAATTTTCCTTTTTCATTTCGGTGAACTCATCTACAATATTCTGAAAGGGTTAATAGGCTGACTTGGTAAGGAAGCCAGGAGTTTTCAAGGAGGAAAAGGAGGAGAAGGAAGAGGAGGAATAAACATTTTCTAGCCTAAATGTTTGCCATGATAATGATCTGTTCTGTTGGGAATTAACTTTCTCAAAACCCAAGTTACCCTTACAGTTTTATGGATGCAAACTATTTTGCTTTGGAATGCCTTATCTAGTCTTTTTGTTAATGATGTCCAGAGAACATCCTCTAGGTAACCCTATGTTAATTGTCTCAATATATACCTTGTTGGTGTGGATCTCATAAGATCTTTACAACCTTGAGATATCCTATCAATAACCAACTGAGAAAGTATATAATGTCCTGCTTGAATTAGCTGTGTGAGGTACTCTCTGATCCCCTTCCAGTGCCTTTCACTGGAAGGTTTCTGTATCCCTTTTTACTTTAATAAAACCTTTGCTGCATGAAGCTGAATGATCCAAGCCATGTCCTTTTATCCTGAAGTGAAATTTTCTTCCTCAGAGATCACAAATCAGACAACGTTCACTAAAAGCTTTCTACCGTCATCTATCAATTTTATGGCTGACTAGTAAACAAATGTGTTAGTCAAGACTTCATTGAAGAATGCTGAAAATCAGAGTACATTACTAATATAATTACTTATATATTTTGTTCCAATTAAAAGTAGGTACAAAAATGTAATAAATCCCTGAAAAAATTAACATTAAGCATCCATTTTATTTCTCAAATTGTCTTAAACATATCTGAAATGCAGGCAAAAGTCTTTGAATAAAGTAGACATGAGTGTAATTATAAAAATGCTTATTGAGCTTGCAATATTAATTATTTACCTCTTATTATAGTTTCTAGTCTAAAGCCAGTCAACACAAGTCATTAGGAAATAGGTCTGTGTTCAGACTTCCTGTTTGCAGACCTCAGCCATCTCCCAGTATCAAACTTCAGTAATTCTCAATTGCTGATTCAAATGGTTTGAGGACAAAATGAGCTATTAGTAAAACTAGTAGCTGATGCTTACTCAGTGTTAACTATTGTTAGTCCCTAGAGGTTGTATCCTAGTTATATATTTTACATATTTTTTATTAATCCCCAAAACATTTTTATTGGTATATAGCTAATTAAATTTGTGATAGTTTCAGGTGAACAGTGATATATGCATGTATCCATTCTAGCTCCAAACCCCTACATATTTTTTTCTTAATATGAATGTTTCTAGCTCTGACACTGTCTGTGTGTCACACACATATCTGAGCTTTCATTGCTTATATCCCCTCATTTGATATAGTAAGAAACCAAAATTATGAAACTGCAAAGATTTTTTGAAGGACAGAAGAGAATCACACATAAGTCTGTGATAACAAGTTTATTAAGAGTATAATGATTATTACTGGAAATTTAAGTATCATTTATTATTACTTAAGTGCTGTCAGTGAGTTCAATCGCTCAGTTGTGTCTGACTCTTTATGACCCTATGGTATTATAAAATTTTTCAAAAAGCTCACCTCTGTTTTCTTTGGTTTGCATTTTATAAATGAATGCCTTGTCAAATAATCAGCATCTTTTGTAAGCATACAGAGACTATGATCATCACAACCGTGGCCACAGAGCCAACAGACACAGTGGACTACTTTATTACCATAATATACACATTCAGATGAAAAAAAAATTCTAACAGCTGAAATTTATCTAACTTCCTTTCTAGTGATGGTGTGTTATAATAAAGAAGAACATGAAAAAAGAACTATGGAATCTCAACCATTTTATTAACTATATTAAAGAGAGAGAATTATAACATCAGGTAACATAAAGGAAAAATATATTCTGCAGTGAATTTCTATAAAATGTAGTAGGGTTTATTATCATGTGGGTGAAATAGGATTTTTTAGCAAAGAACAATGTAGACTTCTAATTTTGTAACCTGTGACTTAGTGTAAAAGAAATCCTATTTTTCATTTTCCTCAGGCTATTCCAACTAACTTCTTCTTCTAATTTACCAGCCCAATTGGTTTCCCAAATTCAAATGTCTGCCTACTTTAATAGAATCTATAGAGAAAATGTAATTACTTAATCCAGTCATTATATAGGATAAAGATAGTACAGTTAAAATGTCAAATAGAATCAAGGCTATCTGAATGAGAAATATTTTCAATTGTAATTTTTCTTTCCCAAAAGAGACATGAAGGTATAATTTCCTGCATGCATGAAATGTTTTATATTAGCTTTTGAAAAGAAAAGTCTCAGGAACCATTTCAAAGTATGAATCATTTCATATTCATGATATTGGACAAGCTTTGTAATCTTTCAGGGCCTCAGTTTCCTCATTTCCAAAGTGAGAATTAGGAGCCAAACATCCTCTCACTATGTAATTAACCAAAAGTTTTATGAGCCTAGAAAATAATCGACTTTTTAAGTAAGGAAATAATTCAGTGGAATTTATCAATTGAATGGGATTGAAGCAATTACAGTATTAAATTGATTGACACTGAAAGCTGAAATTTAATTAAAAGTGTTTTATAGAAAAATGGTAAAAACTGAAACTCAGTAAACTTAAATTTTGCCCACATATGCTTGGAGCAACTCTGCTTTTGTGTCCTACAGAAACCATACATCTCTTGGAAAAAGTTTGATACAGAAGGAAGGAGGTGTCAAAAGTAAAGGAAGACAACCTGTCTGGAGTCTCATTATTCTGTGAACATTTTCAATTAGCAATATTTCCAGGGAGTATGCACAGTAGCAGTGAGAAAGAAAAGCAAATCAATGTTTTATCTGCAAAACATATATAATCATACACACACACACACACAGAGACACATACACAAGCTAGGTAAGATTTTGATAATCTCAGTAGGTGTAAAGCTAACAGTTGGGCCTCCCTGGTATCTCAGTGGTAAAGAGTTTGCCTGCCAATGCAGGAGACAGAGGTTCAATTCCTGATCCAGGTAGATTCCAATGTGCTGAGGAACAACTAAGCCCGTGAGCCACAACTATTGAGCCTGCGTTCTAGAGCCTCGGAGCCGCAACTATGGAGCCCATGTGCAGCAACTACGTTACACCCTGTGCCCTAGAACCCGAGTTCCACAAGAGAAATCACAGCAACAAGAAACATGCTCACCTCAGCTAGAGAGTAGCGCCTACTCCCTGTAGCTAGAGAAAAGCCTGTGGCAGCAGTAAAAGCCCAGAATAGCCAAAAATAAATTAATTAATTAATTAAAAGAATTTTTTTTAAAAAATTTGAGTGTATCAATAATATATATAAAATACCAATTTTCTGTTAAACCCATAAAAATATGGAGAACCTGAAGATGAGAACCTATATTTTGAAGGATATATAGTATTTATTATTTCAATAGATACCAAGTATTTAATATATTAGACCCTTGGCATATATCAGTGAATAAAATATAAGATATCTCAGCCATTCTAGGAAAAGGAGGAAGGCAAGAAATAAATATAGCATTTAAAGTCAGTAAGTTCTTGAAAATAAAAAGTGAGGGAGAGGAAAAGAGAGAGAGGGATAAAGAGGAGAATGAGAGAGAGGGAGAGAATGAGTAGATGGAAGAGGCTGAGAATATACTTTTCAAACACGATCAGCTTCATGCTCTATAGGCATGTAACAGTCAGAGACAGAAACTTAATCAGGGTTTTCAAAATGAGTATGTGAACCCAGAAAGGAAACAACTGTGGAGATGTAGAAAAAGGATGATTATCATGACCGACTATAGGGCTTAACCTGAGTGTGTGTTCAGAGGTGTACCACTCTTTGCCACACCATGGTCTGTAGCCTGCCAGGTTCCTCTGTCCATGGAATTTTCCAAGAAAGAATACGAGAGTGGGTTGCCATGTCTGATTTCAAGGAATCACTGACCTAGAGACTAAACCTGTATCTCCTGCATTGGCAGGCAGATTCTTTAACACTGGGCCACCAGGGAAACCCAAGCAATACATAGAAATACATTTTAAAAATTAAAGTGTTGAAGAATAGTTGATAAAAATGTTACACAGAGTCCATGAAATATATGTTTGTTGGATCAAAGAGTGATTTAAATGAGGGAAGAAGAGGTAATATGTTTGTTCTAAGCCTGTATTATTAACATGAAATGAAGCTTGCAGATACTGGTAATATAAAACATATTAAGTATCTTTGTCTAAAAAGTAAAATTATATCCCTATGAAAACAATAAAATGAAAAATTACATTAATGACTACTTTTCCTAGGATAAGCAAAATGAGTAAAATCATGTCAAATTTAACCCAACGCATGATGTAGACATTTCAGTATTTTATTTGCAATTTGACATATGTCACTAAGATGACATTGGAAGTTTGCATTTGTTTCTCTTACTTATATTGGCTGGCATTTTGCAAATGTGCAAAAGCACAGATAAAGAAATGGATGGCTAATAGATACAGTTTCCAGGAATTAGACTCAGAGATTGACACTTATTAGTGCTTTCCAGAAAAAAGGTATCAGTCGTCCCTGATAGATATGTTCAACCTCATCGCCTTGTACCACTGCATGAGAAGAACAATAGCTATAAGAAAAACTGTAGTGTGTACTGATAGAAATTCTCCTATTCAGATGACTTAAGCTATTATTCATATTATTGTTTTAGGTAATATTATAATTATATGCAACATTTATAGATATACTAAAATAAATAGTAGTTGTAAAATTAGCAACTTAAGGGAATGAAATTCTGAATATGCTATTGTTATTTTTGATGAATAAACAGGAACGCTCAAATATCCAGACACTGACTTTTGATTAATTGCATTTTTACCAATCTCCATAACAAAACATACAATTTTTCTTATAGTAAGATGTCAGAGATTGTTTTCTTAACATGCAATGGTGTCCAACTCTATCCAATCCTGACACCCTCTCTGAATACAACACAATGTATCATTTTTCAACTTGACTCTAATGAGAATCCTTCAATGTCATTTTTCTCTTTGAAATGTGCTAAATAGAGGTGAAACTATTTTATTTCCTAATCTATACTGAACTTGCATTTAAAAGAATAAAGATTAATATTAGACTTTCTGATTGAAATGCAGTTTAACCTTTGTGTCATGTTTTGAAGCATACTAAAATCTTCAGCTAGAATTGATATAAGTGCATATTTTTATTTCGCCTAATTTTTTTAAAAGAAAAAAATAGTCCTTTTTAGTGCATTTCTAGAAAATTCTAAAGTCATCAATGACAAGGTTAACATTTCAGGGCCTTCAATCTGTCTTTTGAATATGCATTGTCAGACAAGCCCTAGATACCACCAAAATATGTTTCCCCAACAGTAAATCATCATCATGATTGCCATTATTGATCTGGAGAGTCAGTAACCGAATCTATCCATGGAATTCAGCACCATCTATCTTGATATTATATAGCCCCATCCTGCTGCCTAAACCCATTAAACTGTCATCTGTGGGTTTACATCATTTTTATTTGAGGAACCTAGTGAAACTTTGCACTTTACTTGTTTTCTGAAACACTTCTAAGACCAAACTATCTCATCAGGAAAATTTCATTGTTTCCTGTTAATATCTGTTACCAAGATTGGAGGTCATAATAACTTTTGATGAGAGTATAACCATTATCACTGAATAGCAAGGCATATATAGTGTGCATGTTTATTTTCATCTCGCTCTCTACACACACAGAAACACACACACACACATACATACATATAGGCTTCCCAGCTGGCTCATTGGCAAAGGATCCACCTGCAAATGTAGGAGACATAAGTAGGATCCTGAATTTGAAGAGTCTGGTGAAGGAAGCACATCAGTCACTATACAGACACTGACTTTTGATTAATTGCATTTTTACCAATCTCCATAACAAAACATACAATTTTTCTTATAGTAAGATGTCAGAGATTGTTTTCTTAACATGCAATGGTGTCCAACTCTATCCAATCCTGACACCCTCTCTGAATACAACACAATGTATCATTTTTCAACTTGACTCTAATGAGAATCCTTCAATGTCATTTTTCTCTTTGAAATGTGCTAAATAGAGGTGAAACTATTTTATTTCCTAATCTATACTGAACTTGCATTTAAAAGAATAAAGATTAATATTAGACTTTCTGATTGAAATGCAGTTTAACCTTTGTGTCATGTTTTGAAGCATACTAAAATCTTCAGCTAGAATTGATATAAGTGCATATTTTTATTTCGCCTAATTTTTTTAAAAGAAAAAAATAGTCCTTTTTAGTGCATTTCTAGAAAATTCTAAAGTCATCAATGACAAGGTTAACATTTCAGGGCCTTCAATCTGTCTTTTGAATATGCATTGTCAGACAAGCCCTAGATACCACCAAAATATGTTTCCCCAACAGTAAATCATCATCATGATTGCCATTATTGATCTGGAGAGTCAGTAACCGAATCTATCCATGGAATTCAGCACCATCTATCTTGATATTATATAGCCCCATCCTGCTGCCTAAACCCATTAAACTGTCATCTGTGGGTTTACATCATTTTTATTTGAGGAACCTAGTGAAACTTTGCACTTTACTTGTTTTCTGAAACACTTCTAAGACCAAACTATCTCATCAGGAAAATTTCATTGTTTCCTGTTAATATCTGTTACCAAGATTGGAGGTCATAATAACTTTTGATGAGAGTATAACCATTATCACTGAATAGCAAGGCATATATAGTGTGCATGTTTATTTTCATCTCGCTCTCTACACACACAGAAACACACACACACACATACATACATACATATAGGCTTCCCAGCTGGCTCATTGGCAAAGGATCCACCTGCAAATGTAGGAGACATAAGTAGGATCCCTGAATTTGGAAGAGCCTCTGGTGAAGGAACGGCCACCCATTCAAGTATTCTTACCTGGAGAATCACATGGACATAGGAGGCTGGTGGGCCCTGGCATACTTACAGTCCATGGGGTCACAAAGAGTCAGACACAATTTATCGGCTGAGCACGGATGCACACATATATGTATATATACACTATACACTTATACAAATATAAAATGTATGTATGTTTTTGTTGTTGTTTAGTGATTAAGTCATGTCTGCCTCTTTGTTATCCCCAGACTATAGCATGCCAGACTCCTCTGTCTATGGGATTTTCAGGGCAAGAATACTGGAGTGGGTTGCCCTTTCCTTCTTCAGTGGATCTTCCTGACACAGGGAACAACCCGCCTCTCCTGCAGTTTTCTTCTGCATTGCAGAGGGATTCTTTATTGCTTACCAACCAATATGAGAAGAAGTTAAAATTATTGGGACATGAGAAATATGTAATAATATATATCTTCAAGTACATAGAGAATCATTTAAGACTTGTTGAATACTATTTAAATGTTATTACCTATCACTCCAAAATAATTAAATAGTAATAAAGGAAAGATATTACATATGTAAATTATATAGTTAATAATTTCCTTAGAAATAAATTCAAGGTATTCAGAGGATGGAAGCAGGAGTTTTTCCTGCCTTCATTTCCAAAGACTTTCAGGGTTTTTTTTTTTTAACTATTTATTTATTTTTGGATGCACTGGGTCTTCTTTGCTGTGCAGGCTTTCATCTAGTTGTAGTGAGCTGGGGCTACTCTTCAGTTGTGATGTGCAGGCTTCTCATTGTAGTGGCTTCTCTTGTTGTGGAGCACAGGCTCAATGGATGTGGTGCTCAGGCTTAGTTGCTCCGTGGCATGAGAGATCTTCCCAGATCAGGGATCAAACCCATATCTCCTGCATTAGCAAGCAGATTTCTCACCACTAAGCCACCAAGAAGTAAATGGCAACCCATTGCAGTATTCTGGCATGGAAAATTCCATGGAACACACACACACACACACACACACACACACACACAGGGCTTCCCTGATGGCTCAGCAGTGAGGAATCTGCCTGCAATAAAGGAGGCCTGGGTTCCATCCCTGTGTTGGGAAGATCCCCTTGGAAGAGAGCATGGCAACACACTCTAGTATTCTTTTTTTTTTTTTCCTGATGTACCAAACATCAGAGTTTGGTACAGAGAAAAGTTTACTGCAGGGCTAAGCAAGGAGAACAGCCAGATCATGCTCAAAAAAAAAAAAAAACAAAAAAACAAGCCCCTGTAATTTTCTTCTGATTGGTTGGTGGTGAGGTAACAGGGTCGTTCTCCAGATATCTTGTGCTCAGCCTGAAGTTATTATCCACCACCAGACTATAGCATGCCAGACTCCTCTGTCTATGGGATTTTCAGGGCAAGAATACTGGAGTGGGTTGCCCTTTCCTTCTTCAGTGGATCTTCCTGACACAGGGAACAACCCGCCTCTCCTGCAGTTTTCTTCTGCATTGCAGAGGGATTCTTTATTGCTTACCAACCAATATGAGAAGAAGTTAAAATTATTGGGACATGAGAAATATGTAATAATATATATCTTCAAGTACATAGAGAATCATTTAAGACTTGTTGAATACTATTTAAATGTTATTACCTATCACTCCAAAATAATTAAATAGTAATAAAGGAAAGATATTACATATGTAAATTATATAGTTAATAATTTCCTTAGAAATAAATTCAAGGTATTCAGAGGATGGAAGCAGGAGTTTTTCCTGCCTTCATTTCCAAAGACTTTCAGGGTTTTTTTTTTTAACTATTTATTTATTTTTGGATGCACTGGGTCTTCTTTGCTGTGCAGGCTTTCATCTAGTTGTAGTGAGCTGGGGCTACTCTTCAGTTGTGATGTGCAGGCTTCTCATTGTAGTGGCTTCTCTTGTTGTGGAGCACAGGCTCAATGGATGTGGTGCTCAGGCTTAGTTGCTCCGTGGCATGAGAGATCTTCCCAGATCAGGGATCAAACCCATATCTCCTGCATTAGCAAGCAGATTTCTCACCACTAAGCCACCAAGAAGTAAATGGCAACCCATTGCAGTATTCTGGCATGGAAAATTCCATGGAACACACACACACACACACACACACACACACACACACAGGGCTTCCCTGATGGCTCAGCAGTGAGGAATCTGCCTGCAATAAAGGAGGCCTGGGTTCCATCCCTGTGTTGGGAAGATCCCCTTGGAAGAGAGCATGGCAACACACTCTAGTATTCTTTTTTTTTTTTTTTTTTCCTGATGTACCAAACATCAGAGTTTGGTACAGAGAAAAGTTTACTGCAGGGCTAAGCAAGGAGAACAGCCAGATCATGCTCAAAAAAAAAAAAAAACAAAAAAACAAGCCCCTGTAATTTTCTTCTGATTGGTTGGTGGTGAGGTAACAGGGTCGTTCTCCAGATATCTTGTGCTCAGCCTGAAGTTATTATCCACCACCTGGGTGACTGCCTTAGTTCCTGTAAAAGAAATCAAAGATAGCATTGTATATATTACTTGAGGAGAAACTAAGACTTTGTCCCAATGTAGCACTTTTGGTTCTTTTTTTCTTTTTAAACTTTTACAGAGTTTTGTTGTTCACAGACATGTATGTTCCTAGATCAGTCATATGCACAACCTTGGTCCCCTCCTCCCTCCCAGTTCCCCCATCCCACCCCTCCACGCCATTGCACCACAGCCTTGCAGGATCTCCTATTCTCAAAGCTCAATGACAATAGCTATCTTTTTCACATATGACAGTATAGGTTTCCATGTTACTCCCTCTATGCCTTCCACCCACTGTTCATTCCCCACAATGTCCATGTGTCTATTCTCTATGACTGTTTTCCCACTGCTCCACTGTGTGTGTTATCAGTATCCTCTTACTAGATTCCATATATATGTTAATATACTGTACTTGTCTTTCTCTTTTTGACTTACTTCATTTTTTATGATAGGTTCTAGATCCAGCCACCTCATTAGGATGCATTCTTCTGCATTTCTTTTAACAGCTGAGTAGTTTTCCATTGTATATATATACCAGGTTTTTTTATCCATTCATTCATCGATGAACATGTAGATTGCTTCCAGGTTCTAATTTTGTATACAGAGCTGCAAAGAACATTGGGGTACAGGTGCTTCTTTCAGTTTTGATATCATCAGGGTATAAGCCTAATAGTGGGACTGTGGGGTTGTTTGGTGTTTCTATTTTCAGTTTTTTAAGGAATCTCCATACTGTCCTCCATAGTGGCTGGTATCAAATTACATTCCTACTAGCAATGAAAGAGTATTCCCTTTTCTCCGCACCCACTTCAGCATTTATTGTCTGTAGATTTCTTGATGATGACCATTCTGACGGGTGTGAGGTGATATCTCTTTGTAGTTTTGATTTGCATTTCACTAATAAGAAGAGAGGTTGAGCATCATTTCATGTGCTTTTTGGACATCTGTATGTTCCTTTGGTGATATGTCTCTTTAGGTCTTTTTCTCATTTTTTGATTGGGTTGTTTCTCTGGTGCTGAAGTGTCTAAGTTGCTTGTAGATTTTGAAGATGAATTCTTTGTCTGTTATTTCATTTGCTATGATTTTCTCCCATTCTGTGGGTTGTCTGTTCACCTTTCTTATAATTTCTTTTGCTGTACAAAAGCTTTCAAGTTTCATTAGGTCCCACATGTTAATTTTTGGTTTTAGTTCCGCTATTCAAGTAGGTGGGTCATGGAAGAGCTTGCTTTGATTTACGTCTTTGATTGTTTTGCTTATATTTTCACCTAAGAGTTTTATGATTTTGGGTCCCACATTTAGGTCTTTAATCCATTTTGAGTTGATCTTTGTGTATAGTATCAGGGAATGTTCCAATTTCATTGTTTTGCATGTAGCTGTCCCAATTTTCCCAGCACCATTTGTTGAAGAGGCTGTCTCTGTTCCATTTTATCGTTTTGCCTCCTTTGTCAAAAATAAGGTACCCATAGGTGCATGGATTTATCTCTGGGTTCTCTATCTTGTTCCATTAGTCTATATTTCTGTTTTTGTGCCAGTATCATACTGTCTTGATGACTGTTGCTTTGTAGTATAGTCTGAAGTTAGGGAAGCTGATCCCTCCAGCTCCATTCTTCTTTCTCAGGATTGCTTTGGCTATTCGAGGTCTTTTGTGTTTCCATATGAACTGTGTTATTCTTTGGTCTAGTTCTGTGAAGAATGTCATTGGTAGTTTAATAGGGATTGCATTGGACCTGTAGATGATATATGGTAGTATGGTCATTTTCACAATATTGATTCTTCCGGCCCAGAAACATGGAATATCTCTCCAACTGTTTAAGACTTCTTTAATTTTGTTCATTGGTATCTTGTATCTTTTGTGTGCAGTTCTTTTGTTTCTTTGGGTAGGTTTATTCCTAGATATTTTATTCTTTTGGTTAGAGTGGTCAAAGGGATTGCATCTTTGATTTCATTTTCTGATTTTTCATTGTTTGTGTATAGGAATGCCAGTCATTTCTGTGTATTGATTTTGTATCCCACAACTTTGCTGAATTAATTTGTTAACTCTAGTAGTTTTCTAATAGTTTCTTTGGGGTTTTCTATGTATAATATCACATCATCTGCAAATAGAGTTTTACTTCTTCTTTTTCAATCTAGATTCCTTTTATTTATTTCTCTTCTCTTATTGCTATTGCTAGAACTTCTAGGACTATGTTGAATAATAGTGGTGAAAGTGGACACCCCTGTCTTGTTCCTGACCTTAGAGGGAATGCTTTCAGTTTTTAACCACTGAGGGTAATGTTCTCTGTGGGCTTCTCATATATGGCTTTCACTATGAAGTAGGTTCCTTTTATACCCATTTTTGAAAGGTTTTTATCGTAAATGGATGTCGCAATTTGTTGAAGGCTTTTTCTGCATCTATTGAGATGATCATGTGGATTTTGTCTCTCAATTTGTTGATATGGTGTATCACATTGATTGATTTGCAGATATTGAAGAATCCTTGCATGCCTGGGACGAAGCCGACTTGGTCATGATGTATGAGTTTTTTGATGTATTGTTGAATTTTGTTTGCTAGGATTTTGTTGAGAATTTTGGCATCTAGATTCATCACTGAAATTGGCCAATAATTTTCTTTTTTTGTGTTGTCTTTGCCTGGTTTTGGTATCAGGGTGATGGAGGCCTCGTAGAATGTGTTTGGAACTGTTCCTTCCTGTGAAATTTTTTGAAGGAGTTTTAGAAGGACAGGCTCTTCTTTAAATGTTTGGTAGAATTAACCTGTGAAGCCATTTGGCCTTGGGCTTTTATTTTTGGGTTGATCTTTGATCACAAAGTCGATTTCTGAGCTTGTGATTTGGTTGTTCATAGTTTCTATTTCTTCCTGGTTCAGTCTTGAGAGATTAATCTTTTCCAAGAAACTCTCCATTTCCTCCAGGTTGTCCAGTTTGTTGCCATATAGTTGTTCATAATAGTCTGTTATAATCCTTTGGATTTCTGCATTATCTGTTGTAATCTCTCCTTTTCCATTTTTGATTTTGATGATTTGGTTCTTCTCTCTTTTTTTCTTGATGAGTCTGGCCAGTGGCTGTCAATTGTGTTTATCTTTTTGGAGAACCAGTTTATCATTTTATTTATCTTTATTATTGTTTCATTCATTTCTTTTTCATTTGTTTCTGCTCTGAACTTTATTATATCTCTTCTGCTGCTAAATTGGGATGTTTTTGTTCTTCTTTCTCCAGTTGCTTTAAGCATAGGGTTAGGTCATCTGTTTAATATTTTTCTTATTTCTTGAGGTAGGATTGTATTGCTATAAAATTCCCTTTTAGAACTGCTTTTGCAGTATCCCATAGGTTTTGCACTATCGTGTATTCATTGTCATTTTCTTCTAGGAATTCTTTTATTTCTCCTTTGATTTGTTCAGTGATCAGTTTGTTTTTTAGGTAGATTTTTTAGATCACTTTGTTGTTTAATCTCCATGTGCTTCTGTTTTCAGTGTTTTTTTTTTTTTTTCCCTGCAGTTGGCCTCTAGTCTCATTGAATTGTGGTCAGAGAAGATGGTTGATATAATTTCGATTTTCTTGAATTTACTGAGGCCCAAGATGTGGTCTTGGAGAATGTTCCATGAGTACTTCAGAAGAAAGTGTATTCTTCTCCTTTGGATGGACGATCCTAAAAATATCAATGAGTTCCATCTCTTCTAGAGTGTCATTAAAGGCTTGTGTTTCTTTATTGATTTTCTGTTTCGATGATCTGTCTATTGGTGTAAGAGGAGTGTCAATGTCTCCTACTATTATTGTGTTATTGTCAATTTCTTCTTTTATGTCTGAAAGTGTTTGTCTTATGTATTGAGATGCTCCTGTGTTGGGTGCATAGATATTTATGATTTTTATGTCTTCCTCTTGGATAGATGCCTTAATCATTAGGTAGTGAGATGCCTTGTGTCTTATAATCTTCTTTATTTTAAAGTCTGTTTTGTCTGATATGAGGATTGCTACTCCAGCTTTCTTTTGATTTCCATCTGTGTGGAATATCTTTTTCCATTATCTCACTTTCAGTCTATGTGTGTCATTAGGTCTGAAGTTGGTTTCTTGTAAATAGCATATATACAGGTCTTGCTTTTGTAATCATTCAGCAAGTCTGTGTCTTTTGGTTGGAACATTTAGTCTGTTTACATTCACGGTAATTATTGATATGAATGTTCCTATTTTCATCTTCTGCTGCTAAATTGGGATGTTTTTGTTCTTCTTTCTCCAGTTGCTTTAAGCATAGGGTTAGGTCATCTGTTTAATATTTTTCTTATTTCTTGAGGTAGGATTGTATTGCTATAAAATTCCCTTTTAGAACTGCTTTTGCAGTATCCCATAGGTTTTGCACTATCGTGTATTCATTGTCATTTTCTTCTAGGAATTCTTTTATTTCTCCTTTGATTTGTTCAGTGATCAGTTTGTTTTTTAGGTAGATTTTTTAGATCACTTTGTTGTTTAATCTCCATGTGCTTCTGTTTTCAGTGTTTTTTTTTTTTTTTCCCTGCAGTTGGCCTCTAGTCTCATTGAATTGTGGTCAGAGAAGATGGTTGATATAATTTCGATTTTCTTGAATTTACTGAGGCCCAAGATGTGGTCTTGGAGAATGTTCCATGAGTACTTCAGAAGAAAGTGTATTCTTCTCCTTTGGATGGACGATCCTAAAAATATCAATGAGTTCCATCTCTTCTAGAGTGTCATTAAAGGCTTGTGTTTCTTTATTGATTTTCTGTTTCGATGATCTGTCTATTGGTGTAAGAGGAGTGTCAATGTCTCCTACTATTATTGTGTTATTGTCAATTTCTTCTTTTATGTCTGAAAGTGTTTGTCTTATGTATTGAGATGCTCCTGTGTTGGGTGCATAGATATTTATGATTTTTATGTCTTCCTCTTGGATAGATGCCTTAATCATTAGGTAGTGAGATGCCTTGTGTCTTATAATCTTCTTTATTTTAAAGTCTGTTTTGTCTGATATGAGGATTGCTACTCCAGCTTTCTTTTGATTTCCATCTGTGTGGAATATCTTTTTCCATTATCTCACTTTCAGTCTATGTGTGTCATTAGGTCTGAAGTTGGTTTCTTGTAAATAGCATATATACAGGTCTTGCTTTTGTAATCATTCAGCAAGTCTGTGTCTTTTGGTTGGAACATTTAGTCTGTTTACATTCACGGTAATTATTGATATGAATGTTCCTATTTTCATCTTCTTAGATGTCTGGGAGTTGATTTGTAGGACTTCTCTTACTCTTCTATTTATTGGCTATATCAGGCCCTTTAATACTTGTAGTAAGGTTGGTTTTGTGGTAGAAAATGCTTTTAGCTTTTGCTTATCTGTGAAACTTTTGACTTCTCCATCAATTCTGAATGAGATCCTTGGCAGGTAAAGAACTCTTGGTTGTAGGTTATTCTCATTTAGCCATTTAAATGTGTCCTGCCATTATTTTCTGGACTGCAGGGTTTCTGTTGAAAGATCAGCAGTTAAACGTATAGGGTTTCCTTTGTATGCTATTTGTTTTTTGTTCCTAGCTGCTTTAAGTATTCTGTATTTATATTTAGTCTGTGTTAGCTTGATTAGAATGTGCCTTGGTGTGTTTCTTCTGGAGTTTATCCTGTATGGAACTCTTTGTGCCTCTTGGACTTGGCTGACTATTTTCTTTCCCATGCTGAGGAAGTTTTCAACTATAAACTCCAAGAATTTTTTCATAGCCTTTCTTTCCCTCTTTTTCTTCTGGGACCCCTATAATTCTGATATTGCATTTGATATTGTCCCGTAGGCCTCTGAAACTATCCTCAGTTCTTTTTATTCTTTGTGCTTTGTTCTATTCTTCAGCAGTTATTTCCACCATTCTGTCTTGCAACTCACTTATCCGTTCTTCAGCCTCTGATACTCTACTGTTGAGATCTTCTATAGTATTTTTAAATTCATCAATTGACTTGTTTATCTTTGTTTATTTTTCATTTATTGCATGTCTCTTCTCAGTGCACTAATTTTCTCTAATATCCTGCTTTTGGGGTTTGGATCCTCACTAGTATCATTCTTCTGAATTTTCTTTTCGGTAATTTGTCTATCTCATCTTCTGTCATTTGTAGCTTTGTTTCTCTGATTTGTTCCTTCACTTGTGCAGTGTTTCTCTGTCTTTTCATTATTATGTTAATTTTTGTTTCTTTGTTTGTATCTATGTGATTGACGTCTTTTTCCTAGGCTTTGTGGTTGAATTCTCCCTTCCTTTTTGTTTCTGTCCTTGTGGAAGTGTTCAGTGGTTTGTGTCTTAGGTGGTGTTGGATCTTGTTTGCAGGCGAATAATCTCTAGTGTTGTGTGTTCTTTGATAGTGTAGGGTCTTGGAATCAGGGCTTCCACTCTGAGGATACTTGGTTTGATCTCTGGCCAGGGCGTGTAGGCTCTATGTCTAGTTTGCTATGGTGTTCAGTGGTATTAGTTCAAATATACGCATATGAGGGGCAAAAGGTGCATCCCTTGTAGATGACAGTCATAAAACCATGCAAATATTTTCTAACATAATGGAAAATATATATATACATGCACATCAATAAATACAAGTGAACAGTCTTAAAGGGAAATTTTAGTTTTTGATTCCCAGGTGGTCTGATTAGATTTTGCTGCCTTGGTAGTAGTATTCTTGCTATTTGGAGTTTTAGTCCTGTGTTAGCTTGATTAGAATGTGCCTTGGTGTGTTTCTTCTGGAGTTTATCCTGTATGGAACTCTTTGTGCCTCTTGGACTTGGCTGACTATTTTCTTTCCCATGCTGAGGAAGTTTTCAACTATAAACTCCAAGAATTTTTTCATAGCCTTTCTTTCCCTCTTTTTCTTCTGGGACCCCTATAATTCTGATATTGCATTTGATATTGTCCCGTAGGCCTCTGAAACTATCCTCAGTTCTTTTTATTCTTTGTGCTTTGTTCTATTCTTCAGCAGTTATTTCCACCATTCTGTCTTGCAACTCACTTATCCGTTCTTCAGCCTCTGATACTCTACTGTTGAGATCTTCTATAGTATTTTTAAATTCATCAATTGACTTGTTTATCTTTGTTTATTTTTCATTTATTGCATGTCTCTTCTCAGTGCACTAATTTTCTAATATCCTGCTTTTGGGGTTTGGATCCTCACTAGTATCATTCTTCTGAATTTTCTTTTCGGTAATTTGTCTATCTCATCTTCTGTCATTTGTAGCTTTGTTTCTCTGATTTGTTCCTTCACTTGTGCAGTGTTTCTCTGTCTTTTCATTATTATGTTAATTTTTGTTTCTTTGTTTGTATCTATGTGATTGACGTCTTTTTCCTAGGCTTTGTGGTTGAATTCTCCCTTCCTTTTTGTTTCTGTCCTTGTGGAAGTGTTCAGTGGTTTGTGTCTTAGGTGGTGTTGGATCTTGTTTGCAGGCGAATAATCTCTAGTGTTGTGTGTTCTTTGATAGTGTAGGGTCTTGGAATCAGGGCTTCCACTCTGAGGATACTTGGTTTGATCTCTGGCCAGGGCGTGTAGGCTCTATGTCTAGTTTGCTATGGTGTTCAGTGGTATTAGTTCAAATATACGCATATGAGGGGCAAAAGGTGCATCCCTTGTAGATGACAGTCATAAAACCATGCAAATATTTTCTAACATAATGGAAAATATATATATACATGCACATCAATAAATACAAGTGAACAGTCTTAAAGGGATAAATTATAGCAAATTTTTCTGGCAAATGATGCAGTCAGAGTTGGTACCTGACCATTATGCTCTGAGTCAATTAAAACACTGCCTGAAAAACAGATTCAAGGCAAGGTCCCAGCTGGGAATATTACAATGTAAGCTGTTTTTAACTAAGACATGTGTTGGGGGTGAGAAAGAGGAGAGTGTATGGGTAATGAGAAGGAATAGATTCGTGTTACAAGGATTTTGTAGGGTTAGGAGACAAAGATTAGTGTGTAGCAGAGTTTAGTACAGCTGGAAGACAATAGTAGAGACAGGAAGATAGGAAATATTTATAAAGTGGATAGTAGTAGATATAAAAAGATAGAGAGAGGAAGCAGTAGGAAAAAGAAAAAATTAGAAAAAATTAAAATTAAAAAAAAATAAAAATTAAAAAAAAAGAAATAGAGTACTGTCCCTGGTTTTTGTCTTCTCATCTGCATGTGAGCCTTCCACCAGTTTGCTGTTGATGCTGTCCCAGATTTCCCTAGTCTGTACTAATGGGGGTCGGGTGTGGGGACTGGATGGCTGCTTGTGTCTTAAGTTTCAGTGAGGGTCAGGTTTTTTTGTACTCAGGAACCTTGAAGAACTGGTTGCTCTTTTCAGGTATTCTTGATGCATTTCAATGTATGCATGGATATCTTGACAGTAATCCATGGAAAACTATCTGTGTGCACCTCTGCTAATTGAAGAGGAAGAGATCAATAATTTTCAAGATCTCAGGAAATATCATGATCTATAAATTATTAAGAGATACAGGATAGCTAGAAAACATACTTTTAATTTAAAACAAAAAAATTTGCTTAAAACCAAAATCAGACATATTTTGCAGGCGAATAATCTCTAGTGTTGTGTGTTCTTTGATAGTGTAGGGTCTTGGAATCAGGGCTTCCACTCTGAGGATACTTGGTTTGATCTCTGGCCAGGGCGTGTAGGCTCTATGTCTAGTTTGCTATGGTGTTCAGTGGTATTAGTTCAAATATACGCATATGAGGGGCAAAAGGTGCATCCCTTGTAGATGACAGTCATAAAACCATGCAAATATTTTCTAACATAATGGAAAATATATATATACATGCACATCAATAAATACAAGTGAACAGTCTTAAAGGGATAAATTATAGCAAATTTTTCTGGCAAATGATGCAGTCAGAGTTGGTACCTGACCATTATGCTCTGAGTCAATTAAAACACTGCCTGAAAAACAGATTCAAGGCAAGGTCCCAGCTGGGAATATTACAATGTAAGCTGTTTTTAACTAAGACATGTGTTGGGGGTGAGAAAGAGGAGAGTGTATGGGTAATGAGAAGGAATAGATTCGTGTTACAAGGATTTTGTAGGGTTAGGAGACAAAGATTAGTGTGTAGCAGAGTTTAGTACAGCTGGAAGACAATAGTAGAGACAGGAAGATAGGAAATATTTATAAAGTGGATAGTAGTAGATATAAAAAGATAGAGAGAGGAAGCAGTAGGAAAAAGAAAAAATTAGAAAAAATTAAAATTAAAAAAAAATAAAA
Organism: Tragulus kanchil; assembly: GCA_022376925.1. Taxonomy (NCBI): domain Eukaryota; kingdom Metazoa; phylum Chordata; class Mammalia; order Artiodactyla; family Tragulidae; genus Tragulus; species Tragulus kanchil. The sequence goes on along the minus strand of JAIOJX010000028.1, from coordinate 220,297,591 downwards.
ATTAAAAAAAAAGAAATAGAGTACTGTCCCTGGTTTTTGTCTTCTCATCTGCATGTGAGCCTTCCACCAGTTTGCTGTTGATGCTGTCCCAGATTTCCCTAGTCTGTACTAATGGGGGTCGGGTGTGGGGACTGGATGGCTGCTTGTGTCTTAAGTTTCAGTGAGGGTCAGGTTTTTTTGTACTCAGGAACCTTGAAGAACTGGTTGCTCTTTTCAGGTATTCTTGATGCATTTCAATGTATGCATGGATATCTTGACAGTAATCCATGGAAAACTATCTGTGTGCACCTCTGCTAATTGAAGAGGAAGAGATCAATAATTTTCAAGATCTCAGGAAATATCATGATCTATAAATTATTAAGAGATACAGGATAGCTAGAAAACATACTTTTAATTTAAAACATAATTATGAAAATCAATTTGCTTAAAACCAAAATCAGACATATTTTATTTGGTTTCTACTCAAAACATTTGAAAGTAGGCATTAACTATTAGATCTCTATCAAAATAAAACACAAAATACTGCACATCTGTAGTTTAGAATTCATTGCATGAAATGTGTTAGAAATGTTCAGAGTAAAGCAAGTACATATTGCATGTAAGGAAGAAATGCACCTGTATTGCTATATCATCTACCTTTCTATCTAGCCAACTACCTAAAATTTAGTGTCATATATGCCCTTTGGCTTTGAATATTTTTTATGGTTTTCCCTTTATTTTCTCCACTTTATGACTTTAAATTACTTTTATACTTATAAAATTTTAAAAATTACTATGACAATATAATGTAGTCATCAGTTATACTTTATAAGTTATAAAAGTGAATTTTTAAATGATAGTATTTCTGTGCAGTTGAACATACCTTAATAACAATTCTTCTAATTGTAAAATAAGAAAATAAACTATAGCTAACTACAAATAACAATTCCCATTTTTCTTCAATTTTTTTTTCCCTACATCAATACCCCTAGAGACAATTTGAAAGATAAATAAATAATTTCCTTTAACTTGATAGAAATGACAATGTTTAGTCAGAGGAAAAACAAACTTTCCTTCCAATGGTCACAAAGCCTCATTGTTGTTTCTAAAACCCCTGCACACCAAAGAGTAAAGTTGTATCTAATTTTTTTTTTTAATTTTCTCTCAGAAAATATAATCTTTACCATATAATATATTTTCCAAAATTTGTGATAGCACTAACAAAGGCAACGCTTAAAGAAATTTAAATACCTTTTTCACAGTGCATCTTCTCTAAGAAAATTTTGTATTAGGGTCAGGTTTTTTTGTACTCAGGAACCTTGAAGAACTGGTTGCTCTTTTCAGGTATTCTTGATGCATTTCAATGTATGCATGGATATCTTGACAGTAATCCATGGAAAACTATCTGTGTGCACCTCTGCTAATTGAAGAGGAAGAGATCAATAATTTTCAAGATCTCAGGAAATATCATGATCTATAAATTATTAAGAGATACAGGATAGCTAGAAAACATACTTTTAATTTAAAACATAATTATGAAAATCAATTTGCTTAAAACCAAAATCAGACATATTTTATTTGGTTTCTACTCAAAACATTTGAAAGTAGGCATTAACTATTAGATCTCTATCAAAATAAAACACAAAATACTGCACATCTGTAGTTTAGAATTCATTGCATGAAATGTGTTAGAAATGTTCAGAGTAAAGCAAGTACATATTGCATGTAAGGAAGAAATGCACCTGTATTGCTATATCATCTACCTTTCTATCTAGCCAACTACCTAAAATTTAGTGTCATATATGCCCTTTGGCTTTGAATATTTTTTATGGTTTTCCCTTTATTTTCTCCACTTTATGACTTTAAATTACTTTTATACTTATAAAATTTTAAAAATTACTATGACAATATAATGTAGTCATCAGTTATACTTTATAAGTTATAAAAGTGAATTTTTAAATGATAGTATTTCTGTGCAGTTGAACATACCTTAATAACAATTCTTCTAATTGTAAAATAAGAAAATAAACTATAGCTAACTACAAATAACAATTCCCATTTTTCTTCAATTTTTTTTTCCCTACATCAATACCCCTAGAGACAATTTGAAAGATAAATAAATAATTTCCTTTAACTTGATAGAAATGACAATGTTTAGTCAGAGGAAAAACAAACTTTCCTTCCAATGGTCACAAAGCCTCATTGTTGTTTCTAAAACCCCTGCACACCAAAGAGTAAAGTTGTATCTAATTTTTTTTTTTAATTTTCTCTCAGAAAATATAATCTTTACCATATAATATATTTTCCAAAATTTGTGATAGCACTAACAAAGGCAACGCTTAAAGAAATTTAAATACTTTCACAGTGCATCTTCTCTAAGAAAATTTATGGAATATATAGAACTTACCATATGTTTATAAATATATCCATAGTCATATTTTGCATTGAATTCCTAGCATCAGAGAGAGAAAATGATAAATCCCTGTTTTATGCTGTTCTTTAAGTAGTTCACACTTTGATGAATTATAGGCAGTGATGGAGATATTCTGTAGCCTTTATAAGAGCACAAAAGTGATGCTTTTCCTTAGAGGAACAGTGAGAAGCCAGCAAAATTTTCCACAAAGAGTGACAGCAACATGGCAACACCAGTAGTTATATACCATTCTGTATGAGCACAGTCACATTGTCCTAAATAACTAAATTTAACAAGCGGTAAATATATCATGAAATGTTCATCATATGGCAAATATCATTTGCTAGAGTATATTGCACACATTGGGTTCTTTATGAATAGTGAACACTGGATATAGTTAAGGTATATACTTATCCACATTTTATTATATTTCATCCCATTGAGGGCTAATATTTAAAAAAAAAAAGTAGATTGCATTTGAACATATTTTGAAGCCAGAAATCAAAAATTGATAAAAACATATCCATCTCAATATTTTTAGGATTTCTAAGATACTAGACATTGAAACAGTTTCATGATGAATTTTCCAGCTATGGGCCCTCTCTCTCTGTCTCTTCTCTCCACCCCACTCTCTCTCATTATTCACTTTTAAATGTTTATTTAAATTTCCGAAAGATGTAAAAGACAACTTTCCTTGGTAGTAGAAAGAGCATGAAAATGTGGAGCCACAGAACCTAGTTTGGTGTGAAATAAGGCTCCTCTGGTCCCTCCAGTTTCTAATTTGTAAAAGGGCAAGAGTAATATTTGTTTTTCCTCGCCTCAAAATGTCTGATTGAGGAACAAATGGTCTGATTTATAATATAAATTGTTTAAGTGTGGCCAGCACTGAAAAATGTTTAGTCAGAGGAAAAACAAACTTTCCTTCCAATGGTCACAAAGCCTCATTGTTGTTTCTAAAACCCCTGCACACCAAAGAGTAAAGTTGTATCTAATTTTTTTTTTTAATTTTCTCTCAGAAAATATAATCTTTACCATATAATATATTTTCCAAAATTTGTGATAGCACTAACAAAGGCAACGCTTAAAGAAATTTAAATACTTTCACAGTGCATCTTCTCTAAGAAAATTTATGGAATATATAGAACTTACCATATGTTTATAAATATATCCATAGTCATATTTTGCATTGAATTCCTAGCATCAGAGAGAGAAAATGATAAATCCCTGTTTTATGCTGTTCTTTAAGTAGTTCACACTTTGATGAATTATAGGCAGTGATGGAGATATTCTGTAGCCTTTATAAGAGCACAAAAGTGATGCTTTTCCTTAGAGGAACAGTGAGAAGCCAGCAAAATTTTCCACAAAGAGTGACAGCAACATGGCAACACCAGTAGTTATATACCATTCTGTATGAGCACAGTCACATTGTCCTAAATAACTAAATTTAACAAGCGGTAAATATATCATGAAATGTTCATCATATGGCAAATATCATTTGCTAGAGTATATTGCACACATTGGGTTCTTTATGAATAGTGAACACTGGATATAGTTAAGGTATATACTTATCCACATTTTATTATATTTCATCCCATTGAGGGCTAATATTTAAAAAAAAAAAGTAGATTGCATTTGAACATATTTTGAAGCCAGAAATCAAAAATTGATAAAAACATATCCATCTCAATATTTTTAGGATTTCTAAGATACTAGACATTGAAACAGTTTCATGATGAATTTTCCAGCTATGGGCCCTCTCTTTTGTCTCTTCTCTCCACCCCACTCTCTCTCATTATTCACTTTTAAATGTTTATTTAAATTTCCGAAAGATGTAAAAGACAACTTTCCTTGGTAGTAGAAAGAGCATGAAAATGTGGAGCCACAGAACCTAGTTTGGTGTGAAATAAGGCTCCTCTGGTCCCTCCAGTTTCTAATTTGTAAAAGGGCAAGAGTAATATTTGTTTTTCCTCGCTCTCAAAATGTCTGATTGAGGAACAAATGGTCTGATTTATAATATAAATTGTTTAAGTGTGGCCAGCACTGAAGTAGTAAATTCATTATGATAAGTATATTATAATAATTATATGACAGTAATTAGGAAGTGGAAACATGCAGGTTATTTGCCAAATATTAACGTAATGAAACAAAACAGAATTTCTTCACGCTGCAGTTGGGAAGGAGAAACAGGACTTCGATTACTTAACTAAAACAACATGTTTATGTAGTAGCTTTTGAATATTGCTATAAATGTCACCAGAGACAAAAACACAAGATAGATTTCATTTCTATATTTCAGAAAACCTAATTGAGTGCACTTTGAAACAAGAGTACAACAAAATAGAATATACTTCAAATGTTGAATATACAAACTATTATAGTTCAAATCTGAACACTGGTACTTTCCCTCTCAAGCTTCAACTAATAAAAAGAAAAAAGGAAGAAAGAAAACCCCAGATATTAGTTACCTGACAAAAACTCATGCCAAGCCTTAACTTCTAAGAGACAGCAGAACTGAAATGGGTATGTCTGCACAGATGCCAGGACTGAGTGAGTGACACAGGCATGTTAGAGCAAAAGGCCAGAACCAACTGTTAATTTGTCCACAATTAAGAAACTGACAGACTTTAACTATCATATAAAATATTACATGTAAGTTCTATAACAATACTGTTCTAGGTACAAGATTTTTAAAATTTTTCTTTTAGTAAAAAAGCTTTATACAAACAAGTCATTAGCTTATTTCAATAAAGAAAACTGAGAATTAGTCCAAGGCCTTTGTTTTTTTTGTTTGTTTGTTTTTTTGTTTTTTGTTTTTTTAAGATTTATTTATTTATTTATTTTGGGTGGGGTCGGGTTGGGGAGGGAGGGGAGCGGGTGAGCCACTTCTATTGGTCTTTCATTTCTCTATTTTCATCTGTCTTTGTTCTTTGGCTCCTGTGGGCCTCCCATCGCAGTGGCGTCTGTCATTGCAGAGCGCCGGCTCTGGCGCATGCGCTCCAGAGCTCCGGCTCGGTAATTGGACACATCAGTTCAGCCGCTCCGCGGCACGTGGGATCTTCCCAGGCCAGGGCTCGAACTGGCGCCCCTTGCACTGCAAGGAGGTGTCCTTACCCACTGGACCACCAGGGGAAGCCCCAAGGCCTTTGTTTTAAAATCAACTTAAGCTATATGATTAAAAAAAATCACACTAGATTTTTTTTGCTAACTGTTTTTGGATCCATTCTTCAATTCACATTCTAAAATACCTGTATTAGCAGTTTTCACACACATCAGTTATGTGAGTTCTGTGTGAACACAGTAATAATTGCTGGTATGCATATAAAATGCATCAAAAATAGCTATATGTAACAATATCAAAATCCCTCCCCACTGAAAACTACATAACCTCTTAAAGAATGCTAGTGTTCTAAGTCTTAGTACAACGTGATATTGTAGTGAACTGTTGGTCCCTTTTGATCCTTTTACTTATTGACGGGTTCAGTTATTTCCTACTGTAAGAGGCAGTTTTCTGTCAGCATCTCAGTATATAGCTCATTTCCCACTGAAACATGGGATACGTAATTTTTATTTCCAGTCAGTCTGATTGTTTTCTTATATGCATTAAAAATGTTTTAAAGTCCTTGACTTCCGTTGATGACGTCCTTGCAAATATTTATGTCAGTACTACCTCTAACATTCTGAGGAATTCAAAACAGTATTCTACCAGAAAAAGGTAACAAGTGGAAGGCTTGTGAAGATTTGCTTCACAAATCTAGGTTCAATGTAAGTGTTGGATTCAGCACACAAGAGACTGGATACAATAGAGATGTTTGCCAACACTAAGCAGAGAAGTGCTAGGTGCTCTGATTCAAGGTTTCCAATTCCCCACAGTAGAAATGAGGGAAGACTTCTGTGGCCTCATTCAACTGTATGTCCAGAGTAGGGTAGTGAGAACAGTCTGTTTGCTTTTGTTTTTGTTTATTAGAGTATAGCTGCTTTACAATGCTGTGTTCATTTCTGCTGTACAATGAAGTGAATCAGCTATATGTATATATGTACATATCTCCTCCATCTTGAACCTCTGTCTCACCCATCTAGGTCACCAAAGAACACCAAGCTGAACTCCCTCAGCTATATACCAGGTTCCACTGACTATCTATTTTACATGTGAATGTGTCAATCCCAATCTCCCAATTCATCCTACCCTGTCCCATGTCCACACAACTTTTCTCTATGTCTGTGTCTCTATTCCTGCCCTCCACATAGCTTCATCTGTACCATTTTTCTAAATTCCACGTATATGTATTAATATATGATATTCATTTATCTCTTTCTGGAGAATAGTGTATTTTGTGTAAAGGCAATAAGGATGTGTGTGCATTGTCTGTGGAGAAATTAAAAGCACAAAAGCATCAACTGAAAGTTGGTTGACTTTATTTTATCATTGTGATTGATTGAACCATTCTGAACAAGCTACAGGGCTTTCCTGGTGTTTCAGATGGTAAAGCATCTGCCTGCAATGCAAAAGACCCAGATTCAATCCCTGAGTCAGGAAGATCCCCTGGAGAAGGGAATAGCTACCCACTCCAATATTCTTGCCTGGAGAATTTCATGGACAGAGGAGTTTGGTGGGTTATAGTCCATGAGGTTGAAAGAGTAGGGCAGAATTGAATGACTAATACATTTCTAACTCAATGTATCTGTAAACTTCAACTTATTACAGTTGAATTATTTATTCTTTAAGAAACATCAATATAAAGAATTTCTATGGGACAGTTAATTTGGAGAATTTCTAGTCACACAGACATCCCCTAATGCTCTGAGACTTAGCTATTCAAGTTCATCTTGACAGTAAGTTCAGGGGTTCCAGTCATGCAATTGGTTAACATGCAGTACTTATATGATAGTAAGTTCATAAGAATTCACAATTATTTTACCTTCTTCCAATGTATTTTTGTATCTAACCTTCAAAGTAATATATAATTCTTTTTGCAAGAGCCATATGCAATTGTTCTTTTATCAGTTACCTTACCCCTCTATGTGAAGCTTTAAATGAAGTTAATCAGAATCAAAATATATTCACAAACAGAATCAGCCTTGAAAATTGTACAGTGCAACAATGAGCATTAAAAACATTCTTTGAAAGTCTGTGCATAAATGTTTTAAAAAATCAGCTATATGTATATATGTACATATCTCCTCCATCTTGAACCTCTGTCTCACCCATCTAGGTCACCAAAGAACACCAAGCTGAACTCCCTCAGCTATATACCAGGTTCCACTGACTATCTATTTTACATGTGAATGTGTCAATCCCAATCTCCCAATTCATCCTACCCTGTCCCATGTCCACACAACTTTTCTCTATGTCTGTGTCTCTATTCCTGCCCTCCACATAGCTTCATCTGTACCATTTTTCTAAATTCCACGTATATGTATTAATATATGATATTCATTTATCTCTTTCTGGAGAATAGTGTATTTTGTGTAAAGGCAATAAGGATGTGTGTGCATTGTCTGTGGAGAAATTAAAAGCACAAAAGCATCAACTGAAAGTTGGTTGACTTTATTTTATCATTGTGATTGATTGAACCATTCTGAACAAGCTACAGGGCTTTCCTGGTGTTTCAGATGGTAAAGCATCTGCCTGCAATGCAAAAGACCCAGATTCAATCCCTGAGTCAGGAAGATCCCCTGGAGAAGGGAATAGCTACCCACTCCAATATTCTTGCCTGGAGAATTTCATGGACAGAGGAGTTTGGTGGGTTATAGTCCATGAGGTTGAAAGAGTAGGGCAGAATTGAATGACTAATACATTTCTAACTCAATGTATCTGTAAACTTCAACTTATTACAGTTGAATTATTTATTCTTTAAGAAACATCAATATAAAGAATTTCTATGGGACAGTTAATTTGGAGAATTTCTAGTCACACAGACATCCCCTAATGCTCTGAGACTTAGCTATTCAAGTTCATCTTGACAGTAAGTTCAGGGGTTCCAGTCATGCAATTGGTTAACATGCAGTACTTATATGATAGTAAGTTCATAAGAATTCACAATTATTTTACCTTCTTCCAGTGTATTTTTTTGTATCTAACCTCCAAAGTAATATATAATTCTTTTTGCAAGAGCCATATGCAATTGTTCTTTTATCAGTTACCTTACCCCTCTATGTGAAGCTTTAAATGAAGTTAATCAGAATCAAAATATATTCACAAACAGAATCAGCCTTGAAAATTGTACAGTGCAACAATGAGCATTAAAAACATTCTTTGAAAGTCTGTGCATGGAAATTGTGAAATAGGTCATTAATTATGCATCCACAAAAGTGAGGAAAGGAAAGCTTACAAAGAAAACTAGATTCAGATTTCTAAAGAGAATACCTGGAGAACTGACAAAAGATGCTCATCTTATACTGCCAAAGACTTCAAAAGAGAAATATTTTATTTCCTTGGTTGCTTCCATCAAGAATTGGATATTCTTTCTGAATTAATGAATCCATAATGTCAATCTTTATTACTATTTAGCCATTTTTTATAATTTTATAGAAACAAACTTCAGAAGTTTTTAATAAATATAATTAAAATATATGATGTATTTTTACATTTTAAGATATTCCATAGAAAATTTGTGTGAGCAGAAAAAAAAAATGTTATAATAGATTTCCAGTTTGGGTTTTTATGAATCTTTATACAACTTATATTTAAGACTTTTCTTAACTATTTGTATATGTTACTTCATGTAAACAATAATTTGAGAAATAAAATGTTTTTAAAAATTAATAAGAAAGATGCTTGACCAATAAGGAGAGAAAAATAGGTTGACTAATCTGCCTATAATAGCTATAGTATATGACAAAGAACAAATTTAAAGAAGTCACTGATAAACTTGTATAACTTAAGGTTCACAAACAAAAATCGTAATGTTATTTATTAATGCAACAGACTGATATAAAGGCATATGATTTTATTTCTAAAAAATTATACCTAATGGAATTAAAAAAGTAAAAATCTATTATTTTTTCCTTTATCATACATACTTTTATGATAATTTACTACATATGAATTTTGGTAAAATAAAAAGCTATCCATCTTTTTTCTGGACATAATTGATACTTGTCTTATCTTATTATTATTCTGGAAAATAATTGGGTCCTGTAGATAAAGTGGATGTTAAAAAATGATTCACTCTGGCTGACATATATATAATTCTTTTGCAAGAGCCATTTTTGGCAATTTTTTGTTATTTTGTATCTAACCTCCAAAGTAATATATAATTCTTTTTGCAAGAGCCATATGCAATTGTTCTTTTATCAGTTACCTTACCCCTCTATGTGAAGCTTTAAATGAAGTTAATCAGAATCAAAATATATTCACAAACAGAATCAGCCTTGAAAATTGTACAGTGCAACAATGAGCATTAAAAACATTCTTTGAAAGTCTGTGCATGGAAATTGTGAAATAGGTCATTAATTATGCATCCACAAAAGTGAGGAAAGGAAAGCTTACAAAGAAAACTAGATTCAGATTTCTAAAGAGAATACCTGGAGAACTGACAAAAGATGCTCATCTTATACTGCCAAAGACTTCAAAAGAGAAATATTTTATTTCCTTGGTTGCTTCCATCAAGAATTGGATATTCTTTCTGAATTAATGAATCCATAATGTCAATCTTTATTACTATTTAGCCATTTTTTATAATTTTATAGAAACAAACTTCAGAAGTTTTTAATAAATATAATTAAAATATATGATGTATTTTTACATTTTAAGATATTCCATAGAAAATTTGTGTGAGCAGAAAAAAAAAATGTTATAATAGATTTCCAGTTTGGGTTTTTATGAATCTTTATACAACTTATATTTAAGACTTTTCTTAACTATTTGTATATGTTACTTCATGTAAACAATAATTTGAGAAATAAAATGTTTTTAAAAATTAATAAGAAAGATGCTTGACCAATAAGGAGAGAAAAATAGGTTGACTAATCTGCCTATAATAGCTATAGTATATGACAAAGAACAAATTTAAAGAAGTCACTGATAAACTTGTATAACTTAAGGTTCACAAACAAAAATCGTAATGTTATTTATTAATGCAACAGACTGATATAAAGGCATATGATTTTATTTCTAAAAAATTATACCTAATGGAATTAAAAAAGTAAAAATCTATTATTTTTTCCTTTATCATACATACTTTTATGATAATTTACTACATATGAATTTTGGTAAAATAAAAAGCTATCCATCTTTTTTCTGGACATAATTGATACTTGTCTTATCTTATTATTATTCTGGAAAATAATTGGGTCCTGTAGATAAAGTGGATGTTAAAAAATGATTCACTCTGGCTGTCAAATAAGTCAAGCATACCACTGCCTTCATTAGATCTACAAAGATCTCATTTTAATTCTAACCTTGTGCCAATGTTTGGGAAAATTTAAGTAAATTCTATGAAGAATTCATTGCATAAATCAAATACTAAGGATACTAAGGAATTTTGTTAGATATGATAATGACATTGAGATTATTTAAGAAAATGATCATACTTTTTATAGTTGCACAATCAGTGAAATGCTATGGAAGATTGAGATTTAATTAAAAATACTTTGTCAGAGAAAAAGAGAAAAAGGAAGTAAGTAGGTAGAAATTTTTAAGTTTAGGCAAATGTTAATCATTTTGAACCTAAATTGTATATGTTTATTATTATATCCTCTCTGCCTATAAATTTAATGTTTTTCATAATTAAAATAGTCAAAGAAAGAGTTCAGCTTAATATATGGACTTGAACTGACACATTAGATAACTATATATTCTGAGAGAAATTGACCTCCAATATGACTAAAAGAAAAACTTCTTAAAACTTTCTGGTACTTGCTTCAAAGACAAAAAGTAGTAATAGTGTTACTCTTGTGTCTGAGTCCTTGCAACCCCATGCCCCATGGACTGTAGACCACCAGACTCCTCTGTTCGTGGAATTCTCCAGGCAAGAATATTGGAGTGGATAGCCATTCTCTTCCCCAGAGGATCTTCCTGACCCAGGCATTAAATCCTGGTCTCCAACATTATAGGCAGATTATTTGCCATTTGAGCCACCAGCCACCATCATAGACCTAAGGTCTACACCAAAATTGTGTAGTTATCATTCCAGAAAAGAATTGCAGTGATATTTATTTTGTAAATGCATACAATATTTTGCTAGGTCCACCTTTCTTTCTGTATCTGTCTCTCTCTCATTAGCATATCTTATTCTGCCTCCATTCAGAAATTTTACCTTGAGTAATAAGCAGATCTGAAAGTAGAAAGAGTACAATAAAGGTCAAAAAAAAAAAATAAAAGATGGAGAGCTCTCTTATTCTAATGCACAAAGAAAAATATAAATAAGTTATTCATTAGGTCAGAGATTCAGTGAAATACTCAATGGAAGTAAGTAAGCATAGACACCAAATCAATTAGTTATAGCCCTCCAATGATATAACTTGTCTCAATTGAGGGCTTTCTGTAAACCAAGTTCTCTTCCATCTGAGTTGTATGCTCTACCTTTATTTCTAGTTCATAAAAAAGATTAAGTAAATCCTCATTGATCTAAAGAAAGTAAACAAAAAAATAAAAGATGTTGGGAAAATGTTTTCAACAGATAGGAAAATATTTGCAAAAGGTGAAGTTACGGATTTAAGAGAATAATGTAAACCACATTATGTATCATCAAAGAAGTATTAGGTCAGGCAGCATAATAAACTCAAAACAGATATTATGTGGAATTAAGGTTGATGAAGCAACTAGTTCTATCATAAGGATAAGAGCCAAAAACAATCATGGAAACAGTTGGGAAAACATGTATATATAATTGATCTGTGACTGAGAATGCAGAAGGAATAAGAAAACACCAGTTCAGCAGACAATGAGCAGAAAATCTGGAGTCATAAAGCAACAGATTTCATGGCTGGCTCAGTTATGACCTGGCATGAAATGGATGCAAGACTGCAATACCTCTGGCTTGGTCATAAAAGATATCCTTGTTGGACCACAAAGGTAGACTCAGTAAGATTAGTGGCAAATTTCCTTGCAAGAATTGATAAAAATAAAGAATAAGATTATTCAAATAAGAAAATTAGTGTCCTCTGTTCGTGGAATTCTCCAGGCAAGAATATTGGAGTGGATAGCCATTCTCTTCCCCAGAGGATCTTCCTGACCCAGGCATTAAATCCTGGTCTCCAACATTATAGGCAGATTATTTGCCATTTGAGCCACCAGCCACCATCATAGACCTAAGGTCTACACCAAAATTGTGTAGTTATCATTCCAGAAAAGAATTGCAGTGATATTTATTTTGTAAATGCATACAATATTTTGCTAGGTCCACCTTTCTTTCTGTATCTGTCTCTCTCTCATTAGCATATCTTATTCTGCCTCCATTCAGAAATTTTACCTTGAGTAATAAGCAGATCTGAAAGTAGAAAGAGTACAATAAAGGTCAAAAAAAAAAAATAAAAGATGGAGAGCTCTCTTATTCTAATGCACAAAGAAAAATATAAATAAGTTATTCATTAGGTCAGAGATTCAGTGAAATACTCAATGGAAGTAAGTAAGCATAGACACCAAATCAATTAGTTATAGCCCTCCAATGATATAACTTGTCTCAATTGAGGGCTTTCTGTAAACCAAGTTCTCTTCCATCTGAGTTGTATGCTCTACCTTTATTTCTAGTTCATAAAAAAGATTAAGTAAATCCTCATTGATCTAAAGAAAGTAAACAAAAAAATAAAAGATGTTGGGAAAATGTTTTCAACAGATAGGAAAATATTTGCAAAAGGTGAAGTTACGGATTTAAGAGAATAATGTAAACCACATTATGTATCATCAAAGAAGTATTAGGTCAGGCAGCATAATAAACTCAAAACAGATATTATGTGGAATTAAGGTTGATGAAGCAACTAGTTCTATCATAAGGATAAGAGCCAAAAACAATCATGGAAACAGTTGGGAAAACATGTATATATAATTGATCTGTGACTGAGAATGCAGAAGGAATAAGAAAACACCAGTTCAGCAGACAATGAGCAGAAAATCTGGAGTCATAAAGCAACAGATTTCATGGCTGGCTCAGTTATGACCTGGCATGAAATGGATGCAAGACTGCAATACCTCTGGCTTGGTCATAAAAGATATCCTTGTTGGACCACAAAGGTAGACTCAGTAAGATTAGTGGCAAATTTCCCTTGCAAGAATTGATAAAAAATAAAGAATAAGATTATATGAAAAATTATAACCAGCAAAGTCTGAGAGCAAATAACTAAGAGGTGGAACCAAGGTTTGATGCAAAAATTAGGTTCATTCCCAGGCAGTGTCAAGCAAACCTTGAAACTAGAAAAGTGAAACAGATAAAGAAACTACTAATATTTAAGGCAATTACAACAGGGAAGAGAAAACAAAGCAGTCTGAAATTATCTTCATTTAAAAAAAAATGGTTGGAGTGTTGGAGGGTTTTTAAGATGTGGGGCAAAGGATAGTAGACTGTTCTGTTTCATAATTGATGTGACCCATGGAAAAGTGAACTTTCTCCTATCTCCTATCTTGTGGCAGGAATGAATTTTACAACTTGGAATTAGACTCAAAGGCAATAATTCTTTTTCGCTTTATGATTGCATCTTAAACAAGATGGCTCCTTAAGAAAGAACCGTCAGGTCCTTAAAAACAGTCCTTGGTTGCAACAACTGGAAAGAGGACTTTTAAAGATTTACATTTCCCAGGCTTCCCTGGTGGTCCAGTGGGTAAGGACACCACCTTGCAGTGTGGGGCGCTGGTTCCATCCCTGGCCTGGGAGGATCCCATGTGCCGCGGAATGGCTGGACCGATGTGTCCAATTACCGAGCTGGGGTTCTGGAGCACATGTGCCCAGAGCCGGTGCTCTGAGACAACAGAGGCCACCGCGATAGGAGGCCCACAAGTACCAAAGAACAAAGATGCATGAAAATAGATAAATGAAAGACCAATAGAAGTGGCCCGCCGCCCCCCTCACCCCCCCCCAAAAGATTTACATTTCAAAAGGAAGAGAAATAATTTTTGTCTTTAGGGTTCCTCAAGTAAATATGCTAAGCAAAGGGAGGTCAGGAATCTAAGATTAGAAAGAAGTCTTCTAAGGTTTAGTCAAACTGAGGGAAATGAGAAGGACATTTTCATCTGAAGGCTATTGTTATGATGGGGATCTGAGGCATTTGATGATCACAAGTTAGTTAATGCTTCTGAATATTTTGGAAGCAGCTACTTCTATACTTTAAAAAGGCCTCAACTGTTGAGTTCTAATTACCAGAAAAGTAAGGTCTTCTTCATTTGATACTTATTTTTAAACAAGGCACATTTCTCTTTTAAGATTTTGGCAGTGGTATCAACTGGTCCTTCACCAAAACCTAGAAACATGAAAGAAAATGAAGTGTGATTGTTACCAAGTCATACTGCTCACCACATGACTGACCAATGAATCTGGGAGAAGAGGTGTTGAGGCGAGGAAAATAACTTTATTTGGAAAACAGCTGACTGAGAAGATGGCAGGATAGTGCCTCAGAAATAACCGTCTTATTAGAGTTTGGAATGCCAAGTTGTTTTAGAGATCAGAGCTTGGGGGAGGTGAGGAAGTAAAGTAAAAATTCCATTAATCTTGCAAACATCTCCTAGAAAGGCAAGCTTCAGACAAGGGATGTGTTACTTTCTCCTTTCCTGTCATCCAGAGGTGGTCAGGGTTCTGAACAAAGACTTTTTACTTTAATAGTAAGGGTGGCATCCTTGTGACAAGCCATTAAGTATGATTATAATAATAAAAGCAATGGGAGGCAAGTCAAACAGTTTGTGACACGAAGCCAGAATTGATTTTCTCCCTGCAACATGGTCAGTGTCAGAGGACCTCCATACTTGAGGCAAAACATTTTCAGCTAGTCCCTAGTTTGTGTTTTCAGAAGGGAATTATCCAGTGAGAGTAACTAGTGTCATATAGACAAAAGAAGCTAATGAAAGTATTTGTCCATAATACAGAATGGATAGAGAAAGACAGTTACTGATATGTATCTCTTGCCAGAGGCCAATGTTAAAATAATGGAAAGGATATCCTAGGTCCCGGTCTAGCAATGGGGAAGGAAATGATTAATTAAGCAGTGATAATGCTGTCATAGAAGAATTTCCTAAGTGTTCACCAAATCATTCTTTTCTTCCTGAATACAAAAGTAAATTGCTTATTTTATGTATTTGATTGTTTTCACAAGTTAATTTAACATATTTTTGCTAATATATTATGAAAAATCCCAATAAATAATTGAAACCAGTACTGTGTAAATGGATGTATTTGTAATCTAAATATGCATATTACATCTTTTAGCAGAAAATGAACTTCCAGGCTCTTCTGTCTGTGGAATGTCCCATACAATAAGCCTAGAGTGGGTTGCCATTTCGTTGTCCAGGTGATTACCCTGACTAGGAATTGAAGCTGCACCTCCTGCACTGGTAGACAAATTCTTTACTGCTGAGCCACCAGGGAAGCCATTTTGCTTGTATTACTCTTAGATAAAAGAGATACTATCAAAAATGAATCTGGGGCTTCCCGTGGTGGTCCAGTGGGTAAGGACACCGCCTTGCAGTGCAAGGGGCGCCGGTTCGATCTCTGGCCTGGGATCACGTGCCGTGGAGCGGCTGGACGGATGTGTCCAATTACTGAGCCGGAGCTCTGGAGCGCATGCGCCCAGAGCCAGCACTCTGCAACGACAGACGCCACCACAATGGGAGGCCCACAGGAGCCAAAGAACAAAGATGGATGAAAATAGAGAAATGAAAGAGCAATAGAAGTGACCCGCCCGCTCCCCTCCCTCCCCAACCCGACCCCCGCCCAAAAATAAATAAATAAATAAATCTTTAAAAAAAAAAATGAATCTGTATTCCAAATAGTCATAATATATAAAGCAAAGTAAGATTCTATAATTTCATGCAATTGTAGACTCTAAATCTGAAATTATTTAATTGTTAGCACCTCTATGAAATACCTATGAATAAACTACAGGTTGCCACTGCATTCCTGAAATGAAAACTAAGATTCTAAGCGCAAGTCATTTTTACAGAGAGAGGAAATAGTACTCTCATCCAATTTCCAAAGTGTTTATGACAAAAGATCAAATATCACCATTAGAATCCAGATGTATCCTTTTTCATATGAGGCATTTGTAATGTCTCATACAAAGTTACAGAGGTGATTAACTATAAAATTAAAACCAGAACAATGTTTCCTCATACAAAGCCCTTTATCCTTTCCAGGTATTAATTTTTAAATCTTTACTATTCTCTGAAGAATTCTAGAAACTGAAAAAAAAAAAATCAACTTTAATGACTGAGTTATACAGAGAGGGAGGGAATGCTACATCCTGTTCTATCAGCTTTTAAAGCTGTTATTTTCTGTTGCTTCCACTGTAAAGATGTTTAGAAACCATTCTAATAAGCATAACCTTTTATATGTTTGACTATAGTTATTGAATCTGTCTAGACCTTTCAGGCAAGATAGTCCCAATTCTTCTGCTCTTTCTTTACATATCATATTTTCTGTCATTCTTGTAATATTTGCTCTTTTATAAAAACTCTCCAAGTCTTTTCTATGCATTTTTATGTTAGGTAACCACAAATAGAAGATACGGTAAAAACTCGAGTAAAATAGGCAATTCATAAAACATTTTCTATTATTTATTCTCTACTTCTGTAGATATTTCACTTCTGCAGTTTATTCAATCTCTCTAAATTCAGGAAACCACAAATGTATTCATATAATGAATGCAATACTTTGTAGTATTTTAACACCAGTTTTTGAGAACTTTAAGACATTTATTAGCAATGGGGTATAAAGAAATAGCCTATAGAGTGTTTTTGAAACTTCATTGAAATCCTCTTTCCAACATTTAAGTGTGAACATTGGTTTATTTTACTTTTATGGGTCAACAACTTATTCTTAAAATTAAGATACTGATACATAGATTGGAGATTTAAAAAACTAAATATATTAATGAGTTAAATATAATGGATTTAAATTTCCTAGGACTCTTTGAAAACTGCACTTCCTCATTAAAACTTAGTGTATCATTTGAAATATATATTAGCATCTTTACTCAAAGCTGTTCATTTATTCTAAATGAAGGCACAACACTTGTGTTCAAATTCATTTTATCAGTTGTATTTATCCTACATTTCCTTTTTCCCTGAGTTTTTACAATGTTATTGTTGAATTGAACAAATAACTTACTTCAGTGTTTGTTAATCTTATGTAACTGTGAAATTCCTGGTTTACAGGAAATCCTTGATGACCAAAAGGTGAAATAAATAGAATCAAACTTACTTTTGTGTAGTCATTGGTGGATAGGTCAGTATTTCATCTTCTCATTTTACCTTCTCCACTGGTATAAAGTTCTGGAGAATTTACTGGAAAAAAGAGTCATGGGGAGCATATCTATTTATAGGAGGATATATTTAAACTCTATCTTTTCCAAAGCATAGATCTGATTTTCTATGATATTTTAATATGTTAAAGATATGATGTTTGTTCTTTTGTGTGTGTGATTGATGGTGGTGATACTACATGTTCACCTTCAAACCTAGCATACAGGAATAATGGTCTCTTCTAAAAAATATTTTTAGTTCCTACAATTTCTTACTGTCCCATCTCCCTTGCCTAATAATTTAACACATAAGTTTTTTAAAGTTTGGAAAAGAGAAAACAAAATGGTTTCACATTGCTGTGAAACCTTTCTCCCTAGTTCTGAGAAACACAGATGATAAAGAAGTAGAACACTACTATAGAGCCAATGCTTTATTATAATAACATATTTACATGTTCCAGAATCTCATTAACTTGCAACTCTTTGTTTATTTTATTTATGTATTTACTTGTTTTCATGGGTTTATTTAAAATATTTTTCCGAATACATTATGAAGAATCCCAATAAATAATTGAAACTGCTACTGTAGAAACAGATATATTTGTAGTCTGTCCTCTTTCCAACATTTAAGTGTGAACATTGGTTTATTTTACTTTTATGGGTCAACAACTTATTCTTAAAATTAAGATACTGATACATAGATTGGAGATTTAAAAAACTAAATATATTAATGAGTTAAATATAATGGATTTAAATTTCCTAGGACTCTTTGAAAACTGCACTTCCTCATTAAAACTTAGTGTATCATTTGAAATATATATTAGCATCTTTACTCAAAGCTGTTCATTTATTCTAAATGAAGGCACAACACTTGTGTTCAAATTCATTTTATCAGTTGTATTTATCCTACATTTCCTTTTTCCCTGAGTTTTTACAATGTTATTGTTGAATTGAACAAATAACTTACTTCAGTGTTTGTTAATCTTATGTAACTGTGAAATTCCTGGTTTACAGGAAATCCTTGATGACCAAAAGGTGAAATAAATAGAATCAAACTTACTTTTGTGTAGTCATTGGTGGATAGGTCAGTATTTCATCTTCTCATTTTACCTTCTCCACTGGTATAAAGTTCTGGAGAATTTACTGGAAAAAAGAGTCATGGGGAGCATATCTATTTATAGGAGGATATATTTAAACTCTATCTTTTCCAAAGCATAGATCTGATTTTCTATGATATTTTAATATGTTAAAGATATGATGTTTGTTCTTTTGTGTGTGTGATTGATGGTGGTGATACTACATGTTCACCTTCAAACCTAGCATACAGGAATAATGGTCTCTTCTAAAAAATATTTTTAGTTCCTACAATTTCTTACTGTCCCATCTCCCTTGCCTAATAATTTAACACATAAGTTTTTTAAAGTTTGGAAAAGAGAAAACAAAATGGTTTCACATTGCTGTGAAACCTTTCTCCCTAGTTCTGAGAAACACAGATGATAAAGAAGTAGAACACTACTATAGAGCCAATGCTTTATTATAATAACATATTTACATGTTCCAGAATCTCATTAACTTGCAACTCTTTGTTTATTTTATTTATGTATTTACTTGTTTTCATGGGTTTATTTAAAATATTTTTCCGAATACATTATGAAGAATCCCAATAAATAATTGAAACTGCTACTGTAGAAACAGATATATTTGTAGTCTGAGCTGTGCATATTACATCTTTTTGCAGGAAATGAGAATACTATCTTTTCTGGATAAAGAATAGCAGTCACATAAGTTAATGACTGAATTACAGTATGATGTATCACAAAGTATGATAATACGTCACAATAACAACATTGGGTACAATGTACCCCTCTGCTATAAGCTTTGAATTGTTTTATTGAGATCCTGGTACTGTAACTATGAGTATCTGGTTATAATTTAACAACAATGTTACTGCAGGTGTTTTAACAGTGAATATTCTTATCGTTAGTCAAATCTGGGTTTACGCAAAGCAGGTAAATTTAAAACAACAAAAGAATATTACTTCTTAGTTTAGTGACTATTATTTTGAATACAAAGTTTCCTAAATACAAATAACTTCTATATTTGTTACACCTGAATAGACCTAAATATTCGTCAGTATTGAGTTTAATGAATATTGTTTTACATGTGATATTTTTCACTGTTCTATAAGTTCATGAATTTAATAGGTTATATGTACATATTATGTGTATATACACACACACACACACACACACATAGCCCTGAATGTTTATTGGAAGTTCTGATGCTAAAGTTGAAGCTTCTATGCTTTGTTCACCTTATGCAAAGAGCTGACTCTCTAGGAAAAACCTTGAAGCTGAGAAAGATTGAAGGCAAATTGAGAATGGGGTGGCAGAGGATGAGATGGTTATGTATCACTGATGCAATGGATGTGAATGGGAACAAAGTCCAAGAGATGGAAAGGACAGAGGAGCCTGGTATGCTGCATTCACAGGGTCACAAAGAGTCCAACATGACTTAGTGACTGAAAACAACACTACATATATATATCTACATGTGTGTATACACACACACACACATACACATATATACGAGTTTAAACATACTACTACCTAGCAAAATACAGATTTGTTTAAAAAAGAAAAAAAAAAACTTCCTTTTTTTCATTGATTTTAAATTTATAAATGTATTTCCTATAATCTTCAAAAATGATATTTTTATTGACAATCTACTAATTGTTAGTGAGGGACAAAATTTTCCACCTCATCTTTAACGTAGAAACAATCCTTTATCAACAGACAGTCTCATTTACATGTCATCTCTAAGTAAATATCTCTGAAATTTAAAACCACATCTCGGGCTTCCCCTGGTGGTCCAGTGGGTAAGGACACCACCGCCTTGCAGTGCAAGGGACGCCGGTTTGATCCCTGGCCTGGGAAGATCCCACGTGCCACAGAGCGGCTGGACTGATGTGTCCAGTTACCGAGCCGGCGCTCTGCAACAAGGACGCCACCGCGATGGGAGGCCCACAGGAGCCAAAGAACAAAGACGGATGAACATAGATAAATGAAAGACCAATAGAAGTGGCCCACCCGCTCCCCTCCCTCCCAACCCGACACCCACCCAGAATAAATAAATAAATAATTTTTTTAAAAAATAATAATAATAAATATAAACAAATATAGAAATAATAATATGAGAGTTTACTAAATGCTTTGAAAAAACACAGCAGAATTGTTGGCCAATTAACAAAAAGAAAAGCTACTTGGGCAGGATGTTAAAAGAATTACTCAGATGGGTAGTGGTTCTAGATTCTTATTGATAAACTATAAGACCATCCAGGCAAGAAAAAACAGGGTAATGCCTTGAGAATGGAAATAAGTTTGAATCAGTGAAGGAAAATAAATTCAACAATCTATGTTTACATTAGAGTAATAATTTCCTATTTCTATCCTTGCCACCCTATATTCAGTTCTCCAAACAGCAGTGTTTGTTTAAAAATTTTATCATATGCTTCACTTGGTTAGATAAAGAACTCCAGTAGTTTCTTTTCAAGTGCAAAATACATTCTATTCCAAATGAGTTCCCTAGCCTGCATAACCATGTCAATCTGAATTCTGATTATCTACCTGACAACTTCCATCAGTCTTCTCCCTCAGCCACAAGCTCCAACCATATTGACTTGATGGTGAAGGGTAGCACGTAAACACATGCATCAAAGTACTGATTTGAAAGGAGATGTTTTTGGCCACTACGATATACTGGTTGCCTAGCTGATTTTAAATTTATAAATGTATTTCCTATAATCTTCAAAAATGATATTTTTATTGACAATCTACTAATTGTTAGTGAGGGACAAAATTTTCCACCTCATCTTTAACGTAGAAACAATCCTTTATCAACAGACAGTCTCATTTACATGTCATCTCTAAGTAAATATCTCTGAAATTTAAAACCACATCTCGGGCTTCCCCTGGTGGTCCAGTGGGTAAGGACACCACCGCCTTGCAGTGCAAGGGACGCCGGTTTGATCCCTGGCCTGGGAAGATCCCACGTGCCACAGAGCGGCTGGACTGATGTGTCCAGTTACCGAGCCGGCGCTCTGCAACAAGGACGCCACCGCGATGGGAGGCCCACAGGAGCCAAAGAACAAAGACGGATGAACATAGATAAATGAAAGACCAATAGAAGTGGCCCACCCGCTCCCCTCCCTCCCAACCCGACACCCACCCAGAATAAATAAATAAATAATTTTTTTAAAAAATAATAATAATAAATATAAACAAATATAGAAATAATAATATGAGAGTTTACTAAATGCTTTGAAAACACAGCAGAATTGTTGGCCAATTAACAAAAAGAAAAGCTACTTGGGCAGGATGTTAAAAGAATTACTCAGATGGGTAGTGGTTCTAGATTCTTATTGATAAACTATAAGACCATCCAGGCAAGAAAAAACAGGGTAATGCCTTGAGAATGGAAATAAGTTTGAATCAGTGAAGGAAAATAAATTCAACAATCTATGTTTACATTAGAGTAATAATTTCCTATTTCTATCCTTGCCACCCTATATTCAGTTCTCCAAACAGCAGTGTTTGTTTAAAAATTTTATCATATGCTTCACTTGGTTAGATAAAGAACTCCAGTAGTTTCTTTTCAAGTGCAAAATACATTCTATTCCAAATGAGTTCCCTAGCCTGCATAACCATGTCAATCTGAATTCTGATTATCTACCTGACAACTTCCATCAGTCTTCTCCCTCAGCCACAAGCTCCAACCATATTGACTTGATGGTGAAGGGTAGCACGTAAACACATGCATCAAAGTACTGATTTGAAAGGAGATGTTTTTGGCCACTACGATATACTGGTAAAGGTGACAAGAAATGTTTAGGTGTGGGATCATTTTATCTGCTACTCTGTAGAGTTATTGCAGTAGAGGGAAAAAAATGAAGGATGTACCCAAGACTCTGGGTCTGAAAAACTTGATAAGAGGCTGAATTTAATCAAATGTACATTGAATAAACCAAGCCTGACTATGTAAAATGGGCTATGAATCAAAAAATCTTCCATACGAAGGAAGTACGGATGAAATAAGCCCCAATCCCAAATGTGTCATCCTCTAGTTATTATGCATGTTTCTATTTACTTGACACACAATTTCAGCTATAAAGATGTTTGCTAAATGTGACCTAACCATCTTATATAAACACCCTAACCACCTCACAAAAGTCTGATCAGAAATATAACCTGCTATAAATCCAAAGGTAAGGGGGAAAAAAGCCTCTTTGGAGGTTTTTCCCAGTTATAGAAGGCAGGACTTTCATACTGTGTTCATTAATTTCCTAGTTTACTCGTAACCCTATCCTGATGTTATTTCCTGTGAATCAAATGAAATAAACAGTAACAGAACTACAAATGATGAAACTTAATTATAATGCTGGGATAAGGGCAGGAAAACTGCAATAGCAAGTCCCATTTCTAACAGGAATAACAAAGATCAAGCGTAACACATAAAACATCATGTAACTTTGTGGACCGAGAGAACAAAAGTTGTTTATTTTGTACACATATTTGTAGTTTGGGCGTGGCTTGGTAAAGATTCAGCAGGGATCTTATCTTTAAGTTCAATGGAATTAATTCAACTAGAGCTGGAGGATCTACTCTCACAATTATAAATTCACCTAGATGGCAATTTAGTACTATTTGTCTGCTGAGACCTCATCAATACTGTCAGCACATACTCATGTACAGAGCCTTTATATGTGTCTCTATGCTCTTTTAAGAGCAAACATTGAAGATGACCATAGAGAATGGACATATTTATAAAATATGGCGTGCTTATACCATATGCTCAGACAATCATAAGGAGTCATTCAGTCATTCAGCATAGATCCTTTCATAAGTCACACTGTAGAAAAGCCTATGGAATGGAGACATTACTGCACTCATCATTAGAAAACTCAATCCCTAACAAGGGTTTTGACTACATACCTCACACTCCAAATTAAACCACTGAAATTTCTGGCTCTCATTCTAAAGCATCCAACAATCTGTTAGATTTTGTGGATTTGTCAACTACTTAACCACATGGTAAATAACACTTCCCCTCATTTGTTTCATCATTTACAGATGATGTGCTTTTGACCCATGCTTAGAAATGGCATGGTGGAAAGAGGCTTAGCTTACTCCTCCTATGAATCAAGCTTGAATTATTTTGTTAATTCAACTTCTTCCCAAAGCAAGCCACCAGATTACAGAGAATTTTCTGGCAGTCCAGTAATTAGGACTTGCTGCTATTACTACCAGAGACTGATTTCAATACTTGGTCAGGGAACTAAAATTCCCACAAGCTGAATGATACAATCAAAATAATAATAAATAATAATAATAATAAATAGATTATAAAGTTTTCCCATCCCTGTCTACTTGAATGACAGCATTAGTGAGGATTATACTGCTTAACAGATTCCCAGAGTAACTAACCCCAAATCTCCTGCACAGTCTTCAAATCATCCATCATACCTCAGAGAGTAATAGGAAATTGTTCTCTTCCAATGCATAGACACATAGCCCATAATCCCTATTTTAGCCTAATTCAATCTTATTACCTTTCACAAACCTCACCACTGAAAGTCTTAACATAGTCTTAATTCAAGTTTCTATGCAAGAAATTGTTCCTAAATAGTATCATCTTTATAAGTCAATTTTTCATATACTGTAGGTGATATAAATTCCTTCCTGATGGGTCACTATAATCTTAACATGGAAGGTCTGAGTCTTTAAGCATAAAGCTCGCCCTATGGGGCAAGTGGAGCTGGAAAGATGCAAGATGAGAGTGTGGCAGAAGAAGGAAGCTTCCACTGTAAAGCATATGGGGAATAGGCATAAATATTAACATATCCAGAATGACATAATGGAACTTGCATTTGCCATACCTGGTTTGTTATTACATTGTATCTCTTTTGCATTCAGAACACATGTCTGACTCATATTCTGTGCACTGTGGCTGGCACAGAGTGCTAGTCTAATATTATATACATTAATAAATGACAGAGCAAAGGAAACAATGGTTTATATTTTTATTGTGGCCATTATGACAGTAGGGAACTGTAAATAGAATTAATGTCAATTCTTATGAACAATCAAATGAAACCATGCTGTAAATCGTAAAAAGTCAGACAGTTTTCAAGCGTCAAATCAGTCAGACATTTTACTATACAATGGAAAAGAAATGATCTATTAAGCAATTTGCCTATCTGTTTAGTTAATAGTTTATTTAAATCCATCCTATTATACATATTATCAGGAGATATGTATGCGCTAACCTGCCTACTAAAGGAAAACATATCAAGCCTGATACCTAATTGTGAGCCAAACACTATACTTTTAAGTGCTTGGTTATGAATGAATAACATGAATTCTCCTGTATAAAAGACTGAAAGATTAAAGTAAGTATATACAAACATTTTAAAATATTTTATTCAATGCAGGTACTCTACTTTAAAACATTTTAAATCATATTACCTGATTATCTTAGTTATATATGAATATGGGGGCACACAAGAGTGAAAAAATCATTCTAGGAAAAGCTGATGGAGATAAAATGATATGGAGAAGTTGGGAGTGTTTATTTTGTATAATTAGGACCTGAAAGGACAAATAGATAAGATGAGGATATGGGGAAACAAAACAATTATTTTCTAACAAAATGATGCACAAAAAGCCCTGTTATTTTTCATAGCTTAGAGTTCTCTAAGTGGAACAAAAAAGAGCCATTGAATAGAAATTATAACAGAGAAATAAAGTGTATTAATTCTTCTTACAAACATTGGAATTCTGTTCAAAATTAGAATTTACACAATTGGATGGTGGACATGTGATAGAAATCCTGACCAACAGAATTATAATTACAGAGACAACAGAGAAGCAGTGTCTTTAGCTTGCTGTTTATAATTTTGCAGATATTGACCCTCCAATGAATGTTCACTTTAGCAACACAGTGTTTCCTCTGATGCAAAGCCGTCATACATTCCAGACTCTGTAATTCCAGTTTCAAGGACTATCCGTTCTGAAGTCTTGAGAGGATATTTATCATTTTCTTTTCTCATTGTGAGGTGGCACATGGTGTGATAGGGGCTGCAGCCCATGAGATGCTGGCTGTCAGATGTGCCTGTGAATGGGTTCACTCTACCAAATTTAAGTCATCTCAGGAAAGATGTGGAGAGATGGAAGCACTTGCCCTCTTACAGAGAATTAGATTGATCCATTAAAATTGCTGTAGCAAAAATGAAATGTATGGAATCTCCTTGCTTTGAATTTTCATACATTTCATGTAAGTCTGTGATAGTTAATGATTCAACATAGAAATATGCATTTACCCACAAAAAGATTTCCATCTCAGTGCTTTCAATCAGTGAAAAAAAAATATAAATATGCACGTATATATGTGTGTTTATGTTTCCGATCCAGAAAACCCAATTTCTCTGTAGCAGGATTTCTGATTTACAGAAGCTGTGAGACACTAAGTGTTGTTTTTAGGTACTAAATTTACAGTAAATTTTATGCAGTGCAGTGATGAATATACTCATACATTCATAGGCCGGCAGCTTCAGTAAAATGCTACACTCTTAACTGCATGAAAGCAACCATGATTTATTCTTAAAAGCTTCCATATTTAACAATTATTAAACATTTTAAGGAGAAATATTTAACAAGAAAATTATTTTATTTCTGTATTTTGTGCTCTGGATCCATTAAAATGAACCTCAAAGTACATAGAAGAAAAAGAGGTACTCTCCCCTAACGTAAAGTCCTTAAATTCTATGTTTCTAAAACAAAATTGTAATTCAGAATCATTCATAAAAGTTATTAAAAAGCTACAAGAATAATTATAGTCAATTCTCAACTTCTTAATATTTGGGCCGACTGAGTATCTTCATGTTCTCTGTCTTTAGACATACTGGAAAGGGAGCATGTGAGAACTACTATCTTCCTGCAAAGAGAAGTAACCTTTTTTAAGGACTGGAAAGGCAAATCTGATGAACACCGCTAATAACAGCCACTACTTTAATGGCCTTTTTTGTTCCTCCAAGATAGATATGGTCTGACACTCTAGGCTGCTCACAGTAGGAATCCAATTACCTTCCTAACATCCTACACTGCATTCCAGATACACGAAAATGTTCAGCTCTCCAAACAGGTGGTGAAATCTAATGTTATTGGTCTACGATCTACCTGTACTGCCCTTTCCTATCTGTATCCTAGTCAGTCTCCTCCATTCCTTCAAACGTGACTTCCTAGGCCTGTGTCGCAAACAGGTTGAAAGATTCTTCTTTCAGCACCAAGAATGGCATGCTATGATGTTTTGCGCATCTATCTTCTTCACTGGACAGCAATTGTTTGAGCTCAGGATCAGTTTCTCAGTCATCTTTATATGGCCAGTGCGGTACATATATATGCACAGATATATCTGTGCATATATCTGTATATGATGTTATAAATATCTATGTAGTAAGCACTCTATAGATAATTATTGAATCAATATATTTAACTTTAAAATGTCTTTATAAAAATGATGAGTCCTTTAGATGAAGCTTTTATTCAATAAAAAAATCCATAAATGGCATAGTTATCTTTACCTGTCAATCTGGGTAAGCTATAGTACCCAGTTAATCATACATCAATCTAGGCAATTCTTTATATATGAAAGTGATTGTGAATGCTATTAACATTTACAATCAGTTGACGTAAAACAGACTACTGTCCATAATGTGACTGCATCTCTTCCAATAAGGGATTAAAAGTTTCTGTATTTTGTGCTCTGGATCCATTAAAATGAACCTCAAAGTACATAGAAGAAAAGAGGTACTCTCCCCTAACGTAAAGTCCTTAAATTCTATGTTTCTAAAACAAAATTGTAATTCAGAATCATTCATAAAAGTTATTAAAAAGCTACAAGAATAATTATAGTCAATTCTCAACTTCTTAATATTTGGGCCGACTGAGTATCTTCATGTTCTCTGTCTTTAGACATACTGGAAAGGGAGCATGTGAGAACTACTATCTTCCTGCAAAGAGAAGTAACCTTTTTTAAGGACTGGAAAGGCAAATCTGATGAACACCGCTAATAACAGCCACTACTTTAATGGCCTTTTTTGTTCCTCCAAGATAGATATGGTCTGACACTCTAGGCTGCTCACAGTAGGAATCCAATTACCTTCCTAACATCCTACACTGCATTCCAGATACACGAAAATGTTCAGCTCTCCAAACAGGTGGTGAAATCTAATGTTATTGGTCTACGATCTACCTGTACTGCCCTTTCCTATCTGTATCCTAGTCAGTCTCCTCCATTCCTTCAAACGTGACTTCCTAGGCCTGTGTCGCAAACAGGTTGAAAGATTCTTCTTTCAGCACCAAGAATGGCATGCTATGATGTTTTGCGCATCTATCTTCTTCACTGGACAGCAATTGTTTGAGCTCAGGATCAGTTTCTCAGTCATCTTTATATGGCCAGTGCGGTACATATATATGCACAGATATATCTGTGCATATATCTGTATATGATGTTATAAATATCTATGTAGTAAGCACTCTATAGATAATTATTGAATCAATATATTTAACTTTAAAATGTCTTTATAAAAATGATGAGTCCTTTAGATGAAGCTTTTATTCAATAAAAAAAAAATCCATAAATGGCATAGTTATCTTTACCTGTCAATCTGGGTAAGCTATAGTACCCAGTTAATCATACATCAATCTAGGCAATTCTTTATATATGAAAGTGATTGTGAATGCTATTAACATTTACAATCAGTTGACGTAAAGTAAAACAGACTACTGTCCATAATGTGACTGCATCTCTTCCAATAAGTTGAAGACCTTAAAAGACAAGTTTCTTAAAAAGAAAGCAATTCTTCCTCAAGACTGCAGCATACAAACCTTACCTGAGCTTCCAGACTGCTGGTGCACTCACAGGTTTTGGACTTAAGACTGCAACACTAACTACTACCTAAATTTTCATTCTGCCAGCTAATACTACAAATTTTGGATATACCAGACTGCTGCAAGTGCTTGAACTAATTGCTTAAAATGAATCATTGTTTAAATAGATATATAAACAATACATAGATAGATAGATGTACATAAAGATATATCTCTTAACAATTCTGTTTCTCTGGAAAACTCTAACTCTCTCTCTATAGACAGACAGATAGAGAGTGAGAGAGAGAGAGAGATGATGGTTTAATATTTAAAATGGTCAACCCAGAAGGAAAGATAAATTAGTCTTCCTAATCACTTTATTTTGAAACTTAAACAAGATTTTGAAACATAAATAGGATTTATCCTTTGAAATATTAAAATAATTTGTGAATGAAAGTAAAGTAAAAATGTCATACATATAAAATGTGGCATGCTTAAAAGAGGAAAACATATAAGCCAGTGTAAATTTTACTTCATAAGTTTCCTTATGTATCCATTTTAATGTTTAAATCTAAGCCTTGATTTAGATACAGGATTAAATATCTTAAAGATGTTGTCATGAAATAAGATGCTTTTAAAATGAATTTTATTGATATATGGACAGTGAGGGGTTTTTTTATCCATTTACAATGTGTTCTTTGATGGAATACCTTTATAAGACAAAAATAAAATAAATATTTCTTTTAATAGATATGTGTCCTCTGGAAATGCTCAGAACAATAGATGTTGCAGTGTGCAGAATGATACCTGCTCCAGCCTCCTCGAAGTGTGGGTTCACATTCTAATAACCAGAATTTGTCATTATGTTACTCTCTATGGGACAAAGGATGTTTCAAACGTGATAAAGTTCCTCGAGGTGCTTCGATTAGCATCCGGGCCCGATTTAGTCAAATTAATCCTTAAAAATACAGAACCTTTCCTCACCTATTATCAGAAGAAGGCATAACTAGGGACAAAATGGTCAGATAAATGCAAAGGCACTGACTTTGAGATGAAGGATGTTGGCCACAAGCCTAGGTATGTAGGTGACCTCTATAGGCTTTGGTGTTGTTCAGTCACTAAGTTGTGTCTGACTCTGTAAACCTGAGGATCACAGCATGCCAGCCTTCCTTGTCCTCCACTATCTCCCGGAGGTTTCTCAAGTTCATATCCATTGATTAGGTGATGGTATCTTACCATAAGTGCTTGAACTAATTGCTTAAAATGAATCATTGTTTAAATAGATATATAAACAATACATAGATAGATAGATGTACATAAAGATATATCTCTTAACAATTCTGTTTCTCTGGAAAACTCTAACTCTCTCTCTATAGACAGACAGATAGAGAGTGAGAGAGAGAGAGAGATGATGGTTTAATATTTAAAATGGTCAACCCAGAAGGAAAGATAAATTAGTCTTCCTAATCACTTTATTTTGAAACTTAAACAAGATTTTGAAACATAAATAGGATTTATCCTTTGAAATATTAAAATAATTTGTGAATGAAAGTAAAGTAAAAATGTCATACATATAAAATGTGGCATGCTTAAAAGAGGAAAACATATAAGCCAGTGTAAATTTTACTTCATAAGTTTCCTTATGTATCCATTTTAATGTTTAAATCTAAGCCTTGATTTAGATACAGGATTAAATATCTTAAAGATGTTGTCATGAAATAAGATGCTTTTAAAGTGAATTTTATTGATATATGGACAGTGAGGGTTTTTATCCATTTACAATGTGTTCTTTGATGGAATACCTTTATAAGACAAAAATAAAATAAATATTTCTTTTAATAGATATGTGTCCTCTGGAAATGCTCAGAACAATAGATGTTGCAGTGTGCAGAATGATACCTGCTCCAGCCTCCTCGAAGTGTGGGTTCACATTCTAATAACCAGAATTTGTCATTATGTTACTCTCTATGGGACAAAGGATGTTTCAAACGTGATAAAGTTCCTCGAGGTGCTTCGATTAGCATCCGGGCCCGATTTAGTCAAATTAATCCTTAAAAATACAGAACCTTTCCTCACCTATTATCAGAAGAAGGCATAACTAGGGACAAAATGGTCAGATAAATGCAAAGGCACTGACTTTGAGATGAAGGATGTTGGCCACAAGCCTAGGTATGTAGGTGACCTCTATAGGCTTTGGTGTTGTTCAGTCACTAAGTTGTGTCTGACTCTGTAAACCTGAGGATCACAGCATGCCAGCCTTCCTTGTCCTCCACTATCTCCCGGAGGTTTCTCAAGTTCATATCCATTGAGTAGGTGATGGTATCTTACCACCTCATCCTCTGCCATCCTACTCTACTTTTGCCATCAATCTTTCCTAGCATCAGGGTCTCTTCCAGTGAATCTGCTCTTCACATCAGGTGGCCAAAAAATCACAGATTCAGCTTATGCATCAGTTCTACTAATGAATATTCAGGGTTGATTTCCTTGGAGGATTGACTGGTTTGAGATCCTTGCTGTCCAAGGGGCCCTGAAGAAGCTTCTCCAGCATCACAATTTGAAAGCATCAATTTTTCGGTGCTCAGCATTCTTTATGGTCCAACTCTCACATCTATACATAGACTATTGGAAAAACTAAAGCTTTGATTATATAGACCTTTATTGGCAAAGTGATGTCTCTACCTTTTGATGTGCTGTCTAGTTTTGTCATAGCTTTCTTCTAAGGAGCAAGAGTATTCTGATTTCATGGCTCCAGTCACCATCTACAGTAATTTTGGTGAGCCCAAGAAAATAAAATCTGTCTATGCTTCTACTTTTGTCCCTTTTATTTGCTGTGAAGTGATGGGACTGGATGCCATGGTTTTAGGTTTTTGAATAATGAGTTCAGAGTCAATTTTCTCACTCTCTTCTTTCATTTGTATCAAGAGGCTCTTTCATTCCCCTTCACGTTCTGCCATTAGGGTGATATCATCTGCATATTTCTGTACTTTATTGTGCCCATTTTTGCATGAAATATTTCCTTGGTATCTTTAATTTTCTTGTAAAGATCTCTAGTCTTTCCCATTCTATTGTTTTCCACTATTTCTCCCACCAATCTTGATTTGAGTTTTTAATTCATCGATCATGGCATTTTGTATGATGTGCTCTGCATATAAGTTAAATAAATAGGGCAATAATATACAGCCTTGATGTATTCTCTTCTCAATTTTAAATCAGTCAGTTTTTCTTTTTAGTTCTTTAAAAAAATATTTTGGTGAACCAGTCACTTGTTCCATGTAAGCTTCTAACTGCTGCTTCTTGACCCACATATAGGGTTTCTCAAGTTCATATCCATTGAGTAGGTGATGGTATCTTACCACCTCATCCTCTGCCATCCTACTCTACTTTTGCCATCAATCTTTCCTAGCATCAGGGTCTCTTCCAGTGAATCTGCTCTTCACATCAGGTGGCCAAAAAATCACAGATTCAGCTTATGCATCAGTTCTACTAATGAATATTCAGGGTTGATTTCCTTGGAGGATTGACTGGTTTGAGATCCTTGCTGTCCAAGGGGCCCTGAAGAAGCTTCTCCAGCATCACAATTTGAAAGCATCAATTTTTCGGTGCTCAGCATTCTTTATGGTCCAACTCTCACATCTATACATAGACTATTGGAAAAACTAAAGCTTTGATTATATAGACCTTTATTGGCAAAGTGATGTCTCTACCTTTTGATGTGCTGTCTAGTTTTGTCATAGCTTTCTTCTAAGGAGCAAGAGTATTCTGATTTCATGGCTCCAGTCACCATCTACAGTAATTTTGGTGAGCCCAAGAAAATAAAATCTGTCTATGCTTCTACTTTTGTCCCTTTTATTTGCTGTGAAGTGATGGGACTGGATGCCATGGTTTTAGGTTTTTGAATAATGAGTTCAGAGTCAATTTTCTCACTCTCTTCTTTCATTTGTATCAAGAGGCTCTTTCATTCCCCTTCACGTTCTGCCATTAGGGTGATATCATCTGCATATTTCTGTACTTTATTGTGCCCATTTTTGCATGAAATATTTCCTTGGTATCTTTAATTTTCTTGTAAAGATCTCTAGTCTTTCCCATTCTATTGTTTTCCACTATTTCTCCCACCAATCTTGATTTGAGTTTTTAATTCATCGATCATGGCATTTTGTATGATGTGCTCTGCATATAAGTTAAATAAATAGGGCAATAATATACAGCCTTGATGTATTCTCTTCTCAATTTTAAATCAGTCAGTTTTTCTTTTTAGTTCTTTAAAAAAATATTTTGGTGAACCAGTCACTTGTTCCATGTAAGCTTCTAACTGCTGCTTCTTGACCCACATATAGGGGTTTCTCTGAAGACAAGTAAAGTGGTCTGGTATTCTCGTCTCTCTAAGAATTTTCCAGTTTGTTGTGATCCACAGAGCCAAAGGTTTTCTTGCTGTCAATAAAGCAGCGCTATTTTTTCTGGAATTTCCTTGCTTTCTCTGTAATTCAACAGATGTTGGCAATTTGATTTCTAAAAGCTGGATAATTGGAAATAGGTTCTCCCCAGAGCCTGAAGAACAGAATCCAGTAGGTGCTGACACTTTCATTTTAGGACAGTGAAGCCCATGTCAGACTTCTAAAGAAATGGAGCATAATAAATGTGACTTGTTTTAAGCCGTAAAGTTTGTGGTAATTTATCAAAGCACCATTAGAAAACTATGGATAGGTTTTCAAAATAATTATGATATAGCGACATATTCATAAAGTTTAAATGCAAAAAAGAAAGGTTGATTTTGAAAGTATCCTTCCATATTCTGCAACTTTGAGAGACTAAAGTTGGCAACTTATTTGTTGCATTGATAGTCCATCTAGAATTTCCCTTTCTCTGCAGTTTAAATAAGGCCATCAAGCACTTGAGAACATCTTTGGTCACACCACTGACGGTTTGGCTGACCAACAGGCATTGTGAGCACACCTTGCTCACCATGCAGGTGTGCTCACATAGCAGGAAATGTCAAATGTCAAAAGTGATGAAATGTAAAATTTCATCACAACCAAACACAAATCCCCTTCTTAAATAATTTTGATAGGTGTGTCAAAGATAGAATTTCAGCTATATATATCAGATTTTAAATGAATGCTAAATTAATAAATGTCATTTACCATCTAGTTTTACTTTATAAATTGATTTACTAAAATCTAAGAAAACATAATTGTTATACCAGTATCATTTCCAGGTAAAAAGGTCACTATGTAACTGAGAATTTGAATAGTAAAGAGAACTTTCACTTCTGACCAAGGGAGAGTAACAAAGAAAGGATTTGCTTTCAACCGAAAAACCTGAAAATCAGAGAAAAGTAAAATGTATTCTTAGAACCACCAGATATTGGACAATGAAGGATGTAAACATAAGACATGTAGAAACAGCTAAAAGAGCACCGCTGTTGTCCTTAATCACTTCCTTGAACAAAGTTAGCTTCACAGTGATGAAAGAGGTGCAGCTGGTGCTAAATCCAATATTTAATGCAATGTCTGCTCTTGCTGTTTTTAAATTCCTAATAATATTTGAACAAGGACTCTTGCATCTTCCTTTTGCAGTGGGATTGCAAAGTATGTAGTTCAGTCCTAAGACTTCCTGTATCACAACACAGAATGAGGAATCCCAGGGAGAGCAGGTAGAATTGACAAAGTTGGATACCAGAGAGGAGAGGTACACAGAGATTAAAAAAAAAAAACTCCAGGAAATTGCAGGTGGCCTCATCTGAGTATCTAGCAGACATAAGAAAAAACTACAGGAGACTCAGGAAGAAAAATTGGAGAGAATCAGAGGGACATAGTGATTTAATGTTATATCTGTCCTGACAATTCTGAGTGAATCCAAAGAAAGGTTGATTTTGAAAGTATCCTTCCATATTCTGCAACTTTGAGAGACTAAAGTTGGCAACTTATTTGTTGCATTGATAGTCCATCTAGAATTTCCCTTTCTCTGCAGTTTAAATAAGGCCATCAAGCACTTGAGAACATCTTTGGTCACACCACTGACGGTTTGGCTGACCAACAGGCATTGTGAGCACACCTTGCTCACCATGCAGGTGTGCTCACATAGCAGGAAATGTCAAATGTCAAAAGTGATGAAATGTAAAATTTCATCACAACCAAACACAAATCCCCTTCTTAAATAATTTTGATAGGTGTGTCAAAGATAGAATTTCAGCTATATATATCAGATTTTAAATGAATGCTAAATTAATAAATGTCATTTACCATCTAGTTTTACTTTATAAATTGATTTACTAAAATCTAAGAAAACATAATTGTTATACCAGTATCATTTCCAGGTAAAAAGGTCACTATGTAACTGAGAATTTGAATAGTAAAGAGAACTTTCACTTCTGACCAAGGGAGAGTAACAAAGAAAGGATTTGCTTTCAACCGAAAAACCTGAAAATCAGAGAAAAGTAAAATGTATTCTTAGAACCACCAGATATTGGACAATGAAGGATGTAAACATAAGACATGTAGAAACAGCTAAAAGAGCACCGCTGTTGTCCTTAATCACTTCCTTGAACAAAGTTAGCTTCACAGTGATGAAAGAGGTGCAGCTGGTGCTAAATCCAATATTTAATGCAATGTCTGCTCTTGCTGTTTTTAAATTCCTAATAATATTTGAACAAGGACTCTTGCATCTTCCTTTTGCAGTGGGATTGCAAAGTATGTAGTTCAGTCCTAAGACTTCCTGTATCACAACACAGAATGAGGAATCCCAGGGAGAGCAGGTAGAATTGACAAAGTTGGATACCAGAGAGGAGAGGTACACAGAGATTAAAAAAAAAAAACTCCAGGAAATTGCAGGTGGCCTCATCTGAGTATCTAGCAGACATAAGAAAAAACTACAGGAGACTCAGGAAGAAAAATTGGAGAGAATCAGAGGGACATAGTGATTTAATGTTATATCTGTCTGAGAACAGTGACAATTTCCACCCCTCAGAGTTGAATCCAAAATAATTCATGAGGCATTGGACTAGAAATTTCAAATAAACTTTGCTCTGGTCAAAGCTAACAAAACTGAAAAGCAAACCCAAAAAGTTCAGACTGTTTTCAAGTAACTTCAATGCATCTCAGAACAAAGCACAAAATTATTTGAAGGAGTACAAAATAAAAATTCAGTTTCCAGTAAAGTAAATTTCACAGTGTCTGGCATTTAGTTAAAAATTATCAGGCATACAAAGAGGCAGCATCATTCTCCACACAACGAAAAGAATAATCTGTCAATCAAAACATGTTTAGAATTGACAGCTATGCTGTATTAGTAGACAAGGATATTAAGAGCAATTATTATAACTGTATTTCAGATATCCAAGCAACTAGAGGAAGAAATGAACATAGACAGCATAAAAATTGAGGAAATAACACTTTAAGCACAGAAAATCACAATATTCAAGATGAAAAATATAGTGGTTAAGTGGATTATCATCACGTTAGACACAAAGAAGAAAATATTAGTGAATTTAAAGACATAGCAAAAGAAGCATTCTAAAACAAATCACTGAGGTACAATATAAAAAGTACGCTAAGAAACAGAGGTGTTTTACAATTGCAAAAAGACAGATATAAATTTAACTAGAGTTACCAAAGCAAAGCAGGAATAGGAACAAAAAAGTACATTTTGCTTCACAGTGCAAACTAAAGCTCTTACAGGGGAATGATTTACATCAATTCTGCTGATAACTCTTGACCAGATCTGATTATTTGATCCTATAAGGGGACCATTTAGAGTATTATGTTTCAAAAAATCTGGTAATATTTAGCAAGCAAAATAATGTCTACCACAATGAGATTGTTTGTTACAATATCCCAGGGAGAGCAGGTAGAATTGACAAAGTTGGATACCAGAGAGGAGAGGTACACAGAGATTAAAAAAAAAAAACTCCAGGAAATTGCAGGTGGCCTCATCTGAGTATCTAGCAGACATAAGAAAAAACTACAGGAGACTCAGGAAGAAAAATTGGAGAGAATCAGAGGGACATAGTGATTTAATGTTATATCTGTCTGAGAACAGTGACAATTTCCACCCCTCAGAGTTGAATCCAAAATAATTCATGAGGCATTGGACTAGAAATTTCAAATAAACTTTGCTCTGGTCAAAGCTAACAAAACTGAAAAGCAAACCCAAAAAGTTCAGACTGTTTTCAAGTAACTTCAATGCATCTCAGAACAAAGCACAAAATTATTTGAAGGAGTACAAAATAAAAATTCAGTTTCCAGTAAAGTAAATTTCACAGTGTCTGGCATTTAGTTAAAAATTATCAGGCATACAAAGAGGCAGCATCATTCTCCACACAACGAAAAGAATAATCTGTCAATCAAAACATGTTTAGAATTGACAGCTATGCTGTATTAGTAGACAAGGATATTAAGAGCAATTATTATAACTGTATTTCAGATATCCAAGCAACTAGAGGAAGAAATGAACATAGACAGCATAAAAAT
This sequence comes from Tragulus kanchil, assembly GCA_022376925.1. NCBI lineage: Eukaryota > Metazoa > Chordata > Mammalia > Artiodactyla > Tragulidae > Tragulus > Tragulus kanchil. The sequence continues at coordinate 220,260,428 of JAIOJX010000028.1, read as the reverse complement.
TGAGGAAATAACACTTTAAGCACAGAAAATCACAATATTCAAGATGAAAAATATAGTGGTTAAGTGGATTATCATCACGTTAGACACAAAGAAGAAAATATTAGTGAATTTAAAGACATAGCAAAAGAAGCATTCTAAAACAAATCACTGAGGTACAATATAAAAAGTACGCTAAGAAACAGAGGTGTTTTACAATTGCAAAAAGACAGATATAAATTTAACTAGAGTTACCAAAGCAAAGCAGGAATAGGAACAAAAAAGTACATTTTGCTTCACAGTGCAAACTAAAGCTCTTACAGGGGAATGATTTACATCAATTCTGCTGATAACTCTTGACCAGATCTGATTATTTGATCCTATAAGGGGACCATTTAGAGTATTATGTTTCAAAAAATCTGGTAATATTTAGCAAGCAAAATAATGTCTACCACAATGAGATTGTTTGTTACAATATAGTTAAATTCAAATTTTCTTAGTGTGTTATTTAGAGGTAAAGTAACACTAGCTGATATAACAAATACATTTTGCAGTTTCAATAATAACAAAATCAGGGCGGTATTTCAATTCTGTAAATAACTATAGCAGCTGTTGCTTTCATTTAACTGTTTTCTTACACTTGAAAGTTCAAGGATTTAGACTATTTTCTTTGTGTATTTTTGCATTTTCCTATGGTTTCAGGTTATACTTCATCCAGGTTTAAAGAAACAGACAGACAGTTGGAAAAAGTATCTAGTCTTTAATAAGTATCTTTTTGAAAATCATAAACAAAAGGAATCATTTCTTGACATGCACTAGGATACAATGGTATACTTCCAATTTAAGATTGGACAACCACAATACAGGAGATTCAGGAATGGACCTGGAATGCCTTAATGATTGTCTTCTCTATCTCATTTTCTTTTGTGTGTTTTTCCTTTTTCAGTATTTCTTCTGCTTTGACTTCACACCATCCATCTGACACAGTTGAGAAAGTAGTCTCGCAGAGTCCAAGTCTCACATTTGCTAGAACCCCACACCAGAGGAGAAAAAAAAAGTGAACCCTGATACCTCCTGGATAGTCTTATTCCAAATTACAAAAACGTTGGTGAAGGGCTCTAATTGATCCAATGAGATCAGGTACTTACTATTGGACATACAACTTGACCAAAAGAACATGCCTTACAACAACAGGAGTGCACTCTTATTAACTACTTTTTAATGTAGTGCTTAAAAAGACCGGAGTGTTTCCCAAAGCAAGAAAATTGTTCATGATTAAGACAAACAATAGCAAATAGACACTTTATTTTCATGATCTTCTCTCTTCTTTTGAAATGATTTCCCCCACTTAGAAATCCTGATTCTACCAGCACCCCATCATTGCCAATCATACTCAGATATACAATTCAACAGTGAGAATATTTTCCTCATGTTCTATATTCTAGTTATCTCATTCTTTTCTGCCATTGTGGGCAACATAAATTGATTTTTCAAAATTTAGAGTATAGTTCAAAAATCTGGTAATATTTAGCAAGCAAAATAATGTCTACCACAATGAGATTGTTTGTTACAATATAGTTAAATTCAAATTTTCTTAGTGTGTTATTTAGAGGTAAAGTAACACTAGCTGATATAACAAATACATTTTGCAGTTTCAATAATAACAAAATCAGGGCGGTATTTCAATTCTGTAAATAACTATAGCAGCTGTTGCTTTCATTTAACTGTTTTCTTACACTTGAAAGTTCAAGGATTTAGACTATTTTCTTTGTGTATTTTTGCATTTTCCTATGGTTTCAGGTTATACTTCATCCAGGTTTAAAGAAACAGACAGACAGTTGGAAAAAGTATCTAGTCTTTAATAAGTATCTTTTTGAAAATCATAAACAAAAGGAATCATTTCTTGACATGCACTAGGATACAATGGTATACTTCCAATTTAAGATTGGACAACCACAATACAGGAGATTCAGGAATGGACCTGGAATGCCTTAATGATTGTCTTCTCTATCTCATTTTCTTTTGTGTGTTTTTCCTTTTTCAGTATTTCTTCTGCTTTGACTTCACACCATCCATCTGACACAGTTGAGAAAGTAGTCTCGCAGAGTCCAAGTCTCACATTTGCTAGAACCCCACACCAGAGGAGAAAAAAAAAGTGAACCCTGATACCTCCTGGATAGTCTTATTCCAAATTACAAAAACGTTGGTGAAGGGCTCTAATTGATCCAATGAGATCAGGTACTTACTATTGGACATACAACTTGACCAAAAGAACATGCCTTACAACAACAGGAGTGCACTCTTATTAACTACTTTTTAATGTAGTGCTTAAAAAGACCGGAGTGTTTCCCAAAGCAAGAAAATTGTTCATGATTAAGACAAACAATAGCAAATAGACACTTTATTTTCATGATCTTCTCTCTTCTTTTGAAATGATTTCCCCCACTTAGAAATCCTGATTCTACCAGCACCCCATCATTGCCAATCATACTCAGATATACAATTCAACAGTGAGAATATTTTCCTCATGTTCTATATTCTAGTTATCTCATTCTTTTCTGCCATTGTGGGCAACATAGCCACCCTTTAACAGAGTGAATCCAGCTCCCTGCTCTTTTTGTGAGTGTGTGTGCTTGCTCAGTCACCTCAGTCATGTCCAACTCTTTGCAATCCTATGGACTATAGTCATCCAGGCTGCTCTGTTCATGGGATTCTCCAGGCAAGAATGTTAGAGTGGGTTGCCATGCCCTCCTCCAAGGGATTTTCCCCATCCAGGGATTGAAACTGCCCCTCCTGAATCTCCTGCATTGCCGGTGGATTCTTTATTCTGCTGAGCCACTAGGGAAACCCCTAGTGAGATTTTATGCATATCTAAGTCAATTGTTACCTCCTTTTCTTAGTTTAAAAAACTATATATATATATATTTTTTTTTAATTTGAATGTATTATCTCCACCCTATTTTTCATTCCTGAATCTCTCATAACCTCCACGTCATTCATTACTTTCCTTACATTTTTAACTTCTTTTTTCCCTTTACATTCTTTTTTGGCAGTCTTATCCACAATCCATACCTGTCTTCCTAACTGAGAAATAGCATGATTCTCTGTAATTACGGTGAATATCCAACTAGAATGAACATTCAGCTTACCTGGGAATTATAGCTGCTGGTAAAGATTCTGAATTTGTTGTGAGACGTGTAACTGTGTATTAAAAGTCTTAAAAGTTATTCCCAGATGATTTTAATAAACAAAAGTTTGAGAATCACTGATCTATATAACTTAGCCAAGATCTGATTCATGCTTAATTTAGTCTCAGAAATCCTTTTTTAAATCTCTATTGTATCCAATGAGATCAGGTACTTACTATTGGACATACAACTTGACCAAAAGAACATGCCTTACAACAACAGGAGTGCACTCTTATTAACTACTTTTTAATGTAGTGCTTAAAAAGACCGGAGTGTTTCCCAAAGCAAGAAAATTGTTCATGATTAAGACAAACAATAGCAAATAGACACTTTATTTTCATGATCTTCTCTCTTCTTTTGAAATGATTTCCCCCACTTAGAAATCCTGATTCTACCAGCACCCCATCATTGCCAATCATACTCAGATATACAATTCAACAGTGAGAATATTTTCCTCATGTTCTATATTCTAGTTATCTCATTCTTTTCTGCCATTGTGGGCAACATAGCCACCCTTTAACAGAGTGAATCCAGCTCCCTGCTCTTTTTGTGAGTGTGTGTGCTTGCTCAGTCACCTCAGTCATGTCCAACTCTTTGCAATCCTATGGACTATAGTCATCCAGGCTGCTCTGTTCATGGGATTCTCCAGGCAAGAATGTTAGAGTGGGTTGCCATGCCCTCCTCCAAGGGATTTTCCCCATCCAGGGATTGAAACTGCCCCTCCTGAATCTCCTGCATTGCCGGTGGATTCTTTATTCTGCTGAGCCACTAGGGAAACCCCTAGTGAGATTTTATGCATATCTAAGTCAATTGTTACCTCCTTTTCTTAGTTTAAAAAACTATATATATATATATTTTTTTAATTTGAATGTATTATCTCCACCCTATTTTTCATTCCTGAATCTCTCATAACCTCCACGTCATTCATTACTTTCCTTACATTTTTAACTTCTTTTTTCCCTTTACATTCTTTTTTGGCAGTCTTATCCACAATCCATACCTGTCTTCCTAACTGAGAAATAGCATGATTCTCTGTAATTACGGTGAATATCCAACTAGAATGAACATTCAGCTTACCTGGGAATTATAGCTGCTGGTAAAGATTCTGAATTTGTTGTGAGACGTGTAACTGTGTATTAAAAGTCTTAAAAGTTATTCCCAGATGATTTTAATAAACAAAAGTTTGAGAATCACTGATCTATATAACTTAGCCAAGATCTGATTCATGCTTAATTTAGTCTCAGAAATCCTGTTAATCTCTATTGTTGACTATCTGTCAAATTCATTTTCTCTGCATATGCATAGTACCACCATTTTATTTGGATGGTTGGATGGCACCACTGAGTCAATGGACATGAGTCTGAACAAGGTCTGTGAGATGGTAAAGAACAGGGAAGCCTGGCATGCTGCAGTCTTTGGGTTCACAAAGAGTCAGACACAACTGAGTGACTGAACTGAACTAACCACTTTTATTGAGGAATTCCTCATTTCTCAGGATCACTTTCTTATTAAAATTAATATTACTAACCTTGATATGCTTCCTGAGCAGTAAACCTTGTAAACTGTCATCAGACTATTCTTTGTAAATCACAAAGCAGATATTTCACATCTGAAAACATTTTTTTGAAAATTTACTGCTGTGTTCAGCTTGAAGTCCAAATGCTTTAGTTGAGTATTTAAAACTGTATTTAATCTGGTATCTGCCTAGCTATTCAGTCATCTGCTATAGCATGTTCCCTCCTCCCATACAATGCCAATGTGGACCTTATGCTCTATCTGATTAGTATAAATTCTTTGATTTCAACATTTAAATTAAAACATCAACCCCTTTATACAGTTATTTGACTTTTCAATATTTCAACTGTACATTGCATACTCCAACTCAAGTAGAATTGTTATCTTCTGCTTTGATGTCATATGTACTTGCTCTCTTTTTGTATAAGGTCTGTACATTTTGTTGCATTATTCATTTATAGGTTTAGCCTTATTCTTTAGATTTTAACAACCTTAAAATCAGGGTCATACATTATTCATCTATATTTTACACTTGTGTCCATTGAAGTGATGAATAGATATTATAAATATAATAGTGGAACGTCATGATTTTATAAGGATGAAATTTCAGATATCAGGAAATGTTTTGTTAGATGATAGTTTGCATTTATCTGTGTAAAAGTAACACCTACATTTCATTCAGGTTTTGCACATTACAACTTTCATGGGTTCCTTCACAAATCTGATCTAGAAGAGCTGTTCTCAAGGGATGGTAGCTAAACCAGCAGCATCATTGCCACCATACAGTCCTTCAGATATATCCGATATCCAAAAGTCTAACTACTATAAAGGTTAGGGAAAGAACTCATGTTTGTTGCCTGATTTACTTGTTTCTCTATATAAAATGTATAGTGGTTGGAACACCAAGCTGTAAATGTGAATTATAGCCAAAATACATTATTTAGGTAGTATAAGGAAGTGGCTTAATCTTTTCAACCTACATTCTTTAATTTATATGATGGGGTAAAATATTGCCTACCTCTAGAGTTGCTGTTAATATTAAATGATTTAATCCATAGAAAATGTCTACCACGAGGCATGGAGAAAATGCTTCGTGCAGTGTTTGCTCAGACATTTTAACTGTTTTATTTATTTATTTCCCAGCTGATAGTATTGCTGATAATTCCACTATTACTATAACTTCTATGGTACTATTTTTAATATGATACTACTACTACAATTAGTTCCATAGTTCTGAAAAATAGTTGTGAAAGGTTATATGTAGCCTCATGCTAGAGAGGTGGGAACACAATGGAAAAGGTAGATTAATAAGATCACACAACAATTAGAAACTGAAATCAGATTAAACAAGTAAGTCTGATGAAAACAGAGAACACAATTTTCACAGCAAATATTACTACTTAAATACTTTGTATTTTAAGTGAGGGTGAAATGCTTTAAGAAATGTTTAGTACGTAAGTGAAAAGGAAGTTTGGTCATGTGATAAAAAATTCAGACACTGTTAAGTAATGCTAGGCTAATGTCTTCTTAAAGTGTAGCAACTCAACATGTCAAAGAGAAAGCACTGTTAAAATATGGTTACAAATATACAATCCCTAAAGCCCTATTAACTTTTTTCTTTTCACATATGCAGGTATAAATGTCAATACAGATTCAAATATATAAAAGAAATAACATATTTTCCCAGTGATTCAACTAATTTCTAATTTAAGTGTCCATAGCACTGAGGTTTAAGGTGTTAAATCAGTCAATCTAGACTTTTTAACCTAGTCCTGAGATTTTATTGGGTTCACTTAAACTTTAATGTAATATCTCAATAAGGAAGTCTTGAGATTTTCTACATCCTATCTGGTCTTCATTCATTCATTCAGGTCATTATTGAAATTTTCCTTTTTCCTATGTGCTGACATTATTCATACTCTATTGTTCTTGCTGCTAATTTCACACAAGTCCTAAAGTTATAAGCACTTTCTCTGACTTCTTGATCACCCTGGGGATGGAAATTCTGGGAAAATTATTTTGCAATCCTTAGGTTCTTAATGCTGAAACTTCTCTCTCCAGTTACAGTGGACACGGAATAGCCTAAATGTCTTGGTATGACAGGGAAAATTACAGAAAAAAACAAGGACAACAAAATCAGTACTTATCAAATGACAAAATATTCAGCCACAATTTTACACATTATACATTTTTGTACTATTGAATGGCTTAAATCATGTTTTAAAATTCACCCTCAGTAAAGCCCTTCAGCTTAACTTCACAAAATAAATGAATAGTAACCATTCAGCTGATAATCTAATTCAGTACACACAGTTTAATATCTGTAATGTGTTTAGCAACAATGGGAAAAGTTTTTATGCACTAGAACATATGTTAAATTTTTACCCTGGAGAAAGATGAGGAGAAATGTATGGTATTCACGATGTCAATGATTAAATTTAAAGAAGCTTAGAAAAGAAACATTAAACACTCCTGCAAAATGGAATTAAATAATGGTTCATACAGTCTAGAGGAATTATTTGGAAGTAAAAGGTTTAAGAAATGTTTAGTACGTAAGTGAAAAGGAAGTTTGGTCATGTGATAAAAAATTCAGACACTGTTAAGTAATGCTAGGCTAATGTCTTCTTAAAGTGTAGCAACTCAACATGTCAAAGAGAAAGCACTGTTAAAATATGGTTACAAATATACAATCCCTAAAGCCCTATTAACTTTTTTCTTTTCACATATGCAGGTATAAATGTCAATACAGATTCAAATATATAAAAGAAATAACATATTTTCCCAGTGATTCAACTAATTTCTAATTTAAGTGTCCATAGCACTGAGGTTTAAGGTGTTAAATCAGTCAATCTAGACTTTTTAACCTAGTCCTGAGATTTTATTGGGTTCACTTAAACTTTAATGTAATATCTCAATAAGGAAGTCTTGAGATTTTCTACATCCTATCTGGTCTTCATTCATTCATTCAGGTCATTATTGAAATTTTCCTTTTTCCTATGTGCTGACATTATTCATACTCTATTGTTCTTGCTGCTAATTTCACACAAGTCCTAAAGTTATAAGCACTTTCTCTGACTTCTTGATCACCCTGGGGATGGAAATTCTGGGAAAATTATTTTGCAATCCTTAGGTTCTTAATGCTGAAACTTCTCTCTCCAGTTACAGTGGACACGGAATAGCCTAAATGTCTTGGTATGACAGGGAAAATTACAGAAAAAAACAAGGACAACAAAATCAGTACTTATCAAATGACAAAATATTCAGCCACAATTTTACACATTATACATTTTTGTACTATTGAATGGCTTAAATCATGTTTTAAAATTCACCCTCAGTAAAGCCCTTCAGCTTAACTTCACAAAATAAATGAATAGTAACCATTCAGCTGATAATCTAATTCAGTACACACAGTTTAATATCTGTAATGTGTTTAGCAACAATGGGAAAAGTTTTTATGCACTAGAACATATGTTAAATTTTTACCCTGGAGAAAGATGAGGAGAAATGTATGGTATTCACGATGTCAATGATTAAATTTAAAGAAGCTTAGAAAAGAAACATTAAACACTCCTGCAAAATGGAATTAAATAATGGTTCATACAGTCTAGAGGAATTATTTGGAAGTAAAAGGTTTAACCAGATAATGTGAGTTAAGATTGACAAGCCTATCCCAAATGGCTGAAATATGTTCAAATGCTATTAAGTCCAGATCTCAGTTGTTAGTCCCGAAGAACTGAATATATAGTCATTGACTTTGAGACCATACATACTCATTAAATATACCCACACATACATACAGCATACATACACAATTTTCTATTTTTTGATAGATGACTGTAATAAATTTTAGGTCACAGTTATAATTATATAGGTTTATTTATTGCGCCAAATAGTTCATTCATCTATTTCAAATTTGTCTTAAGAATGAAGTTGATATTTTCATCATTTATACAAATACAATTGTAGTCTATTGGATTAAGCAAGGTGACTTTATGATCTGAAGCTCAAATATCTAATTCCACTGTTGAGGTAACTTATAAGACAGCTACTGATCTAGAGAGAAAATGAAAATTTTCACAGAATAGATACTTATTTAATATTTATTTTTTAATGAATAAATGTTAATATAACAATGAAATGATAAAAGGAGAGAACAAGGAACAGCAAAAATGAAGGGAGAGAAGGAAGTGGAAGGTAGGAAGGAAATTTACAAAAGAAGGAGCAAAGGAAATAGGGAAAGAAATAATGAAAAAGAATTTTTGGAAATCTCGACGATGAATACACAAAACTACTCCTTGATACTCTTCTTACTATTACCATTAATAAGTTCTTTCTTCAACATAAACATAACTTTGTACTGTGATATCATCACAGAATCTTGGATAATGAAGAATCTTGTTTTTTTCAATATCACTGTATTCTAACATAGTTTATTCTTAGAAGCTTTAAAAAAATAATCACTTTCTTTGACCCAAATTTCAATAGCTCTCATAAATTATTAATACTTTCTTCTAAAGCATCCATGGCTCTTTTAAATTTCTGCTTCTACCACCATATTTAAATTTTTATTTTTCCCCTTTAATGAGTTCTAGGCATTAGACGCTCTGTAGACAAACTGAGAGGCATTTAAAAGCAATCTTAGGGCTTCCCTGGTGGTCCACTGGGTAAGGACACCACCTTGCAGTGCAAGGGGCGCCGGTTCAATCCCTGGCCTGGGAAGATCCCACGTGCCGCGGAGCGGCTGGACTGATGTATCCAATTACCGAACCGGAGCTCTGGAGCACATGCACCCAGAGCCGGTGCTCTGCGACAACAGACGCCACCGCAATGGGGAGGCCCACAAGAGCCAAAGAACAAAGACGGTTGAAAATGGAGAAATGAAAGACCAATAGAAGTGATTCGCCCACCCCCTCCCTCCCCAACCCGTCCCCCTCAAAATAAATAAATAACTAAATGTTTTAAAAGCAATCTTAGATTGGTTGCTAGAGAAATGTTCTGATATACTTTAAGTCTTATGGAGAGATAGTACATCTCCTGGACTGGAGATCATATTGTTGTTAAAGATTTGACTTCCTGGACTGGTATTTATAGATTGTAGGTGAAATTCTATTTGTGTAGATTGTCTGTGGCATTAAAAAAAGGAATCCCAACATGAGAGCTGTGAGTTCAGTTTTATTTGTACCTTACTGTGGGCTATTGCCCTCTATGAGCTGGCCTTTCATATGGCTCATAGAGACTGTTCTAATACATATGGTTTTGGTGTAGAGGGTACTTGGACTCAGTCATACATCTCAGTAGAATGTTGATGCTAGTCATAAGGAGCAGACACCTCCATTAGTGATTTTACTACTTTCCTAGATATGAGCAGGTGCAAGAAATTAGGTTCATAAAATTTTCCCCTGAAAATAACTTTCCAAAGGCTTTTTCTGTCAGGTTTTCCCAGAGAAAGAGTGCCTTATTCCTGATTTCTGTTCTGAGCTCCTATTGGGGTGGATTAAAGGTCAATGACTACAGTGGCGACTGGTTTCATTCTTCTACAAATAGGATGGCAAATGGACATTCTTTAGTTTCCAGGTCTAACCATTGTCCACTTGTCGAATCAGTCTCTACGGTGGAATATCATGCAGTCTTCATGGTTATAACTAGATGAAACTTCATTGCAAAAAGCATTACATATGTTCATTCCTTTGCATATGTAAGTACATAAAGTCATGGTACTGCATTATTGTGTCAGGTTGAATCACTTGGATATGATATTGTCTTTTAGATTCCTTTGGTGTAGAAAACCTTTCACTTTTTGCCATAATGAATTCATATGGTGATATTTTCGAATAATGTAAATATCTTATATATATCTTATTCTCCAACAACATTTTACCCATTTAGCTTTATTGATAATTACGACACGGAAGGTGCTGTGATAGTGATCTTTCTATTTATCTCATTCTTCTCTGCATATTAGCTTTCATTGTTAAGTAAAGAAGGGCTTTTTCTTTGCCATTCTCCGTTCTCTTAAAACATCACTGTGGATCCACAGAGGCTTTTGTTATTTGAAGTTTTATAATACTCTATTATCAATCATTTTCTAGTTTCTTTCTTTCTGTGTTTTTTTTTTAATATACAATCTATATTAAATTTGGCCCATGGTAGCAAATGTTCTTATCCCTTTTACACATTTACATCAAAATTTGAACACATATTTGCTTTCTAGAACAACATATTGCATGTTTTTCTTCTACTTTGTCCCAAATGCAGAATCAGCCATTTTTCCAAAGAACATTGATACCTTTTGATAGGGAACACATAATTGCTTTACTTTTAATGCAGAGAAAACTGGAATAATATTTTCTACCATGCTGAAGATATTTATTAAGAAAAAATTACATTAAAATATTATTCTTAACATTAAAATTCTATAATTATAAAATAATCATTATAAATATAATTGTTGTTGTTTATTCGCTAAGATATGTCAGACTCTTCTGAGACCCCACGGACTGCAGCCCACCAGGCTCCTCTGTCCATGAGATTTCCCAGGCAAGAATGCAAGAGGGGGTTCCCATTTTCTTCTCCAGGAGATCTTCCAGACACAGAGATTGAACCCACTTCTCCTCATTGGCAAGTGAATTCTTTACCACTGAGCCACCAGGGAAGCCTAATCAACATAATATATACCTCCAAATTACTTAATAATTTTCTAAGTAGTCGGTACCTTATTGATTAACTGTGGCTTTTGTATATGCAAATGTATATGAGTATTATTGTCCTACATTGTTGGTTACGTAAAATGGGCAGTAAGAATTTCAAGGAACAAATTTTGTTATATCACTTGTTTCCTACCAGGGACTTTCTTTTGCAATATAACAAAAGTTAAAAATAGAAATATCAAGTTTTCTTTCAAGTTTTTGGTTATGTGAGAAAACAAATGCAAGGAAGAGGAAAAAGTAAAGCATATGTAAATGTTGAACAACTCCAGACAGTGAAAATATTGCTGGTATTCATACTGGGAAGACTTTTGGATTTAATGAGCTAAAATAACCAGAACTTTTATATGAGGCAAGGATTAGAAAACAATTAGATCAATTTAATTCTCTCATTACTCTGTGAGAATGATGTAGGATGACCTAAACAACAAATGTTTTTGTGTTCAAATTGATACATGACAAATAGATAAAATGTAAATAATATACAGCATGTAATATACTTATAAATAAGAGAAAATGACAGAGGATAGTTAGAAATCAATTAAAAATTGAGCAATTTGTTAAAATAATTAAAGTAATCTTTTATAGAAAACATCATATATTTCTAAGATAACTATCAATAGCTAATGTAATATCCACACACAGAAATTCTGCTATAGCTTTAAATTATTGAGTTTCTGTGAAACATTGTAATAATTTCAGTTTGCTTGAAGGAATTGACTATCTTTATTAAAAACCAGTATTTATTATTCAGTTTTCTGCATCATTTTCAAGTTTTATATTTTATCTTAAAAGAAGGTCTCTTTACAAACACGGAAAATATTGAAGACAGTCAAAATGGAATTGCCTCTAAAAATTGAAGGCATGCATTTGCTTCATTTCTTAAAGTCAGCCCTGGCTTTACTAAAAAAGACACTGAAAATTTTAATATGTACTAAAATATAAAATCAAGTGATATAGGTGATCTTCAAATTAAAGAATAAAATAAAATTTAAAATAAAAAATTCATACACACCTATTTGCATTTCTTTCTGGCACATTTCTTGATTTAATGAACCTCTCTTTTTAGTATATAGTGAAAATGGATTAGAAGAAAGAACATGGCAGTATTCTGATAATAATAAGAGTTGCATTTATTACGTACCTGGCACTGTTGTCTTTGAGTAACTTGTCAATCCTTTGGATAGCCCCACCAGAGATATAGCATTACTGGCACCATTTTGGAAAAGGGAGAACTGAAGAGCAGATCAATAAGTCCCCTTCAATCACATAATCTTGGGTGATGATGGTGAGGCCCCAAGATAAGCAGTGTTATACCACAGTTTCTTGATTTAAGTCATGAAGTAATTAGCTTTAAAATAAATTCATAAAAATTTATTTTAAAAGGACGTAAATGCAAGTTATAATGTTAAAATATCTATACATTGTAACATGAAATATTTTGTTTGAAGCATAAAAAAATAAAACTAACTTTTAATTTGCAAACATATCAAAACATAATTAGATGACAATAAGATTTAGGTTGCCTAAAATTAAATTGTTTTATTTTGTGAGAATATAAAGCATACTAATAAAATTATTAGAATATTTGATGAAATTAAGGTAGAAAAGGTATAATAATAGTAAACTCAAATAATCCACTTTCCTAAGTATTGTTGTTCATTGTTGTTTTTTATTCACTAAGTCGTATCTAATTCTTTGTGGCTCCATGGACTGCAGGATGACAGGTTTCTTGTCTTTGCCAATGATGACATCCAACAATCCCCTCCTCTGTCACCCCCTTCTTCTTTTGCCTTTATCTTTTCCAGCACCAGAGTCTTTTCCAATAAGTTGGCTTCTTGCATCAGGTGGCCAAAGTATTGCAGCTTTAGCCTCTGTATTAATCCTTCAAATGGATATTCAGGGTTGGTATTTTAGGATTGACTGATTTGATCTTCTTGCAGTACAAGGGACGCACAGGAGGCATTTCCAACACCACAGTTCAAAAGCATCAATTTTTGGCTCCTCAGCCTTCCTCAAAGTATAATTCTAACATTTCTATGTGACTAATGAAAAAATCATAGCCTTGACTAAACAAATCTTTGTTAGCAAAGTGATTTCTCTGCTTTTTAATACATTGTCTATATTTGTCATAGTTTTCCTTCCATGGAGCAAGTGTTTTAATTTTATAGATGTCATCACCATCCACAAAGATTTTGGGGCCCAAGAAAACAAAATCTGCCACTCTTCCCAGTTTTTATCCACCTATTTGTCATGAACTGATGAGACTGAATGCCACAATCTTAGTATTTTGAATGCTGAGTTTAAAGCCAACTTTTTCATTCCCCTCTTTCACTCTCATCAAGAGGCTCTTTAGTTCCTCTTCACTTTCTGCCATTAGAGTGGTATGATCTGCCTGAGGCTGTTGATATTTCTCCCAACGAGCTTGATTCCAGCTTGGGATTTATGCAGCCTGTTATTTCCTATGAGGCATTCTATAGAGAAGTTAAAAAAGCAAGGTGACAATATACAGCCTTGACAAACTCCTTTTCAGTTTTGAACCAGTTCATTTTTTGCGCATTGGTTCTAACTATTGCTTCTTGACCTGTCTACTGGTTTCTCAGGATATAGGTAAGGTGGTCTATATTCTCATCTCTTTAAGAATTTTTTATTGTGATCTACATAGCCAAAGGCTTTTGTATAGTCAATGAAGCAGAAATAGGTGTTTTTCTAGAAATCCTTAGCTTTTTTCTAAATCCAGGTTGTACATCTGGATGTATGTTTCAGTTAACATAGTATCGAAGCCTAGCTTGAAGGACTTTGAGCATTACCTTGTTAGCATGTGAAGTGAGTCCAATTGTATTCACTAAGTCGTATCTAATTCTTTGTGGCTCCATGGACTGCAGGATGACAGGTTTCTTGTCTTTGCCAATGATGACATCCAACAATCCCCTCCTCTGTCACCCCCTTCTTCTTTTGCCTTTATCTTTTCCAGCACCAGAGTCTTTTCCAATAAGTTGGCTTCTTGCATCAGGTGGCCAAAGTATTGCAGCTTTAGCCTCTGTATTAATCCTTCAAATGGATATTCAGGGTTGGTATTTTAGGATTGACTGATTTGATCTTCTTGCAGTACAAGGGACGCACAGGAGGCATTTCCAACACCACAGTTCAAAAGCATCAATTTTTGGCTCCTCAGCCTTCCTCAAAGTATAATTCTAACATTTCTATGTGACTAATGAAAAAATCATAGCCTTGACTAAACAAATCTTTGTTAGCAAAGTGATTTCTCTGCTTTTTAATACATTGTCTATATTTGTCATAGTTTTCCTTCCATGGAGCAAGTGTTTTAATTTTATAGATGTCATCACCATCCACAAAGATTTTGGGGCCCAAGAAAACAAAATCTGCCACTCTTCCCAGTTTTTATCCACCTATTTGTCATGAACTGATGAGACTGAATGCCACAATCTTAGTATTTTGAATGCTGAGTTTAAAGCCAACTTTTTCATTCCCCTCTTTCACTCTCATCAAGAGGCTCTTTAGTTCCTCTTCACTTTCTGCCATTAGAGTGGTATGATCTGCCTGAGGCTGTTGATATTTCTCCCAACGAGCTTGATTCCAGCTTGGGATTTATGCAGCCTGTTATTTCCTATGAGGCATTCTATAGAGAAGTTAAAAAAGCAAGGTGACAATATACAGCCTTGACAAACTCCTTTTCAGTTTTGAACCAGTTCATTTTTGCATTGGTTCTAACTATTGCTTCTTGACCTGTCTACTGGTTTCTCAGGATATAGGTAAGGTGGTCTATATTCTCATCTCTTTAAGAATTTTTTATTGTGATCTACATAGCCAAAGGCTTTTGTATAGTCAATGAAGCAGAAATAGGTGTTTTTCTAGAAATCCTTAGCTTTTTTCTAAATCCAGGTTGTACATCTGGATGTATGTTTCAGTTAACATAGTATCGAAGCCTAGCTTGAAGGACTTTGAGCATTACCTTGTTAGCATGTGAAGTGAGTCCAATTGTACTGTAGATTTTACATTCTTTGTCATCTCCCTTCTTTAGGAATGGAATGAAAACTGACCTTTCCCAGTTCTATAGCCACTGCTGCATTTTTCAAATTTGTTAACATATTGAGTGCAGCACTTTAACAGCATCATTCTTTAGAATTTTAAATAGCTCAGTTGGAATTCTATTCCCTCCACTAGCTTTGTTCATTGTAATGCTTCTTAGGGCCAATTGACTTCACACTCTAGGATGTCTGGCTCTAGATGAGTAACTGCATCTTCGTGGTTGTCTGGGGTTATTCAGATATTTTTTGGACAGTTCTTCTGTGTATCCTTGCCATTTCTTCTTAATTTCTTCTGTTTCTGATAGGTCCTCACAGTTTTTGTACTTTATTGTGCTCCTCTTTGCATGAAATGTTCCCTTGGTATCTCCAATTTTCTTAAAGATATATCTAGTCTTTCCAATTCTATTATTTTCCTCTATTTCTTTGCATTGTTCACGTAAGAGGGCTTTCTTATCTTTCCTTGCTACTCTCTGAAACTCTGGATTCAGTTGGGTATATCTTTCCCTTTTTCTTTTGCTTTTCTTTTCTTTTCTCAGATTTTTGTAAACCTTCCTCAGACAATCTGTTTGCCTTCTTGCATTTCTTTTTCTTGTGGGTGGCTTTGGTCACCACTCCCTATACAATGTGCCAAACTTCCACTCATTGTTCTTCCAGCACTCTGCCTACCAAATCTAATTCCTTGTATCTATTCATCACCTCCACTATCTAATCATAAGGGATTTGATTTAGGTCATACCTGAATGGCCTAATGGTTTTCTCTAATTTCTTCAATTTAAGTCTGAATTTTTCAATAAAGAGCTCATGATCTGCACCATAGTCAGTTCCAGGCCTATGTTGGCTGACTGCATAGAGCTTCTCCTAAGTACTATATATATTAATACACTTAACTCGTAGAACAATATGAGATAATTTACTACTATTCCCACTTTTGAGACAAAGAAACTTAGGTACAAAAAGAATGAAAACACATCTCAAGGTCACAAAGCTGAGAACTAGCATCCTGAAAGTCAGGATACAAACTCATAAACTTTAGATCCAATTTTTGTTTTCAGTCCAAAGAAATGGCCACCTTTTGCTTTTGTGTCTGGGTGAATTTCTATCAGTAGAAATGAGGAGGGTAGAGATAGCAAATGCTCTTTAATATTTTCCTCCAAGAAATTGGGAATATGAGTGAAAGTTTCACATATGCCATGTTTGATTTGTCAAAGGTGTGCTATACAAATGGAAATACATCTGTAATAAAAAAAATAGTATGGGAGACTAGCCCATAAATCCTAGCCCAGAAATCAGAAGAGAAGTTTGTAATTCATCTACTGTAGAAGCTTTTTAAACTTTCAGAGAATAATAACATTCATCTTCGGGTGGTTGTCTGGGTTTTTATTCAGATATTTTTTGGACAGTTCTTCTGTGTATCCTTGCCATTTCTTCTTAATTTCTTCTGTTTCTGATAGGTCCTCACAGTTTTTGTACTTTATTGTGCTCCTCTTTGCATGAAATGTTCCCTTGGTATCTCCAATTTTCTTAAAGATATATCTAGTCTTTCCAATTCTATTATTTTCCTCTATTTCTTTGCATTGTTCACGTAAGAGGGCTTTCTTATCTTTCCTTGCTACTCTCTGAAACTCTGGATTCAGTTGGGTATATCTTTCCCTTTTTCTTTTGCTTTTCTTTTCTTTTCTCAGATTTTTGTAAACCTTCCTCAGACAATCTGTTTGCCTTCTTGCATTTCTTTTTCTTGTGGGTGGCTTTGGTCACCACTCCCTATACAATGTGCCAAACTTCCACTCATTGTTCTTCCAGCACTCTGCCTACCAAATCTAATTCCTTGTATCTATTCATCACCTCCACTATCTAATCATAAGGGATTTGATTTAGGTCATACCTGAATGGCCTAATGGTTTTCTCTAATTTCTTCAATTTAAGTCTGAATTTTTCAATAAAGAGCTCATGATCTGCACCATAGTCAGTTCCAGGCCTATGTTGGCTGACTGCATAGAGCTTCTCCTAAGTACTATATATATTAATACACTTAACTCGTAGAACAATATGAGATAATTTACTACTATTCCCACTTTTGAGACAAAGAAACTTAGGTACAAAAAGAATGAAAACACATCTCAAGGTCACAAAGCTGAGAACTAGCATCCTGAAAGTCAGGATACAAACTCATAAACTTTAGATCCAATTTTTGTTTTCAGTCCAAAGAAATGGCCACCTTTTGCTTTTGTGTCTGGGTGAATTTCTATCAGTAGAAATGAGGAGGGTAGAGATAGCAAATGCTCTTTAATATTTTCCTCCAAGAAATTGGGAATATGAGTGAAAGTTTCACATATGCCATGTTTGATTTGTCAAAGGTGTGCTATACAAATGGAAATACATCTGTAATAAAAAAAATAGTATGGGAGACTAGCCCATAAATCCTAGCCCAGAAATCAGAAGAGAAGTTTGTAATTCATCTACTGTAGAAGCTTTTTAAACTTTCAGAGAATAATAACATTATTACTAATAACAATTTTATTACAATTATAATATTTGAAGCTAGCATATTATTTAATTTAATTCAGAAGTGATGTCCTATATAGAACAGAGAAGAATTTCAAGAAAATTCTAGGGTGTCAGTTAAGGAGTAAGAAGTGGTTGTACAATGGGAATTTGCTGAATAATTCAGGAAACTCAAACTGGGTCTGTAACAATGTAGAGGGGTGGGAAGAAGAGGGAGGTAGAAGGGAAGCTCAAGAGGCAGGAGGCATGCATATACCTATCAATGATTCATGTTGATTTTTTGGCAGAAACCAACACAATTCTGTAAAGCAATTATCTTTCTATTAAAAAATAAATTAATAATAATAATATAAAAAAACAGCTGTAGAGATGAGAACTGATCCAAAGTGAAAGTGAAAGTCACTCAGTCATGTTCCACTGTTTGTGAGCCATGCACAAGCCATGGAATTCTTGAGGCAAGAATACTGGAATGGGTAACCTTTCCGTTTGCCAGGGGAAAGTTCCCAATCCAGAGATTGAACCCAGGTCGCCCACATTGCTGGCGACTCCTTTATCATCTGAGCCACTAGAAAACACCAAGAATATTAGAGTGGATAGCCTGTCCCTTCTCAAGGGGAACTTCCAAACACAGGAATCAAAGTGGGGTATCCTGCATTGCAGGTGGATTCTTTACCAGCTGAGCTATAAGGGAATCCCAAATATAAACCAAATTGGAGAACTGGTCCAAATATAAATCAAATTTCAAGAATTTCACGGGTGGATGAATGATGAGCTACTGTAAGTGACCAGATATTCTGTACTTTCAAAAGGTTTTCAGAGAAACAAAAGAGTTTAAAGTATTGAGTAGAACCAAAGAAAACAATAACTAACTGTTAATAGAACAAAATAGAGCATATTTAGAGATGAGGGAAGACATGCTCTTTAATATTTTCCTCCAAGAAATTGGGAATATGAGTGAAAGTTTCACATATGCCATGTTTGATTTGTCAAAGGTGTGCTATACAAATGGAAATACATCTGTAATAAAAAAAATAGTATGGGAGACTAGCCCATAAATCCTAGCCCAGAAATCAGAAGAGAAGTTTGTAATTCATCTACTGTAGAAGCTTTTTAAACTTTCAGAGAATAATAACATTATTACTAATAACAATTTTATTACAATTATAATATTTGAAGCTAGCATATTATTTAATTTAATTCAGAAGTGATGTCCTATATAGAACAGAGAAGAATTTCAAGAAAATTCTAGGGTGTCAGTTAAGGAGTAAGAAGTGGTTGTACAATGGGAATTTGCTGAATAATTCAGGAAACTCAAACTGGGTCTGTAACAATGTAGAGGGGTGGGAAGAAGAGGGAGGTAGAAGGGAAGCTCAAGAGGCAGGAGGCATGCATATACCTATCAATGATTCATGTTGATTTTTTGGCAGAAACCAACACAATTCTGTAAAGCAATTATCTTTCTATTAAAAAATAAATTAATAATAATAATATAAAAAAACAGCTGTAGAGATGAGAACTGATCCAAAGTGAAAGTGAAAGTCACTCAGTCATGTTCCACTGTTTGTGAGCCATGCACAAGCCATGGAATTCTTGAGGCAAGAATACTGGAATGGGTAACCTTTCCGTTTGCCAGGGAATGTTCCCAATCCAGAGATTGAACCCAGGTCGCCCACATTGCTGGCGACTCCTTTATCATCTGAGCCACTAGAAAACACCAAGAATATTAGAGTGGATAGCCTGTCCCTTCTCAAGGGGAACTTCCAAACACAGGAATCAAAGTGGGGTATCCTGCATTGCAGGTGGATTCTTTACCAGCTGAGCTATAAGGGAATCCCAAATATAAACCAAATTGGAGAACTGGTCCAAATATAAATCAAATTTCAAGAATTTCACGGGTGGATGAATGATGAGCTACTGTAAGTGACCAGATATTCTGTACTTTCAAAAGGTTTTCAGAGAAACAAAAGAGTTTAAAGTATTGAGTAGAACCAAAGAAAACAATAACTAACTGTTAATAGAACAAAATAGAGCATATTTAGAGATGAGGGAAGACAACTGATGGAGGAAAATAAATTAGAAGTGAGTAAGTGGGGAACGATGGTGGATGGATTATATTCTTGTGACTTGAGTGAATGAGACCAGAAACCCTCGTTTATTTGTTAGAGATTACGGACAATCTATAACAAAAGTTTTGGAGAAATTATGGGATAAGAAGCTAAAACATTTGAACTGGTCGGCTTCAGAATGATAGTAAGTAAGCTAATATATTGAGAATAAGAAATGAGAGTATAATATGGAGAAGAAAAAAAATGCATAGACGCATAAGGAAGTATATTAAGAAGAGAAATATTTTCAATTAAGTCTATGATATCTACTGGTCAGTTTTCTGTCTCATGTACTTCTACTACAAAAAAAATGGTTCTTAATCACTTCAATCTTTTAAAATTAAAAAGTAAGGCTCATATTTCACAATCATAGTATAATTATTTGACATTCATTTCATTGTTGTGTTAGGTAGGCAGACAATGGTAAGATAGACTCAAAGAATTCTCAAATGAGACAGTAAAGGATTTCTGTCGTGATAAAATGTTAAATGGAGAAATATTCCAATAGTAATTACCATCATCTATATTAGAGCACAAAAACTCAGTTAATGTTTTGGTGTCCATTGGAATCTTATGTTTATTTTATTGAATACTGAGAGTTATATGTATAACATTAACTTTTAAAAGTATCATTTGATTTCTTTCTTTTAATTCTGTTTGTTATAATGTTCAATTCATGAAGCTGCTTTTTATCTGCTTAACTGTTCAAAATGTGCTACACAGCTCTTGAAGAAAAAAAAAAAAACAAAATCATTTGAAAATGAAAATAAAGCAACTGAACTCTGTTCATCTAATTTTTTTTAATAAAAGCATGCATTTTATTTCTTTTAATTGCATGTAACATCTTACAATGTCACTGCTTTTCTTTTTCTTTTTTTTTTTAACTTTTATTTTACTTTTAACTTTTACTGAGTTTTGTTGTTTACAGATATGTATGTTCCCAGGTTAGTCATATGTATACCCCCCTCCCACCCCTCCAGACCATCACACAGCACCCCTGAAGGATCTCCTTTTCTCACAGTGCAATGGCTATAGCTATTTTCTTCACATATGATAGTACAGGCCTTCATGCTACTACCTTTATGCCTCCCACCCACTCTTCCTTCCTGTTCATATAATTTTTTATAAATTGTGGATTCCATGAAAAATGGTAGAAAAATGTAAGCCCATGATTTTAAAAATTTCTATAGAATTTAGACATATGGTAGAGCTTTAGAAAAACACATTTCTAGGATCTCCTAGAAAATCTAGAAACATCTAGATACAAATCATGTACATGAATTAAATAAATGAGATGAAAGGAAATAGCACTTAAATTGTTTGTGTTAGAATCACAGAGACATTGTCCTTGTGCAATAGCAATTATTTTGGGTTTTGATCCAATATATAATTATTCTATATACTGGCTAGTTATCTGCAGCCTGGATGAAAGTTTTTTCATCAAAGTTTTACTTGACTATTGTCTGAAATACTAAGACAACAAATAAGAAGAACCTTTTAAAATCCAAATAAAAATTAATTCTTTAAATATAATATGGGCCTAAAGGACAGAGCTCACATTAATCAACTATTGCACAACATACAGTTTTTATGCAATTTTTTATGTCTACTATAACAAATTACCACAAACTTTATGGCTTAATGCAAAACAAATGATAGTTTTGAAAGCTAGAAGTTCAAAATCAGTTTCATTGGACTGAAACCAAGATACCCACCTGCTCAGACTTGTCCCCTCTCCTTTTTTCACTTCTAGAGTTGAATTTCTTGATTCACAAACTTTTCTTTCATCATCAAAGTCAGTTCTTCTTCTCTCTGACTCTGCTTCCCTTCACTACTTTCACATATCTTTCTTCATCTGTAGTCTGTGTCAAACATCTCTTATATGGGGATATATGCGATAGCGTTTACAAGTTTTCCAGGTGGCTCAGTAGGTAAAGAATCTATCTACAATGAAGGAAATGCGACTTAGATTCCTGGGTCAGGACGATTCCATGGAGCAGGGCATGGCAACCTACTCTAATATTCTTGCTTGGAGAATCCCATGAACAGAGGAGCCCAGCAGACTCCAGGCCATAGGGTCACAAACAGTCAGACACGACTGAAGCAAATGAGTATGTGTGTACGTGATAGCATTTAGGGTCCCCCTGATTAATTCAAATTAATCAATATCCTTAAAAGTATTGACAAACTTTTCTTTTTGACATACATAATGATATTTATAAATTCCATGGATCAAGACATGGACATTTTGAGGGGATCCATTATTTAGCCTACTACAGCAGGTGAAGCATGCAATAATCTATAACATGCTACTTTGTTTTCCCTTTATCTAATGTATAAATAGGAAGACTGTTAATAATTGAACTGACATGAAAAAGATGAAAGGAAATAGCACTTAAATTGTTTGTGTTAGAATCACAGAGACATTGTCCTTGTGCAATAGCAATTATTTTGGGTTTTGATCCAATATATAATTATTCTATATACTGGCTAGTTATCTGCAGCCTGGATGAAAGTTTTTTCATCAAAGTTTTACTTGACTATTGTCTGAAATACTAAGACAACAAATAAGAAGAACCTTTTAAAATCCAAATAAAAATTAATTCTTTAAATATAATATGGGCCTAAAGGACAGAGCTCACATTAATCAACTATTGCACAACATACAGTTTTTATGCAATTTTTTATGTCTACTATAACAAATTACCACAAACTTTATGGCTTAATGCAAAACAAATGATAGTTTTGAAAGCTAGAAGTTCAAAATCAGTTTCATTGGACTGAAACCAAGATACCCACCTGCTCAGACTTGTCCCCTCTCCTTTTTTCACTTCTAGAGTTGAATTTCTTGATTCACAAACTTTTCTTTCATCATCAAAGTCAGTTCTTCTTCTCTCTGACTCTGCTTCCCTTCACTACTTTCACATATCTTTCTTCATCTGTAGTCTGTGTCAAACATCTCTTATATGGGGATATATGCGATAGCGTTTACAAGTTTTCCAGGTGGCTCAGTAGGTAAAGAATCTATCTACAATGAAGGAAATGCGACTTAGATTCCTGGGTCAGGACGATTCCATGGAGCAGGGCATGGCAACCTACTCTAATATTCTTGCTTGGAGAATCCCATGAACAGAGGAGCCCAGCAGACTCCAGGCCATAGGGTCACAAACAGTCAGACACGACTGAAGCAAATGAGTATGTGTGTACGTGATAGCATTTAGGGTCCCCCTGATTAATTCAAATTAATCAATATCCTTAAAAGTATTGACAAACTTTTCTTTTTGACATACATAATGATATTTATAAATTCCATGGATCAAGACATGGACATTTTGAGGGGATCCATTATTTAGCCTACTACAGCAGGTGAAGCATGCAATAATCTATAACATGCTACTTTGTTTTCCCTTTATCTAATGTATAAATAGGAAGACTGTTAATAATTGAGAACTTGCACACTGAAAGAAGCGTATGGTGCCAGAAAATCATGCTTCAACAAATCCTTGGAAAACAGAGATTGAACTTCAACTCCAAAAGCTGTCCATATCTTCACCCACAAATTTCCAAGAACTGATACCTGTGAAGACATACCCTGGCCATAGCACTTTTCTGTAAAAAAAATTACCTAGCAAATGTTTGCCATGGATGAAAGAGTAGACATATAACAATGAATGCAGTATGTCATGAAACTGGATGAAAATCAAGAATCATATATATCCAAAAGTCAGTGAGAATAATATATATTTCTCTCCACCAACTATCTAGAATTCTTTATATATTCTTTATATGTGTGTGTGTGTGTATATACATAGAACTATATATATAAACTAGATATAGGTATGCATATAAATTGATAATGTATGATATTATAAGTACATGGGACATGGCAGTTTGAATCTCCTCTACAACTTGTTGTGACAACAATGGCAGAAAATGTATATGCAGTTTAAAATTTTGTTGAAATCATAGATCAGTTACAGCAGGTGATATACATTTAGATTTAATTTCAAATGAGAAAGGACAATTGTGCCTTAGAAAAGAGAGTCCTAGACATATTTTGACATGGCTAATTGTGGCATGACAAGTGTGCAAATTCAGATCTTCACAAGTTCCTAATCAGGACATGAGACTCAGGGTCTGTGTGCCACCAATCAGAATATTATGTGTTGTCATCCTTGTTAGCTCTTCATTTGGAGAATCCCATGAACAAGAGAAAAGGCCCAGCAGACTCCAGGCCATAGGGTCACAAACAGTCAGACACGACTGAAGCAAATGAGTATGTGTGTACGTGATAGCATTTAGGGTCCCCCTGATTAATTCAAATTAATCAATATCCTTAAAAGTATTGACAAACTTTTCTTTTTGACATACATAATGATATTTATAAATTCCATGGATCAAGACATGGACATTTTGAGGGGATCCATTATTTAGCCTACTACAGCAGGTGAAGCATGCAATAATCTATAACATGCTACTTTGTTTTCCCTTTATCTAATGTATAAATAGGAAGACTGTTAATAATTGAGAACTTGCACACTGAAAGAAGCGTATGGTGCCAGAAAATCATGCTTCAACAAATCCTTGGAAAACAGAGATTGAACTTCAACTCCAAAAGCTGTCCATATCTTCACCCACAAATTTCCAAGAACTGATACCTGTGAAGACATACCCTGGCCATAGCACTTTTCTGTAAAAAACATTACCTAGCAAATGTTTGCCATGGATGAAAGAGTAGACATATAACAATGAATGCAGTATGTCATGAAACTGGATGAAAATCAAGAATCATATATATCCAAAAGTCAGTGAGAATAATATATATTTCTCTCCACCAACTATCTAGAATTCTTTATATATTCTTTATATGTGTGTGTGTGTGTATATACATAGAACTATATATATAAACTAGATATAGGTATGCATATAAATTGATAATGTATGATATTATAAGTACATGGGACATGGCAGTTTGAATCTCCTCTACAACTTGTTGTGACAACAATGGCAGAAAATGTATATGCAGTTTAAAATTTTGTTGAAATCATAGATCAGTTACAGCAGGTGATATACATTTAGATTTAATTTCAAATGAGAAAGGACAATTGTGCCTTAGAAAAGAGAGTCCTAGACATATTTTGACATGGCTAATTGTGGCATGACAAGTGTGCAAATTCAGATCTTCACAAGTTCCTAATCAGGACATGAGACTCAGGGTCTGTGTGCCACCAATCAGAATATTATGTGTTGTCATCCTTGTTAGCTCTTCATTTGTTTATATGCTATCTCTTCAACTAGAATTTTCACCCCTTACAGAACAGATCACATTGCGGGCATAAGGCATAAGTATGCATAGCAATACATATTGTAAGAAAAATATTGTTTCCTTTTTCATAATGGAACACCCAGGAGTTCAAAGTTAATTGTGTTCTAAAGTCACTCCATTAAAACTTTTTCATCTATTGTAATGCCTTGGAGATCATCTCACACATAGCATGTAATCAGTAAAATTATATCAAATAGAACTCATTAATATAATTTGTGAAATAAAATAATCTATTCTCAGCTAAATAATTTATTTTTAAACTGAGCCAAAAAAAAAAATTAGTATGTTCACATCAGAAAACTCTTAGCCAAGAAGGATATTGTCATGTTTTTCTGTGTAAAAATAAAAAGACTCAGCCATGAGAATTAGAAATATATGCTGTCTCATTTTTAATCTATTCTTTATATTCTTGACTTAAAAACATAGGTATTTCTCAGATGATTTATCAGGGTTTGAGATAGCTTCTCCTAATGAAGAAAGGTAGGTGAATGTCACAGAGACTCTTCTATCTGGGCACATTGCCAACCAAAATAAAAGTCACATTTGTAAGTCTAGTTTTCAGATAGGTATAGCTTTGAAAGTAAGTTCAGGACACTGGGAAATAAGCAGAGATTACCTTCGCAACTATTGAAATGAATAAGGAGTGAATCAAACCTATCTCATTTTTTTCCTTTGCTTTTGCTGGTTGGAATATGTACAAACTTGTTATAACTGGAGATGCCGTCTTGGATCAAGATAAATCCTTGTGAATAGAGGGTCTCATAGGTTGAGTCACTGAAGCAGACACTGTAATGTGGATTGGCACATGAGTTATCTATTAAGAGTGCCTTCTGTATCATCCACAATAGAAGTTAAGAGGAGATAGGATTAGACAAAAGTAGAATTTGAACTGAGATGGAGGTCCCACAGTAGCCTCCAGAAATCTTAGAAAAGAGAGTCCTAGACATATTTTGACATGGCTAATTGTGGCATGACAAGTGTGCAAATTCAGATCTTCACAAGTTCCTAATCAGGACATGAGACTCAGGGTCTGTGTGCCACCAATCAGAATATTATGTGTTGTCATCCTTGTTAGCTCTTCATTTGTTTATATGCTATCTCTTCAACTAGAATTTTCACCCCTTACAGAACAGATCACATTGCGGGCATAAGGCATAAGTATGCATAGCAATACATATTGTAAGAAAAATATTGTTTCCTTTTTCATAATGGAACACCCAGGAGTTCAAAGTTAATTGTGTTCTAAAGTCACTCCATTAAAACTTTTTCATCTATTGTAATGCCTTGGAGATCATCTCACACATAGCATGTAATCAGTAAAATTATATCAAATAGAACTCATTAATATAATTTGTGAAATAAAATAATCTATTCTCAGCTAAATAATTTATTTTTAAACTGAGCCAAAAAAAAAAAAAATTAGTATGTTCACATCAGAAAACTCTTAGCCAAGAAGGATATTGTCATGTTTTTCTGTGTAAAAATAAAAAGACTCAGCCATGAGAATTAGAAATATATGCTGTCTCATTTTTAATCTATTCTTTATATTCTTGACTTAAAAACATAGGTATTTCTCAGATGATTTATCAGGGTTTGAGATAGCTTCTCCTAATGAAGAAAGGTAGGTGAATGTCACAGAGACTCTTCTATCTGGGCACATTGCCAACCAAAATAAAAGTCACATTTGTAAGTCTAGTTTTCAGATAGGTATAGCTTTGAAAGTAAGTTCAGGACACTGGGAAATAAGCAGAGATTACCTTCGCAACTATTGAAATGAATAAGGAG